>RCWM02000219.1:0-1200000 GCA_003667255.2 Euschistus heros | reverse complement strand
ATCGTCCGATTAGCCATAGCAGCACAAAGTGACGTTAAACGAAATAAACAAACAATATCAATAAAAACAAAATAAATAAGGAAAAAAGTTTTATAATAACCAAAGTTTTATTATTATTCAATAAATATTAGACAACAAAAGTGGCTAATCGTCGATATAGAAAGCAGTGGACTCCTATAAACGAGTTCCTTTTGAAGGAGCTGACAGGGTGAAAAACGGAGCGTTCATTATTCCCCGGAGCAGGTTCAATTTCCTCTAGTTCGTCCCAGAACTGGGGCAATGCCCTCTGCCGTGGGGGAGTCGTCTACTCGGCTACTGGGGAGTCGATCGGGATCCCGTTCTGTCTGGGATACCCCTCTCTTATAGGCGACTTCAGGAATATATGTAGGAACAGCTGTATATATTGGAATCCGGCGGCCGTTTTGTTTTTTATTAAAATTAAATAACTTGAGGTTAGCATGATGGTATTGAAGGATACTACAATTAGGTTTGTTGAATTATTTCCGACTCCCGTAGGAATTTTTTATTCGAAGACTAATTTCAAATTTTAAACATTCAATATCAGTTCTAAAAACATTTCAAAACTATTCCTTTGTCCTTGTGATTTCACTCAAGAACAAAATATACACATCATATATGGATGCATACTAATCACTGACTACAGAACTATTCTACAGACAAAAACAGTACAGGAACTAGGACATTGGCCGGTGGATGGTCAATGTTTGAAGAACCATTTATTTGAAAATTTCAAAATATTTCTTAAAAATTCAATCATTAAAATAGAAGATATAAATATGAAATATATTTAAACCACTAAATATTCATAAACTTTTCTCTATATAACTTTGTTGCTTGATTTTATTGAATTTTGATTTATTATTTATGTTATTCAACTTCTTGTTCTTTATTTTATTTCATTTTTCTTGTTTATTTTTTATATTAACCTTTCAATACATGTAAAATTATAATCTATTTAAAAATAATAATTACATGTACATTGTATACTTTGTACAAGTATGTTGGGTACAGAAAAAAATAAATAAAATCCCTTCCAACAGGGTTACTGCTGGAAGAAAAAAAAAAAAAAAAAAAAAAAAAAAAAAAAAAAAAAAAAAAAAAAAAAAAAAAAAAAAAAAAAAAAAAAAAAAAAAAAAAAAAAAAAAAAAAAATTCAAAACTTTGTATTCAAAGAACTTTGTTATATAGTGTATGTGTATTAAATTTTAAAAATCTATGACAAGAAATCGAACATGTTGATGCTAATCTTGTGAGGCAAAATAGAAAGGGCTTCTTATATATATCATAGGATAGGATCATGTAGATGGGCTGTCCTATATCCTTTTCCCTATGTCTGGTCAGTTTTTCTGTTCCTATTAGAAACAAATTAAAAATGGGTCTATTAGAAATATTTATCTGGGCATTTAAACTTAAATCTGTATCGGTTTTGAACCATTTTATTATTTCTAATGATTCATTAATATATACATACATATATACAGGGTGTCCCTAATTTAAATAGCAAAACTTCAGGAACTTATAGGGGACTGAAAAACTAAGACAAAAAGTCCTTAAGAGATTTGCTCGTTTTGCTAAGTTTTAGAGAAAATCGCAAATAAAAGAAACAAAACAAGTTTTCACTTTTATACTTATTTATTTACATTTATATTTATGTTATGTTTTTATTAATGTAAATATTGCTCAAAATGTTGTCCTCTTGCACCAATGCAAGCATTACATCTAGCACTCACTTAATAAATTGCAGCTAAACATTGTTCTGGTGATGTTTGGTGCACTGCATCTATGAATCGGTCTCTTAATTGCTCTCTTGAGTTGATTGACACCGATCCATCGTCCAATCCATCGTTGTGGATAATTTATATCCAGCCAAGCTTGAGCAACTGTGCTAAAATGAGCTGGACATCCATCGAGTTGGAACCACATTTCAATCCGCTGCTGTTAGGGAATGTCACTAAATAAGTAGAAAACTCGTTCTCCAAAAAAATGTGTAAATGTGATACCATGTAATCTTCCAGGAATAAAATATGGTCCCATCAGTAATCCGTTCCAAACTCCAAGCGAAACGTTAATAGCTAATTCATGCTGGAACCTATTCTCTCTAATAGCTCTGGGATTTTCAAGAGCCCATACATGATAATTTCTTTGATTAACAATTCCTCCTCTTGTAAAGGTCCATATAATTTTTAATGCAAATAAATTATCATCGCGAATTTTGTCAAGAAACCAGTTACAAAAATTCAATCTCTTGACATAATCTTGAGGTAATAAATTCTGAACTTTTTGAAGATGGTATGGGTGAATTATCACCTTGCAAAGTTCGCCATATTGCTTGCCGCGATATTGCTAATGCAGCAGATGCTCTTCGGATGCTAGTCCCCGATTGTTATCGAAGTGGCGTTGGACACAATTTCTTCTCCGATAATCTGCTCTTATTGCTGCCTGGAGTTGGTCGCATTCATTAGGTATTAAGAATGACCCAGTCTCTCTTAGTCTATTAAAAGTTAACGAAAAGACTAGTCGATTAGGCACTCTTCTATTTGGAAATCGGCTCGCATACTCCCTCACCGCTTCTAAAGCATTACCGTTACAGAAACCATACACAAAAATCATATCAGCGTATTCAACATTAGAATATGTATGCGGCATTGTGGCTGATGCTATTCACACAAAAATATCTGAGTAACTGACTGAAGACTGATTTAGGAATTATAATCCTAGAAGGAAGCCAAAATGTAAACAAATAAAAGAATGTAAAGGATAACATTAAGTGTTTACATATCTCACTGCCTAGACTGAGGAGCTTTGAAAGGTGATAATCGCTACCTGTAACATTTTTGTTTTGTTTCTTTTTTTGCGATTTTCTCTAAAACTAAGCAAAAACGAGCAAATCTCTAAAGGACTTTTTGTTTTAGTTTTTCGGTCCCCTATAAGTTCCTGAAGTTTTGCCATTTAAATTCGAAACACCCTGTATATCGCATATATATATATATATATATATATATATATATATATATATATATATATATATATATATAAGTTAAGGTGTATAAGGGAATAATATACATCCTAATTCCCAACTTAATCCCAAACAACCACCAGAATGTATATAAAGCGGATTGCTAGTCAATAAAGTTAGTCTATTACCAGTACCCGTGTGTGTCATTTCGTCCCTTATTTTCCTTTTTTTTTATTGTTTTTCTCTGAAGAAACTTAACTGGTGCCGAAACCCGGGAGCATTCAAGCGTATTTCTGGGTAAGCAGTTTATTTTTATTTTCCCGCCAAACAGTTTTTATCCGTCTCAATCGTCATAACTCTGTTCGAAATTTCTAGTATCTCTCGTACTTTCATATTTCAAATTTTGAAAAATACAAAATGGAAGGCAACACCATTTTGAAACCACCAGCATTTGAAGTGCAGCCAGAAATGCAGCCTCTACCACCAGAGACACTAGCAGCAGCCCACGCGAATTTGGCAGCGGCGCGGGCAAACGCGCTAGAGTTACTGAAAATCAAGACGGCGATGTCTCAGGATTTGAGAAGAGCGATTGCTGACATTGAAAGGTACGATGGTGAGGTCGGGGAGCTGAACCACTTTCTGAAAGGAGGAGATAGAGTAATGGCACGAATAGAGGCGAAAGCGGCCGAGAGTCTGTCGGATCCAGTCGATGCTTGCGCCTTAAGAGCGGCTTTAGTATGCCGGGTCAAGCGTGGGGTCTTAAATATAATTCAGGCGGACGAAGACACTCCATGGGTGGTAGTGAAAGACAGACTGAAGAAGGCATTTGGAGGCGGTCGATGGACTCCGGAAGAAGATATCTTTCGTATGTTCCGCGAAGTGAGGAGGCCGAACCAGTCCAACGGGCAATATGCAGGATCGTTGTTGGCCCACTTCAATAAAATAACGGAGAAGATGAGGGAAACAACGGAAGCGGCAGAAGTGGAAGCGAGGATGGCCTTTTTGTCGACAATTTTAAAGGTGCAGCTTGCTAAGGAAACGGGGAAGAGGGATGGGCTCCCGAGAGAAAAAACCTTTTTGGAATGCGCGAGAGAGATGGTTGACTCGAGCGCTAGGGATGAGGAAGTCCGGAAGGAAGACGGATGGAGCAAGGTGACCTATAGGCGGACGGACGGCGGAAGACACGCGCAGCCCCGAGTGGATATGTGGAAAAGACGGGAGTTTGGAGGCCGTGAACGACCATCGGGACGGGACAGGAGGCCAGGGACGGAGAAGAAGATCTGGAAGAAGGAGGAAAGGAAATGCCACGGGTGCGGAAAACCAGGTCATTTGGTGGCGCAGTGCCCCCGAACAAGGTGTTTTGAATGTGGCACAGAAGGCCACATTGCGAGACAATGCCCGTACATCAATAGGCGCAGAGGAACAAACCAGGCGGAGCCGATGGAGGTGAACGCCCAGCGGGTGTGGAGGAGGAGCAGACGGCCGTCGGAATCGACAAGGTCGTCGGAAACTTCAGAGACGGAAGGAGAAGAAGAAGGGGAACCAGGGGTAGGAGCACGCCAGACAGGAGGAAGTGACAGGAGGAGCGGGGAGCAAAGGACGGCGGCGGAGAGGAGAATACGCGATGAAGAATGAGGTGAGTGTAAAAAGAGGGGCAACCAAGTGGTGATAAATAGCGTTAAGAGTGTGAGGGGAGGGTTGCCTATTATTAAAATTGCGAGGGATGTGTGGGGTCTAGTTGACACGGGAAGCTCGAATACCATAATGAGCAAAGAGGTGGTAAGAAAATTATGTAAAGAGGAGAGGATACCCCGAGTAAAACCCTGTAATTGTAAATTGATCACTCTGAGTGGCCCCTGTAGGGTGGAGGGGGAGGCGCAGATAGGATTAGGCATGTGGGGGAAAAAGGGGGAAAAACTAACGGTACATGTGGTGGAAAGCATGCCGCGCGAATACGGGAGTATTATCGGGTGCGATCTCTTAGGGAAGATCGGGACTAGGATAAAAGGGAGTGGCGATCAATGGAGGGTTCGAATAGGGAGGAAGGACTATGAATGTGAAAGTAATCGGGAGGTAGAACATGCTATGGTCGGAGCAATTGATCGGAAGGGAGATTGGCGGCAATCATTAAGAGACGAATACTCGGATGTCTTTTTTAAGGAAGGGGAAATACTGAGTGTGACAGGGGAGACGGTACACGAGATCCCACTAAAGCAAGACAGGGTAACATATGTAAAGGAAAGAAGGTATCCCCAGGCGTTGCGGCAGCATATCAGGGAGGAATTAGAAAGTTTGAAAAGGCAAGGGATTATAGTCGATAGTACTTCCCCATATAACAGTCCCCTGTGGGCGGTAAAGAAGAAAAGCGAAGAGGGATCAACTCGAGAAAAGTACAGGGTAGTGGTGGACTTCAGAAAACTAAATGAGAACACTGTAGACGAAAAGTACCCCATACCGCGGTTCGAGGATATATTAGATCGGTTGGGAGGCGCGACGGTGTTTTAGCACGCTAGATCTGAAGGCGGGGTACCATCAGATCCGAATGCACCCGAAAGATCAGCATAAAACCGCGTTCACCTTCGAAAGGGGTCATTACGAATTCACGAGGATGCCCTTTGGTTTGAAAAACGCTCCTATAACGTTCCAAAGGCTCATGGATGAGTTTCTTCGAGGGCTGGACGAGGCCAGCTGTCAGGTATACATGGACGACCTACTCATATTTAGCAAGGACGACGCTGGACATGTACAGGACTTAAGACGGGTGTTCGAGCGGCTGAGAAAATTCGGGTTGAAACTGTCAATAGATAAGTCAATCCTGGGGCAGGACCGTATTAACTTCTTGGGACACACCATTTCGGGAGAAGGGGTAAGACCGGACATAAGGAAAGTAGAAGCGATTAGTAGAATGGCCATACCGACAGACGTGAGAGGCATACGGAGACTACTTGGGACGCTTAACTATTACAGACGGTTTGTCCCGGAAATGGCACGACACCTGGTACCTTTGAACAACTTGTTGAAGAAGGGAAAACGAATAGTTATCACCCCGGAAATTGAACAAAACATACGGACATGCATGGACAGACTCCAAAAAGAACCAGTACTTGTGTTCCCGGACTTTTCCAAGACATTTACTGTTACAACTGACGCAAGTGAATACGCATTGGGGGCCGTACTGTCACAGGAGGGCGAAAAAGGTGAGCAACCGGTGGCATATGCTAGTAGGCGACTCACGGATACGGAGGCGCGATACAGCGCGTTGGAGAGGGAGTTGCTAGGAGTAGTATGGGCCATCGAGCACTTCAGGCCGTATGTGTTCGGTCCCCTAATGTGGGTAGGGAAGTTAAAAGAATCGTCGGCGCGTGTCACCCGTTGGAAGGAGTTCCTGAATCAATATAATATGGACGTAGTGTATAAGCCAGGAAAAGAGAATATTGTGGCCGACTGGCTATCGCGGGCTTTACAAGTGAACGCAATAGAGCAGGAAGCCGGGGAGTATTCGGGAGGGATACAGCGCTTTATTCGGGAGTGGACACCGGAAGGAGAAGGGGAGCGGGAGTCAGGAGCTACGGAAGACGAAGGGGAAGCAGTGCGAGAGGAGAGTTCGGAAGGGGATAGATCAGTAGAAATGGAAGAAGTTGAGGACATCATTAACGACAAACATAACCAGATAATTTGGAAGACGAAAACGACAGGACTGACAAAGGCAGAGTACAGAAAGGAGGGGAGATTTCATATAACCACGGTTTGGTCGGAACCAGGAGTTTCGGAAGAAATGATTAGCAAAGTGTTGAAAGATGAGTCTCGACCGGGGAAAACTTTTTATTTGTATATTGGAAATGCGGTTGTGTGGGAGAAGGTAAAACGGTTGTGGAGAACAGAGAGGATAGGGCTGGACAGGACTTTTGTACGGTGTAAACTTATGGTGGAGACGGTAAAGGAGGTGGTGGATCGGCAAAAGGAGGTCACGGTAGCATATCATCAGGGCAAAACAAATCACCGGGGAGTACAGGAGACTTTGCAGGCGCTAAAGCGAAAGTATTTTTGGGTGAAAATGCGGAAGACGGTAGAGGAAGTGATACTATCATGTGACATTTGCAACAGGACGAAATACGACCGACACCCTCCAACCGGAAGACAGGAAGAGACGGAAACACCGATAGGACCACTGACGGACTTACAAATAGATACGTTCACTTGGAAAGGTTATAAATGGGTAACCGTCATAGATATTTTTAGTAAAATAGCGTTGGCATACCCGGTAGAGAATAGGTCGGCTGAGGCGGTGCTTGACGCGCTCCGAATTTGGTTCCAATTTTATGGAGTACCGGAGAGGGTAACTTCGGACGGGGGTCGGGAATTTGACAACGCCAATGTCAGGTCGGAGATGCGGAAGTTAGATGTGGCATGGCATCTGAATACTCCAGGACACCCGAAGGGCCGAGGGGCGGTCGAACGCTTACACAGTACGCTGGGGGACCACCTTCGTGTTTTCTACGCGGAAAAGGGAATCGAGGCGGGTATGGCAATGCCTAAGGCAATAGTGGCGTATAATCATTCTATTCATGCAGCTACGGGTTTCTCGCCATTTGAAATGCTCTTCGGTCTTCGAGAACGTAGGAGGGATACCCGCGGGGCAGTAGTGGATGAGGAGTTCGCGGAGACGTTGGTGGCAAACAAAGTGGCACTTGGACACAGATGGGAGAGAGCGCGTAAGAGGCTCAGTGAGGAAAAAAGTAGAAGGGTTATTCGGGAGAATCTCAGGGTTCGCGATGGGATGGAAAGGGTCGCAATTGGAACTATTGTGTACCGGAAGGTAGTATCAAACCGGAGCAAGGAGGATATACGTTATGATGGACCCTTTAAAGTCGTTGCCATTCGGGAACATAATGTGGTTACCATTCAGAGTATGCAAGATCCCCGGAAGCGAAGGACGGTGCACCTGGAACAACTAAAGATTCCATTAAAGTAATTTTATCGTTTATTTCGTTTCTGTCGTTTATCTCATTCCTAGCGTTTATCTCGTTTCTATCGTTTTATCGTTAAGTGGTTGTTCTCGTTTCTTTCGTTGCGCAGAATCGTTTCTAGTGATTATCGTTAATTTTTCTCGTGCTCCATTTTTACCGTTTATTATTCGTTTATTATTTTCATTCGTATTGTGCGTTCTCGTTTTACTCTTTCTTGTGGTCATTAGACGGAGTTCGAGGGGTATCCTCTTTTCTATGCAAGAGAACTTGTGTAAATAGTAGATAATGTAAAAAAGGAAAATGGAGAAGTGTAACAGTTTTTTTTTCCTTGTTGTATTTTAGTTTGTACGGGAGAAAATATGTAAAGATCTGTCAAAGTGTGGTGAAAGTTTTAAGTTAAGAAGTGTTTTTTTTTTGTATTGATTTTGTAACATTGATTTTTTTTTTTTTTGTATATTTTAATGAGGCTGGTTGTTTGGCCTGTGTAGGAGTTTACGAGGATTGTTCGTAAACTGGTGGGGGGGAGTTAAGGTGTATAAGGGAATAATATACATCCTAATTCCCAACTTAATCCCAAACAACCACCAGAATGTATATAAAGCGGATTGCTAGTCAATAAAGTTAGTCTATTACCAGTACCCGTGTGTGTCATTTCGTCCCTTATTTTCCTTTTTTTTTATTGTTTTTCTCTGAAGAAACTTAACTTATATATATATATATATACATATATATATATATATATATATATATATCCCATGGATATATAAATAAATATTTATTTTTGAAATGACTAATTGAATTTGTTCGTTTCTATAGGAAACAAATTTATAATAGGGCACTTTTAAATGTTTATCTGGTCATTTAAACAAAAATCTGGATCGGCTTTGATCGTTAGCACCCCCCCCCCCCCCCCCCAGGGGCGGGTACTTTTAGTATGTTTACCTTCTAACTACTCCTAACTAAGCAAAAAATAATCGCATATTTCATCCACTCTACAACATGTTTGTTGGCTGGACTCTACAATACTGGTCAGAAAGACGTGATCTTGTGCAAATTGAATTGATTGTACATCTGAACTAAAGCGAATTTTAAATAAACCTTTAATGCTACGACTGAATTTTGATATTTTTTTTTTCAGTTTTCGTATATCTTTGCTCAAAAATGAATATATTATGAATACATAAATCCTCTTTATGTATTATACATTTTTAACCCGGATGCTAAACTTAGCCCTCAATATCTCTATACAGTTTTTAGAGATCCCCTTGTTTGTTCTGATGGAGTTGACAAGAGGCGAAGTCCGCATCGCCTGAGGAGTTCCATTCATAGCCACATCACATCTTGTTCGTCTCTAGAGTAATCATTTTTGTTTACTTCGAATAGCCTCTGTAGAGAATTAGATGTTTTACTATAAAATATATTTTGATTATTATTTCATTATGTCTTTTGGCTGGGGAACATAGTTTTCTTGTGTGATATTTTTTTCACCCTCGAATACATTTTTTTATACAAAAATGTGTAAAGATTTTATCAAACAAAATTATATAGATCTGTTGATTTGCTCGGATCGAAAATTTGATGACAGTTTCCATATTAAAAATTTACTAGAGAATAAATTTTATTTTATAACATTTGTCGCTAGGACCAATAGTTTATGAGCTATATTGGTTTCAATGAAAAAAGTCACGCTTTGCCTACATTTTTAAGTGTAGGGACTTTTTTGATACGTTCTAGCTGTATTGGTATTGCTCGGATCCAAAATTTACGACAGTTTCCTTAACAGAGGCAGTAGATTATAGATACCCATATTATATTATAGACCATGATCATAAGACATATTGTTTTTCGAAGTCAAAGATATATTGATATTTTCTTTAATATTATCATTAGTGTGATAAAATGTGTATAATTATTACAATCAATTGTTTCATTAAAGGAGATTAATTTCAGATTGTAGATTCAGGTTTTTATTCGGGCGATCAACTTCCAGGTTATTACGCCCTTTTCATTTAAATGTTGGAAATTTTTCTTAGTCCTGTATCATAATTTTCGTATTATATTTTATTGTAAAGTGAATGTTCTTTAAATAGATTTATAATTTTGTTTTCTTGAGTCCCCTTGAGCAAGTTCTGTGGATCGGGGTATTTTATATTTTTCTAACTCTTGTTGTAATAATGTGCAATCTTTTATTACGTGCTTAGTGGTCATTGGAGATAGACATCTTTCACAATGTGATTAATTTCAGTTTTTCATTTTTTAAAAGGCATAATTCCCTATTATTCTTTATTCGTTCATTTCTAAATGTTTCAGAACACTTTTTCTCCATCTTCAGGCTCTACAATCATTATATTATATTTACAAGTCTATTCTATTTTACTATTACATTTAACAATATTTGAATCTTTACCTTACACAATAATATTCTCACTTGGTCACATTAATTCACACTGACACCACTGGGCAATGTTCGATATTTGTTTTGTTTATTTATTACTAACATTATGGCCTTTTGATTTGGTTCTTATTACCCATTCCATTTTCATTTATTAGTTGTATTGTTATTAATATTTACATTTTTATTACTTTTAATTACTATTGATTTTTATTCCTATACAAACTAATTATATTTTCAATCTATCTATTAATTTTGTCATAACTTGTACCTATTAAATGCGTATCTGTTTTGTAGCCTGGTCTATTTTTTTATTTATATAAATTGCTTCCATTATTTTTCTATTTTTTGTTTTATTTTTATGATTTAATATTATTGTATTTTCGAAGTCAAATTCATGTTTGAATTTATTTGTATGTTCGCACAGTGGGGTCTTATTATTTTTCACTTTGTTATTTGTTCTTTTAGAGTCATATCTATGCTGGTTCACTCTTTCAATTAAAGTCTGTTTGGTTTCACCTATGTAATGCATTTCACAGTATTTGCAGTTTATTTTATAAATCAAATTTTTTTTAATCCACTTGTCCATGATTTCTGTATTTCTTATAATGTTATTAATTTTATTATTGTTATATAGAGTACCGTTAATTTAAAAGTTTTCATTATTTAATTTGTTTATTAATTGTCTTGTGAATAAATGAATGAATAAAGAATAATGGTGAGTTATGCCTTTTAAAAAATGAAAAAGTATAATAATTATTTAATTAGGTATCTTAAAACTATCGGTAACGTTAGCAGTATTGAACGGCTTCAAGCAATCGAACTTTTCACTTGAATCAGTGAAATCGATCATCGACATTTTAAATCGACACATTCCTTGAAAAAAAACAAAAACAATTTTCACAATAAGCATTTGTTGAGTGGAAACACAATGCCATCGAAAGAATGTTCACATTGTCACTGTTTAAATTTTGGTATTATAATATTAATAAAATTCTTAGAAACATGTTTATTAATAATATTTGCTTTAATGATTAAACATTAAAATATTTTAAAATTATTTAGTATTTATATTTTGTTCGGTATAAATGTAAATATTATTTACATATTTTACTTAATTTACATTTTGTTTTTACATATTTCGAATATAAATTTATATGGACGAATATTTTTAAATGTTATCTTTTAGGTTTTCCCTATGACACATTTTCCTAATGGTTTTTAAAATGGGCAGTCATTTGGTTTTAAACGGTTTTTATTATTCCCTTTTTATCGTTAATATTTAATTTATGAATAAGTAACGGGTTTGGGTTATTTTGAAACAGGTACAAAAAGAATGGAGAAGGAATAAAAAATATAAAGAATATATAAGTAATAAATATTTGCTTTAAATGTGCAGTCCTAATTGTAATAAATTTAGACACATTGTATTACAGAATAGGAACATTAACTCGAAGGACCGACTTGAAATTTCACAAGTGGCAACAAAATGTCCTGCATACAGTAGTTCGTAATAAAATTACAATAATGGAGTCTTAGTGCGTGAAATCGGCGTGTGGATTCCTGATTGAAACCAGCAATAAATTTATTTTAATATATTGTTCAATGGCGACCTAAACAGTATCGATTTTAGGCTTAATTAACTATTCTCTGTGACCACTGATAAGTAGTCTCAATTTTAAATAAACCTTTAATGCTACGACTGAAGTTTGATATTTTTTTTTTTCAGTTTTCGTATATCTTTGCTCAAAAATGAATATATTATGAATACATAAATCCTCTTTATGTATTATACATTTTTAACCCGGATGCTAAACTTAGCCCTCAATATCTCTATACAGTTTCTAGGGATCCCCTTGTTTGTTCTGATGGAGTTGACAAGGGCGAAGTCCGCATCGCCTGAGGAGTTCCATTCACAGCCACATCACATCTTGTTCGTTTCAAAGTAATCACTTTTATTTACTTCGAATAGCCTGTGCAGAGAATTAGATGTTTTACTATAAAGTATATTTTGATTATTATTTCATTATGTCTTTTGGCTGGGGAACATGGTTTTCTTCATCCTCGAATACATTTTTTATACAAAATTATGCCAGCTTCATTATGGAAGGGTTAGGTATCTTCTGATCATACCTCGCAACTCTAATTATTCCTTATTACAAATTTCTCCATTCTTCACTATTTTATCAGCGATCCTTTAAATAGTACAAGTTGTCTTTTACGAACCGATTTCTACATCGGGGATAGGAGGATCTAAAAATATCTAGGCTTGGAATTTGAGGGGACAAAGACTCCTTTGTTAGCAAAAAGTAGGGCGGCTACCTGGCCTCATCATTACCTTTCATCGGCCTATCCGGACCTGGGGATGTCGTCTATGGGAGGATGCGGAGGAGACGTGTTTGCCAATACATATCGATTATTTATAGGACAATCGAAATGGATCGAGAAAAAAAATAATTTACAATAAAAACTATAACTAGAATAGAAACACGCTCATGTATACAGAGTGAAATTTTTTTTGAGTGAAATTAAATCAGAAATATAGAAAAATGACGCAAACCTCACCTTTCTATTCCAATCTATTGCAGATATAGGATAAATCAAAGACTTTTTGGAGGAAACCACGTTTTTTACCATAAAAGCTGTAATATCTCCATTTTGTTTAAATATTAAATTTCCTATGAGAGCAGAGTACTTGTAACCTTGAATTTTAGAAACTTGGGGTCTAAAGAGCAGCTTCATTGTAAAATTCAAGGTTACATGTACTCTGCTCTTATAGGAAATTTAATGCTAAATCCGAAAATGTGGTCAAATTTTTAAAAATATTTAAACAAAATGGAGATATTACAGCTTTTATGGTAAAAAACGTGGTTTCCTCCAAAACGTCTTTGATTTATCATATATATGCAACGGATTGGAATAGAAAGGTGAGGTTTGCGGCATTTTTCTACATTTTTGATCTAGTTTCACCTAATTTTTTTTTTTTACACTTAAAGGTACTCTCATTGAATCTATACTACTAGCATTTTCCGTCACGACTTCGCCCGCTCTCATAAGTTAAGAACTTAATTTATGGTAAGATAATTTTAATTTATTGAGGTTTTAGGTGTATTTTATTTTTTTGCCATAATATGTGTAGGTGAAATTATGACTCCTTCGAACAAACAATTGTACGGATTATTTTATAAATCAGAAACATCTAAATAAGTTTCAAAAATAAAATCCTTGACCACAATCTCTATCTTACCTACCTCTTTATTTACGGTTATGTCATATCCTAGGTTTCCAATTTTTGGTAAATGGATTGGAAAAACAAGAGTCTCGTCTCCTCCAGCAAGATGAACTATCATATTTTTTTTGTAATTATAGTTGTTCATGTTATTCCAAATACATGATGACTTAAACATGCATTTATTGTATCAGCTTAAGAACCTTTTGAAGTCGAATATAGTCAAAAATAAAGTTGATGCCGCCATTTAACTTAATATTTGTGGATATTTTTTTTAACACTTATTGTTATTTAAGCAAGTAGAGGACAAATTAAATTATAGGCGAGGTCCATGAATCATATTTTTACACACAATATCAAAAAGTAATGGGTTAAAATTTTGATTTGGCAATAATTTCATCCGGTCCTATTTTAATTTCTAACCATAAAAGTATATAACAGTATGATAAACCTCGTTTCTGCCTCTCAAGATTGCACATTTAAAATATAATTGTTATTGTAAAGTTTATCAATATAAACCTTCCTTGAACTATGAAGATGTACTTAAAATTAGATGTAGCTGGCTCCAATAGTTTTGCAATAGTTATTTACATGACTATGATTAGACCTATTTTACGTACGAAGTTGAGCTTTGGGGCTCCACCAAACCATCCAATTCATCTCGTATCCAATCCTTACAATCCAAAATCCTTCGAAAAATTCTAATTGCCCCTTACTTTGTCACCAATAAACTTATCCATAAAGATCTTAATGTTCCATATGTTGCGGATTTGTCGCAAACCAGATACCTATCCTTTCATAGTAAGCTCCATAACCACTCAAATCCATTAATTTATCAACTTGCTTCCCACTCCATTCCCGATAATCCTCCGAGGCGTCTGAAAATAAGATGGCCTAGAGACCTTCTAGTGTAGAATTTTTATTGAAGTGCTACTGATGAGTAGTTCTTTTTAAGTTTTGACATGTTATTGTAATCGTTATCAACACATTTACTTGATGTATATATTTGTGCAGTTGAAAATTGATATAAAAAAAAAAATTAAATAAAAATAAAAATAAAACTGTAACATTCTAAGGAGATGAAATGGTCAGGGGTGCAGTCAGGATGAATAAACACGGTCAGTTTTTAAATGAAAAACTTATATTTTGCCGTGCCAACGTTTCGACCTGCCTTGCAGGTCTTCATCAGGGCTAAATAATAAATAAATAAATAATAAAAATTTTAAATTCAAATTTTACATTCCAATTTTAGTATATGTACCGCCGAAGCGAGTGATATTCCACTAATCCCTGTTGAACAGATCAGCTACCTAGGACTCCACTTGGACAAACGTCTTACTTGGAATCCACATACAAGACTAAAACGACAAGAAACTGCCCGTCGTTACAGACTACTTCAACATTTACTAGACAAACGTTCAAAGCTCCCAATTAATTACAAAAGACTCATTTACATGACAGTGATTAGACCTATTTGGACGTACGGAGTTGAGCTTTGGGGCTCTACTAAACCATCCAATTCATCTCGTATCCAATCTTTGCAATCCAAAATCCTTCGAAAAATCCTCAATGCTCCTTACTATGTGACCAATAAACTTATCCATAAAGATCTTAATGTTCCATATGTTTCTGACTTAGCCCAAACCAGATACCTATCCTTCCATAGTAAGCTTCATAACCACTCCAATCCACTAGTCTCCCAACTTGCTTCCTCCTCCATCCCTGATAATCCTCCGAGGCGTCTGAAAAGAAGATGGCCTAGAGATCTTTTAGTGTAGATTTTATTGAAGTGCTACTAGTGAGTAGTTCTTCACAAGTTATTTACATGCCATTGTATTCACTGTCAACACATTTACTTGTTGTATATTATTTTGTACAGTTGTAAATATCAATAAATGGAAAAAAAAAAAAAAAAAAAAAAAAAAAAAAAAAAAATTTTACATTGTATTAGTTTACAAAATTTAAAATTTGTATTATTCAATTTAAATTATTTATTTATTTTATTACAACTGTATCTTTGACTAAACTTTGCTACTATTTTGTATTCAATTATCTAATTAACTACAGATATTTTTTCTTGTTTCTTTTTCATTTTTAAATTATTTTTATTATTTATTTATTTATTTTTTAGCCCTGATGAAGACCTGCAAGGCAGGTCGAAACGTTGGCACGGCAAAATATAAGTTTTTCATTTAAAAACTGACCGTGTTTATTCATCCTGACTGCACCCCTGACCATTTCATCTCCTTAGTAAAAACTCACAGTCAACAATACAATCATCATCATGTTTTGTTTTTTTTAATTTAAAGCTATATTTTTTTAAGGGTTACAATAACTAAATAGGTTTTAATTTCAAATATATTTATTTTATTATGTACTAGTTATTTGTTATATGTTGTTATCTATTTCTATTTATTAAAGATATACATTCACCTTTTGTTGTAATCTTGTAATCTCGTCTTTGAAATTTTTGCCAGTCAGTGTATATATCAGAAATTTAATCGAGAATGTTTTTAGTGGATTAACATATGTCGCTTGCACCTACCGTTAAGGAGCTATATTGGCTTGAATGAAAAAAGTCTGTTGGTGTTGCTCGGGTCGAAAATTTATTTTTATTTCCATTATTATTATTCCCAGTCATGAAATAATTTAGTTTCTTTTAGTTACGAATCAGCTTAATAGAGTATTGTAATTGTTATTATTGGATATGTTTCTCCATTCAAAAGAAATTCAAAATAAAACATAAAAATAGATAATATTCAAAATGGACGACCATGACTTTGGACACACGTCACATCTTGAACTCCCGATGGCCTATTATGGATCTGTTGAACTTGGTTATTGTTCTTTTTTTATTGATGTCTTCCTCGATATTCAAAAAAAACTAATCTTGGGTTCATTCACAGAGCGCGTGACAGGAATTCTCAGTTGCACGTGTAAGAAGTTTTAAGGAGCTCGGAGAAGAAATTAAAATATAACCATTTTAAATGTAAATGAATGATTAAGATTCATTTATGCGTATCATCATCAAGAAAAAAAAAAAAAGAATTCAGTTTATCGCGTTTAAATAATAATTTAATTTGCCTGAAACAAACTAGACTTAAAAGGCATGAAACTGCTCGCCTTTTCCGCTTACTCCAACATTTACTAGGCAAGCGTTTGAAAGACCAAATAAATTACAAAATACTCATTAACATTACAGTAATTCGATCTATTGGGTTCCACTAAACTTCCCAATTCTTCTCGTATCCAATCCTTACAATCCAAAATCTTAGATTATATGTATTTTTTTTTCCTTTTATGGTAACCCTAAAAAGGGACCGTTTATTACTGCTCTACATGTATCATATCAGTTATATTATATAATTTTATATATGAATAACTATATTTTACCAACAAATAATTTGCGCGATATTTCAATAATGTTTTGAATTTTGAATTTTACGATCGTCATAAATCTACGACTTCCTGCCCTACATTATCCTATAATAATATCCCACTGATCCCTGTTGAACAGATCCGCTATCTAGGACTCCAACTGAACAAACGTCTAATTTGGAATCCACATAAAAGAATAAAACCACATGAAACTGTTCGTCGCTTTTGACTTCTTCAATATTTACTATAGTTCAAACCTACCGATTAATTACAACAGGCTCATTTACATGACAATTACCAAACCTATTTGGACATACGGAGTTGAGCTTTGGGGCTCCACTAAACCATCCAATTCTTCTCGAATCCAATCCTTGCAATCCAAAATCCTTCGAAAAATCCTCAATTTTCCTTACTCTGTCACAAATAACCTTATCATAAAGACCTTAATGTTCCATATGTTACTGATTTAGTACAGACCAGATACCTATTCTTTCATATTACACTCTATAACCATTCTAATCCACTAGTCTCGCAACTTGCATCCCATTCTATTCCCGATAATCCACCGAGAAAAGAAGATGGCCGAGAGACCTTCTTTATAGAATTTTTATATATATATATATATATATATATATATATATATATATATATATATATATATATATATATATACACCCACATATTAATATATATTTATTGTATAATAAAATTAATTATTATTAGGAAAATGGCAACAAGAAGAGGAAAGAAGACGACAATGGCGGAGAGGACTGACCTAGAGCCGAAGGACAGGCCATCTAGGGGCAGGTCTCAGGGTCCCAGCCCACTGCTCTTCGTCCTGTCAGCAGGTCTTCGGCATCCGGAGGACATCAAGGAGGTGGTATTGTATGGTGCAGAATTTAGGATCAGAAGTGATCATAATGCTTTGGACGTTTATTAGCTGCTTCCTAATATAACAGTCAAGTTAGGACAATGGTAGTATTGAATAACTCTATTTTTTATAGTTGAGTTAAATTATGTATTTTGAATGTATTTGAGGGTCGTGATTTTGTAAATAATGGATGATAAATATATTCCTTCATAACACATATAAATCATATCCGGAATCAGAAATTATGCAAATCAATTTTATTTGTTTTATTTATAGGTTACCCGAAAAACACATGCATTCGCAAGTGGGGTAAACCAGACAGTTATTGACACCCTATCTTAAAAATTAGGAAAAAAAAAATATATATATATAGCCAAAAGAAAACAAATCAAAAAATAAAATTCCTTTTAAATCCTACAACTCAACTGTGTAAAAGTACTTTCAATTCTGTCCGAATTTTAAAAGATATCCATAGGGTGTCGATAACTGTTTTTACATTATTTTTTTGATCTTGAAAAATACATTCCATGAATAATGTTAGGTGTTAACTTTCTTGTTTAGCTTCAATAGTGATTAAGGAAAAATAACTGTAAATAACAACTTCATTGGATTATTCTGTCCATAATTTTAGAATGAGTATTTCTGAATATTTCCTCAAGAGTGTCAATAACTTCCTGGCTTGCCCTAGTTAACTAAACTTAACCTTTGAATGTTCATAATTGAGTTTTTTTGATTTAAACACCATAAAACTCGCCACCATAAAACAAATTGTGCATAAATGTTTAACAAAACGTATCCATGTTTCACTGGGTGTACATAACAGATCAACTTTGTTTAGTCAGTATTTCACCTAATTGTGTGAGAGATATAGATTTCACTACTTAAGTTTTACAAAACTCAACATTACTATAACTATGTTTTAAGATAAACATCTGACTAAAAGAATTGAAGAAATAAATCCACGTATTTTTTAAAGCACTTAACTCATTTTGGTCAAAATTTGACTTTACCACCTTTTCACTGGGATAACAGATCTATTGATTTTTTCTGTAACCGTTAAATAATGGGAACATTATTCAATTAAAAACAGCTGATTAACGTTCCATTTTATTCTCTAGTGAGTAAAAGTTTAACTTTAATTCTCTAGAGTGTAAAGTAAAATTTCAGTGGCACCTTAATACATACCTTAATACAAAGCTCATTATTATTTAATTTAAAGATATATTAAATTTAATTAAATCAACTGTTTAATTAAAATTCAAAACTAATTAGTTCTAAAAATAGAATAATAAATGAACTTTTATTAGAATTCCCAGGGCCCATCCTTTCTGTCAGGGCCGAAATTTGTCCACTGTTTTTTGTTGATAAAAAAAATTTTTATATTTTTTTTTTTTTAACGGTTACAGAAAAAATGTAATATTTAACTCGAGTATAAAGAATTTTACTCACTCTCGGCAATTTACAGGACTCACCTTCGCTTCGCTCGCTCACTTCGTGTAAACCTTGCCTCCAGTGAGTAAAAGTACTTCTTTACACTCTTGTCAAATAACTAACTATTATTTTATAGTCTTTATGAATTTTCTTTATTCTCATAAGTTATTCTTTTTACATCTTTTTGTTTGTTTTCTTTTTCTTCTAGCACTGATCAAGAAAGAAAATATTACATGGAGCATGTGTCAAAAAAGTTCCTGGATATAGTTCCTAGACGGTCGGTCCTGGCGACAAATGTTATTCAACAAAAAATATTCTTTATTTTTTTCTAATAAAGGAACTATTGAAATGAAAATAAATTTTATTCTGGGGCCATCGCCCCTTAGGAATAATTATAATGAACAATTAATGGCGGCCTAGCTGCCGTATGTATAATTTAGAAATATAATACAAGCAAGAAAAATACAATTAAAACTAAATTAAGGAATTAAAAAGAAATTTAAATTACAATATAATGTAATAAAAGTAATGGAGAAACTTGAACTAAAAGAAAGAAAAATTTTAAGAAAAATCATAGGACCAAAATTTCAGGATAATAAGACAATATACATAAAGAATGAAACACTCTACGAGAAAATTGAAAAACTCTCTGATACTATGCGAAAAAGAAGAATCAGTTTTTACGGTCATCTTCTCAGAATGAACTCTAATAGATTATCCAAGCAAATCTTTGACTTCTTACGCCATTTCAAAACAAAACCCAATTGGTTTAAAGAAACTGAAAAGGACCTAGCAGAATTAAAAATTACAGAAAATTCACACTTGATCAGACTTCTAAATTAATAACTAAAATGAATATGTTAGGTTCCAAGATAAATCGACTCTAAAAACCAAACCCTTTATCTCAGATGAAGAAAGAAAAAGAAGATCAGAAAGAATGAAGAAGTACTGGGCACTTAAGAAAGGACAACACACAGTGAAGTGATGGATTCAACGTACCCCAAAGAGGGTGAAACGAAAACAAAAAAAAAGTAATAATACATGTTTTAAAATGTACACACGGAAAACAAATTACATTATTAAGGTTAGAAATTTAAAATAAGTTACAAAAACAAAAATATTAAAATAAAAAAAAATTAAAAAATACAATGAAAAAATACAGTAAACAAAGCTAAGGAATATAAATTATACGGAAAAATAATGTATCTTGTCTGATAAAATAATATAATTATGCCGAAACCAATCATACAAATTTAGTGCAATAGTACTAAAATAATGCTGTAAAAAATCAATATTATATTCTGAATATTCATATTTCATTTTAATTTTCTTCATCGATATCACTATTAGATTAAATATCTAACAAGTAAACGAAAAGTCGGGATTTGAAGCTATTATGAGTGGAGGAATGGCGAATGATGGAAGGGAGTTCCAGAAGTTAAAAGCTCTGGAAATAAAGGAACGTTTGAAGGACGTTGTGTTGAAGGGAGTTAGGTAGAGGTCTGAGGAACGGGATCTGGTTTTCCGGGAACTCTCTGAAGATTTTAATGTTAATGCTTTGAGGATATAGGGAGGTGACTTGTTGATTTGTAAAGGAACGAACCAAGGAAGTATTGTCTTCGGAAGGAGGTAAATAACTATTTTAATCTTGTGTAGTGGTGAGATACAACTATTGGGAAAGTTTCGATCCGAGAAAAACTAACAGAGCTAGAGCGTATAAAAAAATCCCCTACACTTAAAGCTTTGGGTTTTCAAAAGATTTTTCTTTGAAACCAATATAGCTCCTAAACGGTAGATCCTAGCGACAAGTGTTATACGTCAAAAATTATTCTACATTAAATTTTTGACAAGCAGGATATCAAATTTTTGATCCGAGCAAAACTAATTGAGCAAGAGAGTGTCAAAACGCCTCCTACACTCAAAAATAGAGGTTTCATACGTTTGTTTCGTATTAGGAGAAACAGAGTCAAAAGGAGCTGACTCATTAGAACCTGCGTCCTAGTCAAGATATTGTAATAAGAATTTAGTATAACAAGAGTTAAGCTCCTTACTGCCCCTACTCTCGTAATATGAAATTATCAAAATACGCGTTACACCCTCGCGTTACCAAAAACGTATCTCTTTTAACCGAAAAACGTGTTCCATGTTAAAATTACCTTTCTATTGGTTCATATAATACAAAATTCACAAACACGCTTATCACAAAAAATGCACTTAACCGACAATTCACAAATGCAATATACAGGGTGTCCCGAATTAAAATGGCAAAACTTCAGGAACTTATAGGGGACCGAAAATCTAAGACAAAAAGTCCTTTAGAGATTTGCTCGTTTTTGCTTAGTTTTAGAGAAAATCTCAAAAAAAGAAACAAAACAAGTCTTCATTTTTATACTTATTTATTTACATTTATATTTATGTTATGTTCTTTTAAATGTAAATATTGCTCAAAATGTTGTCCTCTTGCACCAATGCAAGCATTACATCTAGCACTCACTTGATAAATTGCAGCTAAACATTGTTCTGATGATATTTGGTGCACTGCATCTATGATTCGGTCTCTTAATTGCTCTCTTGAGTTGATTGACACCGAATAAACTTTCTGCTTCAAGGTTCCCCATACGAAAAAATGGGTGTCATCAGGTGCTCTGGGTGGCCAAGGTACTACTCCTCCACGTCCAATCCATCGTTGTGGATTATTTATATCCAGCCAAGCTCGAGCAACTCTGCTATAATGAGCTGGACATCAATCGAGTTGGAACCACATTTCAATCCGCTGCTGTAAAGGAATGTCTTCTAAATAATTAGAAAAGTCGTTCTCCAAAAAATGTTTAAATGTGATACCATTCAATCTTCCAGGTAAAAAATACGATCCCACCAGTAATCCGTTCCAAATTCCAAGCCAAACGTTAATATCAAATTCATGCTGAAACCTATTCTCTCTAATAGCTCTGGGATTTTCAAGAGCCCATACTTGATAATTTCTTTGATTAACAATTCCTCCTCTTGCAAAGGTAGCTTGATCGGTCCATATAATTTTTAATGGAAATAAATTATCATCACGAATTTTGTCAAGAAACCAGTTACTAAAATTCAATCTCTTGACATAATCTTGAGGTAATAAATTCTGAACTTTTTGAAGATGGTATGGGTAGCGATTATTATGGTTTGTATATAGCTCTGTATGCATTTCTTTAGGATCGTACAGGTTACCTGCATTCCTGAGTCAATTATGACCTCTTCGAAAGTTAGCAGAAGCCACACATCTTCTTTTCTCAACTAGTCGTGAATATTTCTGAAATTTATCCCTGAATCTTTACCTTCAAAATAAATACTTTTGTTGTGTTTTCATTGTATAAGTAGAAAAATCATACAAGTACATAATCGTCTAACCTTACTACTATGATAAACAAAATAAAATAAGTAATACCTATTCTACGAGTTATAACTAGTACATTATCAGTGGTCGAATCGGCGGGCATTACTGCAAAGTCACCGATGATAATTTCAACGGAATTGTAAATTCGCTCGGCGGAATTGCAAACGTAGCTAAGCGCAGCGATTGGAATTCGATCACTTTCATTTTCAACGGCTTCTCGCAACTCGTCCAATTAAATTAAGTTTATCTTGTGCTAGCAACATCGTGTCACTATCGGGCGTCCGATGTTTGATGGTGCGTTATCATGATTCCACAGCAACGAAAGACAAACTAAAACTTATACAAAAATAATTCATTTGAGAATACTATTACCAATTTTTGGTACTTTTATCCTTTGCTGACTTTGCACCCACAAGTTTTATGCTTTTATATGAACCAGATGGGTTCTGAGAATAAAGTATCAAAAATGAAACTTAATTGGATAAGGTAAAAATGTTTGGAGGGCAAAAAACCCCAAACGTTTTGAAATTTTTACAGATTTTTGAAAAAAAAAAAACAAACAGAAAAATGTTTTCAGAAAAATGTTATATTTACAAAATTAAAGTTTATTAAATTGTGCGTCTAAAGACATCCCTTAAGCTGAATTTGATTTAGGCGCTTAACCACAATTAGTTGTCAAACATTGACGATATTTTTTAAGAGCCTATAACGCAGAAATCCAATCAATAAATGTTATATACTAAAAGTTTTAGATCATTACATTTTGTGCAAGGTAGGATTGTAAAAACAATCCAATGTAGAAACAAAAATTTACCCATTCCTTCTCAGAGATATGTTAAAAAAACTAAAATTGTTAGTTGATTTTAGATAAACTATTAAAATTGCAAACAAATCACGAACAGTACAGAAAAATTAGCTTTGAACCTTGAACTGTAAAAATTAAAAGGTCTGACTGCTATAAAAGTGTGTTTTTCTAGATTTTGACGCGAATTTGCTACCAAGTCTTTAAATTTGCTACCATATGGGGGCAATCCAAAAAACTTAATGACAACAAAACTACAACAAAATAGCGTTGTAGTTTCGAATTTATCCTCTACATCCAAAATTAAATTATACCAATGGATAGCTAAAGGATCAAAAAATTCATTACGATAAGCGAGAACAGTGACGCGAGCGGTGGAGGGAGAAACGCCGCAATTTTGAAGTTATTTTGCTGCGTTTGGAGATTTGAAATTAGTATAACTTTTGACTCGGAGAAGCTACGATGTTCGTTTAGGTTTTAATCGTTAGCCGTCGTCAACATCTATCGATTGTGTTTAAAACATTAGTTTAAAGTAGTGACAGTGAATATAATAAGGTGATAGAATAAAAAAATATTACCTAAAATTTTTAGCGGTATCATCAAGTCGCAGAGCCGGTGGAGTCGTCATATATCGCAACATCAATGGATTTACTGATTGTAATAGAGTTAACATTGACATTTCGAAAATTTATTTGGAAATGAAAGACGCAACACCTGGTGATGTCTGTCTAGTAAACGTAACGGCCAATGGCATCTTCAAATTCGTACTCAGATCTGTGAATATCCACCCGGGCACAGATTTAGCAGAAATTAAAGTCTTTATGGTACGGTCGGTGTTAAAATATTCCAAAAACATCGCTAAATTAAATAAATTATAACCGATTACGAGCCTGATCTTACTACACCAGTTATGATAGTTGGATACTTTAATGTTTGTCTTATAAAACTGCTCATTACCAGACTTCATGCACAGCGAGTTCAATTTGCCATAGATTGAAACTACTCCAACAAGGTTAGGTAATACCTGTATTGATTCAACGTTTATCAGAAATCTCGATGCATGTTTTTTGCCATTTGTGTCATACTTTTCGTATCACAAACCTAGAATTAAATTATATTATAACGCAATAATTATTTGTTTCATTTCTTTTATCCTAAATTCATAAATAAAAATATTTTATTCAGAAAATATAACCCGTTACATAAAGTACAACACACGGCCGTTCCATAACGCAGCCACACAGCGATTTTTTTAAACTATAATGCTTATTTTATATAGCTTTAGAGAATAATAGGACTTTTCCAGCTAATTTCCTCATAGAAAAGAATTAATCCGGGAAGCGATAATGCGGGGCTAACTAGACGGGGGATGAACTGAGCTGGTGCAAGTTCGTTATACGAGTCACTTACCGTTATCTTTAAGATGATCCTCCTTTTAATTACTCCTGTTCCTTCACACTCCTGATGTAGCTCTTCCTCCCTGCAAAGTGCCTCCTGATAAGGCTGCAAAGTATTGCTCCTGCCTCCTTCGCTAAATATACCCTCCTTCTTACACAGTAACACAATGCTTCTCCAACAATGCCTTTGTATAGAAATCCTAGAAGCTTTAAGGTATTTTAAATAAACTGAAACAGGAGTTTTGCACTGAAGGGTTTATTTATTAACTAGCTTACCGCATCGCAGCTTCGCCCACTCTAATAACTAAAGAGCTCAGCTAATTCAATTAACTAATAATTGAAGTTTCATTTGTTCATCGATTAAAATCTTGTATTGAAAAATGCAATTGAGCATTGCATAGAGAAAACTGGACGATCGGTAAATCAAAGAGTAAAAGAAGAAGAAGAAGAAGAAAAATGAACTTTATTCTAGCACAACTTGTCCCCTAAGAATAACAAACGAGTACAATACATAGAACAATCGTCTGGCTATGATAATTAATTATAATAAATAAAAATAAAAATTGATTAATAATTAAATTATGAGTTAAAAAAATAAATTAAGGAAACTTGTAAAAGGATACATCTTATGTGTACTATTATAATGTATATAACTTAAATATTCATGTTTTACATTTGCTCGGAAGATTGAAGATCCAGGAGGTAAAGAAATAGATGTTGTTTAAAGGAAGTAAGAGTGGAGCGTTTTCGAATTGTGATGGGCAATGAATTCCATAACGAGGAAGCACGGATAATAAAGGATTTCTCGAAGGATGCAGTTCGATGCGCCGGAGTGTATAGGTTGATGGTTTGGGTTCTAGTATTTAAGAGGTGAACGGAGGAGCGCAGAGTAAGGAGGTCATAGATATAGGCGGGTTTTTTGGTTTTTAAGGTTTGGAATATGAGAGCACCCAGGAAGTATTGATGTCGAAAACTGGGGTAAAGACAACCAATTTCAGAATACTTATGAGATATGCGAGAACGTCTGGAAATCCCGAAAATAAATCTAATAAAACAGTTCATTACTCAACATATAAGAGCATACACTAATAAGACCCAAAATTCCAATTTCGCTATCCATCTAAATATAAATAATCATAAATTATATAAAAACTCGGGAGTAAAAATAATAGTCTAATAAATAAAATCCTTTAAAAGCAATCCAAATTTTGTTTAAATGATCAGACTCGTCGTAAACCTACGACATCCTGCCTTACAGTATCCTTTAATGATATTCCACTAATCCCTGTTGCACAGATCCGCTACCTAGGACTCCACTTGGACAAACGTCTTACTTGGAATCCACATACAAGACTAAAACGACAAGAAACTGCCCGTCGTTACAGACTACTTAAACATTTACTAGACAAACGTTCAAAGCTCCCAATTAATTACAAAAGACTCATTTACATGACTGTGATTAGACCTATTTGGACTTACGGAGTTGAGCTTTGGGGTTCTACTTTGCAATCCAAAATCCTTCGAAAAATCCTCAATGCTCCTTACTATGTGACCAATAAACTTATCCATAAAGATCTTAATGTTCCATATGTTTCTGATTTAGCCCAAACCAGATACCTATCCTTCCATAGTAAGCCCCATAACCACTCAAATCCACTAGTCTCCCAACTTGCTTCCTCCTCCGTCCCTGATAATCCTCCGAGGCGTCTGAAAAGAAGATGGCCTAGAGACCTTTTAGTGTAGATTTTATTAGATTATATCGGCGTTTTGGGAAATACTAAGAGAAGGTGAAGTTCATCATGATGTTGCCGCTTTGTATTGCCTAAAACATCGATGTTGCATCTTCCTGTTTTTTTGTAATTAATAAGCGATTTCAGTATCAATTTTAAAAATTATCACTATTCATGGTATACCATTCGAAAGATGCTTGTTTGTAGAAGTTTTTTTTTTGCAGTGTACATTTCTAACATATGTAATATTTCTGAGAAACATGCAGTCAAAGTTTTGGAACGAAATTTAAAACTTGCTATTTCTTATGTTTGGATCACAAAGTTAAATACAGGATTAAGCTATTTTGAAGTCTAAAAAAGCTTATTTTAAAGGAAATTTAATCTTCTTTCTAATGAGCATATTGAAATTGCTCTAGTTTACATAGTTCGGGAAATATATCAAAACGTAGAAATGTCTCTAAAAAACATAAAATTAAAACTATGTACAAAACGGATGATCATCGAACTATAGCTTATAGGGAATATTATGTTGCAAATGATGCCTCGAATTTCCTCCCAAAGTCACTGTAGGCTTATGCTGAACACCCTGTATATAATCCATGTAACATAATGCTGATGATGTGTTGAACATTTTGTGTTTTAGAACTGAAGATGAATGTTTAGCATTCGGAACTAGTATTCTAATTAAATAATTCCAATAGTGGCAATTAATTTATCAATCCTAATTGTTACTGAGCATTAATTCTTCAATCATATTTCACGCATAGCAGTAATTTATAACCTGGTTAAAACTGCTCTGATTTGTTTGAAGATTTCATAAAAGCACAATTAGACATCCGATTTTTAATTCAATGTATACATAATCTAAAGACCCTCTATAGAGCTTGATCCATAACCAATTTTCCTCCTGCTCCAGTCCAGCCCTCTCAAAAGACAATATATTTTTACTCAACAATATTATAAGCGAACGATCGATACTATGATCTGGTAATAATTTTTTTTCAGCAGAAATAGTTTGAGTTCATCCGGTTTAAATTTAATTTTTAACCATAAAAGTATATGATAGTTTAATAGAACTCGTTTCTGTCACTCAACGTTGTTCCTTTAAATTTGTATTATTATAAATTTTACTATCTTAAACCTTCCTAAAACTATGGAAGTGATGTAGTTAAAATTTAGTTAAGACGGGTTTAACTGTAAGCGGAATGGTGCTAACGACATATTGGCCGATTTTCAAACTTCGCGGGAATCCACATGTCACACCGCATATTTAAATCATTTTTATTAATGTATTGAATATAAATAAATTTTATTATAAATTTCAAGCTCAATATAACACCGTACCTTTGTGACCTCTCATGTTGTATGACGCTCGCCACCTATCGGCAAAGTTTCATAATTCGCGGCTATTTTAGAGTTTTAATAAAATATCAATTTAAAATCCAATTATATTATTGCTAAACCTTCCTGGAGCTATAAACATGATGTGGTTAAAATTTGATAGAGATTGGTTCAGTAGTTTTTGTGGTTAGTGATCACTAGAGACCGGATTTTTGTGCAGTAAAAAATCAAAACAGGAGGCGCGGTAGCTCAGTGGGTAAGGCACTTGACTACCACGCTCCCGGGCCCGAGTTCGAGTCCGACTGAAGGCAGAAAATTTATTTTCTGTTATTTCGGCCGTGGATCGAATTCGAGGTCGGGAGACCCTCCTGGGGCACACCCAGCCTCCTAAAAAGTGGGTACCCTTAATGGGGGAAAAACTTGGCGGTTGAGCGTGAATTCTGGCCAAATCACCTCCTTTCACAACCGTTGGCTTAGAAACAGTACAGCCTACCTAAGTACTGAACCCGAGACCCTTCATGGGTTGTAAGTGGTACAGGTTTTTTTTTTTTTTTTAAAAAATCAAAACCTGAATTTAACTACTTAATACATGCAGGAATCCATTTATTTACACAAATATGCAAAACTTAACCAGCCTTCAATAAACTTAAGGACATTTCGACAAACGTTTCGCTTTAGAGTTAATTCAATCTTAAATACTTTAAAATTTGGGAAGGTAACGGTTCGGATCGGCGACACCACCAAACTAGGTTGACCCGCGCTACACCGACCAGTTCGATCCTTACGCTTCACTTCCAGTTTACATTTATCGATAGCTCTTTCCTATAACCGCACATGTAAACAATCACTTCTACAGTTTCAACTTGGATTGTGTTGTTTAGTTTGTTATATTGATATTTAGACTTCTTAAATGTAAATAAGTGAAACAGGAGTTAACAACACGAGGATTAAGTGTTTTATCAATTCATGTTTTCTTATTTCATCTAATCTTATGTGTAAAAGTGTTATAAAACTTAAGAAGATTAATTCGTACATGGATTTGGTTTTTTACATCTTTATATTTGTTCTATCAATTTAAGTGATAAAATTTACAACTTGTAAAAGTGTTATGAAACTTAACAAGATTTATTTGTACATGGATTTGGTGTTTTATATATTTGTATTTGTTGTTTCAATTTCAGTGATAAAATTTCAGTATACATGTTTTGTGAATGGATTCTTTGTCATCCATATTCCTTTTTGTGCTAAAGTGAGACAGATTGTATAATTAATTCAATAAAACATATCAGTTTATAAATAAATGTGAGAAAGTATATCACAGGCTTTTTATGTTTTCTTATTTCCACTTCCCATGAGAAAATATAGCACAAATTAACATCATCACTTTCAACTCGGATTCTGTCTTGTATTATATAATGGCTTATAACATGGAGAATTGACAATGTGAAAATAATCACAGATTAAGAGGTAAATGACACATTACTATATAATTGTAGAACTATTGGTATAATGTTATAGATTAGTGTGTTTTTAAAAAAAAATAGAAGCCTGATGATGGAACATTGTCTCCGAAACATGTAGCTACAAATGTTAAATAAATGGGAGTTATGCCAAATAAATACTTAAGGATTCTGTCTTGTTTATATTTAAAATTTGTTATTTTCCCTTCTCTGAGAGAAAGTTCATCAGGAATTAACTTTACTGGTGGTTCAGTAGTATATTAATTGTTGATTAAATTAATATTAATTCAAAATTGATTTAGTGTCTTATATTTCGATATTTTCTTATTTCCACTTCATTATTTCCTTATTTCTCATTTTAATATTAGAAAATAAACAGAAGTTAATATTACTTTGAACAGGGATTTAGAGTTTCTCAGTAAATGTAGGAGAATAACCTTTCTCCTCTAAAAGCAGCGACTAGAACATCGAAATATATCGGAACAAGGTTAGAATCGATAAAAGGTCTTCTGAGCGCGTTTAGGGGTTGGTGTCGCCGATCCGAACCATTACCTTTGGGAAAAAAAGGAGATAAAAAAAATTTTTAATTAATAGAAATATAAAATATCTTTACTAAAATTTCCTTTTACGTGGAATCAAAATATAATTAAATGTTTTTGAAAAATAAATTAGTTTTTAAAAGTTTTGTAAAAATGTACGACATTATAAATTTCAAAATATTTCTCGGTAAAATTATGCCGCCTGTCACTTAATAAAATGTTCTTTAGCAAAGAAAAGGAACGTTCTACATCTATGGACGTAATACTTACTACAATTTTTGTTGCATGCGATTGTGGATGGATCCAGATTATCAGCTTCAATTTCCTTTCCGTTGATACAATAATTTAATTTTTTTAACGAATGTAGCCGTAGTTTTTCTCAAGGATTTGCTCGAATTTCGAAAACATCTTCCCTTTTCATTTTCAATTCGTTTTAAGCTTTCTTCGAGAGTTTCTAACAAATATCAGCTCTGGATATTCATTGGTCCATTGTTTCAATTTTGTAGAAACACTAGCGGACGTTTTTGGCATTTTCAAAGTTGATTGTTTAAAATCTTGTCAACAAATAGATGTGACCCTTTGTGCTAATTCAGAAGCGGAGAGTAAACTTTTCTGAAGAAACGTCTTAGTTCTAGGAAGTACGTCCATCCTCAATGTTTGCCTAAATCCTCAAAGCTCCCAATTCAATACGATCGTTTAAAAGTAGTAGGTCACAAATACATTTGATTTATACTAAGCAAGTTTTTACTTTCAATTTAAAACTAATAAACATATTAAATAAAAATATTTGTTATAAATGTTGCATAATAATCCTAACTAAATTTTCAAAAAATAATTGTTAAAGTGAATAAAATTAGATGAATTTGGTTCAATTGTGCAATTTCGTGCAGTAAAACCCGAATTCGTGCAGTAAAGCTCAAAAAGTCAAATTTGTGCAATTTCGTGCAAAATAAAATTTAAGAATAAGAATCCTTATTATATAAATGAGATAACTACTTGGGATAGAGAGCGCTAAATCAAAGCGAACTAAATGTGCAATAACACAGAAATCCGGTCTCTAGTGATCACAAACGAAGACACAAGTTGGAATTTTTGGTCTTAATATTTTATGTTCTCTTTGATTTACCGATCGTCCAGTTTTTCCCGTGTATTTAGCTTCTGAAGTGAAATAAAAGTCTATAATGTAAGTCTATTTAAAATATCAAAATATTTTTGGCATTTTGGCAAGTGCATTTTGAAAACAATAGCCAGAAGAAGCTATCAGATGATCTAAATATGTACCCCCTGGCAGCGGACAGGCGTCCGTTAAGTGCACTTAATGGAAGGATTGCCAAATACCTTTCACTGAATTCCTTTGGCTATGAGTAAGAAAAGTAGACCAGTCTAGAACAAGCGGTGACTGCTTATATATATATCTGTACCTCGGAGGTACACAACACTATGTCCTTTTTTTACCAAAAATATATTATTACGTATTCTTATTCACCTTTTCCCCTTCATACATAGGTTCAGAATTCTATGTCCTAGACAAATTAATTGTAAGGTAAGTTACATAAAAATGTTTTTATTTAAATTTAGCTATTTAATTTTTTTGGGGGTGAGGGCATAGGTTCTTATCTTCCCCAATTAGGACAGGAAGGACGGGTTACCAACCTATTCTAGCCTGGATGGGAAAGTCAAGATTTATTTCGTACACATAAGGCTTGTTTTATATTATCCGGCACGAGACGTAGCGTATCAGACACGGCACGGTCAGACAAATACATGGTGTATTTATATTATCAGGCACAGTACGGCAGGCCTCAGCACGGACCGGGAGCACAGCCGAAGCGGAGATTTTGTTTTTTAATGACTTTTTGTTTATAGTATACTAGCTGAAAGTACCCTGCTCCTCTACGGTTTAATATCATTAGAATTAAGAACAACTTAAATAAGTAAAGTTAAGCTTAACGTTGATAATTATTATTACATAAATAAACCTAAAGAATTCCATTCTTAGAATAATTTCAATAACAATTTGCAAAAGGTAATTTTATGTTATTTTGATAGTCCTCCAGTGAAGCTTCGAGGTAGCACTACCATCTTACCCAGCTCTGATACCAGACCATCAGCTTTCCTTATGGCATACTTTAAGTGAATATAGTCTCAACTTCTCAACTTTTTTGATTTTTTCGAATAAAGTTTAGTCTTTCTGTTTCTATTTTTGCGTACATATTAAGCATTAATTGGTTGAGGAGATTACAAAATTAAAGGTTAAAATAAGGTTCTTCAAAATAAGGTTCTTCACCTCCTCGTTCCATCAACATTTAGGCATAAAAATCAGCTGCCGACGCAGTTTTCTTAAGTAGTGTATTGGTGTTTGGGCCACGCTGAGGGATGTTAATTCTGTACCCATCTTCTCCATGGTAGAACATGAGACGATACTGAAGAGAATCATACACTTGATAGAACTCACTGATTCTTATCAGTTTTTTGTCCCTGCTGTAGAGAACAATGTCTCGCTTTTTAAACAACTGGCCAACAATTAAGACAGCAACTTCGTCCAAGTCGGTTGGAGTATTGTAACGTCCTCAGTGAACATTTGAAGGCTTCTTGTCAGCACTGATAACCACCTGGAAATCTTGTAGATCTTTCTGTTTGTTTACAACTATAAGGAACTTAATTTGTGGTCAAAGTGTGCGGCTTAAACATCTAACCTATTTTTTAACTTAGCTTATCTCCAAATACCATATGATAATTAATCTTTTATTATTCATCCAATAAAAATTGTGATCGCATTTTTCGCGAATTAGCCGCGATCCAGGCCGATTTTTTTTAATTCCTTTCTTAGCGAGCTCCTATGGCCCTAGAGGAATCTACATATCGAATTTTATTCCAATCCGTTCGGTGGTTTCTGAGATTTCTTGTTAAATGAGTGAGTGGTATTTGACAAATATATAGTGGATTACTTCATACTAATGTTTAGTCATTAGGTTTAGTCCAGATGTGTTATTTGTCCAAGTCAAAAAGATAAAAAAAGTCAAGAAAGCATGCATTAAATGTAGAAAACCTACATGTCCTGAACATCGAGTAGAAATTTATACAAATTGTTTTGATTAGATTTTTTTTTTATAATTGCATATGTTAAATTTCTGTTTTTATATTCTTATATTAATATAAAATGTTCAATGTGTTACTCTTTACGCACTCAATTAATTATTCAACATCCAGTTTTGCAAATGGAATCAAATTTAAATACAGAAAAAGAACTGGAACGGGGCAAAGTCAATGCAGTACTGCACTGTCGGAGTCGGAAAGTAAAGTATACTACGAAAAAGACACCTTAAGGCACGGACCGGCTCCGACCAAATATTCTTTTCGAGAAATGTCTTAAGGTCTTGTCTGAAACGTGCCGTGTCTTGCCGAATCCGTTCCGCTATATACAGGGTGAGTATCTCTTAGTGTAAAAAAAAAAATTGGGATAAACTAGATCAAAAATGTAGCTAAATGCCGCAAGTCCTACCTTTCTATTCCAATCCATTTGAGATATTCGATAAATCAAAGAATTTGTTGAGGAAATCACGTTTTTTCCCATAAAAACTGTAATATCTCCATTTTGTCTAAATATTTTTCAAATTTTGGCCACATTTTCGGATTTAGCATTAAATTTTCTATAAGAACAGAGTACACGTAACCTTGAATTTAACAAACTTGGTATCTAAAGATCAGCTTGATCTTCACCTTATTTGGGGAAGTCACAATGTCTTATTTACTTCAACGCTCACCGTTATAAGACGCTCGTAAAAACTATCCACAAAACGTCAAATCTCACAAAAACTTGCAAATTTAATCAGCTTTCGAATATGTTAAACGTAATGATTTTGTTTCAATTTCATGGTGATATTTACTTTTGAAACCGAAAAAACATGGTGTTCTCATTTGGTGTACAAATCAGTTACTTGGGTAAATAAAACATTATGACAATCCCTTAATGGAAATGTACATTTTAAACATTAAAAACTCTTCATTGGAATAAAAAGCAAAAAAAAAATTATTGTTTAATAGAAAATAAAGGAAAACTCTCAATAAAATGACACCAGATCAGAGGATCTTATGTTATTACATTTATTTATTTATTATTATTATTATTCGACATCGACACACATTATTCGAAAGAAATACAAATATAAACCAACGTTTTACATGGATGGGTAGACATTAGAATAAGACATTGTGACTTCCCCAAATAAGGTGAAGATCAAGCTGTTCTTTAGATACCAAGTTTGTAAAATTCAAGGTTACGTGTACTCTGTTCTTACAGGAAATTTAATGCTAAATCCGAAAATGTGGCCAAAATTTGAAAAACATTTAGACAAAATGGAGATATTACAGTTTTTATGGGAAAAAACGTGATTTCCTCAAAAAAGTCTTTGATTTATCGAATATCTGAAACGGATTGGAATAGAAAGGTAGGATTTGCGGCATTTAGCTACATTTTTGATCTAGTTTAACCCAATTTTTTTTTACACTAAGAGATACTCACCCTGTATACGCAGGCACTATAAAACTAACTATACTAATATTTGTCTTGTCTGAAACGTTACGGTCCGCTACGTGTCGTGCCGGATAATATAAAACAACTTCAAGTATAATAAACAGTTCAGGAAACGAAACTTTTTTTCTTTGAACTGCTCTCCTGTAAAGTAACGGAAATGTGACTTAGTGTTCTTTTCCTCCGAGGTACAGTGAAAAAACAGGTTACAATAAAATTATATAAGTTATACAACTTATTTCAAAACATAAAGTTAGCTACAATACAATGTTTTTATATTCATATTGTAGCTAAATATAACTTTTTTCACTGTAGGGCATCATTATGAGAACAATATAGTCTTGAAACGTCGCCAAAATAGTTTTTTTTTATTTATTGACTGAACCTCAAGAACCTTATTAAACATCTAATAGTAGCAGTTAAAAAATTATCGATGTGTTAATAAAAGACAAGTCTTGGAATAATAAAAGATAATCATAGTACCGTATTACTAAAAAATAAATAAATGATAATAATCAAAAAACATTTTCATGATATAACAAAAACTAAAATAACTTTTTGTATTTAGATGCATTTTCCACTGGCTGACTCCTAGTCTTTGTTATTTGTGACGCCGCTTTAGGATGACGCAGAGGACTCGACAATGACGCAAGGAGAAGGATGTGGGTTTAGTGTTTGGCGCCCGTGTCTGCAACTATCTGGAAAGTCATTCCTTACTTTATCTAAGCTATAACCCCGTAATGGCTTTGGCATTTCGTTCAAGACAAGGATATTATCTCCCCGAAAGTATTTTTACTGGTATCTCAGAGAGGTCAAAGAAAAAACAATTAACAAATAATAATACAAAACTAAAACAAGAAACTGTTCGTAGTTTCCGACTAGTCCAACATTTACTAGATAAGTGTTCAAAGCTAGGTAATAAATTACTAAGGACTTATTTACTTGAGAATAATTAGACCTATTTGGACATTCGGAGTTGAGATCTGTAGCTTCACTACATTCTTTTCGTATCTAGTATTTTTTATTTATATCAATTTATTGAAATTTACAACTGTGCAATTATATACATACAATGAGCTGATAACGATTACAATAACATGTCAAAGCTTGAAAAGAACTACTCATCAGTAGCCCTTTAATAATAATTCTACACTAGAAGATCTCTAGGCCATCTTCTTTTCAGACGCCTCGGGGGATTATCGGGAGTGGAGTGGGAAGCAAGTTGAGAAACTAATGGATTTGAGTGGTTATGGAGCTTGCTATGAAAGGATAGGTATCTGGTTTGGGCTAAATCAGCAACATATTGAACATTAAGATCATTATGGATAAGTTTATTGGTGACAAAGTAAGAAGCATTGAGGATTTTTCGAGGGATTTTGGATTGTAAGGATTGAATACGAGATGAAGTGGATGGTTTAGTGGAGCCCCAAAGCTCAACTCCGTACGTCCAGATAGGTCTAATCACAGTCATGTATATCAGTCTTTTGTAATTAATTGGGAGCTTTGAACGTTTGTCTAGTTAATGTTGAAGTAGTCTGTAACGACGAGCAGTTTCTTGTCGTTTTAGTCTTGTATGTGGATTTCAAGTTATACGTTTGTCCAAGTGTAGTCCTAGGTAGCGGATCTGTTCAACAGGGATTAGTGGAATGTCATTAAAGGATGTTGTGGGACAGGAAGTCGAAGGTTTACGAAGAAGGGTAAAGGTTATTTGATGGGATTTATTTTGATTCTTTATTTTTTACACCATTCTTGAATGTTAAGGATATGGGATTGGAGTGTTTGAGAGGCAATGTAGGGATCATTGTTTACAGATAATACATATGTGTCATCAGCGTAAGTGGTAGGATGAGTTGGGATGTCAGCTGTGTACACCGTATAGAGGATGGGGCCTAGGATAGTACCTTGAGGAACACCGGCAGATTGGGTAAAGAGGGAAGAATAGGAAGATTTGTAGTTTGCTTTGAGTAAACTAAAATTTAAGTTCTATCACAGAGATAAGAACGGATTATTAGGAAGTATGTTAAAGGAAGTATCTAATATTTAAAATCCAAAATCCTTCGTAAATTCCTTAATGCTCTTAATTATGTCACAAATCAACTTATCCATCAAGATCTTAATGTTGCACATCTTGCTGATTTAGCCCAATCCAGATGACTATCCTTTCATAGCAAACTCCATGACTATTTGAATCCAGTAGTATCTCGACTTGCTTCCCATTCTATTCTAGATAACTTTCTAAATAAGATGATCGGTAGACATTCTCATGTAAAACCTTCGAAATGCTACCACTGGGAAGTTTTATTCAAGCAATTTGCATGTCGTTTTGATCGTTATCATTTACTAGATGTGTTTATTTTATTTTTTATCCAGTTGCAAATTTCAACAAAGATTTAAAAAAAAGATAAGGAGATATTATTATAGTTGACTGAATTATGTAATTTATGAAGAAGATGGTCTAGAATGCAGTGAGGAGTTGTTAAGTAAATGTGAAGTTTAAACTTGGTATGGTGAATGACATTTAAACATACCCTACCGGTCTTCTTCAGGACTAACGACAACAAAAACTGGATGTGATCAAATCATAACAAATTAAATTACAAAATATATATATATTTTTTTTTTATTCTTTTAAAATTTAATAAAAAGAGTGAACCAGCATAAATATGACTGCAAAAGAATAAATAACAAAGAGAAAAATAATAAGACTGCACTGTGTGAACACACAAACAAATTCAAACATGAATTTGACTTTGAAAATACAACCTTATTAAATCATGAGTATAAAACCAAAAATAGAAAAATAATGGAAGCAATTTATATAAATAAAACAATAGACCAGGCAGTAAACTACAAAACTGATACACATAAAATTGGTACAAACTATGCTAAATTAATAGATAGACTGAAAATATAAATAGTCCATAAAAAGAATAAAATCATTAATAAATAATAGTAATAAAAATGTAAATAGTAGTGACAATACAACTAATAGAATGGAAGTAGAATGGTAAAATAGGAACTAAATGAATAGGCCAGAAGCTGGCAATAAATAAACAAAACAATAATTGAACATTGCCCAGTGGTGTCAGTGTGAATTAATGTGACCAGTGAGAATATCACAGTGTAAGGTAATAAAAACCAAAAATAGTAAACTGATGTATTAATATAGTGAAGAATTGTAAAATAACATAACATAATGATTGTAGAACCTGAAGATGGAGCAACATGACAAGCTCCGAAACATGTAGTTAATGAATAAAGCAAATGAGGAGTTATGCCTTTTTAATATAATAATTTATTCTTTTATTAATAGAAATTTACAACTGTATTAAAAAAACACATCTAGTAAATATGCGGTATATATAATATATATTGACATGAATAAAACTTGTAGAGGAACTACCCATTGGTAGTACTCTAATGAATATTTACAAAAGAAGATCACGAGGCCATCTTCTTTTCAGACGCCTCGGAGGACAAAATAAATTTAAATGAATTTATTTTTGATTTAATTTATTTTATATGGTAATTTCTTTTATCATTTGATCATATCCAGTTTTTTTTTTTTTTTTTTTTTTTTTTTTTTTTTTTTCCGAACGTGAAAGAAATATATTCCTATTGTTTATTTTATCAATGATTTAAATAAATGTATGATTTTTGTTTGTTTATTTCGTTTTACGTCACTTTATGCTGCTATGGCTAATCGGACGATACTACGGTGGGAGTCCTAAATTTTGCTTATCCAGGTATAATTAGGATAGGGTTCTTTAACGAGTACCTGACATCGCACAGGCTCGGGACCCCCATTTTACGTCTCTTCCGAAGGACAGCATAGCTAAGGATTTTTTACTCCCTTTAAAAAATCCTAAGGTCATCTGCCGGGCTGCGAACCCGCGATCTTGGGTTTAGTAGTTTGCTATGCTAACCATTACACCACAGGTGACCTATAAGTATGATTTTTTAAAATAAATTTAGTTTAAAAAAATTTCTATTTGCTTCATATAAATAAATTTATTTAATATAGTACTGGAATAGTTAAACGACATTTGATTTATAGATAGGATAATACCCAACCATCGCGTACAATTGCAGCCCAAGGATGGAACGATGATGATCGGTGACGCAAGAACGAGGAGACTGTATGTCGTGGCGGGTCTAAAAATACACAGGGGATCGATGGCCAAGGGGAGTCTCTCTGGGGAGGATAACAAGGTCGTTCCTGAAGAAGAAGAAGTCCGGGAAATTGAGTTGTCTTCCACAGTACCGGAGTATCCTCTCCAGATGTCCAGATCAAAGAGGTCTACCACTTCTATCCTGGAACACGGCTTTAAGTAGCCACTCCTGCCTCCGGGCTCTCTTCTATTATTTAACCTTATCGCTACTACGGCCTTTAAATTAACTTTACCTCTTGATAAAGAGATTTATCGATACGTAATAGGTCGATTCTTACAAAATCAGACCATAGCTTTTTACATGAAATAATGGATAATTTTTTAATTATTGTTTTTTTTTGTTATTTATTGAAATTTAAAACTGTATTTACAAATATAATATATCAAGTAAATGTGATGATAACGATAAAAATGACACGTTACTTGTTTTTAAAGCAACTACCCATTGGTAGCGGTTATAAAGGTTCTATATAATGAAGTACTATATTAGGTCCAGAGGCCATCTTCTTTATCAGGCACCTCGGAGGGTTATCTGGAATGGATACTAATGGATTTGAATGTTTGTGGAGTTTGCTCTGAAAGGTTAGATATCTGGTATGAGCTAAGTCAGAAACGGAAGGTATATTAATATCTTTGTGAATAAATTTGTGAAGAAGTACGGGGTATTTGGGATTTTTCTAAGGATTTCGGATTGTAAGCATTGGATACGTGATGAATTGGATCGCTTAGTGGAGCCCCAAAGCTCAACTCCGTATGTCCAAATCGGTCTAATTACTGTTATGTAAATGAGTCTTTTGTAATTAAGTGGAAGGTTTGAACGTTTGTCATGTAAATGTTGAAGTAGTCGAAATCGACGGGCAGTTTCTTGTCGTTTTAGTCTTGTATGTGGATTCCAAGTAAGACGTTTGTCCAGATGGAGTCCTAGGTAGCGGATCTAGACAACGGGGATTAGTGGAACATCATTAAAGGATACTGTAAGATAGGAAGTCGTAGGGTTAAGACGAAGGGTAAAAGTTATTTGGTGGGATTTGTTTGGATTTATTTTAAATCTCCATTTTTGACACCATTCTTGCAGGTGTAGGATATGGGATTAGAGTGTTTGAGAGGCAATAAAGGGATCATTGTTTACTGATAACACACGTGTCATCAGCGTAAGTGGTGAGGGCAGTGGTAGGATGAGTTGGGATGTCAGCTGTGTACACTGTGTAGAGGATAGGACCTAGAATACTAACTTGAGGAACGCCGACAGATTGGGTAAAGAGAGGAGAATAGGAAAAGTTATGATTAACTTTGAAGGTTCTATCGCTAAGATAGGAACGGATAATTAGGAAGTATGTTGATTTAATTTTTAAAATGTAAGACAAGAAATCAAATATAATGGTACTCGCCTAAGGAAACAAAATGAAAAAGAATTCTGAATGATAAGAGGACCTAGAATGTTTAAATTTTCAGTGGCGAAAGGGTCAGGTAGAGAGGTCTGTTGAGCCTCCCGGTTTTCCCTGTGACTGGTTAGTTTTTTCGGTCCAATGGGATACAAATTTAAAATTGAACTATTTGAATTATTCATCTAGTCTTTTAAACAAAACTTTAGTTGGTTTTGAATGATTTTATTATTTCTAATGATTCATATTTAGGTGAGTACCAATATATTTGATTTCTCGCATGACATTTTAAGAATGTAATATACATACATAAACTATGCATTAAATTGATGATGTTTTGAAATACTTTGAACTGGTGCTAAATGTTTAACATTCAAAACTAGTTTTAAAATAAACAAAATTCCAATAGACTGAAAGGACTGAATGCAAGAAGAATTGGAAGGTTTATCGAGCCCCACAGCTCATCTCGGTATGTAGAAATAATTAATTAATTTGTAATAAATTGGAAGCTTTTAACGTTTGGCTTATAAATGTTGGAGTAGTAAATGTAAATAATTAAAACCCAGACACTCCAATCCCATATCATAAACCTTCAAGAATGGTGTCAAAAATGGAGATTTAAAATAATCCAAACAAATCCCACCAAATAACGTTTACCCTACGTCGTAAACCTACAACTTCCTGTCCTACAGTATCCTTTAATTATATTCCACTAATCCATATTGAACAGATCCGCTACTAAAACGACAAGAAAATGCCCGTCATTACCGACTACTTCAACATTTACTAGACAAACGTTCAAAGCTCCCAATTAATTACAAAAGACTCATTTACATGACTGTGATTAGACCTATTTGGATGTACGGAGTTGAGCTTTGGGGCTCCACTAAACCATCTAATTCATCTCGTATTCAATTCTTACAATTCAATATCCCTCGAAAATTCCTCAATGCTTCTTACTTTGTCACCAATAAACCTATCCATTAAGATCTTAATGTTCAATATGTTGCTGATTTAGCCCAAACCAGTTACCTATCCTCTCAGAGTAAGCTCAATAACCATTCAAACCCACTAGTTCCTCAACTTGCTTCCCACTCCATTCCTGATAATCCTCCGAGGCGTCTGAAACGAAGATGGCCTAGAGACCTTCTAGTTTAGAATTTTTAAAAAAGTGCTACTGATGAGTAGTTCTTTTCAAGTTTTAACATGTTGTTATTATCGTTTTAAATACATTTACTTGATGTATATATTTTGTACAGTTGTAAATTTCAATAAATGTATCTATAAAAAAAATCTAAGTAACGTGCTGTTTGATTGAAAGTTTTCAGAAAATAGAATTATAATAGATGTTGAAATTAATTCATCAATCCTAACCGTCATGCGTTCGTCAAGTGTCATAAAAGATCCAATCCTTTTTTATTATTCAGCAAACAAGTTTACAATAACAACTATAAGATAGAATAAAAAGAATGAAGGATAGAATATTTTATTCATTTTGACGGTAGCTTCCTTAAAATATTTTACTGAATATTAATACATACTTGTAGTATCCATTTTGATTTTTACAAAACGTGTGTTCAAGTGTACATTGAAATAAAAATAGCCTTTGCTATGGTTGAGCAGGCGACAAAGGCTTTTCACAGCACTTCGGCAAATATAGGTCCCAAAGGGTTTTTTTTTTCCTCCCCTACCTTTGTTGTTTGTACTTCGTGTTTAAATTTCTGTACATTCTGAGGTCGGAATATAAAAGAATAAATTAAAAATTTAGGTTTTTGAACGATACTGAGGGTTTAAGGAAAATTAAACAAAAAAAAAAAAAAAAAAAAAAAAATTGAAAAAAACATTACATATGTCTTCCATATTGTCTTACATTTTGTTCTAAAATGAAGATGAACATTTCAAAAGTTCTGATATTCATTTATTCAATGAGGGATCGGAAATGTTGCAATTCCAATAAATCTTAATTACAAAAGACTTATGTACATGACAGTGATTAGACCCATTTGGACACGGAGTTGAGCTTTGGGGTTCCACTAAACCTTCCAAGAAGGTTTCTTCCAATTCTTCTCATATCCAATTCTTCATAAAATTCTCTATGCTCTTTAATATGCCCCTAACAAAGTTATCCATTAAGATCTTAATGTCCCATATGTTGCTGTTTTGGCCCAAACCAGAAACCTATCCTTTTAAATTAATTAATTAATTAAACAGTCTTTTTTATTAAATAATTTTCTCGCTTTAATTTAAATAATACTCACCATAGAGAAGTGGAAATAATAAAGTTTTTTTAATTATCTATTAATTGAGATTACTAATTGTACATTAAGTAAATGTGTTGAAAATGATTACAATGACATGTAAAATCTTGAAAATCAGTAGCACTTCAATAAACATTTTACATTAGAAGGTTTCTAAGCCATCTTCTTTTCAGACGCCTCGGAGGACTATCTGGAATGGAGTGGGAAGCAAGTTGAGAAACTAATGGATTTGAGTGGTTAAGGAGCTTACTATGAGAGGATAGGGATCTGGTGTGGGCTAAATCAGCAACATATGGAACATTAAGATCTTTATGGATAAGTTTATTGGTAAATAAGTTAGAAGCATTGAGGATTTTTCGAGAGACTTTGGATTGTAAGGATTGAATATTATATATATATGAATTGAACGGTTTAGTGGAACCTTAAAGATCAACTCCATGTATGTCCAAATAGGATGACAGTCATGTAAATGTGTCTTTTGTTTATAATTGGGAGTTTTGAACGTTTGTCTAGTAAATGTTGAAGTAGTCTGTAACGACGAGCTGTTTTTTGTCGTTTTAGTCTTGTATGTGGATTCCAAGTGAGACGTTTGTCCAAGTGGATAATAAAGTATAAAAACAAAAACTCAATTTCTTCCTGACTGTGAATAGATTATGGATATGTCGATCTGCATACGAATGGTTGATTGAAGTTATCATTATGGTAATACTATGACTTATGTTGTCTCTCGTATTAGTGATTCATATAATCTTCTGCTTATCCCAATTTACGTTTTACAATTAAGAGGATTACTTACCGCAATTAATAGTTAATTTAAATTAACAATTAATGATTATACGAAATAAACAAAGTTGATTACATTCAATGAGAAAAAAATAAAATAAATGTATAAATAATAAAATATAGGTAAAAAATAAAAAAAGAGAACAGAAAAGAACTTATTACACATAAACAATAAACATATACATAAAATGAAATAGTAAAATTTAAAAAAAAAATGCATAACTAAATACTGAAATAAATAAATATTAGTAATAATAAAAAATTAAGTTAAAAGTTAAAAACACAATCGTACTTTAACTAGTAATTAATAATTTTTATATTTTATTTACTAATGTTTCATCTTAAAGATATTATATAGTGATTTTTTTTTCATTTATATATATATATATATCTAATTATTATTAAATATATTTATTCGCTTTTAATGTTATTAAACCGGGCCTGACGTGTAGAGGTTGGGGAACTCGGGGCTGGAACGGAACAAAAGGAAATTCCTGGCATATCTCCTTGTGACTATCTTGTAGCTGCCTTCTCATGTATATATATATAATTTATTTATACTTGTGAATAAATAATAATAAGTATTGTGCCAAATAATAATATTAGCTATAACTTAAAGGAACATTATTATAGATCTAGGAAAGTACTAATTTCTTTATTGTTAAGATTTATAAATGACTCTCTTTTTATTGGTTTTTGTTTCTGTGGTATGGTGAGGATTGCTTAGCGTTCTGGTGTATCCTTGCTTGTGGGAGGACGAATTCACGAGTCCTCAGCGTGTAATGATTTTAACTGAGCATTGAAGTGTAATATTGATTTTTAAATAAAAGACCCCCTTGAGCGTGGCGGCCAAAGAAGGAATAACATCGAACATGTTTTAGGGTGAAAAACAGTAATATATATAAAAAAAAAAAAAAAAAAAAAAAAAAAGTGTTAAATAAATGAAAAAACATGCTATTTCAGTGGGTTTTTTTTTTTTTTTTTTTTTTTTTTTTTTTTTTTTTTTTTTTTTTTTTTTTTTTTTTTTTTTTTTTTTTTTTTTTTTTTTTTTTTTTTTTTTTTTTTTTTTTTTTTTTTTTGTAGTCAGCAAACATGCAAATATAAAAGTCACAAAAATTGATCATGGGATTGTAAAAAAATGGAATAAAGATTTTTGAAAATACGCTATTTCAGGTTTTTTAAAAACAGCGTCTTTTTTCTCAAACATGAAGCCAGATAGAATTTTTTTTAACTTCAGATTCAAATTTTTTTTTTTTTTCCCAGAACTGTGTAATTATTCTATTCGTTTTTTTTAGTGCTACAAAAGAAAAAAATAAAATAAAATTAACGAGAAAATGAAAAACCAATAGCACTGGAGCCTATGTAAGGTCTTAGGTTCTGTACTTAAGAATTTACTATTGCTACTACAGTGAAAGAAGGAGATTAGGACGAATTCATTTTATAGAGTTTGGGTTTTTAGAGATTATGAAGGATCCGATGTCAGAGTAGCGCAAAATAAATTTTCTACTTAGAACTGGACTCGAACTTGTACGCGAAGGCTGGGTTAGGCAGCGGTTAAGGGTTAGCTGAGTGAGGAAGGCACTGGGCCGCCTTACTCAACCAGCTACCCTCTCTAACTCTCAGCTTAGTTAATTTTTCATTCATATTATTTTATATATTTCACTTCAGAATATTTTGTTTAAATCTTTAATATTTATAATTATATCGGCATATAAATATCGTAATAAGAACACATCACTGACCTTCCACATTCTGACAGATACGTCCTACATTATATGCTGTAGTAGCATATCTATTGCAAATGATAATGATATTGGAATCATGTAAATTTAAAAGATATATTAACTATCTAAAATATATTGAGTTTTAAAATAGGTTTTATAATTTCTAGATAAATAATCCCTAAACCAGAAAAATAAATAAATGTTCTTAGTGCCAAAAGTTATAAGTACTCTAAAAATGTTCACTATGTTGGAATTAGAAACAAAAACGCAGATTAAAATAATGTATCATCTAGTAAGATTAACTATTAAACATCTTTTTTTGATAAGGATATGTCTTTTAGCTAGGGGGTCTGTACTTTTTTGATGTAACGTTTTTTTCACATTAATTGAAAGGGTCCGCCAAAAAACGTTCTAAGTGACAAAATTTTGAAGTGACAATTTTAAAGTTTTTTAAATGTATTATAAATAGTACATCATACGAGGGTGAATCAAATATAAACGGTAATTTTCAAAATTATATTGATTGAATAATATTATACAGAAACTATACCTTCAGCATTTTTCAATGTAGTCTCCTGCATTATCTACACACTTCTGCCACCGATTTGGAAGCTTGAATATTCCCTGTTCATAAAAAGACTGAGGGCGAGTTTTTAACCATTCGCGCACGTGCTTTTCGACGTCTTCATTGTTTTCAAATCGTTTTCCTCCAAGATTTTTTGAGGCGCATCGTCACATGTGATGAGACGTGGGTCCACCATTACACCCCCGAATCGAAAATGGCAAGTAAGGAGTGGCGAAGGAAGGATGAAGGCTGCCCAGTGAAAGCCAAAACTCGTCTCTCAGCCGGAAAAGTTCTTGCAACAATTTTTTTTGACTCAAGGGGAGTTCTACTCATTGATTTTCTTCACGATCAACGAACAGTGAATGCGGCTTACTACTGCCAGGTGCTACAGTCAGCAAAAACCAGTTACCGGAACAAAAGACGAGGTGTGCCCATTAGAGATGTCATCCTTCTCCATGACAACGCAAGGCCTCACACCGCATTGTTGACAAGGGATAAATTGGAAGAAATGGGCTGGGAAACTCTCGAACACCCTCCTTACAGTCCAGACCTGTCCCCTTGTGACTATTTTTTGTTTGCGCCCCTGAAAGAATCACTTGGAGGAAAACGATTTGAAAACAATGAAGACGTCGAAAAGCACGTGCGCGAATGGTTAAAAACTCGCCCTCAGTCTTTTTATGAACAGGGAATATTCAAGCTTCCAAATCGGTGGCAGAAGTGTGTAGATAATGCAGGAGACTACATTGAAAAATGTTGAAGGTATAGTTTCTGTATAATATTATTCAATAAATATAATTTTGAAAATTACCGTTTATATTTGATTCACCCTCGTAGTATGATATAGCAATCCATTATGTTATTATACATGTAAATATAACAAATTACAAAGTGAAAAAAAAAATCTAACTTACAAAACTAACAAGAAGTTTAAATTATGATTTTCTTTCACTGATTACTCAAAATTTTGTTTGTCGCTTAAAACGTTTTTCGACGGAGCCATTCAAATTCTGATATAATATTTTGGCACACTCTATCTCCGTTAGTGTTGCTCGGATTGAAAACTTGACCACAGTTATTTGATCAGAAATTTAATGAGAAATATTGTTAGTTATACAACATTTGTCGTTAGACACTGCCGTTTAGGATGTATATTGGTTTGAATGAAAAAAGTCTTGTAACGTTTTTTTTCACCCTCAAAAATGAAATGTGAAAAATGAAGTGTTCCTCTAAAGAAACTGTGGGAAACCTTGGATCAAATAAAGATAAGTGGAGGCCTAAAAAAAGCCATAAAAAGTTTATATATTGGAGCGGAATCAAGGGTGAGGATAGGAGGTAAGGTGTCAGAATCCTTCAAAATTACAAAAGGATTAAAACAAGGATGCTGCTTGTCCCCGACACTTTTCAATATATATGTTGAACAGGTACTAAAATCCTGGAAACAGAGATGCCGAGGGATGGGAATTGAGGTAGGAAGTGATAAACTGTTTACGCTACAGTTTGCAGATGATCAGGTTGTCTTATCAGCAGATGAATATGATATGGAATTTATGATGAGGAGACTCCTCGAAGAGTATAAAAAGTGGGGCCTGGAAATAAATACTGAAAAAACCGAGTATATGGCATGCAATTTCCCTCATTCATCTTTGTGCATAGAAGGATGGACGATTCCACAAAGTACTGCTTTTAAGTATCTTGGAGTGACGATAGACAGCTTCGGCACAGTCCAAAAGGATATACAGAACAAAAATCACTCGAGGTAAAAAAATGATAGGTCTCCTTAACGGTGTATTGTGGAATAAGAAGGTCTCCCTAGAAACCAAAAAGAGGATATACCACTCCTTCTTGATCGGCACAACTTTATATGGCTCAGAATCATGGACGGTGACAAAACAAAATGCAAATAAATTACTGGCCCTAGAAATGGATTTCTGGAGAAGAAGTTGCGCCATATCCAGGTTACAGAAGGTCCCAAATGAAATTATAAGAAATCAGGTAGGAGCTAAAATCAACATTCTCAATAACATCAGTGAAAGAAGATTGCTATGGTTTGGACATGTCATGAGAATGAATGAGACACGATGGCCCCTTCGAGCACTTAAATGCTGTCCTGAGAAGAGAAGAAAGACGCGGAAGGCCTCGGAAACAGTGGATAGAAGAGGTCAGAGAAGAAATGGCGGCTAGAGGGCTGACTGAGGAAGGCAGTTTTTTGACAGGAGATATTGGAGGGAAGGCGTATTGGGGACCGGGATGTGATATTTTCGCATAATCCTGAAAAAAAAAAAAAAAAATGAAAAAAAAAATATTTTGACACGCCCTAGCTCTGTATGGGTGGCTCGGATTAAAAACTTGACAATATTTTTCTGATCGGAAATTTAATGGAGAATATTTTCTGTTTTATGACATTTGTCGCTATGATCTACCATTTAGGAGCTGTGTTTGGTTTGAATAAATAATAATTACGTTTGAAGCCGCTGCTTTCTTTAAACTTTGCTTATTTTGAATAATCATTAATTGCTAAGGTTTAATTTGATAATAATTTAATTTAAGGTTTTTTAAAAACCTTTTATTGAGTAATTAATACAAAACTGATATAATGATGGCGTATGATTACATTCACACATTATGTATAGTGAAAAAAATAAAAGAGAACAGAAAACAACTATGCTATATATAAACAAATTTAATCTAATATAATATTTATTTAGTATATGTACCGCCGAAGCGATTAGGTTAAAAGTCTCAGCAAGGAAGCCCAAAAACTGAAATGGAGGTGGGCTGGACACCTAGCGAGAGTCAAGGATGAAAGATGGTCGAAAAGCAGGACCGAGTGGACACCGATCGGCCAAGTGAGAAGTGAGGAGAAGGGGAAGGCAGTACGGGAAGTGGAGGGATGGAATTATAGTCTAAGAGTGGGAACCAACTGGATGTAAGTGTTCAGGGACAGAGACTGCTGGTTCAAAATTATAAATAATCTATAGGAACAAAAGAAAAGAAAAAAAAAAAAAAAAAAGTTTAGTTTTGTTTGTAGTTTTGTTTTTGGTTTAGTGCTTTACAAAGAATATTGTATATTTTATTTTGTATTTTTACTAGCCAGTTTCTATTCTGTAAAATTATTTTGGAGCTGAACTCCATTTTACCTCCTAAGGGAGAGGCTTTTGTCATAAATATGATGTCAATAAAGCTTTATTATTACTATTATTAATATTTATTTAAATAATTTAATGCTTTTAAGTATAAAATGAAGCTATATTGTTTTGAATAAAAAAAAAAATATTTTTTTAATTTTAAGGCTTTTTTGATATGCTCTAGAGAATATTTAAAGACACATCCATGAACTATTGTTTTCCCTAGTTAGGCATAAATTGAGTTTTTTTTTTTTATTTTTTTACTAAATAACTCCATTTTATTTTTATTGAAAACGTATATTTTTTGATTGTGGATAAATATGTTGGAGTATTTAGTAGATAGGAAAGAAAAGGAAAAATAAGAATTATTCAAAAAAACATTAAGTTATTCCAAAAATATTTTAGCTACGAAATTGATGGCCTAAAGGAAGTGGAATGATGAGGGGAAGTTGTAAGAGACAGGAAATGTAGGCTAATAGTCGAGTAGAAAGTTGTAAGGGAAAAAAAGACATGGGTAAATTGTTATTTTTTTTTTTAATATAAGATTTTTCAAAGAATGTGGGTGGTATTGGAATAATATGAGAAATAGGTTTACTTTATTAAAATGTGGAAAATGTCAGAATTAGAGAAGGAAATATTTTGTACATAAACTTTGTGATTTATAGGATTGGGGTTCAAACTTATGTGGATGGATTCATACAGCAATCTTTATTCGTGATTCTGGACTAAGGATAAAACATAGGACTTTGAAATCATAGGAATGGCTGAAAGATACAGAGTTATATCCAAATTCATTTGTTTAATTACGTTTAAAAGAGTGGAAAGATTAATTATGTTTTTGTTTTTTTTGTTAGAGAACAGTTTTGATATTAATAATTTTATTTTTCGAGTACTGTTTAAATATGCAGTGGTACAGTTATTATATTTTAATGTTTGATAAACTGGTTTAATAACTAATGCTGTACACATCCTATATAAAATTATAAAAATCTTTCCATAATTAATTATTTAAACTATATTAAAATCAAAATATTTAAATATTTAATATGCAATATTAAGAATAAAAATACATTTTAAAAGATTATATAGTTGACTAAAATAAAAATAAGTAGTGATTATACAAACGATATGGTGCTGATTAAGAAGGCAGAGAAGAGAATAAGAATTTTTTTGGAGGAAGAGGCACTTGGAGCATCCAGTCAAAGAACATCTCCTGAGCCCAAGGCGACATTAAGAAAGCCTCATTTGAAAATGAATTACAGCTGTATGGCATAGCGGTGAATAGTGGATTATTCAATAGAAGGAAAAATTGAAGGTGGTAAAATTCAATTTTTTTAAAACTAATAAATATAAAGAAAATAGTAAATTGGGTCAATTTTTTTTTTATTATTCAACGAGTGTGTAATCTTTAAATATAATTTTATGTTAGTGATAATTTAACGCTAACATAAAATTAAGGTATCACTTGATGTACGAATGATGGTATAAAAGAATCAATACAATTAGGATTGACGAATTAATTGCCACTTCTATTGAAATTATTTGATTAGAAAACTAGTTTCGAATTAATTCAGCACTAAGTTACATGGACTATATATACTCCAGTTTTCAAAAATGTAAGACGAGAAATCAAATATTGGTGCTCACCTGAGAAGATCTAACGGATATCTGAAATATAACCAATCATGGATGCGGAAAGGGCAAGGTAGGTTAAATTTTTTGGAATTTTACCTTGGGTAATGATAAATTGGATTTTTCCGTTCCTATTGGAAAAAAAATAAATAAAATGGGACTATTGGAATATTTTTTAATGCCTATTTAAACAAAAGTCCAATAGCCCTATTGTAAATTTGTTTACCATAGGAACGGAAAAATCCAATTAAGCATTAGGGAAATGCCAAGGGAAAATTAAAACAAAATTTAATCTACCAGGCCCTTCCCCTTCCACCATGGATATATTTCAGATTTCTGTTAGATCTCTTCAGGTAAGTACCAATATTTGATTTCTTGTCTTACATTTTTGAAAAATTTAATATCACTTATATATATATATATATATCAAGTGGCAATTGATTCATTTCTATACCATTACCAAGTAAAGATAAGTAGTGATTAAACCAAAGAAATGGTGTTGACCAAGGAGGCAGTGAAGAAACTGAGAATTTGTTTGGAGGTAGAGGGACTTCGAGTTAGGGACTAGTCAAAGGAAATCTCTTGGACCAAAGGCAACATTAAGAAAGATTCATTTGAAAATTAATAGTCTAGTGAATAAACATTATAAAATAAAATTATATTTAAGGAATTATCAATCTTTTTTTTACTTTAAAATTAAAGCAGTGTCATCTAAAGATATGGGAGATTAAAGTGCAATTTTTCCAAATTCGACAAAAAGTGATTGTGTGTTCTATATTATCATTTCCGATAAGTATAAAAAGTCACTAAGTGAATATAACTGTTATATATGGACATTAGAGATTGAGGTAATTCACTATATAACTAGTGTAAACGAGACAGTTTTTGACACTTAGGAAAACATTCGGAAACATTTTTACTATTATTATAGAAAGAATAGTTTAATAAAGTTGAAATTTACAGATACTTTTCTTCAATCACTTTAATTTGAAAGTTTAAACCAAACATTACTTCTGGAATTTATTTCACACGATAGTGACAATAACCAATGTAAAATCAGTTATTGACACCCGACGGATATTTTTTAAAATACGGACAGAATTGAAAGTATTTTTACACAGTTGAGTTTTAGCATTTAAAAGGAATTTTATTTTTAAGTTAGAGTGTCTATAAATATCCTGGGTGTCTGTTTTACCTTATCTGAGAAATTTTTAATGAGCATATTCCCGTTTGAATATTTAAACGGAAAAAAAAAATTGATTTTGATTCTTAATAACTTTTATAAGTGAGCTACTTATAAAAAATTAATTTTACGTGATTAGAGAACTTTCTGCCTTTTTTCAAAGAGGTTTACATAATATTACAAAGAACCGAAAAGAAGTTGGACGACTAAAAGGACCGGACCCAGCCCTAAGACACACTGCAGACCCATAAAGCACCCGGATAGCCCGGGACAGACAGGGACCGGGGGAGAGCGGAGGAGGGACGGCTCCCCGACGAAGCGGAGTATTGACTAGAGCCGGGCTTGTGGCAGGTCTAGCCGTATCGACCCGCGAGTTCGTCGACCTCCCAGTCTCTCCCGACCTAGATAATGCAGCAAACTTTTATCATTCTCCTCCTCTCCCCTTGATTCTATCTTATCTCTTATTTTACTTCGTTTTATTTTATTATACTATGTATTTTATTTAATGAAAATTACGTTCATTTACCTCTCCTCCTTCTAAGGAAACTTTTAATCTCGCTTGCATAAAGAAGACCTTATTAGCATGATGTAGCCTAACCTTTAAACTTAAAAACAAAAATAATTATAATATTTTCAGTTTATAATTTTGGTTCATTCTGTATCAGATTTATAGTAAATTGGTTCTTGCAACGAAGCTCCCAAGGGACAAGTATAAAAATACTTAATCAATAATTTTAGTTATTCCTTCAAGTGATCCTCAGATATAATTTTATAGTAGCGTTGAATTAACACTAACATAAAATTATATATAAAGAACACACTCATATCATAATAATAAATTAAAAAAATTAAAACCAATTTACTACTTTCTTTATATTTATTAGTTAAAAAAAAAAAATCATTTTAAAACCTTCCTCAAGGAAGTATCCTATGTCCTATTCTCTACACGGTTTATACAGCTGACATCATTTGTGAATGTGACTACATTTGATAAGGGGGAAATGTTTGGGGGGCCAACAAACCCAACGTTTTGCAATTTTTTTTTCAGATTTTTGCGAAAAAACATTTACAAAAATGCATTGATTCGAAAAAATATCTTATTTACAAAATTAAAGTTTATTAAACTATACGTCTAAAGACATCCCTTAAGCTGAATTTGATGTCAAACATCGAGGAATTTTGCACACTTTCAAAAAAACAAGTTAGTTTTGATTATGTTTAAGAGCCTATAACACAGAAATGGCCAATTCAATCAATAAATGTTATATACTAAAAGTTGTAGATCATTACATTTTGTGCAAGATAAGATTTTTAAAACAAAAATTTACCCATTCGTACTCTGAGATATAGTTCAAAAAACCAAAAATTGTTAGTTGATTTTAGATAAATTGTGTTAAAATTGCAAACGAATCACGAATAGTACAGGGAAATTAGCTTCGAATCTTGAACTCTAAGGCGCAATTCACACAGAACGGACGTGGCGCTTTTGTCTCTTCCAGGTTTGTCATATTAAAAAAAGTCCGCGCCACGTCCGTTCTGTGTGAATTGGAAAGTTTGTTTAATAGGAGTGGCGTGGAAGAGACAAAGTCCGCGCCACGCCCTCGCCACGTCTCTTTGCCGTCTCTCGTGGCGTACAAGAAAGGGCACGCCACTTCCTCGCCACGAGTTTTTTAAAATCTTTATTCTTTTCTAGTTAGCTTTCTTTTTTTGGGTAAGGGGTGAATCGGACATAAAAACAACATTAATAACATTTGATATTGGAGTTACATATATATATATACCAACAATTAATAGGGGTGAAACATCACTGATTTAATTTTTTATTTTTTCGGAGGGGGGGGTGGGGGCGAGGGTGAATCGGACATAAAAAACTCGACTGATTTTCCTGAAAAACCAGCCATCCTCCCAAAAAAAATTAAATTGCTAATAGGAGGAAGAGACAAAAGCGCCACGTCTCCGTCACGTCCGTTCTGTGTGAATTGGGCCTAAAACTTATATGGTCTGACTGCTGCTAATTGTTTACCACAATTAACTTTTTAGTTAGGTTGCTATAAAAGCGTGTTTTTCTAGTTTTTTAAACTTTAATTTTTTTTTTTATACAGTCAAATCTCAATAAGTCAAACACGTGAATTCTAAAAGAGCCCGATTACGTTTATAGGATGAATTAAATAGTAGATACCAACAATCGTTTATTCGAAGTTAAATTTTTGTCTACACAACTCCCGAGACTCTATAAGTGTAGACTATATAGCGACTAATAGGGTGTATAAAAAAAATAATTCTAAAGTTTCTAATTCTAATATTTGTATTATTATTTCTTTGATATAAAATACAATTAATACACAAAGTATAGACCATTGTCATCTACCGTCATTACCCATCTGCTAGCCAATTGCTCGATGCCACGATGATACCATTTCTTTGAATGGCTGTCAAAGAACTCTTGGACAGCATTTTCAACTTCCACAAAATTATCTAATTTTTTCCCTTTAAGAAAATAGGCCATGGATCGAAACAAGTAGTAATCCGAAGGTGCGAGGTCTGGACTCTATGGTGGATGAGGCAAGAGTTCAAACCTACGAAGTTCTGTAAACTTTTCTGCTGATTTTTGAGGAATAAGTTCGTGAGGGACCAGTCTACATGTCTTTTTCACCTTCCCGATGGAGAGAAGATGGCGACTAACAGTATCTTTCGACACACCACACTCCCTGGCAAGTTCGCGAGTACTTGTGGACGGATTTGACTCAACAGCTTCCTTCAGAACCTCATCAATATCCATTAATGGCCGCCCGGAGTCCTTCTTCCTTTCTAACGTCGTATCTCCACTTCTAAATTTTTCAAACCAACGCCGCGCAGTGCGCTCTTCAAGGATACCTTCCCCTTCATATTTAATAATTTCACGAGTTGCTTCAGCGGCTGTAAAATTTTTTCCCAGTAATGTCTTAAAATTATGGGAATTCTGTAGGACACTGTCATGTTTCTTCTTTAAAATAGATAACTGAACTGAGGTTTTTTTTCAAAGGGGTCCAGTGTTAGTAAACAAGCTTAAAGAATGCTCTAAAGGGGTTATTAAGTATTGGTCAATAATAAACAGTATTGAGATATTTACAGACTTTTGAACTCTAGAATTGGATAAAACGGTCATTTTTTTATACACCCTATTATATAAGGCTTTCTAATAGGCCTCATATGAATGTACGAAGTTTTATTTCATAGTTAATCAGTTTAATTATATCTACATGTTTATAAATAGACATATATATTATTTCTGTACAAAGTAAAAAATAGAAAGCCGACAATGGTAGGGTACGTATGACTTCCGGATGGCCTCGCCACGCGCGGTGACTAGTTGCAAATTTCTCCGCCGAAGCAGTAAAGAGCAGTCAAGGTCTGAGCTGATGGCTTCGGGTCTCTATTGTTTAATGGCAATATATTATTTATGACCAGCGTATTCTTAGTTTCTTCCTCAATATATTCAAAACAATACAGTGTTATATTTGCAAAAATATATAAACAAAAATTTCTAATTTACTATTTTACATTAAATAAAAAAAAAAAAAAAAGTTGTACTCTTACAGAAGCGGGACTAAGGGGAATACTTTTTAACGATTCTAACCATACTCTTTAATATACGGAGAAACTCTTAATCCCTGTTCAAACTAATATTAACATCGGTTTACCTTCTAATATTAAAATGAAAAATAAGAAAATAATGTGGAAATTAAAAAATATCAAAATATAAAACACTAAATCAATCTTGAATTAATATTATATGTATATATTTTTATAAATAAATTTATTAAAATTTACAACTGTATAAAATATAAATAAAGTAAATGTGTTGAAAGTGAATACAATGGCATGTAAATAACTTGTGAAGAACTATTCACTAGTAGCACTTCAATATTCTACACTGAAAGGTCTCTAGGCCATTTTTTTTTCAAACGCCTCGGAGGGTTATTAGGAATCGAGAATGTTGGAAGACTAGTGGATTGGAGTAGTTACGGAGCTTACTATGGAAGGATAGGTTTCTGGTTCGGGCCAATTCAGCTACATAGAGGACATTAATATATTTATGGAAAAGTTTATTTGTAACAAAGTAAGGAGTATTAAGGATTTTTCGAAGGATTTTTAGATTGTAAGAATTGGATACGAGAAGAATTATAAGGTTTAGTTGAGCCCCAGAGCTCAACTCCGTATGACCAAATAGGTCTAATAACTGTCTTGTAAATGAGTCTTTTGTAGAAAATCGGGAGTTTTAAAAGTTTGTCTAGTAAATGTTGAAGTAGTCTGTAACGATGAGCAGTTTCTTGTCGTTTTAGTCTTGTATGTGGGTTCCAAGTAAGACGTTTGTCCAAGTGGAGTCCTAGGTTGCGGATCTGTTCAACAGCGATTATATTAAATCATAATTAATATAAAGCTAAATCACAAATAATGTTAACATTTGATAAACTTTCTGATGTTAGGGATATGAAAATAACAAATCATAAATACATATAAACACAGAATCCTTGTTGAAAGTGATGATGTTAATTTCTGATATATTTTCTCAAGGGAAGTGGAAATAAGGAAATGTGAAACTTCTGATATATTTCCTCACATTCATTTGTAGATCGCTTTGTTATATTGAATTGATACTACAATCTGTCTCTTTTTAGGGCAAGTAATAAGAAGGACAAAGAATCCATTCACAAAATATGTAAACTGAAAATTTCTCTTTTAAATTGATATAGCAAATATAAATATATAAAACAATAAATCCATGTTGAAATTAATCCTATTAATGGAGAAGAAGATAGTCAGGGATGCAGTCAAAGTAACACCACGTCAAAGAAGAATTCTTTAATACGTGCCAACGTTTCGACCTGCGTTGCAGGTCTTCTTCAGGGCTATAATGAACAAAATACCAGAAGTGACCGAAAAAAACAGATGTGATAAAAAAAAACAGACTGATAAACAGATGACAAATGGAATACAGAATGGCATAGATAAAAAACAATATACAAAAACCGTATAGAAAAGATCAGATACATAAATAACAAAGAATACAAAGCAGCAAGGTAAGAATAAGGACAAGACAGGAATGAAAAAGGAAAAAAAATAAAATAAAAATAAATAAATAAAAAATATATATATATAATTAAATAAATAAATAAATAAAATGATGAAAAAATAATAATACTATAATAAAAAAAAATAAATAAATAAAATAATAAATAAATAAATAATAAAATAAAAATATGGAAATATAGGAAAGAACGAGGGAAATAATGTAGAAGGTGATAAAAGAAAAGAAACGGATAAAAGAATGAAGGTGAAGGAAAATAAAAGTGGAAAGATAAAAGTAAAAGGAAAAGAATATTAAAGAACACTTACCCACCGAACCACACTTGTGAGGAGTAGGACGATGACTGATGTGAAATGATAAGAACAGCTGTGTAGGATAAGGGAGAAAAGGCGCGGGACACATGGATACAGAATAGGAAAATGAAACAAAAATATAAAAGAAAAATGAACAACAGAGAGACAATAAGATAACAAAATAACAAGTAAATACAGACAGAATAAAAAGAGAAAATACAATAAGGCCAATGCCATCATGATAGGGTGCATCACAAAAAACATACACAATAATAAAATAAACATAAGTAACAAAATAAAGTGAAAAAAAATAAAGTAAAAAATGACAAGAAGAGACGGAAAGATCCAAAGGGAAGGTTATTGTTTTTTAATAAGGTTAAAAACTTGGGAATAAGTACTGGAAATGTACTCTTTGTCACTATTGTGGTTGACGGGATTAGGCTCGAGATGGATATAAATGGATTCGGATAATAAACGTTTACTATGGTTAGGGACCGTGGCAAGAATAGAAGTTTTTTCAAAATCAAAAGTATGGTTTAAGGATATGGCATGTTCCGAGAGTTTGGTGGCAGAGGAATTTTTGGAAGAAATTGAGAGTTTGTGTTGGGAGATGCAGGTTTTAAGGTGGTTTTTGGTTTGGCCAATATATAAGGACTGACAATTAGGAAAAGCACAGGGAATACGGTAAATGACGTTGGATCTGAGCTAGATAGGGATGGGATCTTTGAGGTTAGTGTAGATGAAGTTGAGTTTGTTATGGGATTTCAGGCCTAAGCGTAGGTTCGGGAAGGTAGTGCGGAGAGTTTTTTGGATGTTATCCGAAAGGAAGGGGATATAAGGTATAAGGATAACCTGTATAGTAATAACGGGGATGGAGGTGCGGGGGAGTTTGAGGCGGAAAGTGTAGAGTTCGAATTATCGAGGTAATTGGAAAGGAGTTTGTTTATGGTAAGTGGTGGGAAACTGTTAGCCTGGAGGATTTGTCTGTTATTTTTAGTCACATCTGTTTTTTCTGTCACTTCTGGTATTTTGTTCATTATAGCCCTGAAGAAGACCTGCAACGCAGGTCGAAACGTTGGCACGTATTAAAGAATTCTTCTTTGACGTGGTGTTACTTTGACTGGATCCCTGACTATCTTCTTCTCCATTCATCATCCAGTCAACCATACTTTTATCATTAATCTTATTAACTTTTGTAACACTTTTACACATTGGAGAAGAGGGAATAAGAAAACATGAATTAATAAAACACTAAATCCATTATAAAACTCATGTTGTTAACTTCTTTTCCACCTATTTAGATTTAAGAAGACTAAATATCAATATAACACACTGAACAAATCTCAATTGAAGTTGAAACTGTAGAAGTGATTGCTTACATGTGAGGTTATAGGAAAGAGCTATCGATAAATGTAAACTCGAAGTAAAGCGTAAAGCCGCGGTCACACTAGGCTGTTTAACAGCCGCTACTAACCAGCCGCTGGTAAATATCGCCATCAAGCCGCGGTCACATTAGGCTGTTTAGCAGCCGCTACTATTCAGCCGCTGGTAAATATTTCCATCAACAAGCTCATCTGAAGGGTTCACATTATAGTACAGTTCCTGTTGATGACTTGAAAACATCGTGTGTATGCGTGTAACATTCCTATATGTATCACAAAGACTTTTTATTTTTCTCTTCAATGAGGCCAAACCTGATTTTAGTCCTCGTTCTTCAAGGCTTTTTAATAACTCATTATAAGCTGCGTCTTTGGCATTTCTATTAATGTATTCTGCAGACGAAGCGTCCCACAGGCAAAGATAATTTCGGAATAAATCCAGAAATGTTATAATCTGTTTGCCTGACCACATGTTGCTGTCAACCATATTCATTATTATTTCAAATAACACTAAATAAAATCAACACGTCTTAATTCACCAGCTGCCTGTGAGCTACCAGGGGTTCACACAGGCTGGTTGGCGCTAGCGAGGAGACCACGTGACTGCCAGCGGAGGGTAGGCAGCGCTAAAAAGTTAAACACGTTCAACTTTTGATTGCGGCTAGTAAACACTAGCCTGCTGGCATTCTCCAGCCGCTGGTTCCCGGTCAGACGAGGCTGCTTACTAGTTACCACCGGCTAGTTAGAAGCGGCTGCTAAACAGCCTAGTGTGACCGCGGCTTAAGGATCCAACTGGTCGGTGTAGTGCGGGTCAGGCCGCTTCTGAAAGGGTAATATATATATTTCAAGTATCTAGGTACGATATATCAATCTTGAGATTCCTGGTGGTACCGAGAATCTATGATCCTAAATCTATTCATAGCTGTCGATATATTCTACTAACCTTGATGGGTATGTTAAGATAATTATGTTGGTTTTTTATGTAAAATATTTTTTATTTATATTATTATTATACATTTATTCTTTTCCCTAATCCCTAAAGGCAGAAAAAATATCATATTTGGTATGAAAGCTATTTTCGTACACAATCAACACGAAGTTGAATTAACACACACACAATTATATGTGTGTGTGTGTGTGTGTATATAAGTTTCTCAAAGATATATATAACTGTAGGGTATCAAATCGTATTAATAATTATATAAAAATATCGATTGATATTTTAAGTCATATGTAAAAATCAGAAGGTTACTTATTGTAAAAAGTAATGTGTAAAATAAAAATTTAAAAAGTGAACTTTATTTATTTATTTATTTATTTATTATTTATTTAACTTTATTTATTTGGATAAAAAGTTCTAAAATCTCTGAAGATATAAAGACAGCAACAATTTGGTGACCCCGACGTTCACGATGCCGCAAGACGGGAGTGATGATGGCGAAACAGATGAAAAACAAAGAAACAGATATAAATAAGGAAGAAGTAAAAGTAGAATCTAAACCAGAATTGGAAATTTAAAAAAAATCCAAAAGGAAAGCTAAAATAAAGAAACCAGAACCAAAGATAAGGAAAAATGAAGATGTGGCTGAAATAAAACCAGAAACTTTGAAAAAAAAAATAGCCAAAAGAAAATATACTCTGGATACAGAAAGTACGTTCAGAAATAGATAAAATAAAAGTATATGAAGGAAAGTGAAACGAAAAAGAAAATAGTGTTAGGAAGAAAATAAAGTTAAGCCAGTCGAAGAGAATGAAGAAAAATATTAGAAGGTAATGAAGTTAAAAACAAAAAAGAAGCCGCAGAGAGGCTAAGACAGGAGGCAAAAGCTGAAGAAGCAAATAAAACAAAAGCTGAAGAAGCAAATAAAACAAAAGCTGAAGAAGCGAATAAAACAATTAGCTGAAGAAGCAAATATAACAAAAGCTGAAGAAGCAAATAAAACAAAAGCTGAAGAAGCAAATAAAACAAAATCTGAAGAAGCAAATAAAACAGAAATTAAAGAAAAAATAAGGAAGAATAAGTAATTAAAAAACATACAGACCTAAATAGGAAAAACAAGGAGGAGAAAAGCCATAATAGAAGGTGAATCAAAGAAGATAAAAGAGAAAGGAGGAAAATTAAAATTAGAATCTGAAACAAAAGAAAACGATTAATGAAGAAAAAGTTATAATTTAAATTAAAAAAGATGAAGAAAAGGTGTTATAGAATGCTTATTAAAAAAAAAATGGAAGAATGAATATTAACAACACACTCCAAAGCCAAAAAAGAAAAAGAATCTGTTTAAAACAGGAAAAAGGAAAATGCAAAGATACAATAATGAGGTAACAACAAAAATGGGTAGAAGAGTCAGGTTTCCCCAGCATTACCTATGGTACAGTGATCAGATGTGAAATATACCACTAGTGATTAATATAGGTAATGAGTGAAGTGGATTATTATCATTTTATTTTATTTATTTATTTTTTTTTTAATTTGTTATGGTTTAATTTTTTTTTTAGAAAGAGAAAATAATTGTTATGTAAAATATGTTAGGTATAATTATGTTTTGTAAAAATTTTTTTTTTCAGTTTAGAAAAAGTGCTTATTTAGATAGTTTTCTTTATTTTTTGGCATGACAATGTAATCTCAAAGTCAAAATTGATATCGTAATATACTGATGTTACTGGGAGAGGAGTAATGGAGGGTATCAAATCGTATTAATAATTATATAAAAAATATCGATTGATATTTTAAGTCATATGTAAAAATCGAGAGGTTACTTATAGTAAAAAGTAATGTGTAAAATAAAAATTTAAAAAGTGAACTTAAATTTATTTGGCTAAAAAGTTCTAAAATCTCTGAAGATATAAAGACAGCAACATAACCATTTAGAAGTTTTAGGAAACCCATTCATTACTCATTCGTTCTTGGAATAACTGACTATTTTATTAGCAAATATAAGTTTTACAAATTTTTCTTCCTCTATTGAGAAATCAAGGAAAGTTTTTTTTTTCCTCAGTTGAAGGGAAATTGAATCGTCATTTTCGTAGGAATTTTAAAAATAGCTCTCTATTTTCCTTCATAATAATATATTGGTTTTGAATTGTCCTTTTCGTATATTCGGTTTCCATTATGGTTTTTACCCTGTGTGATTCAATCATACCTGATACAATACGGCTTATTATTGTAGTATTGTATATTTATTGGCAATATTGTATTAGTACAATTCACAAAGAAAAAATACAAGTTCTTTCATAGAATTTATTTTAAAAAATTAAAAGGAATAGCTGGTTGTTTTAGGCCAATTCAAACTTCCAAAAATTGCAGAATATTCCTTCAGATGACAGTAATTAGACCTACTGGGACATACGGAGTTGATATTTGAGGCTCAGCTAAATTATAATTTTATTTCATCCGAAACATACAATTACAGACCTTCTATAAAATTCAATGCTTATTATGTCACAGATTAAAGTAGCCTTAATGATGTTAATGTTCCATATACAGCTGATTTCCCAACCAGATCCCTATCATTCCATGACCCGAAGATATAGCAAATAGTTAATATAATATAAAATATATTTAATATGCAAATTATATTTATTTATAAAAAAATATATCTTATTTAAATCACAGTTTTGGTTTTGTGCCATAATAAAAAAAAAATTAATTTATTTAAATGTATAAAATATTAATTCTTAATTAATATGTAATATAAAAGTAGGAAACTGAAATTTTTGCAATTTGCACACATGTTTATATACGAGGTGTGATCAAAAAGTTCCAGGACTGAATTTTTATACATTTATTCATACAACATACAGGTTATTCAAATTTGTCTCCTTCGAAGTACTCCCCTTGGGAAACTACACACTTTTCCCACCGGTGTTTCCACTGATCAAAGGCCCCAGAAAACTCTTCGTTTGTAAAGGTGTTTTTAGCAGCTCCGTTGTTTATTCTTTAATTTCGTCAACTGTTTGAAATCTTCGTCCTTTCAGGTGTCTCTTGAGCTTCGGGAAAAGAAAAAAGTCGGCTGGAGCCAGGTCAGGTGAGTAGGGGGCTGAGGAATGACAGTCATTGCGTTTTTGGTCTTCAGTCAACAGTTTTGGCACAAACTTTGCTGCAACACGACGCATTTGAAGTTTTTCAGTTAAAATTTCCTGACATGACCCAAATGAAATGTTACACTCTTCTGCCATTTCACGGATTGTTAGTCGACGGTCTGATCGTACGGGAGCGTTCACTTTAGCAACATTGTCATCATTGATTGACATTGAAGGGCGTTCGGGACGAGCATCGTCGTCTGTGGATGTTCGGCCATCTTTAAACCTCTTGAACCACTGATGGCAGCATGATCGGCTTAGACATTCTTCACCCAAAGCCACTTGTAACATCAAGAAGGTTTCAGAAAACGTTTTGTTCAGTTTCACACAAAACTTCACACAAACACGTTGCTCTTCTTTCACATTCATTTTCATAAAATAGCCAAAACTTATAAAACTAACCTCAAACAAACTGTGTGTTGTTACTTTGTTGTGATGTTATGATTGATCTGCAAACACAGCTGTGTTCCTGTTGAGCCAGGCAATACAATGCTGCCAACCACATCGCTGTATATATAACCGCATTCCCATAGTATATAAAAAAGTCCTGGAACTTTTTGATCACACCTCGTAGAATTACATTTAGCTATTTTTGTGTTATATATGTTGTAGATACGCCAAATAAAGTCCTTATGTACGATATTGTTTTCAACATGCTTGAATTCCAAATTTGACAATTGACTGTAAGCTAAGTAAATATCTGACTTTTGTTTTATTTATCTAAAAAAAACAACTCGTTCCATTCAGGTTTGTTTGTAAAAAAACAAAAACAGAAGATAAAATATAAACATATACATATACAGACGGCTATGAAGCTATAAACGAAGCGCCTCGAACATTGCCGATGTCACCCGAATCCGATCAAATGCAATGATCGGCAAATGACTAGTCGACCAAAGTCATACCCCGGCCCATCTGTAATTATTATCCCTTCTTTTAATAGTCAATTAAATGCAGAGTCCTTTAGGTTTCCCTCATGACTCGTCGGTTTTTCTGTTCCTATTGGAAACTAATATCTTGGTTTTTAACTTTTCTGTATAACATTCAAAACTAGTCTTGAAATAAAACCAGATCCGATAAAAGTGGCAAATGATTCACCAACCCCAATTTATTTTGTAAATTAATTTCATTAATTTGTAAATATCAATACATTTTTTAATTGATTTTTTTTTTGTTATTTATTGAAATTTACAACAGTATATACATACAATATAAAAATGTAAAACATGTAGCGAATATGATGATAATGCTAAAAATGACACGTCACTTGTTTTTAAAGCAACTAACCATTGCTAGCACTTATAGAGGTTCTATTTAATAAAGTACTATATTAGAAGGTCCCGAGGCCATCTTCTTTTCAGACGCTTCGAAATATTATCGGTAATTGAGAGTGAAGCAAGTTGAGAGACTAGTGGATTTGAATGGTTATGGAGTTTGCTATTAAAGGATAGATATCTGGCTTGAGCTAAGTCTGAAACGTATGGTATATTAAGACCTTTATGAATAAGTTTGTTTGTGACGAAGTAAGGAGAATTTAGGATTTTTCTAATGATTTTGGATTGTACGGATTGGATACGAGATGGATTGGATGGTTAAGTGGAGCCCAATAAATAAATTTAAAACAAAAATGAATAAAACACTCTAGAGATTGATCGAGGAAAATCTCTCTCCACCTGCCAGAGGAAGTTCTGCCCCTTCGAAATAAAAAAAAAAAGAGGAAAATCGACCAAGTAGTGGAAAAAGAGGGGAGTTTGATGAAAAGTTGAAGTTGGTACTTAGTACAGGGACTTGGTCGCAGTCTTGGGAGCTGCCTCTAGCGTACTCAATGTACTGCACTCAGCAACTTAAGTGTCGTACTCAAATTAACATCGAATAATTTCTCTCCGCTCTCCCGGCCTTTCGGAAAGTTAAAACAAATAAGTTAACTGTTTGTTGGAGTTGTGCAGCCTGTGCAATGTTTGTTCTAGAAAGGAAACGCTTCGTTGCGCTTCTTGTCTTCCCTAAAACGGTGGCGTTTAACCTTTAGATGTCTGACTTGATCAACTACAGCTTGCTAATCTAACATTTTAGGTATTACTTGGGAAGATATGGCTTGCTCCTGTTAACGATAATTTTTGGTCACCAGTTACTGTTTTACCGGCGCGCATTCTAGCGGTAGATACTCGAAATTATAACTCAATTTTCCCTTTACCACTACAATCTAACTTAGCCCCGATATTTTCTAGCCTTCAAATTTCCACATCGCTCTACACTACAAACACAGAATTTTAAATTATTATTCTACTCGTATATTACTTTACTCGAAATTATAACTCAATTTTCCCTTTACCACTACAATCTAACTTAGCCCCGATATTTTCTAGCCTTCAAATTTCCACATCGCTCTACACTACAACCACAGAATATTAAATTATTATTCTATATTACTTTTAAACATAAAAATGAAAACTTTATACTCATATATTATTTATCCATATAATATACTATATTTATCCATATGAATAAGATACTTCATATATTATTTATGTAATATAATTCGACTAATAATAACAGAATATTATTAGTTTTTTAAATCATTCTCACACCTTGTCATTTATTTATGGCTTCTCCGGCGTTTTACTATTGTCATTTTATTATAAATTGTTGTTCGTTTCATTTAGAGATTGTTGATAAAAATAAAGAAACAATTTTATCTCTTCTTTTCTAGCCATACTTTTAATTAGATTCAGAGCATACACTAATAAGACCTAAAATTCCAATTTCGCTATTCATTTGAATTAAAACAACCGTAAATTCAATTAAGACTCGGGAGTTAAAATAATACATCAAGTAGAAAGTAGCCTAAAATTAAATATTTATGAATCATTAGAAATAATAATATCGTTTAAAACCGATCCAGATTTTTGTTTAAATTACCAGATATTTCCAAAGGCCCATTTTAAATCTGTTTCCAATAGAAACGGAAAATTAAATGAGTCATAAGGGAAATCCCAAACTAAAAATCCCCAACATTTAACCTACCTGTCCTCTTCCCCTTTCCACGATGGATATATTTCAGATATCTTTTAGATCTCCTCAGGTGAGTACCAATATTTGATTTCTTATATTACATTTTTGAAAACTATAATATATATAATCCATGAAAAAAAACAAATGAATGTTTTACTGAAGATGAATGTTTATCATTAGAAATTTTCCAATAAAATAATTCCAATAGAAGTGGCAATTAATTACTTGAGGTACGCATGATGATATAGAAGGATCAATACAATTAGGATTGATGAATTAAATGCCACTTCTATTGAGATTATTTTATTTGAAAACTAGTTTCGAATGCTAAACATTCATCTTCAGTTCTAAAACATACAATAAAATTTTTAACACATCAGTACTATGTTACATAGATAATATATACTAAAGTTTTTTAAAAAAGATAAGACAAGAAATCAAGCATAGGCACTCACCTTCGAGGTAACTAAAACACTGAATTTGTGAGAAGTAAAAGGGGGCAGGTAGGTTAAGTTTTAGATTTACAACGGGGTTCCCTTTATGACTCATTGGGTTTTTTCGTTCCTATGGGAAATAAATTTAAAATGGGGCTATTGGATATGTTAAATGATCAGATTAACTAATTGGCAATTAATTGACCAATCCTAAAATTATCTGCGGTTTCCTTTAAGGCATAAATACATTTTTTTTTTTTTTTTTTTTTTTTTTTTTTTTTTAAGACATCAAGCGTCTGATTTGTAATTTTAGGTAGGAAAAGAAAATCAACAGAATAAACCATTAGCCCCTAATGAATGGGCGCATTCGTCAACTAATTCCTGCGTTGCTAATGCGCATCGCAGGTGTTGAATATTTTCTGAGAAACGCAGGTGAAATTTTAATAACACGCTGTAATCTGCTTCTGCGAACAGCTTCTTCTCCTAATTGACTGGACCGCTAAGCTTGTAGATTTTGGTTAAGTATCCAAATTTTTATTTTGATCACTAATGGGATATTAAAGATCATTAATAGTATACTAGAGATGTGTTGACTTTCCATAACTCGAATACAGAGAAAATAATATCGATACTAAGGATAGTATGACAAGTAATGTAATACATAATTATGTAATTAATATTAATAGTTTCCTCTCCCTACTTTTAATCCTTAAACTAATTTATTATTACTAGGTCGACGGTATAGATTCAAAAAAGATCATCTTTAAAAATTGAAGGCTGTAGTTAGTCAGGCATAAAATTGTTGAAGATATGCATTCACTGTTGTAAAATGAAGAAATATAATTAAGCTTGAGGTACACTATGATGGTACAGAAGGATCAATACAATCAGGATTGATGAATTAATTGCCACTTCTATTGAGATTATTTTATTAGAAAACTAGTTTCGCTAAACATTCATCATAATTTCTACAACATAATTTTTTTTTAAAACATCAGCACTTCGTTACATGGATTATATATACTAAAGTTTTCAAAAATGTAAGAAAAGAAATCAAATATATTGGTACTCACCTGAGGAGACCTAACAGATATCTTAAATATATCCATAGTGGAAGGGGAAGGGCCAGGAAGGTTAAATATTTTTTGGGATTTACCCTATGACTAATTGGATTTTTCCATTCCTATTGGAAACAAATTTAAAATGGAACTATTGGAAATGTTTTTCTGGCCATTCGAACAATCATTTGAATTGGTTTTGGGCAATTTTATCATTTCTAATGATCCATAAATATTTATTTGTAGGCTTTTTTTTTTTCTACTTGATGTATTATTTTCTCTTCCGAGTCTTTATTGAATGTTTGGTTATTTTCATTGGTTTATATGCACCGCTTTTTTGGAAAGGATTACTTGTCTATTTTTTCTAAACCATATTGTCATCTTATTTCCCTTCACCTAAAGACAAAAGATGATGTATGGAAGGCCAGGAGGTAGGAGTTTGAGAGGGACAAGAAAGGTGATGTGGCTGGACAATGTGGAGACCGGAGAAGACTGGGGGTGAGAGGTTGGAAGAAGAAGGCGGAAGATAGACCGGGATGGCTGTCGATTCTTAGGCCAGGCTAGGACTGTAGTGATAAGTATAATCCTAAAAGTAAGAATAATATTAATATTTATTTATTTTTATTTTTTTGTAAATTACAATTAATAAATGAAACAAATAATATTAAATTCAATATACTTTTAAATAGTTTTTCTTAAAATAGTTGAACCAATTGTAAGGTACATAAGGGGCTAGATGGCCGAGCGAGTTGGGGCGAGGGGATTGTACAGAAGTTCGTGGGTTCGAATCCCACTTAGGCGGATTAAAATTTATTTCGTGGCGGACCCACAAAATGAATCTGAAAAGTCTAGAATAGTTGGTAACCTATAGGAAAACCCTTCATTCCTACTCTAGTAGGAAATTTATTTAAAATATTTTCTAACGATTTAGAGACGTAATAAAGACATCAATATTATATTTACTATTATATTATTCATATAAGAATAATAAAAACAATTTTTATTATTTATTTATAGTGGAATGTTATCTCTGTAGGATTTTAGAAACATCCATTGTATTATTTTTGTGTTTGTCCTCTTTTTTTTTTTTTTTAAATCAGTTTTCCCACAATATACAAACTCGCAATACATATATCGTTGAGCCCTTTTTCCCGTGCCCTCGGGAGGTGGGTGGATAGGGGTTATATCCATCGAATAAAAAAATATACTTCGAGAAGAAAAAGAGACGCTCGCTCGAAAATACAATTCTGCGGTCTGGTGCGCCCCTGGTGATTGAAATCCGTGTTCTCCCTACCAGCTTCTATCCCATAATAGCTCTTCATTTACTTTTTTTTTTTTTTTTTTTTTTTTATATTGAGGGGGGGGGTGAAACAAAAGCCCCCACCCACAATCTGATCTGCATTCGGGGCGTACCAGCTGATAGCCTACGGTGCACCTCTGCACCCACTCTTTAAACATTTTTCGTCGTTTTTATTTCTTCCATTCTTTGTAGTGTTCTTTAAAACTCTTTTCTCCCTCACAAAATACCCCAACTATAGAATACTGGTTTTATATTACACAAATATATACAAACATTTGGTTCAGATTGGTAAACCTATTTAACCAATCTATACCAAACCATTTTCATAGTTCTAAAGGTGTTAACAATAGTAAAATTTACCTGGGGGAAAAAAAAAATAAAAAAAATAAAAACCTGTACCACTGTAAGTGTACCACTTAACTTACCTGCCTGATTCATTGAGGGATTTGCTATAATCTTGCAAATGCTCTGTCATACGTTCCTTTGAAATAAGTAATAATTAGTCTGATAAATAGTAAGTAATAATTAGGACGAAAAAGCTAATTCTAATTGCGGATGGAGAGAGTGGCCAAGGATGTCCTTCGGCCTCAAAAAATCGTCAGATCCTGGCAGATCTGTAAAACAGTGTCTGTTATAAGGACACTGTTTTACAGATCTTAAGTTTTCGTCCTTAAGGATTGCTGTTTTAAGATGGTGGGATTTTATTAGTTTTTCGTCCTTAAGGATTGCTGTTTTAACGGTTTTTGATGTTATCCGAAGGATAATTTCTGCCATTGTTGTCCTCCAGGATACTGTTTTAAAATATTTAACGGTTTTAAGATGGCGGATTGAAAGGACACATTTTTTCAAAAATATTCGACTATTTAACTGTTTTAAGATGGCGGAAGGATATTAATTCATTGTTAACGCATTCTAAGGGAGGCATTCTAAGGTTGGGTAACGGTCGGGTTAAGAGGAGGCAGCAAACTGCCTTGACCAGCGCTACACCGACCAGTTCGATCCTTACGCTTCACTTCGAGTTTACATTTATCGATAGCTCTATTCTATAACCTCACATGTAAACAATCACTTCTACAGTTTCAACTTGGATTGTGTTGTTTAGTGTGTTATATTGATATTTAGTCTTCTTAAATGTAAATAACTGAAACATAAGTTAACAACATGAGTTTCATAAAGGATTAAGTGTTTTTATCAATTCATGTTTTCTTATTCCCTCTTATCTGATGTGTAAAAGTGTTACAAAACTTAAGAACATTAATTTGTACATGGATTTGGTGTTTTCTATATTTTTATTTGTTGTATCAATTGAAGCGATAAAATTTCAGTATGCATATTTTGTGAATGGATTCTTTGTCATCCATAATACTTATTGTCCTAAAGTGTAACAGATTGTATAATGTAAATATGTGAAACAGAAGTTAACAAAATTAGTTTCATAAAGGATTAAGTGTGTTATCAATTAATGTTTTCTTATTTCCTCTTATCTAATGTGTAAAAGTGTTACAAAACTTAAGAAGATTAATTTGTACATGGATTCGGTGTTTTATATATATTTTTATTTGTTGTATCAATTTAAGTGATAAAATTTCAGTATGCTTATTTTGTGAATGCATTCTTTGTCATCCATAATACTTATTGCCCTAAAGTGAGACAGATTGTATAATTATTTCAATAAAACATATCAATCTAAAAATAAATGTGAGAAAGTATATCATAGGTTTCATATTTTCTTATTTCTACTTCCCTTAAGAAAATATAGCAGAAATTAACATCATCACTTTCAACTAGGATTCTGTCTTATAATGGTTTATAACATGGAGAATAGGCAATGTTGAAATAATCACAAATTAAGAGGTGAATGACAGGTTACTATATAATTGTAAAACTGTTGGTATAATGTTATAGATTAAAGTGTTTTAAAAAAAATTTAGAAGCCTGATGATGGAGCATTGTCTCGGAAACATGTAGCTACAAATGTTAAATAAATAGGAGTTATGACAAATAAATACTTAAGGATTCTGTCTTTTAAATATTTATAATTTGTTATTTACAATTAATTCCCTCACATCACAAAGTTTATCAAGAATTAACATTACTGGTGGTTTAGCATTATATTAATTTTCATTTAATTCCAAATTGATTTAGTGTCTTATATTTTGAAATTTTATTATTTCCACTTCATTATTTTCTTATTTCACATGTTATTATCATAAGGTAAACAGAAGTTAATATTACTTTGAACAGGGATTGAAAGTTTCTCCGTAAATAAATGAGAATAACCTCCCCCCTCAAAAAGTAGCGAATAAAACAGCGAAATAAATCGGAAGAAGGTAAGAATCGATAAAAGGTATTCTCGGCGGGCGTAGGAGCTGCCTCCTCTTAACCCGACCGTTACCTAAGGTTGTAACCCATGAAGGGTCCCGGGTTCAGTACTTAAATAAAAAAATTTTCTGCCTTCAGTCGGACTCGAACTCGGGCCCGGGAGCATGGTAGTCAAATGCCTTACCCACTGAGCTACCGCGCCATAAACTGTTATGGTTAAATCGAAATCCAACCAGGTGAAATTAATACAATTATTTCCACCAAATGAAAATTATTGCCAAGTTGAAATGTTGATGTTTTGCTTGTTTTCATTGTGTAAAAAATATGATTCATAGGCCTTTAGATGTAAACACTGATAATGCAGTCCATTATCCACATGTGTTTTTTACCAAAACAATTCAATTTTTTATTTATTTATTTATTTATTTATTTTACAAGCATCTACCCTAGAGGGTATAGTCTCTGTCCATTTGGATTACCAAAACAATTCAATTTTTTATTTTAATGTTCGTTATGTACTGTAATTGCTTCAGGACCGTGGGTTGTTTTGATGCACGGCATGATTATGAGAATAATATAGTTTCAAAACATCGCCAAAATCATTGTTTTTATTTGCTGACTAAACTTCAAGAACCTTACTAAACAATTGCACTGTATTGTACTGCACTGTACTAAAATGTATAAAAGTATCAACAAGACTAAAGCGACAAGAAAACTACTCGTCGTTAAACACATTTACTAGACAAACATTCAAAGCTCTCAATAAATTACAAAAGACTTATTTACATGACTGTGATTAGACCAATTTGGGGACGTACGGAGTTGAGCTTTGTGGCTCTACTAAAACACCCCATTCATCTCGTATCCAATCCTTACAATCCAAAGTCCTTCGAAAAAAATTATCCATAATGTTGCTGAGTTAGCCCAAACCAGATATCTATCCTTTCATAGTAAGCTCCATAACCACCTTAATCCATTAGTTTCTCAACTTGATTCCCACTCCAGATAATCCTCCGAGGTGTCTGAAAAGAAGATGACCTAGAGATCTTTTAGTGTAGAATTGTTATTGAATTGCTACTGATGAGTAGTTCTTTTCAAGTGTTGGTATGTTATTGTAATGGTTTTCAGCTCATTTACTTGATTTATATATTTGTACAGTTGTATATTTCAATAAATTTAGGGGTGGGATAAACTATACCGAGAAGAAGGGGGCCAATGAGAGCTGCCTATTGTCTGTTCAGGTATCGCAGCTAATTAAGACACCTGCCCGGGGGCACGAACGTCCTCACTCCTTCTTTGCAATTTTCTTTTCTTTTTCTTTTGATCCCTGACAGGGCCGTGCGTTTATTTTAATCCGCGCACAATGCGTGTGCGTAATTGCCAGGGAGCCTTGGGGTGGGGCCTGGAAGGGGTAAGGCTTTGAGCCTGCTTTTCATCAACTGCTAGGCCTTCGTCCCCATCTCGAGAATTTCCTCTTCCTAGCTTTCTTTTCCTTTGTTGACTTTTGATATCCTGCCTTAGACAAAGGAAACTTCGTCATAATATTTCCGCATGTTGAAAAAAAAAATATCAACAATTTTGTACATTTGCAACAATATGCATGAATTAAAAATATATTTAATTTTGGGATACAAGTGTCCATATAATCCTAAGTTGTGGAAATGATAAACAATTTTTAAAGAATTAGGATTGATAAATTATTAGCCAATTCTTTGGATTTTTTTAATGGAAGACTATTCTGGAATGTTAAGCATTTACCATCAGTTCAAAACATCAGCACTTTTTTTTTTTTTTTTTTTTTTTTTTTTTTTTTTTTTTTTTTTTTTTTTTTTTTTTTTTTTTTTTTTTTTTTTTTTTTTTTTTTTTTTTTTTTTACGGAAGGGCCTTCGAGACATCTTGTGAAGGGCCGTTCCGACTTAAAAGTGGAATGAGATTTTACGTTCCGTTCCAGTTTCCGTTCCTTTCCAGTTTTCGTTCCGTTCCACTATTTGTTCTACGTTTGTTTGGCTAACCTACTACCTACTTACTATGCAGTTTTGTTCCATCCCTTGTTGTGACTTCGAGCTGTTCGAGGCCTATTCACAGTCAGCCGTAACATGACAGTGATTCTCGCTGATGTGAGCTCACAGCATAGCATAAAATAAGATATAAACTGGTTCCATGACTTTGTAGCCCAGTGAACGTAGCCGGTGCCGGCAAATGTTTACGGGAGCAAAAATTTCAATTTAAATACAGTTTTTCAAAATAATAAAAAAAATATTAAAAAGTTCAACTCCACAGCTACAATTAAAAAAAAACCTTGAAACCGACCAATGGGAGCTCAAATGTCAAGTTTTATTTTGAAATTGTAGCTGTAGAGTTGTACTTCTATCTTTATGAAATAGGCCCCTGATATCAATTTAAAAATGGGTTCATACGTCATAGAGTGGACCAAATTAATTGTCAAAGGGCCTGGGATCATTAATTGAAGTAGGGAGTTCCCGGTATTCAAAACCTCACGGACCATGTTAATTAAGAGTTAAAACGGCCTAAAAATGCGTCATTGGACACTTAATTTCCGGGACCCCCCGCCCTACCCCCGGTACTTTTGCCGTCCCGTATGTCACCCAGTCAAAATTCCTTAAAATATACACTGCCTCACAGTGTTTTCAATTCACACTGGTCAGTGTTTTCTCCGTGCTCTGACAGTGCAGTTACAATTATTGCATTGATTCTGGATGAAGAAAAAGAAGAAAACGGAAGTTGATGCATCAAGCATGGAAAAAATGAGGAACAGAAGGGGAATTCGCTACAATTTACAAGGAATTAGTTGATGATAGTACTAAATTTTTTGAATACTTTAGAATGTCTAAAAATTATTTTTACATACTGCTGAATAAGTTGGAAGTTAATATAGAAAAGCAAGATACGCACTGGAAAAAAGCAATCACCAAGAGTTTGTTTAAGGTGAGTGTGGGGTAATATTTAATAAAAGTCGGATGTGCGATTAAAAATTCAATTAGTTTTTCATCATCCATATTTTCGACCAAATATATCAAAATATGCCCATAATTACAGAAAAACACTGCAGTGAAAATCGAAAAATGTCGTTCCAAAACAATGTGATTATCACGGTAGGGCGCCGCCGAGAGCACTGAGAGCACTGTCACTGCCACGTGCTGGTCTAGTGTGGATCACTTTTTCCTAATGCTCGAAAGAATTCTTTTAGTTGCGCCGCACAGAGCTTCGCCAATGGGCAAAAATAAAAAATCGAAGTATTTTTTATCGAGCTATTTACCTTTTGATATACCTTAGGCAACTGATTAGTATGATTATTTCATTGTTAACATCTTCGTTTAAGTCAGCACAATCAGAAAACTTTAGGAGTATTTTCGTTTTGCGGTTTATATCGTATTAGCAGCAAATTATATTTTTTTCCAGTCACATCTCATTGGATAAAAAATAACTATTATTAACGATTCAGTTCAATGTATCTATTGTAAAATATACTTGGTAAGCTGAGCACTTATATATTACCATGCGTGAAAGTTTCGTTCCCCAGTTTGAAAATTATTCAAACTTTGAAGAGGCTTTTAAAAAAATCCTCAAATACCTTTTTTTTTTACATATTCTTGTTTCTTGGTATATAGGCTTTGATTTGCCATGAATTTTAACTGCGCCGGCCTGCGCCGGGACTGTTTTATTATTTTTTTTTGTTGAGAAAGCAAAAATTAGGCCAATGGCTAGTTTGCTGAAATATGTCCCCCCCCCCCAAAAAAAAAAAAAATCAGATCAAATAGCTATAGTCACTTATAAACTACATTCGTTTAAGGACGTGGAAGAGTCTAACCACCAATTGGAAATAGAAACATCTACAATTAGTCGGTTATTTTGCTTCAAATTCAGTTAAAAATTGAATGAGGTTGAAAGGAGTCGTAATATATTTCGTCAGGGAGATGCCTCTTGACTTAAGCAGGAATTGCAATTCCAACTATTCCCGAAATCGGTGTAGTCAAACCAGGACCAAGCCGAATACGAGGAAGAACGGAAACCCTTTTAGAAGAATCTTACAATAAAACCAGAAAAAAAAAACGAGTAAATGATCTTGTGAACACTTCATCTGTTTAATTACGTTTTGCTGCAGAGATGTCTGGACAATCTTTGGTTGAAGAATGAAATCGATAAGTCCTTTTCCAGCTCTAGCTTTATGCATAGATTTATGTATTCCCGATATAAAATACGGTATGGTTTGCATAAGGACTGCTTTCCTAGCTTCTATTCATTAAATTTTACGATAAATTCTATACTTTCTAATAATATTATCGCTGGTGAAGTTAGCGCTTGGAAAAATTTACAAAAACTGCAACTAACAGTAAAGAACGTATTAAAAATGGGGGTCACCTGTGGTGTAGTGGTTAGCATAGCAACCTACTAAACCCAAGATCGTGGGTTCGCAGCCCGGCAGATGACCTTAGGATTTTTTAAAGGGAGTAAAAAATCCTTAGCTATGCCGTCCTTCGGAAGGGACGTAAAATGGGGGTCCCGAGCCTGTGCGATGTCAGGTACTCGTTAAAGATCCCTATCCTAATTATACCTGGATAGGCAAAATTTAGGACTCCCACCGTAGCATCGTCCGATTAGCCATAGCAGCATAAAGTGACGTTAAACGAAATATACATATACGTATTAAAAATTGCAAGATTGTAGAAGGATAATGAGTTCAAACTTAAATGTAAATGGGGATTCGATAACAGTTTCGGTAATGAACATTATAAACAAATGCTTAAAAATCCATCAAGCACTGATGAATATCTTTTATTAATCGCTATGGTGGTTCTGAAATTGGTAGAAGTGAGGAATGGTAATGTTGCTTGAAGGTAAATCTCCGTTCATCGTCGACTATATATTGCAAACCCATAAAATGAATTTCCAAAAAAGGAATTGCAGATGTAATGCGTGACGAGAAAAAGCAATGAAAGATAAAATTAGCCACCTCCAAACCTTCGAAATTAAAGTTGAAAGCGGTAAAATTTACACGGTTAGTTTTGAATTGTTCACAATGCTGGATGGTAGTATTAAGAAAAGCGATCAAAATAAAAGCAACATTTTATCTGGAACAAACGCCATGTATATGTGTTTCATTTGCGGGGCTACCTACCCCAAGGGAGACGAACATTGAAAACCGCCCATCTGATGATGAGCAATATCGCCTCTAATCTGAGCAATAATATAAGATAGTATGGGCTGATCTGGTCAGGTTCCTACTGTTGAAATAAATAAATATTAGAAAAAATAAGAATTTTACTTTAATAAAAAAAAAATTAAATAAAATTAAAAAAAAATTTACTACTTACCATTTTCATTAACTCATACACATCCTAATGTAGCTCGAAACGCAACATTTACGATAGTATTAAACAATTGCACCAAGTATTTCAATTTGTTTCAATAGGAAAAAAAAACTTTTTTTTTTTTTTACAATTATCTTGCCATAACTTTTTATAGGTGCGTTTCCGGACCCATGTTTAAAGGAAATTTTTTGTTCAGCGTGTTATTTTCTATAAGATTTTAAGCGTTTGCAAATTTAGTCCACCCTCACTCTATGTTCGAAGCACTGTGCGCCGGGCGGATCACGTGCCGGTCACAGCAGTCACTTCACTGCTGAGTGTGAATAGGCCTTAAAACCTCATCCTTCTATTTTATAATTAAAATTTTTATAGATACTATAATATTAAGAAGATTTAAATAGCTTATTTAAAAAAATGGAAACTTTTGAAATGGTTTTATTCAATAAACAACTTTTTTTTTTTAATGAAAAATATAACACAAGTATAGGGCACAATTGAGCAAAAAATCTTCAATTACATTGGTTCCGAGAATAAAAGGAGCAATCTACTCTTGTCCGCAGCTTTTGAACAAATAGCGAAAGGATTATTTAATTACGTATGCAGTAAAACCTTGTGTGGTTCATTTCTTTGAATTCGAAAGAAGAAGCCGAGCTCTATCCGTAGAATAGGAAATTAAAAAAAAAACAGTTTATTTTGAAGATGCCCATGCGTGGGGTGGTGGGGCGATGGAAAGGGGGAGGGAATCAAGAGCGGCAGGATCAACGCAAAAAAGCAGTCGGAACGACCATAGGGGGAACGAAACCAAAGATGCAATATAAACTCTACTACACCGGGGAACGGACCTTGGAACTGGTTCCAGCTTTGAACCGGTTTGGAACGAAACAAGAGATCTTTTGGTGTTGGTTTTCGTTCCAAACCGGTTCAAAGCTGGAACCAGTTCCAAGTTCTGTTCCACCCAGAACGACCCATCACTAGAGACCACGCGAATATCATTATTTTCACTTCTTTTCATAGCCCTTCTCTCCTTCCTTCTCTTTTCCTCATTCTTTCCGATTGTTCCTTCCTTCTTTCCTCGGTCCAGGATATTTCCTTTCTCGCATCTCTCTCTCCCACAAAGACCTTAATTTCTTTTAGCCTTTTCCTATAGTCATCTCTAACGAAATAGTCTTGGTCTGTTATTTTCAGTCTCTCAGTTTCTTCCTCCATCTGTTTAATATACCCCCAGCGCACTTATAGAAGTTTCTCTCATCTTATAGAAGATTTCTCTATTAAATCTCTTAGGGTGCATCCTCACCATATGCCCGTAGGACCTTAATCTTCTTATTCTTATGCCTGTTTCCTAATTATTTATTTTTTCGTATATTTTCTTATTAGGTCTCAACCTATAGCCTTCTTGTGTCTTCTCTTGACCATAAATTGTTTTAGTATTTTTCTTTTTATTCCTAACATTTTCCATAGACTGGGGTGGGAAGCGGTTTCCATTCCGCACAAAAAACAAACAAACAATTAAAATGGGACTATTGGAAATATGTATCCGGTCATTTAATCAAAAACTTTTTATGGGTTTTAATTTATTTTATAATTTCTACTGGTTCGTAAATATTTAACTTTATACTATTTTCTACTTGGTGAATCATTTTCACTCCCAAGTCTTTGTTGAATTTACGGTTATTTTCATTTAAATGATAGCGAAGTTGGAATTCCCTTTCCTATTATAAATGCCCTTATTTATCTTTCAATCTTCGATTGAATGATCAAAATGATCGGCCAGTTTTTTTCTTGAATTTAGCATTAAATTTGATTCCTACCTTAGCGATAGAACCTTCAAAGTGAATCATAACTTTTCCTATACTTCTCTCTTTACCCAATCTGCCGGTGTTCCTCAAGGTAGTATCCTAGGTCCTATCCTCTACACACTGTATACAGTTGACATCCCAACTCATCCTACCACTGTCTTCACTACTTACACTGATGACACATGTGTGTTATCAGTAAACAATGATCCCTTCATTGCCTCTCAAACACTCCAATCCCATATCCTAAACCTTCAAGAATGGTGTCAAAACTGGAGAATCAAAATAAATCCAAACAAATCCCACCAAATAACCTTTACCCTTCGTCGTAAACCTACGACCTCCTGTCCTACAGTATCCTTTAATGATATTCCACTAATCCCTGTTGAACAGATACGCTACCTAGGACTCCACTTGGACAAACGACTAACTTGGAATACACATACAAGACTAAAACGACAAGAAACTGCCCGTCGTTTCAGACTGCTTCAACATTTACTAGACAAACGTTAAAGCTACCAATTAATTACAAAAGACTAATATACATGACTGATTAGACCTGTTTGGGCGTACGGAGTTGAGCTTTGGGGCTCCACTAAACCATCCAATTCATCTCGTATTTAATCCTTACAATCCAAAATCCTTCGTAAAATCCTCAATGCTCCTTACTTTTCCACCAATAAACTTATCCATAAAGATCTTAATGTTCCATATGTTGCTGATTTAGCCCACACCAGATACCTATACTTTCATAGTAAGCTCCATAATCACTCAAATCCGTTAGTTTCTCAACTTGCTTCTCACTCCATTCCTTATAATCCTCCGATGCGTCTGAAACGAAGATGTCCTAGAGACCTTCTAGTGTAGAGGTTTTAATAAAGTGCTACTGATGAGTAGTTCTTTCCAAGTTTTAACATGTTATTATAATCGTTGTCAATACATTTACTTGATGTATATATTCTGTACAGTAGTAATTTTCAATAAATGCATATAAAAAAAAAAAAAAAAATTGATTTCATACATAAATACCGCTTTTTTTGGAAAAGGTCAATTTTGTTTTAAATCCCGTCTTTATTTTACATTTTAATCCTTCCGCGTTTCCCCTAAAGACAAAATTTCACAGTAAAAGCGGTGAACGTAAACTAAAATGTACTTTGAAGCTAAATTCAATGTAAAAAAAAAGATGATCAGAAAATCAAAGATAAGATCATGCAATAATAGGACGCAGAATTTCAATTTCGTTTTCCGTTTAAATTAATCGACTTTGTAATATCGATTCTCGATTCCGATATTTTTCTCAAGACTCGGTGAAATCGAAAATCGACACATCCCTATTATATACTATTTGATTTATGAATATTATTAGAGATATAAAATAAACAGAGAAAGCATTATAAATGCACTGAAAATAATAGTTTCTAGCATTGTGTTACTTTGTGAGTAGGCTAACAGGTAGAAACGAATTCCTTAATAAACGAGAATATTATCCCCAATTTCGTGACACGAAGAGGTCCGAAGGCGTTCACCAAGAGCCCAGGGACAGAAGAAATGTTATTCAAAATATGTTGCTATCGTAGTTTCTTCAAAAAAATCTTCATTCAATACTTACATACTTAGTTTCCAAATAAAAACTAATATTTTATTTTTTTTCTACAGAATCAGTGTTTTATTTATATAAATTTAAAGAAAACCACCTCACTTATATACGAGTGCTTTCCCTAAGTTTTCCAGAATGAAATTACGAAAACCATTACCCATATTGCCTATTAGAAGTGACAATAAATAGCTGTGAATGATGAGAATGGGTTGTAATTATAATAAACAATTAGTCTTTACTACTACATTGATATAAATTGTAGAATATATAAATAACTCGGTAATAAGGACTTTAAACGTAATTTATTTTGTTTCAGCTGTGTGAAACCCTTGTATTTCTACGCCTCATTTATTAACTCTAAAAAAGTTCGTCCTTTTTTTTTTTTTTTTTTTTTTTTTTTTTTTTTTTTTTTTTTTTTTTTTTTTTTTTTTTTTTTTTAATATACATTAAGAGATTTTGAAAATAAACCTTTGGACGTAGTAAGCAAGTTTCTAGGTAACAAGAAGAATTCTAATTTAAAGTTTTTTTTTGAAACAATGCCACAGATTTAAGATGTCACATGAGTTCTTAGATTGATTTCCTGCACCCACGTTCAGACTAGTTTTCCGAAAATGTGGGACCAGTTAGTAAAAAGATGGAATACTACAATGGCGGACTATAGAAAGATCATGCATCGAAATAATTATTGCTAGAGAAATTTCTTATATCATCTATTGATTCCTGATATAATCGATCCTTCTGTACAATAATGCGTACTTCAAATGATGATAAATCTAGTATATTTTGTGCGGATTTTAGTCATTTATCCCTGCTTAGTTTACTTATTTTATTAAGAGTATTAGTATAGTCTATAAACATATTGAAGAGTGCATAGAATATGCAAAATTGTTTGACTAGCTAGGAGTAGTTAGAAGGTAAACACACTAAAAGACCCCACCCCTAGGGGGCGAGCTAACGGTGGAGAGGGAGGAGAGAAGGTTTTATTTTTGAGTTTTTCAATTATATCTCACAGCAGTTTTTTCGCAACATGAAAACATAACAATAGCTAGAAATACTCTTCAAACTCATCTAAACGAATTATAAAAGTATTTTAATAAATGGATGATCAACCTAAATATACAAAAATGTATTGCTAAAATTTTTACCCTCAGACGACCAATAGACCCACCGGAACTAGTTCTAAATGGAAACAGACTTCAATGGAATCCTTCTAATGAGGCAGTAAAATACCTTGGTGTTCACCTAGATCGTCGCCTAACCTGGAATCACCACATCAATATTAAACTTACACAGACCTACGCAAGGCTGGCAATACTGTACCCGATAATTAACAGAAAATCTACTCTTAATCTACAAAACTATACTCAGGCCATTAATGATGTACGGTTGTGAAGTGTGGGGAGCTGCTTCCTCTACCAAACGGAAAAAACTACAATCTCTCCAAAACAAGATCCTAAGAATTGCTGTAGATGCTCCCTGGTTTATAAGAAATAGTCAACTTCACCGTGAATTAGACATAGAATCAATAGACGATTTCATCAAAAAATGCTACACCAGGTTTCATTGCAAGTTACCAGCGGTTAAAGGTACAGCTTTCAACGTAGGAGCTCAAACATCCCGCAGATTGAAACCAAGACTCATGCAAGACATCCTGATGTTAACACCATGACTATTCTATTCAGTAATTACTTCTTCATTACAATACCAATTATTGTTCTTATTACTACAATTTATCTCTTATTATTTCTGTATTCTTTACTTTATTCATTTAGTTTGTATTTATTATTATTCTCTTATACCAGGTGTGATCAAAAAGTTCCAGGACTTTTTATATACTATGGGAATGCAATGTCTCACAGCGATGCGGTTGGAAGCATTGTATTGCCTGACAACAGGAACACAGCTGTGTTTGCAGATCAATCATAACATCACTGAAAGTAACATTAGCACAGTTTTTTTTGAGGTTAGTTTTATAGAGTTTGGCTATTTTATGAAAATGAATGTGAAAGAAGAGCAACGTGTTTGTGTGAAGTTTTGTGTGAAACTGAACAAAACGTTTTCTGAAACCTTTTTTATGTTACAAGACACTTTTGGTGAAGAATGTCTAAGCCGATCATGCTGCCATCAGTGGTTCAAGAGGTTTAAAGTTGGCCTTTTTGTGTAAAAAACGCAATGACTGTCATTCCTCAGCCCCCTACTCACCTGACCTGGCTCCAGCCGACTTTTTTTCTTTTCCCGAAGCTCAAGAGACACCTGAAAGGACGAAGATTTCAAACAGTTGACGAAATTAAAGAAAAAACACACGGAGCTGCTAAACACCTTTACAAAAGAAGAGTTTTCTGGGGCCTTTGATCAGTGGAAACACCGGTGGGAAAAGTGTGTAGCTTCCCAAGGGGAGTACTTCGAAGGAGACAAATTTGAATAACCTGTATGTTGTATGAATAAATGTATAAAAATTCAGTCCTGGAACTTTTTGATCACACCTTGTATATACACGTATTCTTTCTTTTCTGTTATTTTGTATTTATTTAAAAAAAAAAAAAAATAATTATTATTATTATTTTAATATATTTTTGTATATTATTATTTTATTTATTTATTTGTTTATATTTTTTTTTTATTTTATTTATTTATTTTTTATTTTTATTTTTTTTTAAGTTCTTTTCCCTTTTAATTTATTGTTATTATATAGTTCCTCTAAAGTTATAATTATTCCAAAAATATTATAGAACTTTTCTGTTATGGGTGTCTCTTGCACGAGACTATACCCTTCCTTCTACAATTGTTAAATGATCACTAATATTATTAGAACATCCATGTAAGGCTTACCAGGCCGATCTGGAAATAAATAAATAAAAAAAAAAAATTATATCTCGAAAATGGTAGACTCTAGAAAAATATGTTTCAATTGGAATAAAAGCTAATTAAATTTCCTATAAAATTGATTTTATATATTTGTCTAACTTCCAACGGTTTTCATGATGTACATTATTTAAAATCAGGTATCATCGAAAAAAAATCAATTTTACCTCACTTTTTGTAAAACAGGTTTTAGTGCCTTCCAAGATCGTTTTTCAGAAAAGATGTCAGATTCAAAGTTGCAGACCATTACTTGTACTTTTATTTCATGTATGCGTTTCTGGCACTTGAAGTAAATGTTTGAAAAAAAGTGAGGTAAACATTTTTTTTTTCTCGAAAATTACCGATTTTAAATAACGTATCTCTTGAAAACCGTTGAAAGTTCGACAAATATGCATAGAATCAATTTTATAGGAAATTTAATCAGCTTTAATTTTGATTCGAAATATATTTTCTTAGAGTCCACCCCTGCCGAGATATAATGGAAAAACCTAAAAATAGGATCTTCTCTCCTCTTCTTTTAACTACTCCTGACGAAGGTATGAAGTCAAAAAATATCGCATATTCCATGCACTCTACATCCTTCATTTCAGCACTCATTGACTGGACTATATAATTTACCTGGTAAACATTGTATTTCGAAATCCTTATTTACACTAATTATTAATAAAGGAATCATTACTTTTTTCTCTTTTTATGTTGGTAATAGTGCTATTTTTTTTTAAAGTTGGCAATGACTTCTATCTATACTTAATGCTTTTCATAATACAATTACTAGTACCTAGTATGAATTATTCGAACATTAGATAGACTATGAGGAACTGAAATGTGCGCGAAGAGGGAGAGAGAGCGAGGTATCAGTTGGTGGCTGGTGAACAACTGACAGTGTTATCTCTCTGTCAGCTGTATCGCCCTCCTATTGGCCCCATCATCCACCGCCTCCCTGATAGTGTCCACAAAGCATGTCGTCTCCACTCCCTTCTCTTCTGTCTCCACTTCCGTAAAAAGGATGGCTACTTGTGGGTAATACAAAATTATTTTCTTGTAAAATATGTAACAAAAATATAGTTCCATTAATTACAAAAAAAAAAAAAGACAGTCTGTAAAATAAAGAATAACACGGAACATATTTTAGCCGTCTTGACCGTCAATGCCCATATGTTTTGTATTCTTTTTTTCGCTTACCTGTAATTAAGTTCAGAAAACACAAGCCAACAAAAAAAATGTATTTGAAAACTTTTTTTACTTTAATAGCTGATTTTTTATAGATTTTTGTGTGCTGAATCCAAATCTGGTCTTAGTATTTTGTATCACCTATAGTTTTTGAGAAATTTGCTTTTTTTTATATAATTTAAAAAAGCATATATAACTGTTTCATATAAATATAAAGCATTACATAACTGTTTCATGAGGCCTAACTTTATATGTAGAGGTGGTAAGAGAATGTTTCTAGGATCTACAAGAATGTTCTTCTCGCCGGGTTTTAAAGACTCCCTCACAGGCCAGTTCTTTCTGCACCAATGTTGATCCCTTGCTCTACTGTCCCATTCACACAAAAAACATGAAAATTTGGTAAAACCGCCTTACTGATCAGGAAGCATGCATGTTACTTTAAAGTCACCACTTATCATCCAACCATGAGCCGAATAGCCAATTTTATTCAACACTATTTCTAGGTTTTCATAGCTCTCTTTCATATGTACAGAATGGCCAACAGGTATAGATGCATAAGTGTTACTATTGTGTAATAAAACAGCTTTTAAACTAGTTTTGAAACAATCTATAAACAGCCTCCGGTCTTCTTTTTTGTATTCAACACCAAACTCTCTGATCAGACCTGGAATGCCTGAGCAGTACACTAAATCACCTTCTTGTTCAATAAATTTCGAAAACTGCTGTTCTCTCTTCCTATACACATATATACCAATTCCAACTGCCAACAATTTCTTTTCTTTTAGCCTAGAACCAAGCAATTCAGCTTTTTCTTTTGTTAACCCAAGATCCTTAACTAAGCCGTTAAGCTCAATCTGAGTAAACAGTTTAGACTATATATTTGCTGTAGCACATTGCAACTCTTCATCATCTTCCTCATCTATATCTATATCTGTTTTAGCAGTGCTGCCAACTCTTCTACATCCAGCACAAGTTATTTTATAATTTTATTTGTAGTATATAAACGCTGTTGAATTCTGTAATAAATCAAAAAATTTAATATATTGATGTGCAAATGTGAAAAAATGGTAGGAGATACGGCTTAATAAGTGTCATATTTGGATTTAGCATCCCAAAAAACAGAATAATAAGGTGTTTTAAGTAAAAAGTTTTTTCATCGTTGGTCTGTGAAATTGATAATTTTCGCAAAAATATAATTTTTACCCCACTTTTGTCAAACATTTGCTTCAAGTTCCAGAAACGTATATAAAAAATAAAAGTAAATGTAATGCTCTACAACTTTGGTTATAGCATTTTTTTCTGAGAAACCATCGTGGAAGGCACTATTAAATATTTAACACAAAGTGAGGTAAAAATTATGTTTTTACGAAAGTTATCGACTTTCAATAAAGTATATCTCGAAAACCGTAGGAGATTCGACAAACATGTATATAAATCATTTTATAGTAAATTTATTTAGCTTTAATTTGTAATTGAAACAAAGTTTTCTTAAGTCCACCGTTTTAGAGATAAAAACAAAAAACCCGAAAATTCTTCTTTCCTCCCCCCCATCATTAGCTGAGCCCCAGGAGTGGGGACTTTTAGTATTTTAAATCGCGCGAAGGGAAGACACGAGGTTATTCATCAAGCGGGAAAAAAAAGAATAGGTGTTCTCATAGCTATTTTTCGGTTTTTATTTATGTAAGTTGGTTTTCAAATGAACTCTTGGTTTAAAAACATATTTTATTATTCTGTAAAGAATTAACAATAAATTAACATATATCTCATGGAATAATTAACAAACATAATTAGCTAAGCGTGCCTGTAAAGAATAATTAAAATACAAGTAGTTAAACTCTGAAAAGAAAGTGATAAACACCATCTATCCAGTCTTCTAACCTCTGCAAGAATAACCTGCCACACACACTGGTATAGTGATCAAAACAGATGATTAGCCAAAATAGACTATCAGTATAGTCAATTTACATTTATATTTAATTTTTTTGTCTGCTCATAGACATTAAAAAAAATCGAATGACAAATGCTGGTATGCCGAATATGTAGATAAATATGAAATGACAGTTAAAATTCTGTATATTATGGCAAAATATGCAAAATAACAGTAACTCAAATTAATAACAAATGCCTCAAAACTAGGGATGTGTCGATTCATAATTTCGATTCTCGATCCCATCGATTCTTGGAAAAGAATCGGGATCGAGAATCGATGGTCCTAAGTCGATTCCTAGGAACCGATCGATACTGACGACTTTGACGATTGCTTTGTAATACCTAATTATTTAATTATTATACAACGATTCTACTCCCTAATAAAGGAAAAAAAAAAAGGAGAGAGAAACTGTTGCATAGGCTGCTATTTTTATTTTTAGTAACAGACAAATGTTTCATCTTACTGTTGCTCTGAAGGGATTTTCATTACACCAGAATTAAAATTATGAACTCAAATTCATATTTTAACTATTTAAAAACACCGACACGAATTTAAAAATTAATTTTTGTGTAACCGCTTTCAATATGATTCAACTACTTTTTTGAGAAAAATTTCACCTAAAGATAGCCTAGTAGAAAAACTATAAAAAATCTGGAAATTGGACTCAGCTGGTTTTGGAATTCCTCGCCTTTATTGTCTTGAATAATTATATTTTTTCAATACATCAAGTTCGCCTTTATTTTTGTATACTTTCCAATAGTATTTTTTTTTTTTTTAACTTCCGTATCGAGAATCGAAACGTTACATCAAGGTATTGCCACAACACTACTAAAAAAATGTACATTTTGAAGGTATTGTATGTTTTAGTTGGCTAGGAGCAGTATGCAAATGCATATATTTCACAGCCCGAGTGATAAAAAACAAAAAATGGCTTTCTTTTTATATAATTTTATACATATAAATGTTTAGTAAGGTTCTTGAGGAACTTGAACTATTTTGGCGACGTTTCGAGACTATATTGTTCTCATAATCATGCCCTAAAGTGGAAAAACAGGTTACAATAAAATTATAGAAGTTATTTCAAAACATAAAGCCCAGGCCATAATATTTTTTTTTTTATTTATAAATTTATTGAAATTTACAACTGTGTAAAATAGATACAAGTAAATTTGTTGAAAGTGAATACAATGGCATGTAAATAACATGTGAAGAACTATTCACTTGTAGCACTTCAATAAATTCTACACTAAAAGGTCTCTAGGCCATCTTCTTTTCAGACGCCTCGGAGGATTATCAGGAATGGAGTGGGAAGCAAGTTGAGAGACTAGTGGATTGGAGTGGTTATGGAGCTTACTATGGAAGGATAGGTAATACCACTGACTCATTTAACACGAAATCTCCGAAACCACCGAACGGATTGGAATAAAATTCGATATGTAGCTTCCTCTAGGGCCGTAGGTGCTCGCTAAGAAAGGAATTTAAAAAAATCGGCCTGGATCGCGTCTAATTCGCAAAAAATGCGATTACAATTTTTATTGGGTGAATAATAATAGATTAATTGTCATATGGTATATGGATATAAGCTAAGTTAAAAAATAGGTTAGATCTTAAGTTCCTTATAGTTGTAAACAAACAAAAATACGATCGATGTCGAAATCTTTTAATATGGTACTTTCTGTGAACTCATGAAGGCTGCAGAGGTGGACCCTTCCAAGTTTGAGTTGTTTCGTGACGAGAAGCTATTAAAAGACTTATGTTAAAAAGGAGGTTCAAAGACTTACGTTCTCTGGTGATGACATATAAGGCCAGTTCGATATACATATTCCTAACGAGCAACTCACCAACATTGCTTCACCAGTAGCTTCGTCCCCTATTACTCTTCCTTCAGTTTTCCGGTTTTGATAAGTAGGCAAAAATGGAAACAGAAAGACTAAACTTTATTCGAAAAAATCAAAAAAGTTGAGGGGTTGAGACTATATTCACTTAAAGTATACCATAAGAAAAGCTGATGGTCTGGTATCAGAGCTGGGTAAGATGGAAGTGTTGCCTCGGAGCTTCACTGGAGGACTATCAAAATAATATAAAATTAACTTTTGCAAATTGTCAAATTTATTAATTGAAATTATTCAAAGAATGGAATTCTTTAGGTTTATTTAAGTAATAATAATTATCAACGTTAAGCTTAACTTTTACTTATTTAAGTTGTCCTTTATTCTAATGATATTAAACCGTAGCGGAGCAGGGTACTTTTAGCTAGTATAAATATATAACAACATGTGTTACAATAATAAAAATATATATAATTACATAATATAGACTCTGCATTTTTATACCTGCATCTGTGGGAATACCACCAGTTTTGGGAAATTCTCCCCGTAACTGTTTTTCAAAATTCCCCAGGACAGTTGTGTACTAGAATTGTAAGAATTTAGTTAGTCGATAGCATATCCACCAGTAACATTGTCAGTAGTTTCATACTCCTCTATATTCTGTAATTATATATATTTTTATTATTCTAAAACATGTTGTTATATACCTGTAATGTAGCTAACTTTATGTTTTGAAATAACTTGTGTAACTTATATAATTTTATTGTAACCTGTTTTTTTCACTGAAGGGCATGATTATGAGAACAATATAGTCTCGAAACGTCGCCAAAATAGTTGTTTTTATTTATTGACTGAACCTCAAAAACTTTATTAAATATATAAAGTTCTCTCTCTCCCTCTCTCTCTCTCTCTCTCTCTCTCTCTCTCTATATATATATATATATATATATATATATATATATATATATATATATATATATAGAGAGAGAGAGAGAGAGAGAGAGAGAGAGAGAGATTTATCTCTCCCGGTTGTTGAATAAGAATGCAGACAGCTAACAATACATCTTCACCTGCTATTCACCGACCGGAAATTCATCTGAGTCGAAAAAAGAAAGAAATGAGGCGCCGCGAGTGAGATCACGGCCGGAACTGCTTTGCGTGCCACAGCCTCCTGTATTGCATCCTCCGCCATTTTTTTTTTTTTATAAAGGCACTTTTTTTCTGCACTTCGGAGAAAGTTACGCCTGCCTCAGAGACCAGGAATCCGAGGCGTTCTTTGAAAGTGGAAGTAAGAGGTTGCCATTATAGGGCAATTTTTATTTCTTTAATAGTATATCGATAGTTTATTGGTCGATGTTCATATGATGTTATAAAAAGATTAATACAATTAGGATTGATGAATCGATTGCCACTTCTATCGGAATAATCTTCATTTGAAAACTATTTCGAAGTTTATAATTCATTGACTAATTCAAAACTAATTGTGGTACTCTTAATAATTGTTGCTTTAGAATTATTAAAATATTACTTGAGGATCGAAATAATGAGAATATGTTCATTTAAATAAAATGTTGAATTGTTATAAGAGTCATTTTCGAAATAATTACCGTTTTGGATCTAGAGATAGAGTAAAAAAGTCAAAAAATGAACTTAATTTTTATTGAACGAGTTTATTTGTATCGTTTCTTACGTTGTTTTTTTTTTAAATACTTTGCAATCATGAGTTTTTTTTGTTTATTTATGTCAACAGAAGTGATTCTTAGGTCTTACAGGAGAGTATAATTTTGTTTAATTTTTTACTAGACTGTAATAAAATTATATCATGGGACTCCTAATTTTGCTTAAAATTGGTTATTTGGTTAATAATTAAATTACTCCTGAGATAGGTAAAATATGACTTTTAGTCAGGAGAGTTACCAACTTTTCTATAATTTTGTTCCCATTTTCAAAAATGTGGTCTTATTTCACTCATAAGGAAAAAGTTTCTGTATTTAACATAAAAATCTTCACCTCACTGTAGAATGGCGTCCGTGAAGTAACACTCCTGACATTCACTTCATGTTTCCATGCTGATTTACTTTTAGATACTATTTTACCGATAAAAATCAAAACAAACCAAAGTAGGCTCTTTGAGAATATAACTGTTATTTGTAGATGTAATAAAAATTGATTTAAAGACATGTTATAGCGATAACACACCTGATATTAAATAAAAACACTTACCATTATTTTCTAAGCTAATTAACCTCTGTCTTTAAGGAAAGGAGAAAGTTCCTCTACCCTTTTGGACTCGGTTTCTTGGATCTCAAGGTCAGAAAGAACAGCAAAACTTCTGACTAACATTTTAGTAAGACCATGGGGACAGCATTAAATTTTTTTTTTTTTTTTTTTTTTTTTGGCCGTTTGTATAGTCTATTTTAATTGAAAAGAATACGCGGATATTTTTGTTTAGGGTGTGCACTTTTAATTTATATCAATTTAAAAAAAATATGTATTGCTTTTTGTAAACAAAAATATTTTAGTTGTCATATTGAGCTGGAGACAGTAACACTACTGACATTTTTAGTAGTTTTCAAACATTTTTCCATTTGTCTTAATCTTAAATTAAGTACGAGTGACGATTTTGTTTTAGAATAGCCCATACGATATTTTCGATATGGACTATCTATATTTTTCATACGATACCCCTCCCAATTAGTACGAGTACGTCTGTTAAGACAGATCGATTTCGAGTAGGGAGTGGACTACATTCGATTCCCTCCTGCAGCAGACAGAACCGACAGACGCCCCTCTCACTACAGGACGGGCAGTAACAAAGTTAATAATAACTCACTTAGCCTGCGCTGGCTAATTTAGTAGGCAGTGTAGTCTGCTGCACTTAGTTTCTAATGCAGTATATTGCCAACCATCAAACATCGCCATTTGTAATTTACTTGAAGCAACTTAGTGTACATCCTGATACAGTTTAAATTAGAAAATTAATTTTAAAAAAATTAAACAAATCGTTATGATAGCCACTGAAGGATACTGAATTTTTAACGGGCGAAGGACATCTTTGACCACTCTCCTTCCCGACTAATTAGTTTTCGTCGTAAAGGAGACTATTTTGAAATCTTCCAGGATAGTCCGTCATTGTTGTCCTTTTTTGAAAATACACCATTGTTACGAGATTAATAGATGTTCACTGCACTACACCCAAAAGCGACTGAAAGATGTTGGTTACAGATAAGGCAGGATTTTTGACGGCCGAAAAACATATTTGACCACCCCCCTTCCCGACAGATTATTTATAGTCCATAAGGATACTATTTTGAAATATCAGGATTTGACGGTTTTCAAATTATCCGAAGGATATTCCTCCATTGTTGTCCTTACGGGTACTATTTTTAAATCTTCCTAGATGAAACGATTTTAAAATCGCAGAAAAGTCCAACATTGTTTTCCATTTTTAAAATTAATTAAATCTTTTAATCTGTCTCTAAGCCCAAATGCCAGTGAAGGACACTTGTTTCAGATCTGCTAGGATCTGACGATTTTTGACGGCCGAAGGACATCTTTGGCCACTCTTCTTCCCGATTTATTGTCCTTAAGGATAGTATTTAGAAATTTCCTCGTTCGAATTCAATTTTTATAGGTCTCGGGATAGACTGTCATTGTATAATCCTTATTAAGTTTTTTTACAAAGGACACTTACTTTTCCCGTTTAATCCTTTGGATTTTAGTTTTTTTTTTTGTGATTGTCAAAAACATTCGTCAGCATTAACACCGGTAGGTATCAGCTTCTTCCACTAAGACACATTTCGTAGCACTAAAGCTTTAATTTATAACCTGAACTAGATATCGCACATGTATTCCTAAAGTGGCACATTTCAATGTATTTTTGATTTATCATCACGTTTAAGTCAAATACTCTTCGATAAAATGATAAAAATGTTTCGAATAAACATCAAATCACACCTGATTTACCTCATTTGCGGTTGGGATTAAAAGATAATGCATGTTAACTTTAGATATTTCACACAAGACTGTGAAAATTAACGTTTTTGAGTTGTGTCACTTTTGAAATACGCTATATAAGTTTCAATTGTTATCGAAAACTAAAAATATGTTTATTTACGTTATTAAAGAGAAACAAAATACTCAAGATTATAATCAGCTAATGATTTATAATATCAATATGCCGATATAATTAATTCTTTAAAGTTTCAAGCATTAAACATTATTAATTATTGAGTGTAAACAAACCTCTTGCGGTTTCTGTTGATACAATTATAGTTAATATTGTTATTATTATAGTTACAGTCTACTAATTAATCTGGCTTACTGATAAACATATAGTTAATTATTTCTACCCACTTGAGAAAATCGATGAACAAACAAATGCGTGTAATCGATATTTTGATTTTGATATAACCAATCCATTATATGAATTAAAACTCGTTATGTCCATTTTTGAAAATGTTACAGGAGAACAAAAAATTACAGATTTCTATTCTAATTTTTGAACAGAAGGCTTAAACTTATGAATTTTCAATTTCAATATATTCTTGTGTAAGCAGAAAATAATGATGTTTGCTTTTTATTGAGATTTCATAACTCTTTTATTTATTTTTCGTTCGTTCTAATTTTTTGAGTTTAAGTCTTATGACTTTGTCCTTCAAAAACTTCTTCTCTTATCTGTTTTGAAAAGTTCTTAGGAAGATTTACGAAGCAATTAATAGAGATGGCATTTCGATGAAAAGACTTCAAAATAAACTCTATGAAAAGACAAACACAACAGAAGAAATATGGATAAATCCAGAATACCAAAGAAAAAACTCGACATTATTACACGTTAATGAGGCACTGAATGGCTGAAAGAGCTATGAAGGTAATTACGAGAAATCAACATAGAAAATCTCGAAGACCGCACCGAGTCCCGTAACAAAATAAAAAAATGCAAAGTTTGAACTACAAATATCGCTACAACTAGTGATGGGTCGTTTTGGGTGGAACGGAACTTGGAACTGGTTCCAGCTTTGAACCGGTTCGGAACGAAACGAATCGCCCAAGTTTTTCCTTGGGTTTTTCCACCTTCCAGGTGGAACGAAAACCAACTCCAAAAGATCTCTCGTTTCGTTCCAAACCAGTTCAAAGCTGGAACCAGCTGGAAGTTCTATCCCCCGGTGTAGTAGAGTTTAGAGTGCATCTCTGGTTTCGACTGCTTTGTTGAGTTGATCCTGCCTCTCTTGATTCCCTGCCTCTACTCCGGGTGGGTGATAGTCGATAGTTACTATCGATATATCGATAGGTCATGCCTATCGATGGTTACTATCGATAGTGCTGACTATCGATAGATCTTTTTTTACTAATTTCAACTTTTGAAACATTCGGAATTATGCTGATCTGTCTCTGTCCAGTGTCTAGTTCTTTTGAAGTTGAATTCGGAATTCCTAGAGCTTAAGGGTTCTCTCAAAGATTAAGCCAAAGGAAAGCAGAAATGCTAGTTTTTCTTTCGGAAAATATGTGGCTCAAGGCGCACACTTGACTCTTGAAATTAAATATTTCGGTATTTTTCTTTTATGAAAATTTGATTTGTTCATTACACAGACCAACAAAAAAAAAAAAAAATGTTTTTGAAAATTTTTTTTACTTTAATAGCTGATTTGTATAGATTTTTGTGTGCTGAATCCAAATATGGTCTTAGTTCTTTTGTATCACCCATAGTGTTTGAGAAATTTGCTTTTTTTATATAATTTGAATAACTGTTTCATATAAATATAAAGCATTATATAACTGTTTCATGAGGCCTAACTTTATATGTAGAGGTGGTAAGAGAATGTTTCTAGGATCTGCAAGGTTTTTGAGGAGAATGTTCTTCTCTCCGGGTTTTAAAGACTCCCTCACAGGCCAGTTCTTTCTGCACCAATGTTGATCCTTTGCTCTACTGTCCTATCCACACAAAAAACATGGAAATTTGGTAAAACCGCCTTGCTGACCAAGAAGCATGCATGTTACTTTCAAGTCACCATTTATCATCCAACCATGAGCCGAATAGCCAAATTTATTTAACACTATTTCTACGTTTTCATAGCTTTTTTTCATATGTACAGAATGGCCAACAGGTATAGATGCATAAGTGTTACTATTGTGTAATAAAATAGCTTTTAAACTAGTTTCGGAAGAATATATATATGCACATATATGCTAGTTCCAACTGCCAACAAGTTCTATTCTTTTAGTCTAGAACCAAGCAATTCAGCTTTTTCTTTTGTTAACCCAAGATCCCTAAGTGGTTAAGCTCAATCTGAGTAAACAGTTTAGACTATATATTTGCTGTAGCACATTGCAACTCTTCATCATCTTCCTCATCTATATCTATATCTGTTTCAGCAGTGCTGCCAACTCTTCTACATCCAGCACAAATTATTTTACAATTCTATTTGTAGTATATAAACGTTTGTTAGATTCTGTAATAAATCAAAAAATTTAATTTATTGATGTGCAAATGTGAAGAAATGGTAGGTGATACGGCTTAATAAGTGTCATATTTGGATTTAGCATCCTAAAAAACAGAATAATAAGGTGTTTTAAGTAAAAAAGTTTTTTCATCGTTGGCCTGTATTATTGTAACCAAATAAATTGAAAATACCTTTATTAAAATTCAAATAAATTAGTTTTTTTCTCCCATCTTTATGATATAATCTTATAATTTATAATCCTGCAAATTTCAAATAGTAGGTAGATAACTGAATTTAATTAAATTAGTTGAAATTCTTTATTGAATAGCTTTGGAAAAAATAGAAGAAACTATCGAAAAACTATCGATAGCAATCGATAGTTTTCAACCGATAGTATCGGCCTATCGATAGTACTAACTATCGACTATCGCCCAACCCTACTTCTCCTTCGCCCCACCACCCAACGCATGGGGATCTTCAAAATAAACTTTTTTTTTTTAATTTCCTATTCTACCGACAGAGTTCGGCTTCTTCTTTCGGATTTAAAGAAATGAACCACACAAGGTTTTACTGCATATGCAGTTAAATAATTTTTACGCTATTTGTTCAAAAGCTGCGGACAAGAGTTCATTACTCCTTTTTAATCGGAACCAATGTAATTGAAAGATTCTCGCTCAATTGTGCACTATACTTGATCTAACATTTAAAAAAAAAAAAAAAAAAAAAAAAAAAAAAAATTGTTCATTGAATAAAACCATTTAAGAAGTTTACATTTTTTTAAATAAGTATACTTAGCTATTTAAATCTTCTTAATATTATAGTAACTATAAAAGTTTTTATTACAAAATAGGAGGGTAACAGCTCGAAGTCGCAACAAAGGATGGAACAAAACTGGATACTAAATAAGTAGTAGGTTAACCAAACTGATGTACCGAAAAGTGGAACGGAACGAAAAGTGGAACTGGTTCCATTAGTGGAACTAAACGTAAGTCGGAACGGCTCTTCACTAGCTATAACCTGGGAAAAAGTGGTCAGATGAACGGAAGAAGAAGCATTCCGAGCGTATGAAGAGTTTTTGGGAGATAAAGAGAAAGAGCATAAGGAAAGTGAAATAATGAGCTTAAGTTTAATAGTTCTCCTGAACGGGAACAATCTCAATAATAATAAAACATAATAAATAAATCGATATTCAGAGCTCAAAATATCAATATGGAATATAATTTTTTTTTTTTGCTGCTATACCCATCCCTACTTGTACTCATGTACATTTGTTTTAATAATACAATTTAAAAACTCTTCAAAAATTAGCCCCTCGACGGTGCAGTAATAATAATGCCCTGTCGATACAGTACTACAGAAGTCAATTTAAAGGTGTTATCACGTGATGTTTTTGATGGAGAGGACACAGCCGAATGAAGAGAAAAAAAACCGTAGGTGGGAGCTGGAAGTGAGTAAAAAAGACGAGAGCAGAAGTGGGCAGCGATAAGCGGAGAGCTGTCGGGATTGTTTCCGTTCCCGGGGTCCGGGTCATTAGGGTGGGCCCAAGATAAGGAGCTGGTCCCGAGACCCGACTTGTAGGTTGCCATCGTGTCTATTGCCGTTAATAACCTATAGGTCATAGGTAAAAGGCTACGTTAAGTTCCTATGTATGGGTCGTTCGGGATCAAAACCCAACACCCGATGTACGCATGTAATCCAGTCAATGAGTGCTGAAATAAGGGGTGTAGAGTGCATAAAATATGCGATAATTTTTTACTTCATAGCTTCGTTAGGAGTGGTTAGAAGGTAAACATACTAAAAGTCCCCGCCCTTGGGGGGTGAGCTAACGGTGGGGGAGGGGAGAAGGTCCCATTTTTGGGTTTTTCGATAATATCTCGAAAACGGTTGACTCTACAAAAATACGTTACGAATCAAAACTAAAGCTAATTAAATTTCCTATAAAATTAATTTCGTACATATTTGTAGAAATCCAAACGGTTCTCCAGATATTTTAGCCCACTTTTTGTCTAACATTTGCTTCTAGTTTCTTCCACGGGCGTTTTTCAGACAATATGTCAAAATGAAAATTTTAGAGTATTCAATTTACTTTAATATTATATATAAATTTCGGGCATTTGAAGCAAATGTTTAGCAAAAAGTGAGGTAAACATTTTTTTTTCTAAGATCATCGATTTTTAATAACGTATATCTTGAAAACCGAAGGAATTTCTACAAATATGTATAGAATTAATTTTATAGGAAATTTAATTAGCTTTAATTTTGATTTGTAGCATATTTTTCTAGATTCTGCCGTTTTCCAGATATAATCGAAAAACACATAGTTGGGACCTTCTCCCTTCTTTGAGTATGTTTACCTTTTAACTACTCCTAACGAAGCTGTGAAGTAATAAATTATCGCATATTTCATGGACTCTACACCCCTCATTTAAGTACTCTTTGACTGGACTATTTGAAGATTTTGGCATGTACTTACGCTTTCTTTACAAGGTGGTCTTTAAAGTAAATGTTTTTTGTTTCATATTAATTTAGATTTATAATAATTATTATATTATTGTTGTTACACCGAGGAGACATGCGGTATTTAGCAGCGGAACTAAAGAGAGCGCTGTTCGACTAGACAAGCAGCTGGGGCAGACAAAGGGAATGTTGTGCGAGGTGAGTGAACCTCCGAAATACTGAACTGTAGTATATAGCCTCGCATCAATCATCAATCATCAATCTCTTCTACTCAATCATATTAAGCTGATCCATTATTGATTTCACCATTAATCCCACCCCCCCTCCACCGCCCAAAACCACGCACTGATTTATGAACAGCGGTTTTTCATCAGCAAATATACCCCCCCCCCCCTTAAAGCAAAAAAAAAAAAAAAAAAATATATATATAGAAACAAGGATCAACTTGAGCGGTCAAGCTTGTGTGTATAATAAGGCCAACAAATTGATAATTGTAAAGTGTGATACCTGATACAAAGGTTAAAAGATTTTTTCATAATAAACATACATTAAAATAATACAGAATGTGTTGTACGGATGAAGGTATAGAAGGATCGTTATAAATAGGAAATTGTGAATCATTAGCCACTTCTATTGGAATCTTGTATATTAGAAGGCTATTTTATTTTTATTTTGTAATACAGTAAAAAGTCGAAAAACTCGGTAAGTCGAAGTGAACTCTATTTCTCCCTGACTGAGAATATCATGAATAAGTTCATCTATTAGTGCTGATAAGGTCAAAATGTTACGCTTTTGAATGTGAAAAAAAGTTACATATTTTGAAAGAAAAAAAAAAAAAACCTTACAAATACAAACTACTATCTATCTCAACGACATAGATTGAAAATTTTAAATTTGACTTAAACGGATCTTTTAAGCTGTTCTGTAACTTTTAGTGATAGATAAGTCCAGATGGGTAATATAAGTTTTGGGTAAAATATTTTATATTTCTTATGATTTCAATTTTTTTTTCATACAATCAAAACTCGATTAGACAAACTCATGAAATTGCAGGCTTACTTGAAAATGGGCTGGCAGATGCAGAGGCTAAAAATGCGGCAAAAGATACAACTCTTAAAATAGTATTTAATAAGGCACCAATTAGTGCCATTAAGCAAATTTTGAATACGACAACTCGACATTTTAAAAAAACGTTAAAAAACGGACATACAAACTAACCCAATTTTTGACAGGGCATGGCGGAGCTAAAAGTCACTTACACAGATTTAAACTTACTGACAATAGTATTTGTAACTGCGACGGAAACAGTGAACAAACTAACGACCATCTCATTTATGACTGCAGGAAATTGGAAAGGTACAGACACAAACTGATATCCGCAGCTCTATAAGATATAAGAATCCACACTTGAGAATACGAGATTTCGTAAGGATACAATTAACTTATGAATGGCATTTGGCACTTCCATTATGAATGCTATTGAGAGACTAAAAGAATTTCTTGTCATAAGACTGTTTCTGACCTTTGCACAGTGGGACGAATGACCAATCTAGGAGGAAAAAAGTCAGTATCGCTTAAACAGACCTGGCAACCTGATTTACATTAACAATAAAGTTTAAATAAGGTAAAATAAAACCACTCAAGTCACAACCATAAGGAATATACCATATTAAACGTGGTTCCGATTTTTTTTTTTTTTTTTTTTTTTTTTTTAATTTTATTTTAGGTTTAATTTTTCAATATTTATTTTATATGTATCATATTAATTTAATAAAAATAACGAGTTAGATCGTTTCCAACAATTACATAATGGGTAATTATTTATAGTTATTATTATATAGTAATTATTTCTAATTATCTTTAAAAAGTAATGAAAAAACACGTCAAGCTGGTATCGTATAAAGATGTTTCCGGTGTACTATTCTAATTCATATTATGAAACGGTACTGTTTTCAAATCTTTCTGTATTTCTCTTTACTGATCTTTCTCACTTTACTCACTTAAGACTCACTTTACTGACCTATTTGCCTACTAGATAAAACTATTCACTCAGTTATGCTTTAGTCTCCATTTAAATAAGAACTAACGAAATGTAGCAAAAAAAAATACACACACACACACACACACACACACACACACACGTGAGAAGAATGCACAGGAAGATTGCCGAATAAGATATATATATATATATATATAAAATGTGCAAACCGAATAGAAAAACGGGAACAGAGGGAAAATGGTCAATCTAAAAGGAAAAAAGTCTTACTTACTTTTTTCTGATCTTTTATGTAAATTAAAATTCAACACATACATTATAAATAAAATACAACGCATACATACCTTCATTGTTATGTATTTCTGTATATAATATCTTTATAAATGTACGTAAAACTTTTTTTTGTTTTAAAATTGATTTTCTTATTCACCTTGATGATCGGAAGTGAATATAATGTAATTCGACTTTCCAGGGTTTTCCAGCCTCTTATTATTTCGTTGTAATTTTCGTAACTACCGATTTTAAATATCTCTTCAGTGCAGCTGGAGATGTTGGAATAATATCCTCTAATTTAAGTGTTTCAAATATAGTAATATATATTAAATCAATGCCCTTACAGTTTTGCCAAATACGAAAGAACACTCTTCGCGGAATTGAAAATTCGTTTTCAGACAAGAAAGCAGATGAAAGCAGCTAAATGTTTCATGATTAGTTCATACACCCTCTAAGATACCTCTACCATGAATTTCAGAGAGGTACTTTGGGGTAATTTTTAGTAATACACCTTTTTAGTTTCAAAAATGCTTTAGTTTACGGCACTTCTAAAAAAAATATATAACAGGTCAAATTATTAAAAAAATATACTGAGAATGGCTTACTGGTATAACGATCGTCTATATTCACTAATTATAAAGGAATAATGAAAAAATATCGATAGGATGATACACAATTTATATTGAAAGAATCAATAGTTTTAACAAAATTTGACCTGTGGAGTTAGGTACTACTTTCATCGTTCCTTTTACCTTGAAATCCACCTTTTAAAAACGGAAGAACCTTTGATAATGTTCCATAAACTAGTTAACTATACACCTATCACAATAGTTTCATTAATTTTCATCATGACTTTTTTCCTCCTAGATTGGCCATTCGTCCCACTTTGCTTTGTTCTTAAAGCCCGTAGCGAGTATAATCAGTTGTTATTGTTGAAATGTTTAGTTTTCTTTTATAACACAAGTGTTTACAGTATTCAGATATGGATTCAATGATATATTTTGTTAAAATTAATGATTAATGTTTGTTGTGTAAAATAAGAGTTGTTTCACTATGAGGAGTTTCAAAAACTTTTTTTGCCCAGTGTATGTAAATATCTTTGATAGATAGGTTAGCTTCCGGCATAAAGTGGAAGCTTGTTCTTCCTTTTTTTTGTTTTTTATATACATTTATTGAAATTTACAGCTGTACAAAATATATACATCAAGTAAATTATTGACATCAGTAGCATTTCAATAGAAATTCTACACTAGAAGGTCTCTAGGCCATCTTCGTTTCAGACGCCTCGGAGGATTATCAGGAATGGAGTGGGAAGCAAGTTGAGATACTAATGGATTTGAGTGATTATGGAGCTTACTATGAAAGGATAAGTATCTGATATGGGCTAACTCAGCAACATATGGAACATTAAGATCTTTATGGATAAGTTTATTGGTAACAAAGTAAGGAGCTTTGAGGTTTTTTCGAAGGATTTTGGATTGTAAGGATTGAATACGAGATGAATCGGATGGTTTAGTGGAGCCCCAAAGTCTTTTGTAATTAATTGGGAGCTTTGAACTTTTGTCTAGTAGTCTAGTAGTCACGTTGAAGTAGTCTGTAACAAAGTGGAACCTAAAATACGTTATTCCATTCCATACTTTCAGGGATCGATTTTTGATCCTTGACATTAAAGCGATCACGTCTAGTATCTCATAAATTCGATAAAACGTAATATTGTTTTACAGAACACATCTTGCCGTTAATGTTCAAAACGACGCTATTGTCCCCAACCCGCCAAAAACGACAGGTCCCGAATCAAATTTCACGGAGCACACGAGCTCTTTAACGAAGCGACTAACGCGGCCTCAGACGGTGCGATAACTTTCTTAACCAAGTTAAAATGGCCCCTAAATAGGTTATTCCCTACAAGTCCATTTTAACTTGAAAGGAATTCTCAACGTCAAAAGCGAATCAAGGCTAACACGATTAGTGCGATAGGGTGCGATACTCGAACCTGCACCGAGCCAATGTAATTCTAAAGTAAATAGAGAACCTGGGCGGGTGCATCGCTCTCTGATTGGACGGCTAACTCCTTAACATCGTTATAGCCAATCGGCAGCCGGGATCCATCTACTGCGATTTGGAGGGGGTCAGGAAGTCCTGGAAGTAAAATATCGCTTGAGGTACGCAAGGTATGCAAGGGTCTGTACATTTAGGATTGATGAATTAATTGCCACTTCTATTGGATTATTTTATTATAGTACGAGTTTCGAATGCTAAACTTTCATTTTCAGTTCTAAAACAAATGTGAAGCTAAAAACACAGGCCAACAAAAAAAAAAATGTTTTTGAAAACTTTACTTTACTTTTAATAGCTGATTTTTATAGATTTTTGTGTGCTGAATCCAAATCTGGTCTTATTTTTTTTGTATCACTCATAGTTTTTGTGAAATTTGCTTTTTTTTATATAATTTAAAAAAGCATATATAACAGTTTCATATAAATATAAAGCATTATACAACTATTTCATGAGGCCTAACTTTATATGTAGAGGTGGTAAGAGAATGTTTCTAGGATCTACAAAGTTTTTGCGGAGAATGTTCTTCTCGCTGGGTTTTAAAGACTCCCTCACAGGCCAGTTCTTTCTGCACCAATGTTGATCCCTTGCTCTACTGTCCCGACAAACATGTTTTGGCGGTGCTGTGGAACTGACGGCAAGTTGGCCAATTTCTCCATTTTTTCCCAATAACGTAACTTCGCGAAAAATGGCCCGATTTCGAATATCGTTTTTTTATTATATAGGCACTAATTCCTGCTACAATTGTTATTTGAAGGCTTTCTTCGAAAAAAGCTTCGTTATAGTGTTATAGATAAAAAAACAAAAATAACGGATTTTTTTGGCGTTTTTTTTGCGATTTTGAATATGAAGCCGATGGTTGCCGTGGTAGCAAACTTCAGATTCGGATTCAGCACCCCAAAAAACATAAAGATCCGTTGAGAATAAAAGTTCCGCAGTTTTTTTTCATCGGCAAACCCTTATTTTACTGGACTACGCGGAACAATATACGGGAAAGGCCTCTCCATAGTACTATAACCCTATGCGAAGAAGGGTAAAGGTTATCTGATGAGATTTGTTTACATTTATTCGGATCATCCAGTTTCGACAGATTGTAGTTCAAACTGTTGTTGATTGATTTTCCCTTGCTTCTTCTCAAATTATGTGCTTTTACGGTAACTATTCAACAATCTCTTTACCTCTTTTCTTTCCAGCTTAATTAAAGTTGATTAATAAAGTTTTGTTGGGAACTTTAATTGTATTTTTTCCCTCCCCTCGTTATTACATTATCGCGCTAAAAGATCAAGACGCTATAATAAGGCCTTTGCTGTTTCTCCAATCCCCGACAATGCATTTTTTATCAAGCATCAAACTTTGCAGTCCTACTAGCTTCGCCCGCTCTTACAAGTAAACAACTTAGGTTTAACTAATAACTGAAGTTTTATTATTTAACGATAAAAATCTTGTGTTGTATCATGCAGTTGAGAATTATTTTCTCACAATATTTCTAGATATTTTAACGAAAAGCTATAATTTTTAACCCAGTAGCATTGCAATGATTAGGCGGTTGAAATTTTGTTCTCTGTTGTTCCTTAATTTTTTTTTATTCTAGAAAATGGTAAAGCGTAAAACCCTTTCGTTAGAAGAAATATTAAAAATTATTAAAGCCTTAAATTCCGGTTGACATAAAGTGTGCTATTGCAAAAATGTTACCAGCGAATACCTCATCCAAAATTTTTAAAAATAGGCTAAAAATCAAGCTTTTTCATTATTAAAGAGGTTAAAAGGGCCCGAGTTCTAAAATATCGACTTCGACAAAGTGTCGTTTTCAGGTTGACTAACTAATTTTTCAGATTTATTCCATAGGTTTGCTTAAATTTTTCACGAATTTAATAATTATTCTTTCATTATTATTATTTCAATAAAATATGTACATATTTTCTATAGTTACATTGAGTATTTTATTATAAACCTCTAAACTCTATACATGGAAATAATCAGTCGGAAATCACCTCAATACAACATCGATGTATCGAAATCCTCGATAGTTCGAAGTTTTTTCGTTATCCTTGAGGTTTGTTGTATTGAGGTTCCACTGTATATAAAAGGACAAGCCGTTTTTCGTTTGTGATCACTAACCTCAAAAACTACCGAACCAATCTTTACCAAATTTTAACTCCATCATCTTTATAGTTTAAGGAGAAGGTTTAGAAATAATAAAATTTAAAGATTTTCAATTATATTTCCATAAAAAAGCGATAAATATGTGGTGCGCAGTGAAGTTTTATAATCGACCGACAGGTGGCAAGGACCTTTCAAGAGAGGTTACAAAGTTACGGTGCTATATAGAGCTAGAAATTTATGATAAAAATGACTTATTTTTAGTATATAGAACGACATATGGATCCCAGTGCAGTTTGAAAATCGACCGATATGTGGCCATTCTGCAACAGAGTTTGCTATGGTAAACCCAGCTGTACCAAATTTTAGCTACAACGTTCTCGGAAGATTTATAATAATAAATTATACTATAATAATAATAATAATTAAAATGTATGGTCTTGAGTTCCAGACACGAGGTTTAGCAAACTGTCATATACTTTTATGGTTAGAAATTAAAATCCAACCAGATGGATCGATAAAATAATTTCTGCCAAATCGGATGCCTAATTATGCTTTTATGTACTCTTTAAACACCTAATCGATGCAATTTTAAAAACTTTACTAAAAATTTAAAAATTACTATCATGCGTGAAAATATCATTGAAGAAATAATGCTGAATTACATTCTTACAAATACAAGATTTTTGTTCATAAACAAATGAAATTCAATTATTAGTTAAAATAATCTAAGTTCTTTATTTATGAGAACGGGCGAAGCCACGACGGGGTATGCTAATTATTAATAATTATCAAAAACTAAGGTTAAACCGCCCATTTTTTACACACAATATCTTTTAGATAATTAATCGATATTTTGATAAGGCAATAATTATTAGTGCGCCAGAAATAATTTTATCGATTTCATCTGGTTGGATTTTAATTTCGAAAATAAAAGTTAATGACAGAGTGGCAAACCTCACTGTACATTTAAATTATTATAATAGTAAACTATACTTTTTTAAACCTTCCTAGAACTATGAAGATGTTGCAGTTAAAATTAGGTACAGATTGGTTTAATAGTTTTACCATTGCAAACTCTGTTGCAGAATGGCGGTAACCACATATCGTTCGATTATTAAACATCCTTGGGATCCACACGTCACACTAAATATTTATTGCTCTTTTGATAAAAATTTATTTGAATTAAGCAAATTTTACTATCAATTTGTACCTCTATATAACAGTGCACCTTTATAACCTCTCTTAAATGGCACTCACCACCAGCGAGGAGATATACAAATAGAGCTGCTATATAGATAGGGCGGAGGTACAGGCAGGCGGGACTAGTATTCCCCCACCACTATGCTACCCAGGGTTAGCCCAGTTTCCAACTCACCAACATTATTTCAGACTGCTGCTGATACAGGTATAAGTAATAAAATTCCTTCAAACACAGTGTATCATTTTTTACTTAAAATTTGTTAATAAAAAGGATTTTTATTGAATTTAAAAGTTATAATTACTAATAAAAATTCAAATATTTCAAAGTATTGTGATACTTTTGAAGTGGAGTTTATTATGAAAAAGTAATTGCATTTAACACCATCGCGAACTATTTGACAAGGTACAATGAAAGAATTTTGCGTTGGTTACTTACCTATGAAAGCTAAGCTGCTTATCATTTTTAGTCCCAGTCTTATTGTTCTTACATCCAATTTCTGCACAAAAAGGCATACTTAATGTGGAATGAATTTATAAACAAAATAAAAACTCAACGATAATAGTTTTACGTAAAAAATGAGAAATTAAAAGCAAACACTTGTAACTTTAGTTGTAACTTTTGAGGTTAGGGTAGTATAGTGGAGGGGGAACGAATCCCACCCCCACTCCACTCGTGACTATGAAGATGATGTAGTTAAAATTCAGTACAGATTGGTTCAGTAGTTATCGTGGTTAGTGATCACATACGAAAAATGGCTTCTCTATTTATATAACAATATAGATATACTTTTTCAATAGTATAGTTTAAATTATGAATAAATGTTTAAGTTTTTTTTTTTTCGATTTCTAAATCAAAGCTGCTTTATTTGAAACATTTTTAAATTTGGTTACAAGAAACGATATATGTTAAGTATCTAATAAATACGTTATCGAATGGAGTAGCTATATATACATGCTGTCTATATATATACTTCTATACATGCAAATAATCGATTAAATATCGACGCTATCAATTCTAGTCAGAGTATCGATACATTACTGAGGTTTCTATTACTCAACACTCAACGCCTACGCCTCGCCTCTGTATCAAGTTTCTCAACTCTATATATAATACTATTTAATATCAACTGATCCTCATTAGAAATGTATTCATTCACCAGTATCAGAGTTAGAAACAGTTATTCCGTTACACAAAAGAGGTCTAAAATAACAGTTTGAAAAAAAGAACATTATTTAAAAGAGTTATATCATAAACGTTAAATAAAAGTTCTAGCTATAAAAGTTTCAAAAACACTTTTATTGATCAACAAATTTAAATAAAAGTTAAACTTTTACTTATACCATTCAAGAAATCGGTTGCCTTTCTAACATAGATCTCCTTCTCCCTCTAACATCCCCTTAAACCTTTTTTATTTTATTTTTTATATCCATTTATTGATATTTACAACTGTACAAAAATATACATCAAGTAAATGTGTTGATGACGATTACAATAACATGTCAAAAATAGAAAAGAACTACTCTTCAGTAGCACTTTAATGAAAACTCTACACTAGAGAGTCTTTAGGCCATCTTCTTTTCAAACGCCTTGGAGGATTATCAGTGGAAAGCAAGTTGAGAACTAGTGGATTTGGGTGGTTATGGAGTTTACTATGAAAGGATAGGTATCTGGTTTGGGCTAAATCAGCAACATATGGAACATCTTTATGGATCTTTATGATCTTTATGGATAAGTTTATTGGTGACAAAGTAAGGAGCATTGAGAATTTTTCGAAGGATTTTGGTTTGTAAGGATACGAAATGAATTGGATGGTTAAGTAGAGCCCCAAAGCTCAACTCCGTACGTCCAAATAGGTCTAATCACAGTGATTTATATGAGTCTTTTGAAATTAGTTGGGAGCTTTGAACGTTTGAATAGTAAATGTTGAAGTATCCGTCTAAAATGTTTTACTTAATACATCGTAAGATCATTATTTTCTTCGATTATTAATGTAGTATAATCAATTTTCCTATAATTAGAGACGAAAAATACTTTTCCATTAGAACGTATTCACGTAAATAGTTTACAACATCTGTTAAAAAAATAGTAGTAAAAACTAGAAGTTGCTTAAGAAAAATATTTTCTGATAAATTGGAAAATTTTATTTTAAGAAATATATTGATGAAAATTTACTCCAAGTTTGCTAATGGGTTTTTGGAAATGAATTTGGAAAGTTTATAAACATATAATTCATCAACTTAACACTATGATAAACGTAAACTTCATCAACTCCAGCTTTAATCTGGGATTAAAAAACAAAACAAAAAACATTTAACCATTATCGATAAAAGTAAAAGTTTAAATTTTAATATTTTAGTAAAAGTGAAGACCAATAATTTTTTTTTTTTTTTTTTTTTACCCCAGATTAAAGTTGTAGTTGATGAAGTTTACGTTTATCATAGTGCTAAATTGGTGAATTATATGTTTATAAACTTTCCAAATTCATTTCCAAAAACCCATTAACAAACATGGAGTAAATTTTCATCAATATATTTCTTGAAATAAAATTTTCCAATTTATCAGAAAATATTTTTCTTAAGCAACTTCTACTTTTCAACGATTCATTAATAAAAACGCACATTCTTATATAACATCTTTCACTAAGACCTACCGTTTAGGAGCCATATTGGTTTGAATAAAAAAAGTCACATCTTGCCTGGTCACGTTCGAAACTGATATTTTCTCTCAATTTCATTTATTTCGAATAATCATTAATTATTGATTGCTCTTTACCGTTATAGATGTATGTAGTTACTTCTGTCGCCGCTAGATCTCAGGCTGATATTTTGCTAATCATTTCAACTTATTAGTAAGTCTTCAATTGTTTTTATTAATACTTTGTCTGGTGACCAGTCTCTGGTCCAAAATAAAACAATTGAAGCTATAAAATTTCTTTTATTGAGTTAAAAGAATTTAATTACAGAATTTAATTAAATCCTATTTTTCTCTGATCGAAAATTTGTCGAAAAATAGGATTATCAATTGAACGAAATTTAAAAAATAAGTAATTGGAGCCTGTTTTACATTAAGGCTGTCAGTTACTTTTTGTCACCAAATGATTACTTTTTAAAATAAATTAAACCATATGACAACAACCAACTCAATTAAGAAGGGTATTCCCTGAGTGTATAATGGATACAGAGATATATTTTATTGATTTAATTTTGTTTTGTAATAAAAAAGAAAATGTCTTAAGGGGGATACACACTATCAACTTGTTGAGGTTATTGCCCATACACTAGAATTCCAACCGCCAACCAGCCCACAGACACTCAACACCGTCTTCAACATTGCAAGTTGTCGAGAAGGCTGACAGTGTGTAGTCCCCATTACATTTATTTCAAGATAAAGGTGTCTTACCTAAATTTAAAAAGTGTGGTAATGGACACAATTGAACTAAAAACAAAAAAAGTGGGTTTGCTATGTGAGAAATTTAAGGGTTTAATACGTGGTTCAAAGAATCAAGACTACCTTTAAGTAAGGCAATATTTACATATTGCTAGACTAATAAAAATAAACTAATCAAACTAATAAAAAACTAATAAATTTTGTTCTAAAGAACTTAATATTAGTAGTTCAACTTGTTCCAATTACGGATTGGAAGAAAATGTCGAAAGAAATTTGTGCCTATAATTTAATAAACAATCCCATTCAAATCGGAGGGGGAAAATGACTAAAGAAATAGATTTAATTTTTTTTTTTTTTTTTTTTTTTTTTGTCATTTTCTTTGTGTTAATTTAAATTAAATATTTCATTAACCTGTATTCTTGTTTACCTTATCATATGTTAATTAAAGCTATAACATTTAAATTAATCATTTGATGATAAAAAGTAACTTGCAGCCTTAATGTAAAAAAAAACCAATTATTCTACAATTCATGCCTCAATACCAATATTCAATAAGAATAAACATAAATTACAGCAAAAAAACAGGTTTCATCTCACAATATATATGTGGGATCAAACCCGTTTTTTTGCTGCAGTTTATGTTTATTTTTATTGAATATTGGTTTAACTGACCAAAGACATAATTCAATTACGTGGGGACAGATAAGAGAGTTTCCTCCTTACAGATTCTGTGTCATCTTCACTCAGGCAGTCTGTGTGATTCGAAAGAAGTGGGGTCAGTCTTTGACCAGGCTACTTAGAAAGCACTCGATTGACATCCAAAGAATCCGAAATAAATCAGCAACTTAAAATACCTTTGTTTGTTACAATAAAGCGTGCAAATAAATTTGCATTAATTATACAACGTAGCGAAGGCAGTCTACCAAAAAATAGCGGGTGTTATTCGGGCACACGGCAGATGCTGGGACAGCTGGTTGGCCTGGCGGATACTCGAGCAGTTGTTGGAGGTTCCAACATGATGTTGCCTCTTGTAAATTTAAGTCGAGGATGAAATTGAAACCTGATGAAAAGACCAGGTTGTCTCATGTAAATCTTAGAAACGAATGGTTTTGGTTTTATTTATTAGTTGAATATTCAATATCCCTTTAATTTATTTCAGTGATGTATCGATACCAAAATTTTTCGATTCTCAGTTTCGGTACCGCTTCTAAAATATCGATTCTCGAATCTCGGGTATCGATACCCCGCTTCAAAAAAAAAATTCTCATTACAAAAAATAATATATATATATATATATATATATATATATATATATATATATATATATATATATATATGAAAACGAAAAAAGCAATAATTTCCCAAGGAATAAATTAATAAACTATTTGTTTGTCTGGTAATTAATGCAGAATTTCATGTTTAAACCAAAACCTGATATTATTATTAAAGAGACTATTTATCTCCTTACCACAACATGACACATTACTTTTACTCTACGTCGTAGTTTCGGCCCAAAAGTCCTATGAAATAATATCCCATTACCCAGACACGATACAGTGTCTTGGTTTTGGTTTCATTTTACAAGGAGACGTTTTGACTTGTAACTTACAGATTTGAATGTCAACTTTTGTGTGGGTAGTAGCTACCTATAATAGTGCAAAACTAGAGTTATAGCCACCAATGACCATTGGAAGACAAAAAAAAAAAAAAAAAAATGGTTTGTCGTGTAAATTTACATATTTTACGAGATACAAGCGATTTTTTTTTTTTTCATAGCTCCCTTTTTTTCTGTCTCCTCTTTGTGCTTTCTAGCATTTTAAGGGGTTATAGATGATTTATCAACATTTTGCTATTAATATAGTTAAGTTAATAATAAGGTGATGGGGCTCACCGTTTATATATGTGTATACGCCTTACGCACTGAATAACTTAAATCTATATTTCCAAATTTAAAATAATTTTTGCCATCGATTTGGTTCTCCTTGGTGTAAAATTTTGCTGTAGAGAGGATTTGAAATATTTTTTAAGGTATCGAAAAAATTTTCTTTTCTATCGGCCAAAAACTTATTTTTAAAAACTTTTAATTCCTCATATATTTCCGTTGTTTTGACTCTTTGCTTTGTAGTTCCTTCTACAATTTTTCTCATTGTATCATTTTGGAATGATTGAAATTTTTAATTTGTACTTTTCCCAATCGATGAAAATAATGGTGCTCCATACTGCTAAGTTGGTCGGATTACACATTTATATATTATTAATTTTAAACGTAAAGCTAAATTTGTAGCAGATAATAAGTGACTCAGTTTGTAAGATTGTAATCTCACTTTTCTTATTTTTTTAAGTAAGTGGGGCGAAAACTTAAGGTGTCTGTCAAATATAATACCCAAGTAAATAATTTTTTTTTTTTTAAATTTTTTTGACTGAATTGTTAATTTTTTAAATTGGTTGGAAGTTTCTTTTTGCATTTTTGAAAAGAAAATATGATACCTTTTGTTTTATCCGGGTTAACCTCAATGTTTAATTGTATGAGATCCTCGCTAATTTCTGGCAAACTTCCTCTGATTGTTTTAAGGCCTTGCTTGTGTTTAAGCTGCTACTTGTGATAGCAATATCATCTGCAAAAGCCGTAACAGTTGCATTCAAGTATTGAGCGTAAAAAGTATCTATTATTCAAGTATGTTAGCGAAGAAATGGAAATAGTACTGAAATTTCACGATTTTTCGATTACTAGAAAAATGGGAAGCAAGCTGAGAGACTAGTGAAATTGTAATGTTAAGGAGTTTATTATGAAAGGATAGGTATCTGGTTTGGGCTAAATCAGCAACATATGGAACATTAAGATCTTTATGGATAAGTTTTTGTAACGAAGTATAGAGCATTAAGGATTTTTCAAAGGATTTTGGATTGCAAGGATTGGATACGAGATGAATTAGATGGTTTGGTGGATCTCCAAACCTCAGCTAAAATATTTTTATTTATTTATTTATTTTTTATATACCAATTTATTGAAATTTGCAACTGTACGAAAAATATACATCAAGTAAATGCATTGACAACGATCACAATAACATGTCAAAACTTGAAAAGAACTACTCATCAGTAGCGCTTTTTCATAAAGTCTACACTAGAAGGTCTCTAAGCCATCTTCGTTTCAGACTCCTCGGAGGATTGTCAGGAATGGAGTGGGAAGCAAGTTGAGAAACTAACGGATTTGAATGGTTATGGAGCTTCAATCAGCAACATATGGAACATTAAGGTCTTTATGGATAAGTTTATTGGTGACAAAGTAAGGAACATTAAGGATTTTGGATATTAAGGATTGAATATGAGATGAATTGGATGGTTTAATGGAGCCCCAAAGCTCAACTTCGTACTTCCAAATAGGTCTAATCACAGTCATGTATATGAGTCTTTTGTAATTGATTGGGAGCTTTGAACGTTTGTCTAGTAAATGTTGAAGTAGTCTGTAACAGCTGAAAATATAAATTTCTATTTACTACTTTATATCTATTCTAATACTGACTATATTCAACCATGAAGGAGATACGGTAGGTCAGAACGCGGCACTGGGAGCTCACTCCGCTGAGCAATTATCTACCAGACTGAAAAATTAATGCGACGCGGAGGAGAGCGGCGTGTTGTTATTCGAGATCAAAGTTGAGGACCGAATAATAATTTGATGATCTCCCGCAATATTTTTAGCTTTGGCCAGCCCCCGGACCTGGATTAAGAAGACCCTCAGTAAGTTTCAGCTCAACAGAGCGAGTTAATACCATCTGCTTATAATACAACTCAATTGGTGTATTAATATTTAGGAACTAATTGAAATATGTAGATCGATATTTTAAAGGAAGAAAAATATAGAAGGCCTAATAAACTAACGAAAATTAAAACAAAACAATTTCTCCCTGAAAAGGAAAAGGAAATTTCTTATTTTCATCTCATAACTGGTTAAATTTAAAATTAGATTCTATATATGAAATCGTGATTAAATCTTGTGAAATACGCATGCTAAATGTGTATGTTTTCATACATTTCATGAGATTTAATCAAAATCATATCTTTTTTTTTTTTTTTCTTCTTTTCCTTATATGGTATCCCCCATATAAGGACCGTTTATTTGTATATTAACATGTTCCATGCCTTACAGGCATACTACATGTTTTACAATGTTATTAAAAGTTAACATGATTAGTTTAGAATAACGTACATAACGTAGTAATATAACAAAAATATTTAAACAAAATCACAAAAAAAAAAAAAGAAATAACAAAAACAAAACAAAAGCCAACAAGAAACTACCTTCGCTGCCCATCATTTGTCAGTTTGTCAAAGTCGATCTTTCGTATAAATGTAAGTCAATCTTAAATTTAGAGAACAAATTTTGTTCTGTCTCTGGCCATGTTCCATGTTTGAGAATAATATTTTTTACTAGATTAAACCTGTGTCTTTCGAATGCTTTACATTCATAAAGTACATGTCTAAAATTTTGAGTCTGTCCGTCCTCATTACATATGTCAGATCGTATTATGTTAAATCGTTTGAGATATTGTTTAGAGTTTCCGTGTTCTGTTAGTTTGTAGTTGTTACTTTGTATGTGTTTGTAATTGTTGTGTGTAATGTGAGGTATAAATCGGTGTAAGCTTGGTGACTTTGATCAGGTCACCCACAATTGGTCCCACTTTTTAACCATATCCATGTCCCGCTTTATATATGATAATGGAACTTTGTTATACGAAGGTAACAAATTACTTTATATCTTATTAAAACATATAATAAGACAGTTATATTTTCTTACATTCCATTAAAAAATATAAATTTCTTTTCTGTTAAAAACTATATTCATATCTTTGACTTTGCTACAGAGAACCTACATCCAGTAGCGACACCACGCCTCCCATGCTACTCACTGTCTATATACATTTTTTGACGTAAATACTTCAAATTTGCTAACATATTTTTCGTTATGACCATGTATCTCACCACTACACAATATTAAAATAGTTATTTCCCTCCTTCCGAAGACAATACTTCCTTGGTTCGTTCCTTTACCAATCACTTTCCTCTCAGTCACCTCCCTAGCATTTATCTTGAAAGCATTAACATTAAAATTAATTAAACTCATAGATGAGTTCCCGCAAAACCAGATCCCGTTCCTCAGACCTCTACCTAACTCCCTTCAATACAACATCCTTCAAACGTTTCTTTATTTCCAGAGCTTCTAACTTCTGGAACTCCCCACCATCATTCGCCATTCCTCCACTCATAATAGCTTCAAATCCCGACTTTTCGTTTACTTGTGAGATATTCAATCTAATAGTCGTGATGAAGAAAATATTTTTTAATATGAAATATGAATATTCAGAATATAATATTGGTTTTGTACAGCATTGTTTTAGTACTATTGCACTAAATTTGTATAATTGGTTTCGGCATCATTATATAATTTTTCCGTATAATTTATATTCCTTGGCTTTGTCTACCGTATTTATTCATTGAATATTTTTTTGCTTTTTCCTAATTTGTTTTTGTAGCTAATTTCTAAGTTCTAACCTTACGATGTAATTTGTTTTTCATGTAATATTTTAAAACATGTATATTAATTTTATTACTTTATGTTGTAATTTAAATTTCTTTTCAATTCCTTAATTTAATTTTAATTGTATTTCCTTGCCTTTATTATATTTCTAAATTATACATACGGCAGCTAGGCCGCCAATAATTGTACATTATAATTATTCTTAAGGGGCAATGGCCCCAAAATAAAATGTATTTTTCATTTTCATATGGGGGCAATCCAAAAAGCCTAATCATAACAAAATCGGGGGATACAGTTTGACGTTGTAGTTTCGAATTTATCCTATGGATCCAAAATTAAATTATACCACTGGATAGCTAAAGGATCAAAGAATTCATTACAAGCGAGAACAGTGACGCAGTGCGGTCGACGGAGAAGTGCCGCAATTTTGAGGTTATTTTGCTGCGTTTGGAGATTAGAAATTAGTATAACTTTTGACTCGGAGAAGCTACGATGTTCGTTTAAGTTTTAATCGTTGGCTGTTGTCAACACCTATCGATTATATATAAAACATTAGTTTAAAGTAGTGTCAGTGAATATAAAAATGTGTTAACACAAAAATATATTATCAAAAATGTATAAAGTCGGCCTATACGCGTCAAAAAGCCAAAACCAAATACGGAGATCGTATATGGTTGGAAAGGGCTTCTCAAGAGCAATCGAATGGTAATAATAAACCACCATATGATCGAGTCAAGCAGTGCCAGGAACGTACATTAGTATAACTTTTGAGTCGGAGAAGCTACGATATTCATATACGATAGTTTAATCGTCAGCTATCGTCAAAATCTACCGATTGTATATAAAACATTAGTTTAAAGTGAATATTAAGGTGTTAGAATAAAAAAATATTATTAAAAATTTTGTGATAGTGTTCCTGATCAGCATTGTTTTATACTTATTACCGCAATTAATGCACAAAGCTTGGTCGCGCACTCAGAAGATATCTCTACTGATACAATCATCAACCGATCTGATTATTTGGCAATTTAGCGAAACTAGGATGGAAAATTCCATTCCTTTAAATATCCTTAGCTTTGAACTGAGATCATATTGTAACACCGCTAAGAACAGACAAATTGTAACTACATCATCGGTAGCGGTATCATCATCTAGGCGCAGAGCCGGTGGAGTCGCCATATATCGCAACATCAATAACTTTCCTGATTGTAATAGAGTTAACATTGGCTTTTCGGGAATGAAAAACACAACAACTGGTGATGTCTGTCTAATAAACATAACGGCCATTGGCATCTTCAAATTCTTACTGGGACGTGTGTATATCCACCCGGGCACATCGCTAGCAGAAAATGAACTCTTTATGTTACAGCTAACTTTATGTTACGGTCATTGTTTAAATATTCCAAAAACATCGCTAAAATTATCCCCGATTACGAGCCTGATCTTACTACACCAGTTATGATAGTTGGAAACTTTAATGTTGATCACAAAACCGCTCTTCATGCTCAGCGAATTCAATTTGTCATATACAGGGTGTCCCAGACATAGTGTAAAAAAAAAAAAAAGGGTAATGCTGCAAACTAAACGGGGTAGAATGGCGCCAAAACGTGTGTCCTATCTCAATTTTTTGAGGAGATAGAATTTTTTTTTTCGTTTTTTTTAAAATCTTACTTTTTTCTGAAAAATTACAGTTTCCTCTACTTTGTTTTAGCGTAGGAACTAAAACGATGATATTTTCTTAATCAGCATTAAATTTTCTAAAAAATGAAATAGGTCTAGTTAATTAAAATTCAAAACATTTATTAAAACTTAAATTTTTAATATTTTTTGAAAATTCCTCACTCCTCACTGGAGAACCCTAGAAGCCGTCAAATTTCTCAAAAACTGCAGAATTTAGTTAGCTTTTTATTGGTGTAACTCATGATACAATTGCACTTCACCTTTTGAGTCTAACAGACGTTTTTCTGATGTATAACACGCTAGAGGATAAATACTTGATTGCTCCACGTACCTACTAGATTGAATAAATGTATTAGTTTTTTATCAGTTGTCCATATGCATGATGGATAAAGAGTTGTGAAGGTGGCAAGCCCTCCCTCCCCCCCCAAAAAAAAACTTATTTATAGGGAGTTAAGGGGGGGGGACCCAAATTCTTGCTGATGACCTAATGTTGCAAGTCAATGGCAATTGATGCAGTCATGAAATGAGAGGACAACTTCTTATGACCTTTGTAAACAGAGGGATTTATTTGTTTACATAGCTTAACTAAATAAATCCACTAATTCCAATCAGAACGTGATATCATTGTCTGGGCTAATGAGTAGCAGGCACATTATGAAATGTCATTTTTCTGTTGGTGTATTTAATTTCTTCGAATAATCCTAAATTGTTATTTTTTATATTAAAAAAAAAAATAAAGAAAAATGTACGTTTAGTAACATTAGGTAATCAGCAAGAATTTGGATCCCCCCCCCCCCCTTAACTCCCTATAAATAAGTTTTTTTTTTTTTTTTTTTTTGGGGGGGGGAGGGAGGGCTTGCCACCTTCACAACTCTTTATCCATCATGCATATGGACAACTGATAAAAAACTAATACATTTATTCAATCTAGTAGGTACGTGGAGCAATCAAGTATTTATCCTCTAGCGTGTTTTTCATCAGAAAAACGTCTGTTAGACTCAAAAGGTGAAGTGCAATTGTATCATGAGTTACACCAATAAAAAGCTAACTAAATTCTGCATTTTTTGAGAAATTTGACGGCTTCTAGGGTTCTCCAGTGAGGAGTGAGGAATTTTCAAAAAATATTAAAAATTTAAGTTTTAATAAATGTTTTGTGTTTTGCGCGTATAAAGGCCCCTTAAAAGTGAATTTAAATTAACTAGACCTATTTCATCTTTTAGAAAATTTAATGCTGATTAAGAAAATATCATTGTTTTAGTTTCTACGCTAAAACAAAGTAGAGAAAACTGTAATTTTTCAGAAAAAAGTAAGATTTTAAAAATAAAAACGAAAAAAATTCTATCTCCTCAAAAAATTGAGATAGGACACTCGTTTTTGCGCCATTCTACCCCGTTTAGTTTGCAGCATTACCCTTTTTTTTTTTTTTACATTATGTCTGGGACACCCTGTATATTGAAACTTCTCCAACAACATTAGGTAATACCAGTTTGATTTAACGTTTACCAGAAATCTCGATGTATTTTGTTTGCCATTTGTGCCATACGTTTCGTATCACAGACCTATAATTAATAAATTTGTATTGTAACACAATAATTATTAGTTTCCTTGATTTTGTACTAAATACATAAATCAAAAATATTCAAAAAATACAGCCCGTTACATAAACGTATTCACGTACAACACACGGCCGTGTCCACGACACAGCCACACACCGATTTTGTTTCTATTAATATGATTCGATGAAAACTGTAATTAAGTTGACAATCAGCAATTTCTCAGTAGACACCCATACAATGGGTAGAGGCTGGTACCAGGCCGGCAACGCACTATAGATGCGTCTAGACTGGGTCAACCGTTGCGAAAATTAACCCATTGTTTCTCAGCGGGTCAATTGATTTTTGTTACGATCTTTTATCTAGTGCGGCATCTGATGGGGGCCAGAAAGTCGATAGATTGGAAATTAAAAGGAGATATCAAATATATGATTTAAATTTGAAATTTTACAACTCGATAATTGGTCGTTACTGAGATTCTGTAAAAAGGGGAAAAAGAAATCTATACTGTTACAGTAGAACATCGATATAGCGAATTCCTTGATAAATCGATTTTTTTCTATTCCCCTCGAATACTGCCTACCACCCCTATGTTATTATTACCCCTACATATCGAAGGATTGGTTAAGAAGACCTCGATGTATCGAATTTTCGAAGATTCCTTAGCTTACACCGCACCTCTACAAAACGAATTATTTATCGGAAAACCTCTACATATCGAAGTCGATTTGTTTAATAAGTAGAGTTTAGACTGATCAAAGATTAACTGTAACTCCCATCCTGATTCTTGTTTCAGTTTCTGATAACGCAATTATGCGATACGTTTCGTTTTCTGTTGTTCCTCTGCATTACTCTCGAAAATGGTAAAGCGTAAAACCCTTTCGTATGAAGAAAAACTAAAAATTACTCAAGATGTAAATGCCCGTTGACATAAAGTGCGATAGTGCAAAAAAGGGTAACGGTCGGGTTAAGAGGAGGCAGCTCCTACGAGAATACCTTTTATCGATTCTTACCTTCTTCCAATTTATTTCGGTGTTTTAATAGCTACTTTTCGAGGGGAAAGGTTATTCTCATATATTTACGGAGAAACTTTAAGTCCCTGTTCAAAGTAATATTAACTTCTGTTTACCATATGATATTAAAATATGAAATAAGAAAATAATGAAGTGGAAATAAGAAAATGTCAAGATATAAGACACTAAATCAATTTTGAATTAATTTTATATTAAATGAAAATTAATATAATGCTAAACCACCAGTAATGTTAATTCCTGATAATTAGTTAGTTCTTGATATGAGGGAAGTGTAAATAACAAATTATAAATATTTAAAAGACAGAAATCCTTAAGTATTTATTTCACATAACTCCTATTTATTTAACATTTGTAGCTACATGTTTCGGAGAAAATGATCCATCATCAGGCTTCTAAAAATGTTTAAGAATACATTAATCTATAACATTACACCAATAGTTTTACAGTTATATAATATGTCATTTACCTCTTAATCAGTGATTATTTTCACATTGTCCATTCTCTATGTTACAAGGGATTATATAATATAAGACAGAATCCTAGTTGAAAGTTATGATGTTAATTTCTGCTATGTTTTTCAAGGGCAGTGGAAATAAGAAAATATGAAACCTATGTTATACTTTCTCATATTTATTTATAGATCGATATGTTTTATTGAAATAATTAAACAACTTAAATTAATTTGATACAACAAATAAAAATATATAAAACACCAAATCCATGTACAAATTAATGTTCTTAAGTTATACATATATATATAAACATAAATGTGATCACCTTAACCTGATCCAATATGGACTCGAGCTGAAACTGGTCTGCCCAGGTTACCCACGCATTACTTTCAAGTACCTGGCTGTGAAGGCTGTCTAATGTATGTTCAATGCTTTTATAACCATATATATCTATGGTTAGGGGTGGTATAGATAAATGTTTGATATTGTGGAAGCTACTTCAAATCTGGCCTAGATAACGTTCTAGATAGAAGAATTTTCTAATTCCGTATTAAAAGGTACACGTAGTAAAAGGCCCAGGGTGGTTAGGGGTGTTGAGCTACCAGTGAAGTGGAGAAGAGAAGGTCCAAGGTTGAAGGTTTTTTGGTTTTTCGATAATATATCTAAAACGGTGGCTCTAGGAAATTATTCTACGCATCAACATTAAAGCTGATTAAACTTCCTAGTTGTTTATATACATAATTGTCAAACTTTAAACGGTTTTTGAGATATATACGTTATTTAAACTCGATAATTTTTGGAAAAATAAATAATATTTCCCTCACTTTTCGTCAAACATTTGATTCAAGTGCCAGAAACGTATTTATGAAATTAAAGTATATTTAATGCTCTACAACATTGATTCTAATTTTTTTTTCTGAGAAACAATCTTGGAAGGCAGGCATTAGAAGAAAATTTGACACTCATTGACTAGAGGGGGTATGTAGTTTGGCATAGAAGGTAGGTATCTCGTTTGGGCCAAATCTGCTACATATGGAACATTTATATTTTTATGAATAAGTTTATTTGTGGCATACAAAGGAACACTAAGAAAATCCTTAGCTATGCCGTCCTTCGGAAGGGACGTAAAATGGGGGTCCCGAGCCTGTGCGATGTCAGGTACTCGTTAAAGATCCCTATCCTAATTATACCTAGATAGGCAAACTTTAGGACTCCCACCGTAGCATCGTCCTATTAGCCATAGCAGCATAAAATGACGTTAAACGAAATAAACAAACAAAGGAACACTAAGGATTGTAAAGTATCAAGAAGAATTGGAAAGTTTAGTTTACCTTAGAATTGATCTTAGAAGGCTCTACAAGTTTCTAGCTTCTAGTTCTCTGTACTAGAAACAAATTTAAAATTGGACGATTGGAAACATTAAATCGGTCATCTACATAAAATCCCATATGTTTTACTTATGTATAGTCAGTTTTTTCTGTTTGTATCGGAAACGAATTTAAAATTGGACGATTGGAAACATTTATCTGGTCATCTAAACAAAATTCTGGATCGGTTTTGAATGACTTTATTATTTCTAATGATTCATAAATATTTAATTTTATTTTAGGTTATATTCTACTTGATGTATTAGTTTCACTCCCAAGTCTTTGTTGAATTTATAATCGTTGTCATTTAAATTGATTGCGAAGTTGGAATTCTGCGCCTTATTATTCTATGCCCTTATGTGTTCTTCTAATATTTGATATACTCATCGTCTGGTTTTTCCAAATTGCAGTTTGGAATGTATTCTAAAATGTTTAGGAGGGATATTCCTCTTATATTAGGTGTTCCGGGTGGATATTCAGATGGCTGTGAACGATACCTGATACACAGTGGGGGTATAATGGCTTTATAGTAGAAGAGCCAAATCGCCTAAATCCAATAAGCCAATTTAGTGAATGAATGGCCTGAAAACACCAGGGGGATATCGACGGATTTTATTTTTAAGTCGTTTGTACATCGGACAATTTAAATGGTATTGTTGAATATTAATCTACATAACAGATTCAATCCATATAATGTTCTGACTAATTAGGAATTGATCGGCATTTAAAACAGCGATTTGATGTACTATATTTTTTATATTGATGTAAAAATGCAAAACAAGGAGTCAAATGCTTTTTTGCACTCATCAAGGGAAATAATAGAAAAAATGTAACTGTAAACCTTACAATTCTTCTCGTATCTAATCCTTACAACCCTCAATGCTCCTTTTTTGTCACCAATAAACTTATCCATAAAGATAGAAATGTTCCATATGTTGCTGAGTTAGCACAAACAAAATACCTATCTTTCTATGACAAACTACATACCCCCACGAATCTACTATAGTCTAGTCAATGAGTTCAGATATTTGTTTCTAGTGCCTTCCACGATTGTTTCTAAAAAAAAAAAAAAAAAAAAAAAAAAAAAAAAAAAAAAAAAAAAAAAAAAAAAAAAAAAAAGATAGAATCATTGTTGTAGAGTATTAAATTTACTTTAATCTATTATATATTTGTCAAATACCACTCACTCACTTAACACGAAATCTCAGAAACCACCGAACGGATTGGAATGAAATTCGATATGTAGCTTCCTCTAGGGCCCTAGGTGCTCGCTAAGAAAGGAATTTAAAAAATGGGCCTGGATCGCGGCTAATTTTCGAAAAATGCGATTTCAATTTTTATTGGGTGAATAATAAAAGATTAATTATCATATGGTATTTGGATATAAGTTAAGTTAAAAAATAGGTTAGATCTTTAAGCCGCAAACTTTTACCACCGTTTAAGTTCCTTATAGTTGTAAACAAATAAAAATACGATCGATGTCGAAACCTTATAATATTGGTACTTTCTGTGAACTCATGGTAGCTGCAGAGGTTACTTACAACTTACAAGTTTGAGTTGTTTCGTGACGAGAAGCTATTAAAAGACTTATGTTAAAGAGGAAGTTAAAAGACTTATGTTCTCTGGTGAGGATATGTAAGGCCAGTTTGATGTAGGACAAAAACAGATAAGTATCAGTGAGCTCTATCAAGTGTATGATTCTCTTTAGTATCGTATCATGTTCTACCATGGAGAAGAAAGGTACAGTAATAACATCCCTCAGCGTGACCCAAACATCAATACACCACTTAAGAAAACTGTGTCTGCAGCTGATTTTTACGCCTAAATGTTAGTGGAGCGAGGCGGTGAAGAGCCTTATTTACTTTGATTTCGTAATCTCATCAACCAATTTATGCTTGATATGTACGCAAAAAAAGACTAAACTTTCTTCAAAAAAGTTGAGAAGTTGAGACTATATTCACTTAAAGTATGCCATCAGAAAAGCTGATGGTCTGGTATCAGAACTGGGTAAGATGGTAGTGCTGCCTCGAAGCTTCACTGGAGGGCTATCAAAATAATATAAAATTAACTTTTGCAAATTGTCAAATTTACTTATTGAAATTATTCTAAGAATGGAATTGTTCAGGTTTATTTAAGTAATAATAATTATCAACGTTAAGCTTAACTTTTACTAATTTAAGTTGTCTTGATCCTAATGATATTAAACCGTAGCGGAGCGGGGTACTTTCAGCTAGTTTCATATATATGTTTCTGAGACTTAAAGCAAATATTTGATAAAAAGTGAGAAACAAATTTTTTTTCTTGAAATTTATCAATTTTCAATTACGTATATCCCTGAAACCGTTAGAATTTCGACAAATATGTATAGATTAAATTTTATAGAAAATTTAATCAGCTTTAATTTTGATCTAAAACATATTTCTCTAGAGTCCACCGTTTTCGAGATATAATCGAATAACCCAAAAATGGGACCTTCTGCCCTCCCCCCACCCTTAGCTCCAGGGGCTGGGACTTTTAGTATGTTTACTTTCAAACTACTTCTAATGAAGGTATGAGGTAAAAAATAATCGCATATTTCATGCACTCTACAATGTGTTTATTGACTGAACTACAAGTCTCCCAACTTGTTTCTCATTTCCGATAATCCTCCGAAGCATCTGAAATGAAGATGACCTAAAGAGCTTTTAAAGTAGAACATTTATTGAAGTGGTACTGATTGGTAGTTCTTCTAAAGCTATTGTAGTCATAGTCTTCACTTCACTTCACCACTCATTTACTTATTGTTTGCAGTTGTAAATATCAATAAAGTATAAAAAATAAAAATAAAAAGATGCTTTAAAACGTGTTTATTTTAATGTGGATTCTTCCTGACCCCAACTACTCTGTAATCTGGACCCTAATTTATTTATTTAAAAAAAAACAAAAACAGAAATACAGTGAAACTCTGATTATCCGGATTAATTGGAACTGAAATTGATCCGGATAATCAGAATTACTATTGAAATAAGTTTTTATGAATAATTAAGAATGTGGCTGTTTAGGTGCCAAAACTCTTTATGTTTATAAAGACACTAATCGTTCCGAACTTTTAAATTTCTTTTAAAAAACTATTATTCGAAAAAAAAATTCAATAGAAGTGGCATATGATTTCTCAATCGTAAATGTATTCATCCTTCTAACCATCATGCGTACCTCAAAAAAGAATTCCTTTTTTTTTTTTAAATCATGAAACTATTGTAATTATTGTATATTATACATCCATATCTTTATTATGTACCATAGTACTAGTAGTTTTTTTTACATTGTGTGACTATTCCTATATTCTGACTATGCTGTCTTGGTTTAAATTGGTTCGGATTAGCGAAAGTCTAGTGTATTTGCTTCTCGTGCAGCTACAAATAATTATATAAAAAATTAATAATGATTATTTTTGTGTTGAAATAATGGTAAAATTACAATAAATATTATAATATATACTTATATTTACATAGCAACACAAAACCAGATCCAACCGCCTCCTAAGGATGTGGTACTTCCAGATGCATGGACATTCATAAATCGAAGAACATTACTGAGGGGTCTCGGACTGCAAGAAGAAGATAGTGCTCATGTCTTCATCCTAAAGAAACACCACCCTGTAACTTGCTTATCGAAGAAACCCATGTGTGTTTATTAGCTCTAAATTTGTTTGTAAATTATTTTCATTAGGAGCCGTAGTCATTTTCTGAATGCATCATATCTTATAGAGTATGTGATTTTCGAAATTAAATTAAAAATACTCTTTATTCTTTATACAGAAGTCTTTCGTAACCAAAGATTCAACCCGTAAAATAAAACTTATAGAAAAACATTCAAAACTTCCAATTAATTAGAAAAGACTTATTTAGATGACTGTGATTAGACCTATTTGGTCGTAAGGAGTTGAGCTTTGGAGCTCTTCTAAACTATCCAATTCATCTCGTATCCAATCCTTATAATCCGAATTCCTTCGAAAAATCCTCAATGCTCCTTACTTTGTCACCAATAAACTTATCCATAAAGATCTTAATGTTCCATATGTTGCTGATTTAGCCCAAACCAGATACCTACCCTTTAGTTCAAATCCGTTAGTTTCTCAACTTGCTTCCCACTCCATTCCTGATAATCTTCCGAGGCGTATGAAAGGAAGATGGCCTAGAGACCTTCTAGTGTAGAAGTTTTAATAAAGTGCTACTGATGAGTAGTTCTTTTCAAGTATTAACATGTTATTATAATCGTCAATACATTTACTTGATGTATATATTCTGTACAGTTGTAAATTTCAATAAATGTATATAAAAAAAAAAAAAAAAAGAATTTTAAGGGACCCACGAATTATCTCGCTTTATAGAGGTTTGAATTAGCAAGAGGTCACTGTACCTGGAAGTATCTCTCTATATTATAGCCAATTGTTTCCCCTCTATATTTATTCCACCTACAACATAGAATCTATTTCCTATCCTGATCTATTACCCTGTTCCCCGATATTCCCCAGCCCGAGGAAGGTCAGACAGATAATGAAGTAGGGACTGCAATTACTATAGAGGCGACTCCCAGTGGGGGCAGACAGGGTTATCGAGCGGCAGTCCAGGCGTACCCCACCCCCTTCTCCAGGCCTCCTCCACCTGCTCTGTCTGGGAGGATCCGAGCTCCGTCCTGTCTGGAGTACTGGAACTACATCTCTGTAAGTTCTCTCAAATCGGGTGCAATCATGCTCACGAGGAAACGTCTTTATTATTAAAGAAGTCAGAAATTCCAAACACACGATTTTATTCGTTACTGTTCTGATTTTTTTTTTTATATATATATGAATTTATTGAAATTTACCACTGCATATCTACGTCAAGTAAATGAGCTGATAACGATTACAATAACTTGTCAAAACTTGATAAGAACTACTCATTTGTAGCACTTCAATACTAGATCTCTAGGCTAGACTTTTCAGAGCCTCGGAGGATTATCGGGAATGGAGTGGGAAGCAAGTTGAGAAACTATGGGATTTGAGTGGTTATGGAGCTTACTATGAAAGGATAGGTATCTGGTTTGGGCTGTCAGCAACATATGGAATATTAAGATCTTTATGAAGAAGTTTATTGGTGACAAAGTAAGGGGAATGTAGGATTTTTCGAAGGATTTTTGATTGTAAGGATTGGATACGAGATGAATTGGATGGTTTAGTAGAGCCCCAAAGTTCAACTCTTTACGTCCATATAGGTCTAATAACTGTTATGTATATGAGTCTTTTGTAATTAATTGGAAGCTTTGGACGTTTGTCTAGTAAATATTGGAGTACTCTATAAAATAATTAATTTAAAAAAATTATAGTTTAAAAAAACGCGTTAATAGCAAACCGAATTAAAAAGAATAAAATATATTTTTTTTTATAAAATTTTGTATTATGGCGATAGATAGCCATCAATTATGACTAATTAATTTGGAATAAAATTAAAGAAAAACTTAAAGTATTAACAATATAAACGGGTTTCGGATAAAATTTTGCTATGGAGGGACGGGATATCATTGAGATTTTATTATTATTATTTTTGTAGTAACTCTACTTTTATAAGTAGTTACCATTAAATTGAACTATGGGGGACAGCTAAACAATCGAATATCAAACGCATTCAATCCTTTTAAACCAAAGTCCTTCGTACTATTGTAAATTCTCCTTATTATGTCTCCAACAAAACCCTTCATAATGATCTCAATATACCTTTTGACCTTGACCTTATACCCATTAAATTCTCAAAATCCTATCAAAACCTTTCTAACCATCCCAACCCTGTGGCACATTCATTATCCAGCTCCACACATCCTCCACACACAACCCTCCACACAACCCTCCTCGCAGATTAAAACGGCAATGGCCACGAGACCTATTGTAATAAATATATAGTATTGGAGTTCTGGTAATGACCAGCTTCTCAACTTAAGTCCTGAGTGACTGTGGCGCTCCCTCTCAGCTTCCACTATTTCATACTGGTGATGTGTCTGAGAGAAGGGCGCTGGGATTACTGGGGGTCTGGCTTGCCCTCCTATAAGTTGGGGGACAGGCTTGGTCTGGGGTTTTCCTGGGACGATTGTGTACATTGTATATATAGTGTGATTGTGCTTAATAATTTATTTATTGTTTTTTATGCTCCTTTATTATTAGTATTGTTTATATTTGTATTTCACGATTTATTTAATTATTTATTTTTTAAATATTGTTAGAGGATTTTTATTTTAATTTTTATTTTATTTAACTGTACATAGCGTATGAATGTATTCTTTGCCATCCATATTATTCATTGCCCTTTAAGAGGCAGATTGTAATATTTATTCAATAAAACATTTCTGAAGAAATAAAAAAAAAAAGATAAAAAAATAAAAATAAAAAAAAATTTGCCATTAAAATCTATTCTTCTTTGAACGGTGTTATTTTGTAAATATGAAACTTGTGAACCTGAATTCTACCAGCAGTGCGTTGATAACAAGGCCGATCCTATTGCTGATAAGGCTGGCACGCAACGGCAATGCCCTTTACTTAGTAATTAATTAATTTTAATCTCCGCACATTAATTCTGTCAGCAAATAATTAATTAATGATAGAACTCACATTTAATCTTTTGCTTTGCTTACCAATTTTGGGAAATTAGGATTTCATTCAATTCAAGGCTCATATTTTATCTGTGTTTATCTTGGGGCTAAGAATATTTTTAAAGTGCATTGGATAGCTAATATTATTTTTTTTCTGTTCAAAGGAAATCGTTTACTTTAAGGTGTACTCAATAATATTTTAATAAATAATTCCTTTATAATAAAAATTATAAAAACCGCTGCTCTATATTTTGAAGATTATTTGATTATGCTGCTGTTAACATAATTGTTAGAGATACATAGATTTGGAGAGGAAATTTCAAATTTCTATTTCATTTTTATTTTTTAAAAACAGTTATTGGTATTTACAACTGTATATAGTATACATATAGAATTAGTCAAAATGTGCGTAAAAATGATTAAAATGATGTCATAGCTTAGAACTGCCTCTAGTACTTCAATAAAGGTTCTACATTAGCATGTCCCTGGGCCATCTTCTTTTAAGACGCCTTGGATGGATTTATTTAATTATTTTTCTAATCCTCCAAATTTTTTATGTACTTACAGACAAAGAATATGAAATCAGGATTTGTTGCCCTTGGTCTACTGCTCGAATTCGGGAGTCGAATGAGACGTCTTGTATATCGAGTATAGGTCACGCAATGGTTTTTTTTTTCTCTCTCTCTCTAAGAGTGGATATTTTAGAGAATTTTTTTTTTTTTTTTACTTTAATATACCAATATTTTAAAAATAGTTTTTTAACGTGAATAACAACAGAAAAATTCAAATCTAGTAATTACAAGATTTATAAAAAGCATGCAAAAATTTGCATTCGGGAATGCTATTTGGAAAATAGTAATCATATGATAATCAAAACATTTTTTTTTTTTTAATTTCAGTAATTATTGATTCTGTAAACTTTACAAAACGACTTGAGGTACTCCATGATGGTATAGAAGGATCAATACAATTAGGATTGATGAATTAATTGCCATTTCTATTGGGATTATTTTATTAGAATACTTATATAATAATAATAATACTTGGTGTTGACGGGTAATTCTACAGGTTACTAACCTATTGGGGGGTTGGAAATCAAAAGCCAATCAGATTAAATTAATTAACTTATTTCTGCGGAATAAGAATTATTACCAAATCAAAATGTCGATCCTTGAATTTTTTTTTTCTTTATAAAATCTTTTATTAAAAAGTATAACAACCTGCCTCAGTGTGGACAATAAGTAATATGGATGACTTTATGGATCCAGTTACACAATATGTACAATAAAAAAAAAATGAAATGAAAAGAAAAAAAAAAAAAAAGTAACTTCGTAATATATAACACAATAAATAAACTGAAAAATAAAAAAAAAAATAAGTAAAGAACCACAAACTATACAACGAATATAGTAAAAAAAAAAAAATAATAAAAAAAAAAAAAAATATATATATATATATATATATATATATATATATATATATATATATATTTTTATTGGGGTATGGATCAGTGAAGAGAAAAGATTTCCCTGGTTCGGATACGAGCTCGGTGGCCTAGTGGATAAGGCGCCACGCTAGAGAGGTGGAGACTTGGGTTCGAATCCCAACCGGGGTCAAATCTTTTCTCTTCAAAAATAAAAAATATATTTAAAAAATATTTATTAAAATAAGAATTATTTCATAATTATATATATATATATATATATATATATATATATATATATATATACATATAACAATAATAATAGTAAGAACAAAAATAGTATTAAATCAAAAGTTAAAAAATACAATCATACTTTATTTACAATATGCGCATATCCTATGGATCTCTCAACCAGACTTGTCCCTACACTAGTGGAGGAAAAAGGCAGATCTACAAGACATGAGTAGTGAAGCTGGCCATTGCCGGGGCTCCATGTCGAATTTTCCAAGAGATTACGAGGTCACTGCCTTTTGAACTTGTGAGGAGGATTATAGGACTGAGTGGAACTGGATGGGAATTGGGCAAGTGGATTTGGATGCTGAGAAAATTTGATGAAATTTTGAAAGTTTGACGGGTATGAATTCTAGGACAAAAGGTATATTAAAATTATTATGTAAGGTTTTGTTGGGGATATAGTAAGGTGCATTGGTTATAGTAATATCGTGTGTAAAAACAAAATTCATAGGACTTTTGTTGTAAGCACTGATAATGCATTCTATTATCCGCAGGAAATTCATAATAGATCAGACCATCTGGATTACCAACTCATAGATTAAAGCTCCCAGCCAGAGTGGCAGGGTCAACATTCATTCCTTGTAGAAATAGATTTTAACCCTCTCTGGTGGGGTTCGAACCCACGATCTTCTTTGTACGGCGCGCTCAGGCACTCGCCCCTACGAGCTCTGCCATTACGTCCCATACATACACATGTATGCATTTTACTAATATTTTCTGTACCGTTTCGCAAGCTAGTCTCCAGTCCCTACGCGCGCCGAGAATACCTTTTATTGAGTCTAACCTTGTTCCAGTTTGTTTTCGGTGTTTTAGTCACTACTTATTCTCCTTCATTTATGGAGAAACTTTAAATCCCTGTTCAAAGTAATGTTAACCTTTGTTTACCTTCTGATATTAAAATGAGAAATAAGGAAATAATAAAGTGATAATAAGAAAATATTAAAATATAATGAAATAAATCAATTTTTTTAAAATGATATTAAATTAAATCAGAATTAATATAATGCTAAATCACCAGTAATGTTAACTCCTGATAAACGTTCTGATGTCAGGGAAGTGTAAATAACAAATTATAAATATATAAAAGACAGAAATCTTGTTGAAAGTAATGATGTTAATTTCTGCTATATTTTCTCAAGAGTAAATAGGAAACCTTTTAGATCGATATATTTTACTGAATTAATTGTACAATCTGTCTCACTTTAGGGCAATAAGTAATATGGATGACAAAGAATCCATTCACAAAATATGTATGTAATTGATACAACAAATAAAAATTATAAATTCGGATATAACGCGGGTCATCTCCGTATAAATCCTAATCTTCTTTACATTTGTAACTATTAGATAAGAAACATCGTATTTTGGTTTTAAAACCAACAATAAAAACTTGAAGACAATTTATAGAAAATCATGTTGTTAACTTCTGTTTCAAAATTTACATTTCCAAAGTTTGACTAAATATCAAATAACAAACTAAAATTAAGTTACAAATTTGGTTGTTTTTTTTTTTTGTTTTTTTTATGTTTTTTTTTTTTTAACAATCCTAATTTTACTGGACATTAAAAGTTGAAACTGTAGAAGTGATTGTTTACATGTGAGGTTATAGGAAAGAGCTATCGATAAATGTAAACTCGAAGAGAAGCGTAAGGATCGAACTGGTCGGTGTTACAATGGTTAGGTAGGTTTCGTGGAGACCGGCTTGCGGAACTGTATCATATTTTCAACAGTCTTATAATAATATTTTTTTCACTCCCTTACCATCAGCTGAAACATGCTACATTGTTTTCCTTTCTCTTATTGATCTTTTGATTTCAAGAATTACATATTTCATAAAGAGAGAAGTAGATTGTTGGGGTATGCAGTCATAAAGATACATAGCAATTAAAAAATAAGTTTTTTTATTTGTAATGCCAACGTTTCAACTTGCATTGCGAGCCTACGTCAGGGCTAGAAGAAGAAAACAAACAAAAAGAGATGACTAAAATTGTAGAGAGTATAAAAAACAAAGTTATGAAAACAATAAATACTTTATTCTCTCTACAATTTAGTACCTTTTTGTTTGTTTTCTACTTACAGCTCTGATGAAGGCTTGCAATCCAAGTTGAAACGTTGGCATTACAAATTAAAAAACTTATTTTTTTATTGTTTTATTTTGAAGAGAAAAGATTTGCCCAGTCGGGATTCGAACCCGAGTTTCCACTATTCTAGCGTGGTGCCTTATCCACTAGGCCACCGAGCTCGTATCCGAACCAGGGAAATCTTTTCTCTTCACTGATCCATACCCCCGGGCACACGCAGTTGCGATGTACAAATCGGGGATGAATGTTCATTGAACATTACTGTTAACTAGATCTTGTTGACATACGTCATATATATTATAATTATGTCTTTTCTCTTCAAAATAAAAAATATATTAATCAACAACAATTAATTATTTCATAATTATAATATATATGACGTATGTCAACAAGATCTAGTTAACAGTAATGTTCAATGAACATTCATCCCCGATTTGTACATCGCAACTGCGTGTGCCCGGGGGTATGGATCAGTGAAGAGAAAAGATTTCCCTGGTTCGGATACGAGCTCGGTGGCCTAGTGGATAAGGCGCCACGCTAGAATAGTGGAAACTCGGGTTCGAATCCCGACTGGGCAAATCTTTTCTCTTCAAAATAAAAAATATATTAATCAACAACAATTAATTATTTCATAATTATAATATATATGACGTATGTCAACAAGATCTAGTTAACAGTAATGTTCAATGAACATTCATCCCCGATTTGTACATCGCAACTGCGTGTGCCCGGGGGTATGGATCAGTGAAGAGAAAAGATTTCCCTGGTTCGGATAAGAGCTCGGTGGCCTAGTGGATAAGGCACCACGCTAGAATAGTGGAAACTCGGGTTCGAATCCCGACTGGGCAAATCTTTTCTCTTCAAAATAAAAAATATATTAATCAACAACAATTAATTATTTCATTATTTTTTTATTGCTGTGTATCTATTATGACTGCATACCCCAACAATCTACTTCCCTTATACTTAACAGTCAACTATATCTCATCAATATTTCATAATGAAGTAAGGCATCAATTTTGTTTTCCTAATGGAGGAGTATAATGTTGAAACGCTAATACATCACCACAAGGTAACTCAGCATCTACAACAAATCCCTGCATACACCTAACATCGATGCACCCCCACCTTTTGTCCCCCAGTTTTTATTCCCCACAGTTACTCACTTAGGCAAAGAGGAAATCCCGGATTATGGGCCGTGCATGCCACTTCCCACTTCCCACCTCCCACCACCTTAAGCCCCCTGCGTTAGGTTGTGAACGCATTTCGGAATATTAATATTAAAGCTGCTCTAAGTGGAGAAGGGGGACGCTTCGGCACTTCCTTTATAGGGCCCCCCTCTGCATCATCCAATCAAAATCCTGTTTTCCTCCTTTTCTGCGTTGTAATGATTTTTTTTTTTTTTTTTTTACCGAGTTTTTCCAGTGTTGCGATTTTTCCCTTTACTGATATTTCCTTGCTCAACTGAGTTTACAGTGCTCGTGAAATGCAATGGGTTCATGATCAAAGGCATTATTAAGAGTAAATAAAAACTCGAATCAGAATGTAATACAAAAGTATTCGAATAGCGATAAAGACTGAATCATGTTATGATTTATATTGTTATTATATTTAATACTAAACTCCCCGTCAAAAGTATTGCTAGACTAGGGTTGGGCGATAGTCGATAGTTAGCACTATCGATAGGCCGATACTATCGGTTGAGAACTATCGATTTCTATCGTAGAATTCCAACCAATTTAATTCAATTCAATTATCAACTTACTATTCGAAATTTGTAGCATAATAAATTATAAGTTTATATCATAAGGATGAGAAAAAAAAATTGATTTATTTGAACATACAATAATAATGAACAAATCAAATCTTCAGAAAAGAAAAATAACGAAATAGTTAATTTCAAGAGTCAAGTGTGCTCCTTGAGCCACAAATTTCCCGAAAGAAAAAACTAGCATTTCTGCTTTCCTTTGGCTTGATCTTTGAGAGAACCCTTGAGTTCTAGGAATTCCGAATTCAGTTTCAAAAGAACTTGACACTGGACAAATACAGATCAGCATAATTCCGAGAGTTTCAAAACTTGAGGGTATAAAAGATCTATCGATAGTCGACAGTATCGAACATGACTTATCGATATATCGATAGTATTTATCGACTATCGCCCAACCCTATGCTACACCCATAATTCTCGAGATTTTCCTGGTTTTTACCTTAATCCATACATGGCTTATATTGATATAATTATTATTTATTAAACTTAGTACATTAAGGATTAGACGCATCAATGTTTTTCCCTGTAAATAACAAACGATGGAAGTTTAGATTATTTTTTTTCAAATTTCGTCCAGTCCATGTTTATCTTTCGTTTCGTTATTTACAAGTATGCCAAGATTAGTGAAAGCAGTCTTTCAAGCCAGAGGGGGCAATATGTCTTATTAAATACGAATTTAAAATTTAAAAGTAAAAATTATAAAAAATGAAAATTTTAATATTTGTTTTCTATCTTTTTTCGTTCATTGGAAGAAATATTGTAATTTATTTTAATAAAAATTGGTTATGTCTACAGACTTCAGAACATTCCTGTATTATAAAAAAAAATACGTTTTATAATATTCAAATATTTCAAAGTGTTGGGATACTTTTGACGAGCAGTTTATTTATATAAATAAAAGAAACACAGACGAAACATGGAATTTATCTTTCAGGGATTGATTTAATTATTTACCTCATAGAAAAAAGAAAAACCTGAAAACAAATTTTTATGCACAGATAAAAAAATAGTAAGAATTTCCATATATTACTCACTACAATACGATGATATTTTCAACATGGCCTCTTCTTGCTTGAAGTTAACTATCCGCCTTGCTCTTTAAAACAGGCAGATTTCGGAGCGAAATTAAACAATACAATAAAACAAACACACTAAAATTATTTGTATAAATTAACACTGGAACATTTAAGACACATTAATCACATATTTAAAAACAAAACTTGCTGACAAACACAAACCGAACCGCACCATAACTGAAATATTGAAAATTTTAATACTGCTAACATGATATAGGTAATGCTGTAATCTGATTGGTCGAGAGACACCGCCATACTGCCGGTTCCAAAACAGTGTCTGTTGAAACTGTAACTAAACAATATATTAGTATTTTCTGCAAGATGGCCAAAAGTAATGCCTAATTAATTAGATTTTAATAATTCATGATTAAATAGAGATAATTTTAAATTTTAGTAACGCAACATTTCTAATATATAATGAGGAGAGGTATATTTCATAGGTATTTTTCCAAAGGCTGAATACCACCCAACACTTGACTAATGGCCGTTTGAAATAATGTAGTTATTATAATAAAACGAATATTCTATTTATTCGAATAAATCGAAAAATAATTCGAACTGTGAGGTTTAACTTAATCAAAGCCTCCATTTTAATTTAATATCCTCATTTTTCTTATGGACTGCTAAATTAAATCAATATGGCTGTAGGCTTCTCTCATATTTAAATTCAGTTAAGTATGAGACATGTTTCGGTTCGGATGTCTCTGCTGTTCGTTTTTATTGTGTATATTCAGTGTATATTTAGTGTACATATATTAAAATAGTGATGTTCTTTATATTAATGTGTGTAATAATTTGTGCAGTTAAATCGTTTTCTGTAAAAGTTTTTGATACATGTTTATAAGTGATGGTTTTATAAAATATAAAAATGGATCTTCTTCAGTTCCCGTTAATATGTAGGTAAGAATCTTAAATATCAAAGTGTTATTCACATGGGATATAAAATGGTATATTAATCTGTTTGTATATACCATTAAAAATATACCATGAACTGGGGCAACTTCGCCATGTTTAATTTTTCCTTACAACTTTTACCTCAACCAATAGCGTTCAAATCTGTTCAAACCCATTATAATTATGATTCTAGATCTTTTGATTTAAAATATATGCAACAATTACAATTTAATCATTAAATTAAATTTTAAAAAATATTGAAAAATAGCATTGGCAAAGTTACCCTACACTAGGGCAACTTTGCCAAGTATGTAAAAAACACTTAATAAATAGAGACAACGACAGAGAAACGATTGTTTTTGAACTAATATGGAAACATTTTAACGAGAAAATGACATATAGATAAGGTATTACTTGAGGTACGCATGATGATATAGAAGGATCAATACAATTAGGATTGATGAATTAAATGCCACTTCTATTGAGATTATTTTATTTGAAAACTAGTTTCGAATGCTAAACATTCATCTTCAGTTCTAAAACATACAAAAAATTTTTCAACACATCAGTACTATGTTACATAGATTATATATACTAAAGTTTTTTAAAAAGATAAGACAAGAAATCAAGCATAGGCACTCACCTTCGAGGTAACTAAAACACTGAATTTGTGAGAAGTAAAAGGGGGCAGGTAGGTTAAGTTTTAGATTTACAACGGGGTTTCCCTTATGACTCATTGGATTTTTCCGTTCCATGGGAAACAAATTTAAAATGGGGCTATTGGATATGTTAATCTGATCATTTAAACAAAAATCTGGATCGGTTTTAAACGATTTTATTTTTTCTAGTGATTCAAAAGTATTTAATTTTAGGCTATTTTCTACTTGATGTAATATTATGGATGCAATATGATATGAAATTAGAATTTTGCGTCTTATTAGTGTATGACCTTTTATGTTCATTTACTCTTTTGTTTACTGATCGTCCGGTTTTTGCTTCATAGTCATTACATTTTAATTCGTACACGCCGCTTTTTTGGAAAGGGTCTATTTTCTCTTTTGGTGAAGGGAAGTGTTGGGAAGAGGGGCTTACCTTTATTGGCTGCCAACCACTATCCCCTTTCCAGCCGGTTCTGCAGCGTCCTTAATTATTAAAACATATGAAACTAACAAGAAATTTGGCAAATATAAAACAAAATAAAATAATCCTTTCCAATCATGTAACAGGTTAATTATATATGTATTTACAAAAAAAAAAAAACCAAAAACAAAAAAAAATCCAATGGAAAATATTCAATTAAAACAAATTTTACAATTAAGAAAGAATTTAGATCTATAAATAGTTTATAGCAAGATAAATAAAGTTTGTAACTAAAGAAAATCGTTTAACCTTAAATATATTGAAAAATGGTAAATTAAAATAAATTAATTGTTTAAAATAAAGTTCAACCAACTCACGAAGTGAAGAACAATTATCTCCAGATGACCTTCCTTAAACGATGAAAGGAGCGAAGTTCAATGCGATTATTCCACTTCAATGCGTTTGCTCTAACTGTAGCGGGTGGTGCACACTTTGCTATTCCAGGATCCAAATACCATTGTTCACACGAGGTGCTCTCTTCTAGCGTTAGAAGCCAAGACTGCGCAAACCAATAATATGAGGTGCGATCTTCATAACATCAAAATCCAGACAATCAATGTAAGCGATTAATACGAGATGCGATCTTTTTGCAATCAGATGCCAGACTGACGATGTAAGCGGTTGAAACGAGATGCGATCAGATGCCAGACTGTCCTATTTTATTAGTGTTGTGACTGGACGTCATAAAAACATATGTTTTATTTTTAAACAAATGACTAACTACAATAAATGAAACTTATCACCTAATATCACAAAATTGACAAAATAATATTCTTAACTACAAATTCATTTTTGGTTTTCATAATTGGAAAGGTGAAGACAAAATCAGTAATTAAAATTAAAGTTGACTCTTTTTGAAACTATTAAAATGATATACTTTTACACCGCGCCTAAACAGGAAGTATGATGGCAATGGTTTATCTATTTTAAATGCAGGGTTTAAACCTATTTTTTTTAATTCTTTCCCGACTTTAGCGGATATTGGGCCGTAGTATGTCTCAATAGAAGTGGTATTTGATTCATCAATCCTAATTGATAAGGTATCAGTTGATTGAAAACTATTTATAGATGTAGATTGTCGGGATATGCAGTCATAGATACACAGCAAGTAAAAATAATATTTTAATTTATAATGCCGACGTTTCGACTCGCATTGCAAGCCTTCAAAATATCCTAATCTATCTATCAGCCTATCAAATATCCTACAGGATATTCCTCTAGGATATTTCAAACCCTTCGCCTCCATAGAATAGGGTGAGTTTGCCCAAAAAATGCTTTACACTTGTAAGGTTATTCTTACAATTATTAATAATAAGGTGAACATATAATTAATTTTACTTTATTTTGTCCGGGCGCCGTAATATAATTAATGAAAAATGGCTTTTCATAAAATGATATAATTAAAAAAAATACAATTTCAATCCAAAATTAGTTAAAGTAAAGTTTACACACAAAAATTCAATATTTAAATAAGCTATTTTTTATATAATTCAAATTTAATCAACTCCCTGTCCAAAGAATCTTAATACAAAATGTACAAACATGCCTCTTAATCACAATAAAAATAATAATTATTAAATTGTCTTGTTAAATACATCACCAATTCTTCTCATAAACTAACTTTAAGTACATTTCAATCAACATAAAAAAACAAAACATTCATCTTATTATCACAAACATGTTTCACTATAACTGCTGCACACACCATGTGGCCCTACACATCCTGTTCCCTCCAAAACACTGTCCCCCCACTCCCCTATTCTTTAAATTAAATTTTAAGCAAATTTTACAAATTACACTTTTTCTTTAGATGTTATCAATATAATTTACATTATTCTTACCCACAATTATATATAAAATAATTATAAACAAAAAAATTATATAACAGTTAACTCAGTCATATACAACCATTTTTCATTATTTAAACAATTTTAACTTTCTAAAATAATTTTCTTAAATTTATTTATTTTGAATTATTTAAAATTTCCATATGAAAAAATACAAAATTTTAGACCCTTTAAACACTTTTGCATTATAGATATTTATGTAAAAACAAACACAAAATTATAGGTTGGTAAAGTTTCCCCATCCTGACCTTACTTCATAGTGCAACTTTGCCAAGTTATTTTATAAACCTACAGAAAAAGTAAAATTTACATTTTCAAGTTGTTCTAAATAACTATTAAATTATGTATTAGACAAAATAAATAGTTATTATATTTATATAGCAGGACGAGACACTTAGTAAGGTTGTCAAAACAAGCAAAGAAAATCGCTTATAAAACCTGTAAATATTGGATAAATCTGATCAAATATAAGAGTTTCTTTCAAAAAATAACTCTACGTGATGAAAACACAAGCGCTTCTATATAATGGGTCAGAAACTTCACGAAGTGCTAAACGACATTTTTTTCAAAAACTGGCAAAGTTGTCCCATTTTATGGCAATTAATTTTAATTTAGTTAATCGTTAAAACGTCCATCTTGCTTAATATTTTATATAAAATTGAAGGTTTTTAAGTATTTTTTTTCGCAGTGATTACGTTTATTTTACTCATAACACTTAGGATCCACTAAATATTGCAATAGATAATGACACAAAAACGACTACCTCAGACTATAAGCTCAAAAAAAATAAAACATTTTACTTGATATACGTTTCTATTTTATCATTATTTTAATAAGTATATTTTTCAATATCCACCTTTCACTCTTCAGTTTAATGTAACTAGCTAATGTACGGTATATAAATCATATATACAGGGTGAGTCTTTCTTAGTGTACAAAAATATGGGGTAAAACTGAATAAAAAATGTAGCATAATGCCGCAGACCTCACTTTTCTATTCCAATACCTTCCCCTGTAAAAACAGACTCATTTTCCCATAAAATTCACCTCATAAAGTAATATTCTTCAACACAATCTGCATTCAGAAGCTAACGGCAAACTTGAGGTCTATGTTCATTACATTTGATTTTAAACATTACATTGAAAATCTAATAAAATAAATCATAAATAATAATAATAAATAAATTAATGTAATAACATGAAATCCTTTGATGCGATGTTGCTTTATTGACAGTTTTCCTTTATTTTCTATTAAACAATAATTTTTTTCTATGCTTTTTATTCCGAAGAAGAGTTTATTATGTTTAAAATGCACATTTCCAGGAGGGATTGTCATAATGTTTTATTTACACAAGTAACTAATTTGTATGCCAAATGGGAACATGTTTTTTCGGTTTCAAAAGTAAATTTCTCCATTACGTTTAACATATCATTCGAAAGCTCTTTAAATTAGAAAGTTTTTGTGAGATTTGCAGTTTTGTGGATAGTTTTTTCGAAAAACGGTGAGCGTTGAAGTAATATAAGACATTGTAACTTCCCCGAATAAGGTGAAGATCAAGCTGTTCTTTAGATACCAAGTTACAGGTAAAATTCAAGGTTACAGGTACTCAGCTATTATAGAAAATTTAATGCTAAATCCGAAAATGTAGTCAAAGTTTGAAAAAGTTTTAAACAAAGTGGAGATGTTACAGTCTTTATGAAAAAAAAAAAAGTGGTTTCCTCAAAAAGTCTGATTCATCGAATATGTGCAACGGATTGGAATAGAAAGGTGAGGTCTGCAGCATTTTGCTACATTTTTGATTTAGTTTTACCCAATTTTTTTTTTACACTGAGATACTCACCCTGTATGTATATTTAATCATATGTGTAATACTTTTTATTATTAAAACCAATGATAATAAAATTAAAAAATCATATAGCTTATTTATCTTAATGATTCTTAACTTTATAATTTGATAAATAATATTTGTATTAATTTTTCCAATAATTTAACTTAATAATTATATCTTATAGTCGATAATACTAAAAAATACTATAAAAATTTTTTTTTTTTTAAACTGCCATACCTATGATTTAATAATATAGTTAAAATCATATTTACTAAAATGAAATTGTGTATAAAGTTTACTTAAAAACTTTCTCTCTATATCTCTCTATCTCGCACACGCACACACAGATTTTTTTAGATTTTAAACTAAAATGTAAATCTAGTTACAAAAAGTGCTCTATAACTATAAAATATCTATATAATTATAGTTTTAAAAATTCTTGAATTTTAAATCTTTATTAAGATTTCTTATGCTTGCATTAAATGAAAAAGACAGTTGCAGCGAATTTAAGATGCACCCAACTTGGGAATGGAAAATTCCAATGTACATTCGAGTTAATACTTTTTTCATTAAAAAAAAAATTATATTCATTTATTTATGGATATCTGTTTTAATTTGTTTCTTTCTGTAAGAATCATTTTTCATCAATCTATTTTATATATATATATATATATATATATATATATATATATATATATATATATATATATATATATGGATTGATACAATACAACTAACTCTCTTAACAATGTTTGATTTCTTATTTATTTATTTTTTTTTTATTTTTTTTTTTTTAATAACGTTTTGATCCCTCATTCAAATGGGATCCTCTTCAGAATAAGATTGGTATCTCCTCCAGTAATTTTGGAGAATGACCCTAATCATATTTAATTTTATTTGGCCATTTTTTAGAAATGGACTTAAATGACTTACTGCATTTCTAAACAAGCTTATTCTCAACATATATTTAAAATAGATGGACTGACACCATTTATTTATGGTATTTAATATTTTTTAAAAAAAAATAAAAATATTTAATGAGGCTTTTTTTACACCATTTATTTATATTTATAATATTTATTTAAAAAAATAAAAAATAAAAAAAATAAAAATTATTTAATTGTTTAATGAAACCATGAATGGAAAATTACGGCAAGCTGGTGTCGCATAAATAAAACGTTTCCAGAAACTGTGCACTAATCCAATTCATATTCTCGGAACGGTTATGTTTTCAAGTCTTTCTTAATGAAATGAAACTCCTACTGACCTGTTTGCCTACAAAACTAAACCTTTTACTCAATTCTGCTTATTATAATTTAATAAATGTTTTTAAAACGTTTGTTTGTTAATAAATTTTTTGCAGTTTCACGGGTAAATGTTATTATAATCGTTGTCAATACATTTACTTGATGTATATATTCTGCACAGTTGTGAATTTCAATAAATGTATATAAGAAAATAAAAAAACATTTAAGAGGACTAAATATCAATCAAGCTTCATTGCTTCCTTTCCGAGATTTGCTGTATACTCACCTATTTACTTACCTGTCAAAGCATTTTCCAAAAATATAAAACATCATGCTTAGATCCTCTAAAACTCCTTCCTCGAAAAGCCATCCTATTCCTAACATTCATATACAATGCTTTATTTGACTGTGAGGCTGTACTGTAATGACATGTCCATTGCCAGTAGAGCAATTACCCATTGGTAGCTGACGATTGGATTGATATTTTTATTTTTAATTTAGGGGATACAAATGAAATGGGATTGATATGGAATATTTCAAACGTTTTATAAAGATAGGTAGGAAGTTGAACTGACACCTGAGAAGAAAGGAAATGCAAAATTAAGTTGACTGCCATGACGGATCTGTAACATCCTCAAGATGGTTTTGTAATGTATTCGTACCTCATCCTCGTTTCTTATCCCGGAGAGTGACTAGTATATTTTTTAGATTTCTGAAAAATAAAAATTATATTATTTATTAATTTTATTTTATTTTATTTTTAAATTGCAAGTTTCTATAAACTCTCATGTAAACATCGATATCTGCAGTTTCAGCTTGGATTATATTGTTTAATAGTTTATGTTGATGTTTCGTTTCAAGTTAACATTCAAAATTTCCCCAATATAAATTGGTTTCTCTCTCCCTTGAATTACTTATATGGCCATGCATCGTTCTCCCGTTCCTAAACCCTCTCCTCCTTGGCTGATAACAGGACGTGTAGACTGGGATTATTCAACTTATAGTAATCCCAATTAGATGTGTTAGTTCATACATAACATGAAACATAAATTTATATAAAAAGAAAAAAAATGAAATGACTAGACATGCAATCTATGAAAATGGCTTTCACTAATGTTAAGTGTAAATTCTCAGTACATTCTCAGTTCTTCCATTTTACATATGTCGAGCATCGGCAGTATCGAGATACTGATTGCTCGTGAAAATTATGTCCTGCTAAGATGGTTGGTGTAGAATTAATTAATCAATATAAAATTAATTAAAATAAATATAATTAAATAATATAACATGGATGATGATATAACTAGATGACAAGAGGTATAAGATGGCAGAAAATAAAAATAAATGTACACTTCTACATTAGTTTAAGAACCTGTAGTTCTTGAAGATAAGTAGATACTAGTCAAGGAAAACTGTCTTCTAAAGTTCCAATTTAAAATAAGAAACGTCTGCTAAGGAACTTGCTAGAAGAGGAAATATTAATATCAAAACTTTATAACAGATGTAGGTTAAACTTTAGTTAAAGAAAATTATGACGTATTTTTTTTCTGATTTGGAAAAGTTTATTATAAACCTGTGTACTGGTCTTCGTCATGTTTCAGATTTTATTTTATGTTTTTCCTGAAATCTTGAAATCAAAAGGATATTTTTGTTTGGTTTGGTTTTTCTTCGGAAACTTGCTCAGGGTAGTAAGTAAACATACTAAAAGTCCTGGAGTTTTTGGGCCTGGAAACAGGGCGCGAAAGGTCCCTTTTTTTGGTTTTGCGCTCATACCTCGAAAACGGTGCGTCGTATACATAATATAACGATTTACTAAATAAATGTTATTACAATTCTCTACAACTTTAGTATAAAAACAATTTTTATATTCTGTACCGTTTCTGAGATATACGCTTGGCAAATATGAACATTTTCGAAAAAATAAATTTCACCTCAGATTTTCTGTTAAACTTTCCTCCATATCTTCTAAAACGTTCATCCTACGACAAAAGCCTTCATAAATAATATTGCAGAAAATTAAATTTCCTTCAAAATACACATATGTTTATTTATCTTCAACCTGTCAAAAGTTACATAAATTATTATTGGTTAAACAAATATACTAAAGCCCTTCACATTTGCGAAGCATATATCTCAGGAAGGGTACAGAATAAGAAAAATGTGTATAGAATAATAGTTGTATAGGATTTAAATAACTTAAATTTAGTAAATAGTCATGTTTTGCATACGACGCACTGTTTTCAAAATATGAGCGCAAAACCAAAAAAGGGAACTTCCGCCACTGAAAGTGGCAGTAAGTACTTCTATGGCAAGAAAGAGGTGTGCTTTATGTCCTTCTAATATTGATAGAAAAACTTTTAACTCCTGTTTAGAATGCAAAAACCTATGTGCAAGTTGTTCACAATCTATTTGCAAAAAGTGCCGCGATAAGTAAATTTTGTATTCCTTCTAGTTTTATTTTTTAACTTTATATCATTGTAAATAATATAAATATGCATATTATTTATTGAATTTACCAATTTTAAATGTTATGTTCCAAATTTATGAAAAATTCATGTTTACATTTTTTATTGTTTAAGTTTTTTTTTTTTAACGAATAAAATTGTATTTTAGAACTTGATAATTTTTATTGTGATCTCAATCCTTTATAAACATAAACTGTAATTGGTATTTTGCAAAAAGTTTCCAAAAAAACTCGTCACCAGGTACGTACTTGAAGAGCCTCGTCACCAGCTACAGGTTAAGACTATCAAACAAAAAAAACAACAGAAAAACATTATTTGGATTTTATCTATCCTTGAATACATAAACCTTTATAATATATGATATTAAGTTCAAAGTTATTTAAATAAGAAGAGAAATGTGGCAGTTAATGTGGTCAGGGACGACCAATTGTCAGAGCTAGGTCCTTGAATGAAGGCAGAATCCGAGTCCCTGTTCCATATTAGCAATAGCATCTTACTCACTGCACTTGGCAAATATCTTATCAACATTATATCTATTGTGTGTGTGTGTGTTTATATATACAACAATTTACAATGGAAATAAATAGATCAGGTAATTATTTTTTTAGGAATCACAACCTCAATAAAAAAAAAAAAAAAAATGAAAATTTAACTAAATCCCTGTATATTTAAATTATAAACCTGATAAACTAAAATTTAATATCTTTAAAATTTAATAAGAAAATCCACATAATTATTTTTTTGAAATTAAATCAGCTGTTTTATTTATATTTTTAAACAAATATAATCAGCTGTTTTTTAAAACATAAAATACCTTTATTTTATTTACAATATTTTGAGCTGTTTAAATTCTTCTGTTCTAAATAATGTGATCGGGTACTTATATTAATAGTTATTAACAAAATAACAGTTATTATAACAACAGTATAATAACAATATAATAACAGTTATTAATACACGTTTAGCAGATTTTTGGAACGCCGAAACGTATCCAAAAGACCTTTGCAAACCATAAAACCTGGGAGTGGAGAGTGGAAATCCGGCAAAGGTTTTTTGAAAAATTGATTTATGGAGCTAAGTCCCATCATTAGCTTTTTGTATGACTAATTTAGAAACACATCAAATTCATACATTATTAAAATATGTAGGTTCTTTTCTTCGAATTTATTTTTATTGTATTTTTTGTTTGTTTATCATCTTAATCTTAGCTCGATGCCCATTTAAATTCTTTGACCTGCGTCATTGTCTAGACTTCTTAAGAAGTGACGTATTATGTTGCATTATTATTCTGAAATTCAGGTCTTATTTTAAACAGTTGATTAATGTTCCTGGAAGCTGGATTATGTATATTTTATGGATGGTGTCGTTCAGTAACGTAACTCAACTGCGTCATAGTTATTGTGATCTTGGAGACATCAGTAGATTTAGTGATAGTATCATAGCCTACAGATTACTGACGTCCAACATTGTATAGACTGTTTTCATTGTTGTTTTGATCTCAGTGATGCAACTAAACTGAAGTCTGGACACTTATCTAAAAATATATTTTGTGACTGCGACGGTTTGTTTGACCGGAGCATTAAAGTATCATTTATATTAAGTGTTGGAATGAGCAAACGGGATTCTACAGTGGCAATCTGCCTAACAATAAAATAACATCAATTTTTTCAATAGATTTCGAGGCCGCTGCCTTTTTAACCTGCGTGGAGAATATTGATGTGTGGAACTGGATAGGAATTTGGACCATCAAAAGTATTTTGATGAAATGATCTGTCGTAATAATTTTAAAGATGACAAAGTATTAAATCTTATAAGGCAACATTTCTCAATGTCAGGTAAAAAGCGAAATCTTGGAATAATTTAAAATTTGTTAGAACAGAAAACTCAACTTTATTTTATCCGCTGTATTTTTAGGGAAAAAAAAACCTACAACAGTAACAATTGAATAAATTAATAAATTTGGCCAAAAATCAAATATAAGCTAAATAATATATAAATATGAAATAAGATTAAAAAAAAAAAATAATATATGGAACTAAAATATACGATTTATTTTTTAATTGCTGTGTATCTTAATGACTGCTTACCCCAACAATCTACTTTTTTAAATATTTAACAGTCAACTGTATCTTATCAATAAGAAAATTTGGTCTGTATTTCTTGAGAAATCTCAAATATATTACCTTGTATTTTTTGCAACTGGGTTGCATTTATGCTTTTTAGTTTCTTTTTTTTTTTTTTTTAATGTCCTTTTCTTATTAGGTGCCCTCTTATTCTTGAAGAAGCCCTTAGAAGATGTATATCCTCAGTAGAAGGAGGGATATTATAAAATTAAGAAAGCTTCTAAGAGAGGGAGAGATCGGAGAGAGGAGGTCGGTGACCTTGGGGCCCAGACAGCATGACCTACTTCGCCTTTCTTCCATTATTAGTCAACCCCGACTCGGTTGCAGCTCCCCGCAGGCGGTGCAGTCCGCTCTCTGTTAGCAACAGGAGTAGTCAAGGCTCAGCTATTCTATCACCATAACTGAGTAGCTGGCTAATAGAAAAAGTATCATATCTGCTAATAAAATCTAAAACATCAATAGCAAAAAAACTATCGAGTATATTAATTCGATTTTCTTAGAAAAAAATAAAGTATCGACATCGAACCTCTACTCCACTCCTGCTCCCGTGCAAAATACCTTTTTATCGATTTATTTGAAATGAAATGAAAAAATAAACTTTATTTTGGGACTCACTGTCCCCTAAGAATAAAAATAATGCAAAATTAAGAGTACAATTGTCTGGCCTATTATTTGTAAATTAAATGCTTCAGTAATTACAGCATAAATTTTTTACATTAAAAAAAAAATAAAAATAAATAAATATATGAAATAATGATTATAATATAAAATACAATCGTATATATATTAACATATAAGAAATAGAGGGAAAAAAATGTAATTCTAAGTGTTCATTTGATTATTGCCATTTTTGCGGAAGATTGTCTAAAAAGTACAGAAATAAATTATTTATAAAGGAAGTTATGGAAGCTGCTTTAGGAATAGAAGTGGGTAGGGAATTCCTGAAGGAGGTAGCACGAATGATGAAGGATTTGTCAAAGGAAGCGGTTTTATGTGAGGGGATATATAGGTTAAAGGTTGGGATCTAGTGTTTAGGAGGTGGATAGAAGAGCGCAGAGTTAATAAATCAAGAATATTGGAAGATGTTTTGGTTTTTAGACATTGGAATAGGAAAGTGCCCAGAAAGTATTGCCGTCGGAATTTAGAAAAGATCCACTCAAGCTCAAAATATCGGCAAGTAACGTGTGACCGCCTGGGGATCCCGAAGATAAATCTAATTAAACAGTTCATCAGTCTCCTCAGCTTCATCTTGAGATCCCCAGAGAACCCCCCATGAACCAAGCAACCGTAAAGCAAGGGAAAACAAGAGAGGACACTAGAAGTTGACGGGTACTCTGGGAAAAGGAATCTCGAGATCTATACAGTTGTTTAAGGATTATGATAAGGAAATTTGGGCGATATAGGATACAGGATAGGTGTTGATCACAAGGTAACTCCTAAATTTTTAATAGTTTTGGAACTAAATAGGAAGGTCATTGAGCAATGGATAGTAAGGAAGGGTGTTGAGGATGGGTTTTGAACCGATGAGGATAGCCTTAGTTTCGATGTTTAATTTTTTTTTTTTAATAATGTTTAATTTCGATGTTTTCATTGAATGTCGATTTTTGTGTGATTAGTAGACTCCTATAATAGTGCAAAACTAGAGTTATAGCCGACAATGAGGATTAAGAGCCGATAAAAAAAAAAAATCAATCAAAAAAAACCAATATGAAAATCACGTATCAGCTCTCAGTCAAAGATAAAGAAATTTTTAAAAAAATTTATATTCATAATTGTTATTAAATAAAGAGAGATGCAGGAGCTCAATAAATTGACAATAGACACGGAGCTTTAGAGGTCGAGTTTAGAATTATTTCGGTCCCTCCTTTCACTACGCCTGGTCTGGTAAGAGTATATCATAACTACAGTACTGAAACCAAGACCCAACAAGTAGTTTAGTTTTTTTTTTTATTTATAGATTTTTACTTTTTTTTTCAATTTATTTCGATGTTTTCATCGCTACTTTTTTAGGAAGAAGGCTGTTTTTTTCATTTACCCACAAGGAGACGTTTTGATTTGTAACTCACGGATTTGAATGCCGATTTTTGTGTGGGTAGTAGAGACCTATAATAGTGCAAAACTAGTGATACTTTTTCCTCGGCTTCTAATGCTCATTGGCGGGTATAACTCTAGTTTTGCACTATTATAGGTCCCTACTACCCACACAAAAATCGGGATTCAAATCTGTGAGTTACAAGTCAAAACGTCTCCTTGTAAGATGTAACCAAGATATCACATTGTATCAGATTTGGATAATAGGATCTTATTTAGTAGGACTTTTGGGCCGAAACTACGACGTAGAGTAAAAAGTAATGTATCAGGCTTTGGTTGAGCTAAAGAGATAAATAATCCCTTTAATAATAATATCAGGTTTGGACATGAAATCCTACATTAATTTTCGGATAACCCAATAGTTAATAAAAAAATAAAAATAAAAACATCGATGTTTTTATGGCTACTTTTGTAGGGGAAACATTATTTCCTCTCATTTAGTCCGTCACAATATCATATCCATGTTCAAACCTATAAGCTTCTAAGTTACGAAAATATCGAACTTTTGATGAACTTTCTCACATTTTTTTGTTTTGGATAGAAGTAATAATAATAATATTACAATCTATCTCACCTCATGGTAATAAGTTATATGTATGATGAAGAATCCATTTACTTAATAAGTAAAATAATAATATAAGGGAATTGGAAAAAGTAATTTGTAATTTACAACTGTACAAAATATATACATCAAGTTAATGTGTTGATAACGATTACAATAACATTTCAAAACTTGAAAAGAACTACTCATCAGTAGCACTTCAATAAAAATTCTACACTAGAAAATCTCTAGGCCATCTTCTTTTCAGACGCCTCGGAGGATTATCGAAAATAGAGTGGGAAGCAAGTTGAGAAACTAGTGAATTTGAGTGGCTACGGAGCTTGCAATGAAAGGATAGGTATTCTGGTTTGGGTTAACGCAGAAACATATGGAACATTAAAATCTTTATGGATAAGTTTATTGGCAAAGAAGTAATGAGCATTGAAGATTTTTCGAAGGATTTTGGATTGTAAGGATTGGATACGAGATTAATTGGATGGTTTTGTGGAGCCCCATTTTAAAATATTAAATCGTAAAGTATTCGATGTAATGTAAGGTGAAGTATTTAATAGCGTATCCATCGTTAAAGTTAAAAAAACAGCTGTTATCGATAGAATTACCCTCAATTATAGATGAGCGGATCATACATAAGTTCTGAATTTACATTCATCGATCACAAGACTAAAACGACGAGAAACAGCTCGTCGTTACAGACTACTTCAACATTTACTAGACAAACGTTCAAAGCTCCTATTCATTACAAAAAAAGACTCATATACATGACTGTGATTAGAGCTTTTGAGGACGTACGGAGTTGAGCTTTGGGGCTCCACTAAACCATCCAATTCTCTCGTATCAATCCTGACAATCCAAAATCCTTCGTAAAATCCTCAATGCTCTTTACTTTTTCACCAATAAACGTATCCATAAAAATCTTAATGTTTCATATGTTGCTAATTTAGCCCACACCAGATACCTCTCCTTTCTCCATAATCACTGAAATCCGTTAGTTTCTCAACTTGCTTCCCACTCCATTCCTGATAATCCCCCGAGGCGTCGGAAACGAAGATGGCATAGAGACCTTCCAGTGTAGAATTTTTTATAAAGAGCTACTGATGAGTAGTTCTTTTCAAGTTTTGACATGTTATTGTGATTGTGATTGTTGTGAATACATTTACTTGATGTATATATTTAGTACAGTTGTAAATTTCAATAAATGTATACATTAATATATTAAAATGAAGATTCCGTATGTTTTTATTCGCTAATGTTTAAATATATTCTACGGATCTAAATGAAATTTTTAAACAACACTCAATTTATATACAAGAGTTTCTTTGCATATTTTAACTTTATAACTTGTAAATTAGTATACAGTTAATGAGTATCTCTACATGGCAAGTCAAATCATTTTGCCAGGTCAGCTGTTTGTAATAAAAAATTGATCGGAAGTCAGTGCTATTAAGATGCCTTTTTGAAAAATAATGACGACCTTTTAAGGTGAAGTTCCTTAAAGGTTTTGATTTAGTATAGCATCCATGATACGAGACCCCGGGAACTGAATACATTTGGCTACGTCCGGTGACTCACAGGCAGGTGCCCCCGCAACCTTCTCTGCCTTCCTTTCTCTTAAATTTTTTTTATTCATATCATATACTCTTAAATATAAATATATATGAATAATATACCATATTACGTATATAGTTCTGTATACCTAGATGAACCGATTTTTTGAAATTAGTACCGATATCAATAGTTGATATTTGATTCACTGTTCCGCTAATTTATGTATTAAATGGTTGTATAGAAACAAAAAATTGATAAATAAAATAATCGGGTGTATAAAAAAAAAATGACCGTTTTTGAAACAAATATTTGTATTATCATTTCTTAGATATAAAATACAATTAATAATCGAAGTATAGTCCATTGTTATCTACCGTCATTACCCATCTGCTAGCCAATTGCTCGATGCCACGCTGATACCACTTGGGATGGCTGTCAAAGAACTCTTGGACAGCATTTTCAACTTCCGAAAAATTATCAAATTTTTTCCCCTGAAGAAAATGAGCCATGTATCGAAACAAGTAGTAATCCGAAAGTGCGAGACTATATGGTGGATGAGACAGGAGTTCAAACCCATGAAGATCTGTAAACTTTTCTTTGGTTCGACAGCTGATTGTTGAGGAGTAAGTTCATGAGGGACCAGTCTACAGGTCTTTTTCACCTTTCCCATGGAGAGAAGATGGCGACTAACAGTATCTTTTGACACACCAAACTCCCTGGCTAGTTCGCGAGTACTTGTGGACGGATTTGACTCAACAGCTTCCTTCAGAACCTCATCAATATCCATTAATGGCCGCCCGGAGCCCTTCTTCCTTTCCAACGCCGTATCTCCACTTCTAAATTTTTCAGACCAACGCCGCGCAGTGCGCTCTTCAAGGACACTTTCCCCTTCATATTTAATAATTTCACGAGTTGCTTCAGCGGCTGTGATTTTTTGTTTTCCAGTAATATCTTAAAATTAGGAGAATTTCGTAGGACACTGTCATGATTCTTCTTAGAAATAAATAACTGAACTGAGGCTTTTTTTTTAAGAATTCCAGTGTTAGAAACAACCTTAGAGAGTGCTCTAAAGGGATTATTAAATAATGGTAAATACCAAATATCATTAAGATATTTAGAGACTTTTGAACTCTGGAATTTGATAAAACGGTTTGTTGTTTTTTTTATACGCCGTATTATTTGTATGTCTAAATATTTACTTCCTAAAGGTTGTGAAGTTAATATCCAAATTTATCAACAATAATTCAACTGAGGCAATGGAACTATTATATTTTTGAAGCCCTATTATAGAACTATAGAACATAAAAATAACAGAGCTAATAAAAATTGTAGAAAACTTACTGCCTTGCGAAAAAAAAATACATAGTTATGAAACTTTATATTGGGTTATTACACATGAAATTACCGTTTTTAAAACTAGGAAGAAAATAAAAAATTGAGATCAAATCTAACATATATTTTATTCAACGTATTTACTATAAATTAGGATACACTTCTGCCAAACGTTGAGTCATGAGATGAAAGGAATTCAGAAAATGCATTTTTAATGTCTAAATCACTGGTAAGCAATTTTCCTAGCAAAAATTTGTCCAAACTCCGAAAAAGGGGGTAGTCTGTAGGGGATAGATCAAAGGAATATGGGGTGTGTGTTGCTTGATCAAATTTTAGTGCATTTGTTCAATTTCTTAGCAGTATGATGAATCAATTGTTTTTCCCGTCTACGAGGCAGATTTTCGAATGCCGTATCTCCTGAGAAAAATTTTGTAAACCAACGGTTCTTTCATTAGCACTTCCTTCACCAAACACACGATTAATATTTCTTGTTGCCTGGGCAGCGGAATGACCGAATTTTTACTCATAAAAAATAAAAATCGTTCGGAAATTGCGTGTTTCTATAGCCACGGTTAAAATTATACTAAAATCTGTCTGCCTACTTGGGGATAAAACAAATATAGTTTGCAAATATAACATTAACAAGTGGTTATTATAGACAGTAAATATTTTGCAAGAAATCAACAGGCAACGCTTTAGTCCTCTATAAAGAAAAATCGGACATTTCATATGTGACAACCCAATAGTATAAAAAATTATACGACCATAGAATATTTGACGATTTTTTTCACCTAAGAAAGCTCACAGGGTTTTTGACTTCAAAATCAGCATATTCAATTCCTGCATATAGGAAAAGGAGCAGAATTGGTTGTTTCACTTCCTTAATAGTCTAGAAGCCAATAACACATTTATTCAACCGACAAACGTAAAATTACTGATAATCTTAATTGATAGTTCTTGTCGGGTACAATTAGGATCGCCAAGTCTTGCAGTCCCTAGCGGGTGCATCTCTGGTGGAAGTTGAAATATTTTTAAATTCCTATTTCCTAAATTATGAAGTTCCATTCAGCGGAAACATAAACAGCTGAAATTTGTACAAGAGCTAAATTAAAACCAATAGGTTTTAAGCGTAAGCGGAAACTGGCGTAATAGGGTGCGTTTTCAAAACTGACGCGCTCAAAAACATCTTCAATAACTTTTCGATAAGTATAACCATGCTGGAATGAATATTTTACGGGACTTGAACAAAATTTCATATATATGGTCTGATAGTAAATTAAACCAGTAGTCCAGGCAACGAAGGATTTTTAGAGGAGTTAATTCATTTAGAAGCCAATTTTGGCACAGTTGTAGGGGGAGGTGTCCTTAACAACATACTAAAAGTTAGGGGGGGTAGAGCTAGGGGGGGGGGCGCTCTAAAGGTCGGTTTTTCAGTTTTTCGTTAATAACTCGAAAACTCTTGCCTCTAGCGAAAATATGTTTATGTACTAAACTAATTTACATAAAATTGTTTACATAAAACGTTCTATACATTTTTTTTCTGGGATCAATGCTTAAGAAGATATAGTGGGGGAATATGGAAAATGTAAAAGGTTTTTATTGTTTTTTTATTTTATTTATTGAAATTTACAACTATACAGAATATATACATCAAGTAAATGTATTGACAACGATTATAATAACATGTTAAAACTACGGAAAGAACTATTCATCAATAGCACTTTATTAAAACTTCTACACTAGAAGGTCTCTAGACCATCTTCGTTTCAGACGCCTCGGAGGATTATCAGGAAGGGAGTGGGAAGCAAGTTGAGAAACTAATGGATTTGAGTGGTTATGGAGCTTACTATGAAAGGATAGGTATCTGGTGTGGGCCAAATCAGCAACAAATGGAACATTAAGATCTTTATGGATAAGTTTATTGGTGACAAAGTAAGGAGCATTGAGGATTTTACGAAGGATTTTGGATTGTAAGGATTGGATACGGGATGAATTGGATGGTTTAGTGGAGCCCCAAAGCTCAACTCCGTACGTGCAAACAGGTCTAATCACAGTCATGTATATGAGTCTTTTGTAATTAATTGGGAGCATTGAACGTTTGTCTAGTAAATGTTGAAGTAGTCTGAAACGACGGTTTTTATTGTTAAAATTTATATATTTATTGTTAAAAGTGCAATGTTTATTGTTACAAATGAATAGTTTATTATTATTAATTGAATGCTTATTGCTTAAAATAAATTTATTGTCGTTAAGCTTAATATGCTTATTTTAGTACCGGGAAATTAGCATTCGAACCTTGAAATCGAACCAAAAATAAAAAGGTCTGACGATATTGCATATTGTTCATCAACGTTAGCTGTAAATTTGGTTAAAAGATTTCTTTGAAATATCTTCAGGTTTGAGCAGGGGAGGGGGGAAAGTGTTGAAAATTGTATGCATTTAGCACTTCGACACGATAATTCGGAAACCGTTGCTTTCATCACATTTTGTGTTATATTCATTATTAAAGCTGTTGTTAAATCCAAATTTGTTTTGGCACATTTTTCACTATAACTCTGGAATTATTTGTCCGATCCGAAATTTCTTTGTTTCATCTCAAAGCTGATTTAATTTACTATCAGACCTTGTATATAATAATTTTTATTAAATACCTATTCTTATATGAAGAATGGGTGGAGTCGAGAATTAAACTTTGGTACCGACACGTTATGAACTAATATTATTGCGGCATTAAAGATCGATAAGGCACCGGTAATATAAAAAGTATAACCTCCTTTCTTTACATATTTATATTGAGTAAAGAAGAAATTTTTTTCTGTCGCAGTGCGGTGCAGCTAATCACGGTTGCCTTAATACCCCAACCCCAGGCGAGTACAAACAACCGTACACTCTCATTCACCCTTTCATCCCCTATCAAAGTGAAAGAGGCCATATAGAAAAAATTTATTAACTCCCCCTCTGCCCTCCCAAACTGCAGTAATTACGAGGCTATGAATAAAAAAAAAAAAAAGGGAAAAAAAAAAGAAGAAAAAAAAAGGAAAAAAGGGTGGGTCTACAGCCCGTACCGAATACATATACCTCCCTTTTCTTCTCTTTCCTGATAAAACATTCTCATTTTCTGGATTTCAAACACTTTTTAAATCAAAAGACTTAATTACATCGTTTATATAATTTGTATTTCTTCTTATATTTTTTGTTTACAGATGCTACGTATAAATAAATAAGGAATGTTGAAAAAAAGTTTGTATAATTTGGGCAATTATCTTTCTTTCATGTGTACGTTTATTCGAATTAACTGACAAATAAAATATATATATATATATATATATATATATATATATATATATATATATATATATATATATATATATATATAGAGAGAGAGAGAGAGAGAGAGAGAGAGACAGGGTGAGTACTTCTTAGTGTAAAACCTAAAAAAACGGTGTTCTCATTTGGCATACAAATCAGTTACTTGTGTAAATAAAACATTATGAGACAATCCCTCAATGAAAATTTGCAGTTTAAACATAATAAACTCTTAATTGGAATAAAAAGCAAATAAAAAAATATTGTTTAATAGAAAAAAAATAAATAAAACTGTCAATAAAGCGACACTAGATCAGAGAATCTTTTGACATTACATTTATTTATTTGTTGTTATTATTTAGGATTTATTTTATTTCAATTTTGCCGATAGCTTCTGAATGCAGATTATGTAGGAGAATCTGTTTTTACAGGAGAGGCATTTCTACCTTTCTATGAGGGGTATCGTTGGTTTATTCATCTTTGTATTCCTGTCGAATAATGTTGAAAAATCATAGTTTGCCCAACATATTGAATGATGAAAATTACTAAGATTTGTTACTAAATATCCTACAACAACTTCATCACGATATTCCACCTGAAGTTCGACAAAATATAATTTTCCAACTCCATCGTGCTCCTCCACATTATTCAAAAGCAATACACATATAAACCAACGATACACATGGATAGGTAAAAATGCCTTCTGTGAAAACAGACGTATCTTTTCATAAAATTCACCCCAAAAAGCGGTATTCTCCAACACAATCTGCATTCAGAAGCTAACGGCAAAATTGAGGTCTATGTTCATTATCATTGGGCTTTAAACCTTACATTGAAAATCAAATAAAATAAATCCTAAATAATAATCCTAAATAAATAAATGTAATAACATAAGATCCTCTGATCTGGTGTCGCTTTATTGACAGTTTTAATTTTTTTTCCAATTTTTTTAGCCCTAAATAAGGTGAAGATCAAGCTGTTTTTCAGGTCACAAGTTTGTAAAATTTGATGTTACATGTACTCTGCTCTTTTAGGAAATGTAATGCTTAATCCGAAAATGAGGTCAAAGTTTGAAAAATATACAAACAATGGAGATATTACAGATTATTATGGTAAAAAACGGATTGGAATAGAAAGGTGAAGTCTGCGGCATTTTGCTACATTTTTGATCTAGTATCACTCAATTTATTTTTTACACTAAGAGGTACTCACCCTGTATGTATATATATATATATATATATATATATATATATATATATATATATATATATATATATATATATATATATATATATATATAATAATTAAATATTTAGGTTTAAGACATATATTTAAATATGCATTAATGTTGTTGAGTAGATAAAATTAAACATCTGAGCTTTGGTTGATTATTTATTTGCAACTTCTATTACAATTTTGGTTCTACTTATAAAAAAAATAGTAGATTAACAAGTTCTCTGTGTCATCTGAGGAACGCATGATGGTATAGAAGGATCAATACAATTAGGATTGATGAATTAATTGCCACTTCTATTGAGATTATTTTATAAGAAAACTAGTTTCGAATACTATAAAGGTCTAAAACATCAAAACTTTCAACACTTCAGCACTATGTTACATGGATTATATTTAATAATGTTTTAAAAAAATTAAGACAAAAATCAAATATTGGTACTCGCCTGAGGATATCTAACAGATATCTGAAATATATCCATCGTGGAAGGGGGGCAGGTAATTTTTTTTGGGATTTGCTCTATGACTCATTAGATTTTTCTATTCCTATTGGAAACAAATTTAAAATGGGGCTATTGGAAATGTTTATCTGGTCATTTAAACAAAAATCTGGATCGGTTTTAAACGATTTTATTATTTCTAATGATCCATAAATTGAATGACAAGATAAAAATTTACCCCATCTTAAATTTGTTTGCAATAGGAAAGGAAAAATCCAATAAGTCATAGGGAAATCCCAAGGTAAAAATCCCAAATAATTAATCTACCTGCCCCCTTCTCCCTGCCACGATGGATATATTTCAGATATCTGTTAGATCTCAGGTGAGTACCAATATTTGATACCAATAGTGATAGTCACTGATTCGTTGAGTTCTCTGAAGGGCCTAGACTGTATGTATCCGAAACATCCCAAAATCCCGGTTATACACTCCTACTTATCCACACTGGAAGGTTTAGGCAAAACAGTAAAGTTTATATGGATATACCAATAGTGATAGTCACTGATTCGTTGAGTTCTCTGAAGGGCCTAGACTGTATGTATCCGAAACATCCCAAAATCCCGATTATACACTCCTACTTATCCACACTGGAAGGTTTAGGCAAAACAGTAAAGTTTATATGGATCCCCAGCCACGTGGGTATTGTGGGCAACGAGCTGGCCGATCTAGCTGCAAAGGAGGCTCTCGAACTACCGGGGCGAGGCAAGATCGCACTAACTTCATCTGATCTACGAAGAGCCCTAGAGAGGGAAATCGATGCTGGATGGCAGTCAATGTGGGACGAAAGCCCTCCGAATAAACTGAAAATGATTAAAAAAAATGTCAAACCCTGGAATACATCCAGCCGCCGAAGTCGTAGAGAGGAAGTCGTACTGACGAGACTCAGACTAGGCCACACCAGATTAACACACTCCTATCTTTTCACAAGGGGGGCTCCGCCCAGGTGCAAACACTGTTTTGGCATACTAACGGTGATACACATTTTTCAGGAATGTCCTTTTTTTACATCGCGCCTAAATAGCTTAGGACTAAATACAGACCTTCCAACAATCTTGGGAGACAACAATGAAAAAATAGAATTAGTGTTCAAATTTCTGAAATTGAGTGGCTTGTTGACAGAAGTTTGACATAAAAGATAAATAAGCAATAAAATATAATTCGATATGAAAGATATCAATAAAAATAAGATAAATAATACAATACAGATGTGGAGAATAAAATAAGAAAGAAAATATGGCGTTAATAACCTATGCAGTTGTACGCCATTAAACAAAACAAACAACAACCAATATTTGATATCTTGTTTTACATTTTTGAAAACTTTAGTATATATCTGTACCTTGGAGGTACAGAACACTATGTCACATTTCTGTAACTTTACATGAGAGCAATTTAAAAAAAAAAATTTCATTTCCTGAACTGTTTATTATACTTATGTGTACGAAATAAATCTTAACTTTCCCATCCAGGCTAGAATAGGTTGGTAACCCGTCCTTCCTGCCCTAATTGGATTCCATAAGGACGTTATACCCTCCCCCCCAAAAAAATAAGTAAATAAATTAAAAAAAAAAAATTTTATGTAACTTATCTTACAATTAATTTGTCTAAGACATAGAATTCTATTCCTTTGTATAAGAGGGAAAAGGTGAATAAGAATAGGTAATAATGTATTTTTGGTCAAAAAAGGACTTAGTGTTCTGTACCCCCGAGGTACAGATATAATTCATGTAACATATTGCTGATGTGTTGAAAATTTTGTTATGTTTTAGAACTGAAGATGAATGTTTAGCATTCGAAACTAGTTTTCTAATGAAATAATTCCAATAGAAGTGGCAATTAATTTATCAATCCTGATTGGAAATTAACTTTGGTGTTAAACCAAAATCTGGTATGTCACTTTAAACGCTTAATGGAAGACTAACAAAACAAATTGGAGGAAGTAGAAAGAATAGAAGAATTCCGAGTAAAATCTATTCCGAGAAAACGGGAAAACATTACGCATAGAACTACGGAATGAATTCAAAGAACTCTTTTTGTAAGAACATCACATATTTAAAATAAAATTAAAAGCGTTTTTGATATTTTAACTGGAAGAAACAGAAGTATTTTTATTGTGTAAAATTATACCATTAATCATTAAGTCTTGCCAAGCTTTATTTAATTTTCAACTCGCGAACATGCTAAATTTTTGAAATTTAGGCGAAACAGTCCGGATCATTGACGTTCCGAATAATCGATGCTCTACTGTAGTAGTTTAGGCCCTTAAAAAAAATATTGTTGGTAGGCTAGAGGTCTAGAGAGAAGGGCAATTGAGAAACAGGTTCATAAACAAGCACCAAAAATTTCATAACGATAGGACCTTTCATAACGATGATTTTTTTTTTTTTTTTTTTTTTTTGGTCGTTATTTGGTTGAATTTCTGAATTTTTTTTTTTTTCGATTTTCGTCCACCAAAGAGTATCATCTATTCAGGGAAGGTTAAAGCCCCCCTCTTGAACTTTTTTAAAAATTTGTTAAACGGTACACAATTGGTCCTGTTTCTAATTTACAAGCAGACGTTTTAAATTGTAACTCATAAATTTGAATGCAGATTTTTGTGTGGGTAGTAGGGACCTATAATGGTGCAAAACTAGAGTTAAAGCCGCCAATGAGCATTGTAAACCGATAAAAAAAAAATATGAAAATCACGTATATTAGATGTATAAATAATATATGAGCGTAAGGTATTTATTTTATGTTTATAAGTGATATAGAATTTTAATTGAACATTCTATGGTTGCTTTTGCAAAGACCGAAGTGAAGAACGGCGAGAGAAATTTAAAGGCGGGAAAACATCGGAGCTAAGTTAGTATGTGAAGATAAATGGAAAATTGAGTTTTAATTTCGAATGTCTACCGCTAGAATGCGCGCTGGTAACGAAGTAACTGGTTTCCGAAAAGTAACTGTTAAAAGGACCAACCTTTTCGAAAGTAATATACGAATAACAAGTTTGGATTAGGAAGTTTCTTTCAGATATTTTAAAAAAATATTAATTATTAATAGGGCGTATAAAAAAACAAACAAACCGTTTTATAAAATTCCAGAGTTCAAAAGTCTCTAAATATCTTAATGATATTTGGTATTTACCATTATTTAATAATCCCTTTAGAGCACTCTCTAAGGTTGTTTCTAACACTGGAATTCTTAAAAAAAAAGCCTCAGTTCAGTTATTTATTTAAAAGAAGAATCATGACAATGTCCTACATAAGATATTACTGGAAAAAAAATTTCAGAGCCGCTGAAGCAACTCGTGAAATTATTAAATATGAAGGGAAAGGCGTCCTTGAAGAGCGCACTGCGCGGCGTTGGTTTGAAAAAATTAGAAGTTAAGATAAGACGTTGGAAAGGAAGAAGGGCTCCGGGCGGCCATTAATGGATATTGATGAGGTTCTGAAAGAAGCTGTTGAGTCAAGTTGTCCACAAGTACTCGCGAACTTGCCTGGGAGTGTGGTTTCTCGAAAGATACTGTTAGTCGCCATTTTCTCTCCATGGGGAAGGTGAAAAAGACCTGTCGACTGGTCCCTCACGAACTTACTCCTCAACAATAAGCAGAAAAGTTTACAGAACTTGATGGGTTTGAACTCCTGCGTCATCCACCATATAGTCCAGACCTCGCACCTTCGGATTACTACTTGTTTCAATCCATGGCCCATTTTCTTCAAGGGAAAAAATTGATAATTTTGCGGAAGTTGAAAATGCTGTCCAAGAGTTCCCAAGGAATGGTATCAGCGTGGCATCGAGCAATTGGCTAGCAGATGTGTAATGACGGTGGATAACAATGGATTATACTTATTAATTATACGTATTAATTGTATTTTATATCATAGTAATAATAATACTAATATTTGTTTAAAATACGGTATTTATTTTTTATTCACCCTATTATTACTATTCTTATAATAATTTGCAAATATATATATTATAATATTAAGAGATATTAGCATGGAGAAAATAGTAGGCGGCTGGTAGGAGAGAGGGTGTGCAAGCTGGCCCACTGCATTCTTCTGGGAAGTTATGATTCACTTAGAACTGCATTCCACCCAGCTCAACGTCCCCTTACTTGCCTTTTAGCAGCCTTATTCAACTCGATAGTCGATAGATGTTAAACGATGGTAAAAATAAATAAATAAATATACATACATATTTATATACATATATATAATAAATACACACAGTTTTAAATATAAAATTTACGACTGCTTATTAGATGACTGACAAAGATCGGTGGCAGGCATGTACAACAAATACAGAGCTGACTGAAGATGGAAGGATCGTAAAAGTCCTTTAAAAAAAAAAAAAAAAAAAAAAAATTAGTGCTAAAATTAGGCATAGACCATATTTTTTCTTGCAGGTTTCTTGTTCAATATGTAATTTTTTTATTTCTTTCTTTTATCTTCAAAAAAAAATGTTCATATATTCATTTTATTGAATTATGTTATTAATATTATTGTAAACATTTCAATTTATACGTAAATATGAATATTAATAAGGTACGTAGTATACATTTGTATGGATCGTACCAATTTAAATAAACGACCATTTCAAAGGGTTACTTTGAATTAAAAAAAATAATTTTATGTGTATTTGTTAAAAAAAGATTTTCTGATTAACTTCCTTAGGTTGTTACCAACATGTTTTATTTTTGTCTTACATTTTTAAATATTTATATCATATTACGGATGTTTTGAATTTTTGTATGTCCTAAGAACTGATGAATGTTTAACATTTAACTATTATAAAACAGCCTTAGTCAGTTGAATAAAACAGTCCCCAGTCTAGGGTTGGGCGATAGTCGATAGTTAGCACTATCGATAGGCCGATACTATCGGTTGAGAACTATCGATTGCAATCGATGGTTTTTCGATAGTAGCTTCCTTTTTTTCCAAAGCTATTCAATAAAGAATTTCAACTTATTTAATTCAATTCAATTATCTACTTACTATTTGGAATTTGCAGGATTATAAAGTATAAGATTATATCATAAAGATAAGAGAAAAAACCAATTTATTTTAATTTAAAAAAAGTATTTACAATTTACATGGCTACAATAATAATGAACCAATCAAATCATCAGAAAAGAAAAATAACGAAATAGTTAATTTCAAGAGTCAAGTATGCTCCTTGAGCCACTTATTTCCCGAAAGAAAAACTAGCACTTCTGCTTTCCTTTGGCTTAATCTTCGAGAGAACCCTTGAGCTCTAGGAATTCCGAATTCGATTTCAAAAGAATTCAACACTGGACAGAGATAGATCAGCATAATTCCGAGAGTTTCAAAACTTGAGGGTAAAAAAGATCTCTCGATAGTGACCATGGATAGGGATGCTCTATCGATATATCGATAGTAACTATCGACTATCGCCCAACCCTACCCCAGACCATCTTTTCACTCAGAGGGATATCGGGAATCGAGTTGGAAGCAAGTTGCGAAACTAATGGATATGAATTGGTATGAGCTTTTATGGAAGGCTAGTATCTGGATCGGGATTAAGCGACATAAGAACTTTTGGATCATTATGTATAAGTTCCTTTGTGACGTAATAACGAGCGTTGAGGATTTATATATATATATATATATATATATATATATATATATATATATATATATATATATATATATATATATCAATTTATTGAAATTTACAACTATACAAATATGTACATCAAGTAAATGAGCTGATAAAGATTACAATGACTTGTAACAACTTGAAAAGAATTACTCATCAGTAGCACTTCAATAAAATTCTACACTAGAAGATCTCTAGGCCATCTTCTTTTCAGATGTCTCTGAGGATTATCGTGAATGGAGTGGGAAGCAAGTTGAGAAACTAATGGTTTTGAGTGGTTATGGAGCTTACTATGAAAGGAAAGGTATCTGGTTTGGGCTGACACAGCGACATATGTAACATTAAGGTCTTTATGGATGAGCTTATTGGTGATAAAGTAAGGGGCATTTAGGATTTTTCGAAGGATTTTGGATTGTAAGGATTGGATACGAGATGAATTGGATGGTTTAGTAGAGCCCCAAAGCTCAACTCCGTACGTCCAAATAGGTCTAATCACAGTCATGTATATGAGTCTTTTGTAATTAATTGGGAGCTTTGATCGTTTGTCTAGTAAATGTTGAAGTAGTCTGTAACGATGGGCAGTTTCTTGTCGTTTTAGTCTTGTATGTGGATTCCAGGTTAGACGTTTGTCCAAGTGGAGTCCTAGGTAGCGGATTGATTACTTAATTAAAAATATTTTAATTGCGTCGAAATTCTGTAATTCTTTTAACTTATAATTAATAGTTAAATTATAATTAATAAAATATAAGTTTCCATTTCTTTCTTTTTTATAGAGTCAATTGTTTTATTTTTGACCAGACAAATTGTTAATAAAAACAACTAAAGACTTACTAATAAGTTGAAGTGATTCGCAAAATACCAGCCTGAGATCTAGCGGCGACAGAAGTAACTAGATGCATCTATAACGGTAGAGAGCGGTTTGCTATGGATAGGCCCGTCTACTTTTAGATATTTCCAATCTGCAATCATAATTTTCTTCTCCGGGGCCTTCTAGATATGATATGACTCATCTATATAGTATTTAATTAAAAAATTATATATGTATATTTATAAATATAATAAAAATAAAATCACTAACTATCCAACGGAGAGTACATGCAAAAATCTGAATAAGATTATATACAACAATTTTCTTAAATCTAATTAAATATGATAATACCGTAAAACTTAATTATTTATCCCTAATGAGTTTACGGTTATATTTTATGAAGGGGAATATAAATAATAAATAAATAAAACAAAGTATGTCTATAATATTATTTGTTAGTCTTAGTTAAATGAAAAACTATGAAATACAAGAAAAGGTACAAATGTACACTAAATATTAGGATATTCAGAATATTTAATTAAAATTGATAATTTAGGTATTGAAATTTATTTTAAAATATTTATATTTTTTTATTAAATTACAGGCTACAAATTACATACGTACAATATTTAAAAATGTAATGTAAATATGAAAATATCAATAGGTGCCCAAACTTTTTTTTTTTAAGAACCTAAACTTACTAGTTACAAATATATAGTAACAATTTCAACAATATTAAATGAGGTGCAATTATATTATAAATTATATTTATTTCAATAACTTAGTCCAGCCTTTTGTTCCTTTATTAATTTATTGCAATTTACAACATATTCCGGGAAAATCCTATTCCCATCTTCAGGCAATAACTTTTAAACAATAAAATTTTACAGACATTAACCATACACGACACATAATACAATTTAATTTAAATTAAACAATTTTATATCATCAATTTTATTGTGTTCCACAGTGCCATAGATATTTTTAATAAATATAAATACATAGTAAAAATAATTATATAAATTAGGAATATAACAATAAAAATAAATAAAAACCAATAAAAATAAACCAACAATTTTTTTTTTTTTTTTTTTTTTTTTTTTTTTTTTTTTTTTTTTTTAATATATTAATGGCATTGGAATTATCCATACAGCCAATTGCCAATTATTATGCTATCTATTCAGTTCTTTACTAATTCAATGTTAGATATATTTATTTATTGAATATAAATATTGTGTTATGCTGATTATTTCTTCTGGTTTGTCTGTTGTTAGTACATTTTTATATCGTATATTATTATTATAAGGTTTTAGAAAATTAAGAAACTTTTCTCTTTGGTTTTTGTAAGCCGAGCATTCAGTGATTATGTGTTGGAGGGTTTCTCTTTTATTACATCTATCACACTCTGAGCTTTTCTTAATTCCTATGCGTTGCAGATAAACATTGCATAAACCGTGATTAGTTCTAAGTCTAGCAAAATTTTTAACTACATCTTTGGTTAAATTTAATCGAAAGAACCAGGGTTCCCTTAGAATTTGCGGTACGATAGACTTAAAGTATAAGCCTGTGGATGATTCCTGATATTTCTGTTCCCACTTATTAAGCATATGTTTTTTTAACATCGAAAAGAATTCCAAGTACGGCAGTTTTATGTCAGTAGTATGCGTTAGGTTGACGGAAGTTTTTGCAAGGCGGTCTACCTCGTCATTCTCGGGAATTCCCATGTGTGCCTTGATCCAAATGAATATTATTTGTTTTTTGTTTTTTATTGCAAGATAGTGCTCTTTTATGACGTTGGCTAGAATGTTATTTTTATTTATGTTACTATTATTTTTTATTGCTTCTAATGAGCTCATACTATCAGTTAATATTATAAATTTATTTTCATCTGATTTGTTAATAAGTTCAAGGGCTTGAAATATAGCATATAATTCAGCGTTGTAAATAGAAGTGTTGTTTGGTAATTTGTATTGAGCTGAATATCTAAACTTTGGGATGTATACTGCAGAGCCTGTATTATCCTTTGTTTTGGATCCGTCTGTGTAAATATTGATATGTTCTGGCCAGTTTTCTCTAAGCAAGGATTTTATTTTTACATTAATGATAACGGGAGGCATCGAGTTTAATTTTCTGTTTATAATTATATTATATTTTTGAAATAACATATCGTATTCAAGTGAATATATTGGTAGTTTGCAACTGATAAATAAGTTAACGGCTAAATGTTGGTATTTTATAAAACTATCGTACATCATAGGAACGTATTTTTTCTTTTCCCAATATTTCGAGGTTAGAATGAGAGTACTCAAAGATACTACTATTTGTTATAACATTTTTCATTACTTGCCTTAATCTTGAAAAACATTCTGTCTGCTAAAAGTTGTCTTCTAAACTTTAAAAATGTTTCACCAGCCTCGTTATATAACACGTCTATCGGAGTGGAATTAAGAAGTCCTAAGCACATTCTTAAAAACCTATTATGTATAAACCAACAATTTAAGTGGTTTTATTATCAGAATCAGAAGCTATTATTTTTTTTTTATTTTTATTTTTTTATAATCTGTGTAATGTAGAAATTTCATATATTTGTTTATATACATATATAAAAGTCATCTTTTGCGGACTAAATAACTGTTAAAGTATTTAAATAGGATTAAAAAATAGTTTAATTCAAAAAAGTATATATTTTCTCTAAGTCAGGTACAGGTATTATTTTTGAAGTTTCAGAAAAAAAAAAATTTTAAAGTTAGAAAAAAAAAATTCCGGTACCGGGAATCGAACCCGAGCCTCCTGGGTGAGAGCCAGGTATCCTAGCCACTAGACCATACCGGAGTACGAGATAATCTCAGCATTATGTAATTTAATAAAGTATTAGTATACGGTAAAATAATTCATTAACTAAAACGACACTTTAAAAATTGTTAGTTAACAATATTAAATTACTACTCCGCCCCAGCTTCCGCACAAACACATTTTTCCGATTACAAACTTAATTTATTTTCGTTGTTTTCGCTCTCTACTATTTCCGACCTTTGAAAATAAACTTTTTTTTTTAATATCGATTTATTTAAATTTACAACTGTACAAATATATACATCTAGTAAATGTGTTGATAACGATTACAATAACATGTCAAAACTTGAAAAGAACTACTCATCAGTAGCACTTCAATAAAAATTCTGTACTAGAAGGTCTCTAGGCCATCTTTTCAGACACCTCGGAGGATTATCGGGAATGGAGTGGGAAGCAAGTTGAGAAACTAATGGATTTTAGTGGTTATGGAGCTTACTATGAAAGGATAGGAATCTCGTTTCCGCTAAATCAGCAACATCTGGAACATTAAGATCTTTATGGATAAGTTTGGTGATGACAAAGTAAGGAGCATTGAGGATTTTTCGAAGGATTTTGGATTGTAAGGATTGATACGAGATGAATTGGATGAAGAGAAACTTAAATAAAATTTATATCATCACATAGCCTCCCGTATTAACTACACTTACGTTTTTAGTAAAATCAAGAATAAGTCAATTTGGTACGCCTTATCACTTTGCGATCGTATCTAAACATGAAGTAAATATTTATAGCACTCATGTCTCATGTATGTCTTTTAGTTTCATCTAAACATGTCTAGGTTATCTTTTGCTTTTTACTGTTATTCTGAGAAACTAATAAAACTGAATCACTCCTTGACTGGAAAACACAGTAGATCCATGGATTTGCCTATGTACTGCTTCTGATAAGGAAACTGTAGGTAAATTTTCTATCCGAGCAATATTAACAGAGCTAGACTCAACAAAAAAGCTCCAACACTTAAAAAATGAAGATAAAACGTTACTTTTTTTCATTCAAACCAAAATATCTGCTAAACAATTGGTTCTAGCGAAAAATGCTATATAACAACAAATATTCTACATTAATTTTCTAATCAGGAAACTATTAGCGTATGTTCGATCCAAGCAACGACTAGAGAGCTAGAGAGTGTCAAATTGTTACACTTTTCAGCGTGAAAAAAGTTATACATTTTGGTGATGAAAAAAAGTTGCAGAATAATACGGTACTCCCTCCATCCAAACGACATGTCCAGTACTGTATTCTCTTAACATTTTTACTATCCATAATATACGCATTATAATATACATATTCTAAATTAGAAGAAAATTAATATAATTAGTGGTAAAATTTAGGTCCATCAGATATGAGCGTGCTCGTGTGTGGGCTGTTCCGCGTATACCACGGTGAATCATAGACCACCTCTCCCATCAATTTGGATAATTTTAGCCTATTTAACTTAATCAACGGCGATTCAGATTCGCCGTTAGATATACATTTCTTCTTAACTGGAATTGAATGCTATTCTAAGAATTATAATTCAACAAACAGTGACGTACTAACGAGGTAGCCATTTTTTAACTGAATTCTAAAAGGAGAAGGATCTCAATTCGATTGTATTTCTTTAAAATGATACATGTTTTTACGGGGACTAAATCAGTTCCAATGGATGTACCGTGATAAACTCAAATAACAGGTGGTAATTTTATTTTTTAGTTTGTCACACTTCAGAGGCCGCTCAATAAACATTTTATTGAAATCAACTAAGAAAGAAAGACATAAAGATTAAACCTTAAACCTACTTGTACAAACTGGAACTAAGAAATAAAAAATAAAAAAAATAATACACTCACTTGCCACTAAAAATTGAAAAAAAAAGTTAATTTTTAGAAAAAAAAAATTAATTTAATTTTCTTTTTTACTTTATCTTCATCTTCTTTCTAACTTATAATTTTTATCCTGCGTTTTCTAACAGGTTACTATTTAGTGTATATATATGCACTGAAAGTGTAATTTCCAAATGGGGAAATGTTTTGGGGGGAAAATTCGAGCACAATATACATATATATATAATGTTTAGTAAGGTTCTTCAGGTTCAGTCAATAAATAAAAACAACTATATTGTTCTCATAAACATGCCCCGCATCTTAGTAGGAATGTCCTAGTATTCTTCACACTTGCTAGTTTTCTGTTGGATTTCTGGAGTTCCTTCATCACTCTGATTGCTTCAGGACCGTGGGTTGTCTTGATTTCTTCGTAAAATCCGATCTTCCACTATAGATATTTTCCAGTACTGACTCGATATGTTAGTATGGATTAATTTCTTGACTGTTACTATTAAATGTTTAGTAAGCTTCTTGAGGTTTAGTCAATAAATAAAAACAACTATTTTGGCGACGTTTCGAGACTATATTGTTCTCAAAATCATGCCCTGCATCTTAGTAGGAATGTCCTAGTATTCTTCATACTTGCTAGTTTTCTGTTGGATTTCTGGAGTTCCTTCATTATTGTAATTGCTTCAGGACCGTGGGTTGAATGAAGATATCAAGACAACTCCAGAAATCCAACAGAAAACAAGTAAGTGTCAAGAATACTAGGACATTCCTACTAAAATGCAGGGCATGATTATGAGAACAATATAGTCACGAAACGTCGCCAAAATAGTTGTTTTTATTTATTGACTGGACCTCAAGAACCTTATTAAACACTAGCTTTCCCCGTAGCGACTTCGCCCGCTCTCATAATTAAAGAACTTTACTAATAGTTGATTAACTAAGAATAATTTGTTTATCTATAAAAGTCTTGTATTGAAGAATGCAATTGAGCATTGTTTCTTCAATATACTTAGCCCACTATGCACAGGTGCCACGGATATTATAAATATATAATGGCAGAATCAATAAGAATTTATTTAACATAACTCCTATTTGTTTAACATTTGTAGCTACATGTTTCGGAGAAAATACTCCATCATCAGGCTTCTAAATTTAAAAAACAACAACATTAATCTATAAAATTACACCAATAGTTATTACCAACAGTACACCTCTTAATCTATGATTATTTTCACATTGTCCATTCTCCATGTTATAAGGAATTATATAATATAAGACAGAACCCATGTTGAAAGTTAGGATGTTAATTTCTGCTATATTATTTTTAAGGGAAGTGAAAATAAAAAAATTTGAAACCTGTGATATACTTTCTCACATTTATTTTTAGATCTTTATGTTTTATTGAATTAATTATACAACCTGTCTCACTTAAGGTCATTAAGTATAATGGATGACAAAGAATCCATTCAAAAAAATATGTATACTGAAATTTTATCACTTAAAATGATACAACAAATCAAAATATATAAAACACCAAATCCATGTACAAATTAATGTTCTTAAGTTTTGTAACACTTTTACACATTAGATAAGAGGAAATAAGAAAACAAGAATTGATAAAACACTTAATCCTTTATGAAAATAATTTTGTTAACTTCTGTTTCACCTATTTACATTTAAGAAGACTAAATATCAATATAACACACTAAACAACACAATCCAAGTTGAACCTGCAGAGGTTTGCTTACATCTGAGGTTATAGGAAAGAACTATCGATAAATTTAAACTCGAAGTAAAGCGTAAGGATCAAACTTGGTTGTGGCTCGTAAGCCGACTATTACCTAAAGAATTATTATAGTAAACTATACTATTTAAAATCGTATGATTTTACTATAATGAATGAATTTTACTATAATGTATGATTTTACTATGTGTATAGTGAATCCTATGTGTTATGATTTCCTAGAACTATGAAAATTTTATAGTTAAAATTTGGCTCAGATGGGTTTAATAATTTTACCATTGCAAACTCTGTTGCAGAATGGTGCTAACAACTTATCGTTCGATTATTAAACATCCCTAGTATCCACACGTCACACTAAATATTTATAGCTTTTTTTTTATAACAATTTATTTGAATTAAACCAATTTTATTATCAGTTTCTAGCTCTATATAACATTGTACTGCTATAACCTCTCTTAAATGGCACTCGCCACATATCGGTCAATTTTCAAAATTTACTGCGTACCACATTTTTATCTCTTTTTAGCAACAATTTAATTGATAATATGTAAATTTTCTTATTGCTAAACCTTCTTTCAACTAAAAAGATGATGTAGTTTAGATTTGGTAAAGATTGGCTCAGTATTTTTTTGCGGTTAGTTTTGTTTTATAAAAGTAAATTCTATGAGTAAAAATTTAATTATTCAATTTATTCATGGTTAAACTCTTAACAAATATTACTAATTAAATGTTATTTTAATAACATACCGACATATAAACCTGAAACTTAAAAATGAATTTGAAATCGTTTTACGGAATTTTATTCTTCTTAAAACCTTCCTAAAAAACTAAGGAGATATAGATTAATTTAGAACATATGTTTTATTGGTAATTGTTTAATAACACCTGCACTAAAGTAATATTTATAAAAATAAATATTATTTTGATATTTTTGGGATATTTCTTGAACCCCAACTCTGATTTAAATAAAAATTTACAAAAACCTTCCCGGGAATATACTTAATAACTTCCCAAATTTTCAAGGCGATTGGATGTACGGTTTTTGAATCTATTGAGAACAGACAGACACACACACATTCATTTTTATATATATAGATTTAATAGTAACAGTCAAGAAATTTATCCGCGCGCGCGCGCGCACACACACACACACACACACACACACACACACACACACACACACACACACGCGCGCGCGCGTACACACACCCACACCCACACACATACATACATACATATATATATATAATATAATAAATAGGATAAGTTAGAGTTACAGTCCAATATTGCTTATAAAATTCCGAGTAAAGATAGTTGTGGCAAGTCTTATTTTGTTAAATCGGAACAATATCTTAAACGACGAGTGTATCAACATAAATACAGTTGCACGTCTATAAATAAAAGCCCGAACAAACCTGACCAAACAGCTTTCACCATGAGCAAAATAATTGTAAAAGAAATATTAAAGAAATGATAACCATAAAATAAACAAAAAATCAGACGTTCTAAAGATTAACACCTGTTATTCCAACTTAATACATTCAGACCAATAACATACATTTACATTTATATACATCATATAAATCATTCTTCCATTTATTAGTATATTACACTGAAATATTTTTGTACCTGCATCTTGTGAATACCATCCAGTCCTCTTAACTTAATTTTTAAGAAATAGGGATTTCCCCGCTAACCTTTGTAACTGCCTGTTCAAAATTCCCCTAGGTTAGTTGTCTACTAAAATTGTTAGTCTATTCCATATCCAGCTAGTAACATTGTAAGTAGTTTCATACTCCTCTATATTCTGTAATTATATATATTTTTATTATTCTAACACATGTTGTTATATACTTGTACTGTAGCGAACTTTATGTTTTGAAATAACTTATATATTATATTTTTATTATAACCTGTTTTTTCACTGTAGGGCATGATTATGAAAACAATATAGTCTCGAAACGTCGCCAAAATAGTTGTTTTTTATTTATTGACTGAACTTCTAGAACCTTACTAAACATTTAATAGTAACAGTCACAATCTTCGAGAAGTTTAATGCTTGGAGGTTAGGGTAGGGTTTTATTGCCCGGAACATTGTGAGATGACCATCATTGAACTTTCCGGTCATTAATCGTCTGATCGTTGCGCTACGGGAAAAAAAAGATAAGTTATCATAATAATGTTACTCAATTATGTTACAATTTTATTCTACAGTTTAATATGTCTACAGAAATTCATATTTTTAATATTTTAGTAGTTTTTTTATTCATAAATCAATAAAAGATAAACAAATAATACATCCATACAATGACATGACAAAAACTTGTATAGTAGCCCAATGGCAGCTCTGTAATGAAAGTTCTACAATTGAAGATCCCGAGGTCATCTGTTCAGACACTTCGGAGGATTGCCATGGCATGGAAAGAGTAGCAAGTTGAGAAACAAGTGGATTTGGGTATTTAGTTTATTATGAAAGGAAAGGTATCTGGTTCGTACCAAATCAGCGACTTATGGGATATTGAGGTCATTGTGGATCAGTTTATTGCCGGAGCATTAAGGAGTTTGGATTGGAGTGATTGGATGTGGTAAGAATTCGATAGTTTAGTGGAACCTTATAACCAGGGCTGCCGATTGGGAAATTTTAGAAGCCATTGCACACAAATGAGCGAATGTTTTTTGGGGTAATTCGGGGGAAATTTCGAGCAATTACTAGATCTGTGGAGGTTATAGATCTGTATCAGCAAGGTGTGATAACCTAGCAGGACAGCAAGTTAGGAGAGGATAAACAAAAGTTGTAAGGAGATGTCCAACTACGTATAATAACAAATGTTTCTTATTGTTAATTTAAAATCTGAGGGTTTAATGCATAACAATATATTTAAGCTCACCCCTCAGGGGCAGGGACTTATTTATATATTTATCTTCTGAATACTCCTAACAAAGCTGCGAAGTAAAAAAAAATCGCATATTTCATTTCAGAAATCACTGACTGTACTATTTTGTCCAGGTGGAGTAATGTAAGATATAGTTTAGCCCGTTTACCTCTGATTGCCCTAGTTGCCTTATAATAATATTATATTTTTATATATTTGTATTTAAATTAATAGTTATTAGATTTGATGATGTTGGCCAATGAATCGATTATAGTTTCTGAGGTAGGATTATAAGTAGCTAATAGCCTCTCAGTCGAGGGTACTTGCTTCATCTAATTCGTTCGGCAACAGGTGGTAGTCTAGGTCCAACTTTAGCTTGTTCTTAGTATTAATACAACTTTAATATATTAATTCACTACGTAGCTGTTTCAATATTTATATTTAAATTATACTTATTAAGTAATCTTGAAAACAAATCTGACCTCTAGAGGTTTAGCATGGTGGTATGGAAGGATGAATATGATAAGAATTGAAGAATTACTTGCCGCTTCTATTGAAATTTTTTTTTTATTCGAAGGCTGGTATAACATTTTTTAATATAGAACATTTATTAAGAGCGCTAATGTTTTTATAACTGATGAATCTTTGGCATAAAAACTACTTTCGAATAATTGTATTAGTAGCAATTAGTAGTTGCTATAAAGAAAAAAATAATAATTTAACTCTACGAAGTGTCGAAATCCAAGCAAATCCCACCTAATAACTTTTACCCTTCGTCGTAAACCTACTACTTCTTGTCCTACAGTATCCTTTAATGATATTCCACTGATCCCTGTTGAACAGATCCGCTACCTAGGACTCCATCTGGACAAACGTTTAACTTGGAATCCTCATACAAGACTAAAACGACGGGAAACTGCTCGTCGTTTTCGACTTCTTCAACATTTACTAGACAAACGTTCAAACCTTCCGATTAATTACAAAAGACTCAGTTACATGACAGTGATCAGACCTATCTGGACATACGGAGTTGAGCTTTGGGGCTCCACTGAACCATCCAATTCATCTCATATTCAATCCTTACAATCCAAAATCCTTTGAAAAATCCTCAATGCTCCTTACTTTGTCAGAAATAAACTTATCCATAAAAATCTTAATGTTCCATATGTTGCTGATTTAGCCCAAACCAGATACCTATCCTTTCGTAGTAAACTCCATAACCACACAAATCCACTAGTCCTTCATCTTGCTTCCCATTCTATTCATGATAACCCTCCGAGGTGTCTGAAAAGAAGATGGCTTAGAGACCTCCTAGTTTAGATTTTTGGTTTTTAAGTGCTACTGATGAGTAGTTCTTTTCAAATGTTGACATGTAATTGTAATCACAATCAACCTATTTAATAGATGCATATATTTTGTATAAAAAAAAAAACTCTTCGATGTAATTAATAATTATTTAGCAAGATAATTTAATTCACTGAGGCTATAAGGTTACCTATAGGAAATGGCAGGTGTTGATGCATCTGTTCTCTCAGGGAATATAGAGCTGTCTTCAGCCTTGATGCACTTCATAATCTACGAAACCCATCTTTACTTGTTAGCTTCCTGATGTCACATATATTTTCTTGTCGGTAAGCTAACATCAAATAAGTGGCCATAATATTTATTAAAAAAAATTTTTTTGCAAGCTAACATGTAGAAAAAAAAATCAACACATCACTTCTCTTTCTTCATATTTCATTTATTTATTTCTATTCATTCCAGAAATATAGTTTACATGATACATAATATTGTTTTATAATTAACTGGCATACCCCGTCGAGTCTTCGCCCGCTCAAATAAATAAGGAACCTACTTTATTAAACATTATTTTAACTATTAATTGAATTTCATTTGCTTATTAATAAAAATCTTGTATCGAAGTATGGAATTTAGAGCATTATTTCTTCAATGAATTTTTCATGCATGACATTTATTTTCAACCTGGTTAGGATTGCATTGATTAGAAGCTTGAAGAGTACGTAAAAGGATAAATAGACATTCAATTTATAATTTAATTGTATGAATTGGTAATCCAGGTGGACAGAGACTATTAAAAAAATATTGAACTCCACTCTCAATGCTTGTAACTTATGTCCCATTAATCATATTTTTACACACAATATTAAAAAAAAAGATGTCGACATTTTGACTTGGCAATGCTTTTTAATTTGGCAGAAATAATTCTATCGAACCACCTGGTTGGATTTTAATTTCTGTCATATATAACTATAAAAGTATATAACAGTTTGGCAAACATCGTTTCTGGAACTCAAGATTAAAGATTTTAATTATTATTGAAGTAAAATTTATTATTATAAACCTTCCTATATTTATGAAGATGTGTGTTTTTTTATTTTTTTGTTTTGAAATGCGTATGTTGTTGTTAATCTTAAATCAAACTCAAAATTCTATTTACCTCATTTCTATTTCCTTCACACCTAAAATGAGTGAATAGATTTCAATAGGAAAAACTGGAAGTGAAATACGATAATAAAAATACTTTTTATATATATTTTCACTGTTTATATTAATTTAATATAATATTCATTATATTAATCTAATGTTCGATTTCAAAGATTAAATGTATACTATAATGTCTAACCATTTAAATTGTTTTTTCTTTCAAGTTTTGCGTTTAAGTGTTTAATTAATTTCAACTAATATCTTTTAATCGACTTGTTGATTACATACTCATTAACAACTCTTTTGTACTGTAAAAATTTTATTATTTGAATTGCGAATGTTTTCTATTTCCCTCACACCCTATCAGTTCATAAATGTGCATTTAGACTAGGGTTGGGCGATAGTCGATAGTTAGCACTATCGATAGGCCGATACTATCGGTTGAGAACTATCGATTGCTATCGATAGTTGCTTCCTTTTTTTCCAAAGCTATTCAATAAATAATTTCAACTAATTTAATTAAATCTAATTATCTACTTACTATTTAAAATTTGCAGGATTATAAATTACAAGATTATATCATAAAGATGAGAGAAAAAAACTAATTTATTTGAATTTTAAAAAAAGTATTTACAATTTACATGGTCACAATAATCAAATCATTAGAAAAGAAAAATAACGAAATAGTTAATTTCAAGAGTCAAGTGTGCTTCTTGAGTCACATATTTCCCGAAAGAAAAACTAGCATTTTTGCTTTCCTTTGGCTTGATCTTTGAGAGAACCCTAGAGCTCTAGGAATTTCGAATTCAATTTTTAAAAAAAGTCGATACTGGACAGAGACATATCAGCATTATTACAGAGAGTTTCAAAACTTGAGGGTAAAAAAAATCTATCGATAGTCGACACTATAGGCATGACCTACCGATATATCGATAGTAACTATCGACTATCGCCCAACCCTAATTTAGACTACATTCTATGAAGGAATTTTTTGCTGAAAAATGAAGAAATGAATGAAAAAAAAATTTTGTTTACATAACTTTTTTCTAATGGAATCGCAATGTCGAAATTCCGACAAAATTATAGAATGGCCCATATATTAATTATATATTTTCAATATAGTATTTTCACAGTATAAAGCATACAAAACCAGTAGACAATGTATAATAAATATTCTAAGGCGCTGGCCATTAAATGCGAAATGAGATGTAGCCCAGGCGCCGATGAAGACCCAACAGCAATACAAACCTTAGACCCTCTAACGACTCATTAATTAATTTTAATTACACTTTGGTCGAATAATCCGCGGCTGGCGTCTACTAATGTATTTAAATCCAGGATCTGTTTCCTTATTGTTTGTGGGGAAGTTCAATTTAGCTTCAACACTTTGCACATTGCACATTAAAAAAATTATAGTTTAGAAAAACATGCTTTTATAGCAAACCTAACTAAAAAGCTAAGTGCGGTTAACAATTTGCAGCAGTCAGACCTTTCAATTTTTTGAGTTCAAGATTCGATGCTAATTTTTCTGTACTGTTCGTGATTTGCTTGCAATATTGTTTGTTTATTTCGTTTAACGTCACTTTATGCTGCTATGGCTAATCGGACGAGGCTACGGTGGGAGTCCTAAATTTTGCCTATCCAGGTATAATTAGGATAGGGATCTTTAACGAGTACCTGACATCGCACAGGCTCGGGACCCCCATTTTACGTCCCTTCCGAAGGACGGCATAGCTAAGGATTTTTTACTCCCTTTAAAAAATCCTAAGGTCACCTGCCGGGCTGCGAACCCGCGATCTTGGGTTTAGTAGGTTGCTATGCTAACCACTACACCACAGGTGACCCCGTTTGCAATATTAATGCAGTTTATCTAAAATCATCTAAAAATATTTGTTTTTTTGACATATCTCAGAGTAGGAATTGGCAAATTTTTGCTTTAAAAAAAATCCTATCTTGCAAAACATGTAATGATCTAAAACTTTTAGTATTTAACATTTTTTATTGAGCTAGCCATTTCTGCGTTATAGACTCTTAAACATGATCACAACTAACTGTTTAAAGTTTGAAAAATTCTTCAATGTTTGACAATCGATTAAATTTCGTCTAATAAATTTATTTGACGCCTTAATAAATTTCATCTTAAAGGGTGTCTTTAGACGCACAATTTAATAAACTTTAATTTAGTAGATAAAACATTTTTCGATTGAAAGCATTTTTCTTAATGTTTTTTTTTTTTTCCAAAATATGAAAAAAGTTCAAAACGTTAGGATTTTTTTCACCCCAAACATTTTCCCCTTATCAAATTTAGTTTAATTTTTGATATTTTATTCTCAGAGCCCACCTGGACGATATAAAAACATAAAACCTACTACTTTACCTTTGGCAAGGTAGACCAAATTACCTTTTGGTGTAATTTAACTAGACTAAGTGAGAACATTAGAAAGTTGTGCAAAATAAAAGTTGATGACACGTTGGGAAAAGAAGGTTAAATATTTTGATTTCATAACGTTGTTTAATTTCATAACCTTTCCTTTGACAACGAACATTTCATGTGAAAAGATCCAATATATGTAGAATATTATTCTTTATAGTTATTTTATTATTTGTCCTTCGAGGCTTTCAGGACTTCCAAGTAGAAGTCCTGTATTCTCAGAATTTCTTTTCCAGTTAAACAGCTGATTAATATTTATTGGAACGGACTGACCGTTGCTTTTGTTATGGACTATATCCGCGTACCATACCGTACCACCCGATATCCAAACCAAGGCACGTCCGAACCCATCCGGACTCCAAATCCCCATTCTAGGGGAACCCCTGACCATTCGGTGCCACGAAATCTAAAAAATGTATACTAACTGTACCAGAGCAGTGGAGGTGATCTTTTGCATTATGTTGCAGAGGTCTGGGTATTATCAACTCAACTCAACACACTAAATATCTTATCTACTCACTTGGTTTAGTTAAATTACCCCAAAGATAGGGGTCTGCCTTCCAAACGATGGGGTAGTAGGTTTTACACTTTTATATCGTCCAGCTGAGTCCTGAGAATAAAATATCAAAATAAAACTAAATTTGATTGAAAAATGTTTTATTTACAAAATTAAAGTTTATTAAATTGTGCGTCTAAAGACATACCTTAAGCTGAATTTGATGTCAAACATCGAGGAATTTTGTCAAATTTAAAAAGTTAGTTTTGTTCATGTTTAAGAGTCTATAACGCAGAAATGTCTAATCCAATAAAATAATGTTACGTACTAAAATTTTTAGATCATTACATTTTGTACAAAATAGGATACTTAAGGTAAAAAATTTGCCTATTCTTACTCTGAGATTTATATTAATATTAAATTCCTTTAATTTCCCAATTAGCTTCGAAACTTGAATTTGAAAAATTAAAAGGTCTGCTTCAAATTGTTCACCACACTTAGCTTTTTAGTTAGGTTTGCTATAAAAGCTTGTTTTTCTAGTTTTTTAAAACTAAAATGTTTTTTGAATGTGAAAAAAACATTACACCACCAGGGGTCACCTGTGGTGTAGTGGTTAGCATAGCAGCCTACTAAACCCAAGATCGCGGGTTCACCCCGGCAGATGACCTAAGGATAAAGGGAGTAAAAAATCCTTAGCTATGCCGTCCTTCGGAAGGTACGTAAAATGGGGGTCCCGAGCCTGTGCGATGTCAGGTACTCGTTAAAGATCCCTATCCTAATTATACCTGGATAAGCAAAATTTAGGACTCCCACCGTAGCATCGTCCGATTAGCCTTAGCAGCATAAAGTGACGTTAAACGAAATAAACAAACAAACATTACACCAAAAAAGTATAAACCCCAGCTAAAAGACATATCCATGTCAAAATTAAAATTACAGAATTTTAAATTAATATTATTTATTACATCGGTGGTTAGGTTCAAGTGCGTCTGTAACAATGAATGGTACTCTAAGCTGTGGATCAAACCTGGGACCAATAGTATGAAACGTTAATCTTATACTGGAATGAGATCTCTTAATTTAAAATATTTCTCCTTTTATTCAGATTATTTGCTTTCCCTTTTTGCCTTATTGTTGGTGATTACAACAGACCTGTGATGTCGCCCTAACGATCTGTAATTCAAAACCTGTAGTTCGATGAGGGACTGATCAAAGTGAACGAAGTCCTACCTTTTACTTCACTTAGGGTAGGATGAGCCTCAGTGAATGCTAAGCAGCTTAAGGAATTTTCTTTAAAGGCACATAACGCATCTTCAGTAACAATCTTGTCTCGGAAATAGCCTCCTTTCTCAAAGCATTTGTATCAGTATTGCGCAATTGTGCGATAAAGTATTCATATTACTATGTTTAGTCCAGTCAATGAAGGCCTAAAATGAGGGTGTAGAGTGCATTGTCTGTTTTCTTCGGAAACATGTCCAGGTAGTTAGAATACTAAAAATCCTGGAGTTTTCGGGCCTGGGAACAGAAAGGGAGGGGGGTTGAAGGTCCATATTTCGTTTTTTCGCTCATATATCGAAAACGGTGCGTCGAACGCAAAACATGACTATTTACTAAATTGAAGTTAATTAAATTCTTTACAAACTTTATTCTATACACTGCAAATTTAAAAACGATTTTCACCTAGCGGTCTCGTTAAACTTGTTTATCCTACGACAAAGATCCTTTGAAAAAAAAAATGTTGTAAAGCATTAAATTTTCTTGGAAAGGAAAAGGAATATATGAACACCTATTTATCTTCAACCTACCAAAATTTTAATGTTTTCGGTAAAATGTGGTATTTAGTTGTGGTTTTATTTCTCGAAACTCAATGCCTCCTATTAGTATATATAAGCATTACGAATTCGAATTAACCGTATGTAATGAACTTCAATGATTCATTTTACACTAAGAGTCTCAAGGCCTGCCGCATATGATTTTGTCACAGGCTCTTATTCACGGATGTACTAATTCTTATATTTTCAGATCGAGTATTACCATTTTTCTGAAAATTTGTACTCTATTCAGCATACCCGAAAGAGAATTGAAAATTAAAATAAATTTATAACCAAACAAAGCTCTGTGGATTTATGTTCACAAAAGCGCAAGTATTAAATAAGTCGCATTTCTTCATGAAAACGTTAGTCGGCACTCTTTTGCTGATTCCAAAATTATATGTCTAGTCCAAAATTTATTTTCTTCATCTAAAAATTGGCTAAATGTAATATCAGAACCTATATATGAAATTTTGATCAATTCCAGGAAAACATCCATGCCAGCACACTGAGGATCCTGTTCTGTTGTAAAATCCACTTTTTTTTCGGTGCATTTTAAGGCAAACAGTTTCGGAGTTATAGCTAAAAGAGTACCGACAGACGTGTTTTCGCAAGAAGTGAGACTTACCACAACGTATTTAATACATGCGCTTTTAGGAAATTCGATTTATAAATCGAGTGGGCAGGCTATTCAAAAACAATTGGCAGGTTGAAGATAAATTGGCCCAAACAAGATACATATTCTTCCATGACAAGCTTCATACCCTTTCGAATCCACTAGCCTCCCAACTTGCTTCTCACTCGATTTCCCATAATCCTCCAAGGCGTCTGGAAAGATAGCGCCTCCTAATATAAAACAGTTATTGGAATAATATCAATGAGAAGTTTCTTTAGAAATTTTTTTTTTTATTGTAATAATATTTCCAGTTGTAAATATCAATTAATATAATTAAAAATATATAATTATTAATTTTTTTTTTATTGTACAAGTTCTTTGAACTCTCCAATTGAAGGCAGAGTACTAAGGTCAGTGACCGAACCCCTAAAACAGGTAAACATTAATGTAAATGTTAAAACTGAGGAACATAGGCCTCTGGAGTATCTTCCAGTTGTTTCACTGCTTGGAAAACATCATCCAGCTTGCTAATAACTAAAATTTACAATATCTGCAAGTAATTTTTAACACAAACCTTTAAAAAAAATTTAAATAATTTTAACATTGTTTATTTTCTGCCTCCAAAATTATACAGTTATATAATAATCTATAATTTATAATTATTAGAGAATAGTCATACTGACTTGGTAACTATTTCTCTAATAATTAGGATTGATGAATTAATTACCACTTCTATTCTAATTATGGAATTAAATAATTTCAATAGAAGTGGCAATTAATTCATCAATCCTAATTGTATCTGTTGATCCTTCTATACCATCATCCCTACGACAAGTATTGCTCTAACAACATATGGATTAATATTTGAAATGGAAAAAATATGTAAAATCAGCATTTCACTTCATAAATAGAGCTGTGTTGATATTGTATATATGGTTGCTTTCTAATAAATAGATTACAATTACTTTTAATTTTTTTTTTTTCTTTTTTACGGTTTCTCTTCGTTGGGTTTCCATCAGGTCAAACATTCTTTTCACTGTTCCCTGCCCCACCAATCACCATCTCTCGGACCTTTTCCTGCCATCTCATCCTCTCATCTTCTTGCTAATCCTCTTATCCTTATATTTCTCGGAGGGTTCTATTTTCTTACCATTTCAGGCAATCTTCCAGGAGGCAGGTGACGTACAGGTCCATGATTTAATTAAATTAATTCCAATGTTAGTTTCAAGAATTCTCAACAACGTATACCTACGACTTTTTCTCTTGTAATATTCTTTACCGTAAAATGGGGTCATATTAGTACGGTGGGGTGACATTGGTACACAATTGTTTCTGTGGTGATTTCCTTCTGGCAGGTTGTTGTGTCGACTTTTACCAAATGAGAGCCCACGAAACGACTCATTCTACGCTCTTGTTAAAAGTCGACACAACCTGCCAGAAGGAAATCACCACAGAAACAATTTTGTACCGGTGACCCCATTTTACGGTAATGTTCCTCTACTTCTTGATAAATTATTTCGCTGCCTAAGACAGAGTCAGGAAAAAAGGTCTTATAAAATTATTCAAGACGCAAACAATAACAATTCGTAACTTTTTGCTAGGCCAACATTTACTAGACAAGAGTTTAAAGCTCCCAATTAATTACCAAAGATTTACTTATATTTCACCGTAATTAAACCCATTAGTACATACAGAGTTGAGATAAGGAGCTCCCCCAATCATTTCAATTCTCCTCGGATAGGTTGCTGATTTGGCCCAAACCAGATAGTTGTCCTTTCATAGTAAACCTACTCGAATCACTAGTCTCTTAACTTGCCTCCATTCCCGATAATCCTGCGACGCGTATAAAAAGAAGATGGACTAGGGACTACTGATATTGAGTATTTATTTAAGTCATATATAAGTCAAATCTATATATATGTTTATATATACATATCTATAGTCATGTGTGTATATGAATCCACATATAAGTCATAAACCAATATATGTTGACAGTTGTGAATATCTATACTATTATATAAAAGGACAAGCCATTTTTCGTTTGTAATCACTAACCGCGGAAACTACTAAACCAATCCCAAACATATTTTAACCACATCAGCTTTATAGTTCCAGGAAGCTTTAGCAACAAAAAACAACTGGTTTTCAATTAACGTATTAATTAAAATGCGATAATGTATGGAAAACAGTGCAGTTTGAATATTTTCCGATAGATAGCGACCACCATTATATATGAGAGGTTAGAAAGGTACGGTGTTATATAGAGCTTGAAATTGGTACTAAAATATACATATATTCAATTAAATTATTAAAAAATATTTATATATATATATATCTTGACATGTGGATCCCAGTAAAGTTTGAAATCTGACAGATATGTGGCAAACGCCATTCCGTAATTGAACATAATTTTCATAGTACTAGGAAAATTAAAAAATAATAAAATTACAATAAAAATTTAAATGTACAATACTGAATTGCAGAAACAAGGTTTGCCACACTGTCATATATTATTATTGTAAGAAATTAAAGCCCACCCAGGCGAAACCGAAAAATATTATTTCTGCCGAAAACAATTATGGTAATTGTTCGGATCGGCGACACCAACCCCTACCCGCGCCCAGAATACCTTTTATCGATTCTAACCTTGTTCCGATTTATTTCGATGTTCTAGTCGCTACTTTTAGAGGGGAAAGGTTATTCTCCTACATTTACTGAGAAACTCTAAATCCCTGTTCAAAGTAATATTAACTTCTGTTACCTTCTAATATTGAAATGAGAAATAAGGAAATAATGAAGTGGAAATAAGAAAAGACACTAAATCAATTTTGAATTAATATTAATTTAATCAACAATTAAAATACTACTGAACCACCAGTAAAGTAAATTCCTGATGAACTTTCTGTCCGAGAAGTGAAAATAACAAATTATAAATATAAAAAAGACAGAATCCTTAAGTATTTATTTGGCACAACTCCTATTTATTTAACATTTGTAGCTACATGTTTCGGAGACAATGTTCCATCATCAGGCTTCTATTTTTTTTTTTAAAACACATTAATCTATAACATTATACCAATAGTTCTACAATTATATAGTAATGTGTCATTTACCTCTTAATCTGTGATTATTTTCACATTGTCAATTCTCTCCATGTTATAAGCCATTATATAATATAAGACAGAATCTTAGTTAAAAGTGATGATGTTAATTTCTACTATATTTTCTCGAGGGAAGTGGAAATAAGAAAACATGAAACCAGTGATTTTCTCACATTTATTTATAAACTGATATGTTTTATTGAATTAATTATACAATCTGTCTCACTTTAGGACAAAAGGTAATATGGATGACAAAGAATCCATTCACAAAATATGTATACTGAAATTTGATCACTGAAATTGAAAAACAAATAAAAATATATAAAACACCTAATCCATGTACAAATTAATCTTCTCAAGTTTTGTAACACTTTACAAGTTTTAAATTTGATCACTGAAATTGAAAAACAAATAAAAATATATAAAACACCTAATCCATGTACAAATTAATCTTCTCAAGTTTTGTAACACTTTTACACATAAAATAAGATGAAATAAGAAAGCATGAATTGATAAAACACTTAATCCTCGTGTTGTTAACTTCTGTTTCACCTATTTACATTTAAGAAGACTAAATATCAATATAACAGACTGAACAACACAATCCAAGTTGCGACTGTATAAGTGATTGTTTACATGTGAGGTTATAGGAAAGAGCTATCGATAAATGTAAACATGAAGTGAAGCGTAAGGATCGAACTGGTCGGTGTGGCGCGGGTCAAGCCAGTTTGGTGGTGTCGCCGATCCGAACAATTACCACAATTATTACCAAATCAAAATGTCGATCCTTTGATTTAGATATTGTGTGTAAAAATATAATTCATGGGCCTTTTAATTGTAACCACTGACAATGCAGTCTAGTATCCATAAGATTGTCATAATAGTCTCTATCAGGATTACCAACTGATACATTAAATTAAAAATTAAATATTCAATTATGTTTTTACATAATCGGCAAATACCTTATCAGTAATATTTTAACCAGATTAAAAATGACTGCTATAACTGAAAATATCGTTGAAATAAAATGGATGCAAAAAGTTAAATGCGACAGTCTAAAGAGATATAAGAGACCAGAATTAGGAAGAGGTAAGTTAGTTATCCTTGCGGGAAGGTAGTTATTACACCCAATTTACTTCCACCTCCCAGCGGTCCTAGGGTTAAGTCCTGAAGGGTTTCGATAATTTTAAGGGCCGTGACAGGAGGGGCAGGTGTGCAGCAAGGATCCACCAGATGTTGTGGCATCTGCTTGCTGAATCCATGGATTCTGCAGCCTCAGCTGACCGATGGCATCAACAACAGGGAACTATAGGAAAAGTAAATCCAGTGAAACGGATTTATAACGGTTTTCTGGGAATAACGATTAAAAATTTTCTTCTAGATCTTTGTATTTAGCATCAGGTTAGCATCCCCCGTCGCACCTTCACCCGCTCTCAAAAGTAAAGAACTTTTTATAATGTTAACTCATAATTGAACAAATAATAGGGCGTATAAAAAAAAATTACCGTTTTATCAAATCCCAGAGTTCTAAAGTCTGTAAATATCTTAATGCTATTTACTAATACTTAATAATCCCTTTAGAGCATTCTCTAAGCTTGTTTACTAACACTGGACTTCTTCATAAAAAGCCTCAGTTCAGTTATTTATTTCAAAGAAGAAACATGACAGTGCCCTACGAAATTCTAAGACATTACTGGAAAAAAAATTTCAGAGCCGCTGAAGCAACTCCTGAAATTATTAAATATGAAGGGAAAGATGTCCTTGAAGAGCGCACTGCGCGGCGTTGTTTAGAAAAATTTAGAAATGGAGATACGACGTTGGAAAGGAAGGAGGGCTCCGGGCGGCCATTAAGGGTTATTGATGAGGTTCTGAAGGAAGCTGTTGAGTCAAATCCGTCCACAAGTACTCGCGTACTAGCCAGGGAGTTTGGTGTGTCGTCGAAGATACTGTTAGTCGCCATCTTCTCTCCATGGGAAAGGTGAAAAAGACCTGTAGACTGGTCCCTCATGAACTTACTCCTCAACAATCAACAGAAAAGTTTACAGAACTTGATGGGTTTGAACTCCTACCTCATCCACCATATAGTTCAGACCTCGCACCTTCGGATTACTACTTGTTTCGATCCATGGCCCATTTTCTTCAAAGGAAAAAAAAAATATAATTTTACGGAAGTTGAAAATGTTGTCCAAGAGTATTTTGACAGCCATCGCAAGGAATAGTATCAGCGTGACATCGAGCAATTGGCTAGCAGATGGGTAATGACGGTAGATAACAATGGACTATACTTTGAGTATTAATTGTATTTTATATCAAAGAAATAATAATACAAATATTTGTTTCAAAACCCGTCATTTTTTTTTTTATACACCCCATTTTTTTTGGTATAACTCCTAGTTTATTCATATGTTGCTACATGTTTCAGGACACAAGTCCTATCTTCAAGCTTCTAAAATATTTTCCAAGCACATTAACAGGAATATGAAAATAAAACACAAAATAGAAAATTATTTAGTCACGGGAGTTGTGGAGTTGTGCAGACAAATTTTTTTTTTTCATTTTAACGATTGTTGATTTGAGTAAACGAAAACAATTTATCATATAAACGTCATTGGGAAATGGGGTTCACTTCGACTTATCGAGTTTTTCGATTTATCGAGTTATAATTATAATAGTTTTTGTACATTGCCTGGACTGTATGTTAAGTTGTATATGAGGCGTTGAGATTTTGTTCTCGGCGTCTCACATTATCTGTAGAATATAAATGATGTTTGCAGTTAACTAATTTATTTCGTGAATAATATTTTTATTTTTTAAGACATCTGGTTGGCTCTTATTATTGGACTGCAATAGTATTTTTTTTTCTTGTTTTATAGCTATATATTGTAATTTACAACTGCATATAATATAAATATAAAATACTACAAGTAAATGTGATAATAATTTTAAAATAACATGCAAATTACTTAAAGGAACTACCCATTGATAGCACTTATGAATTTTTTCATAAAGACCTCTACTCAACCTAATTTTTGCACTTTCGGGCAAAAATGTTACTTAGCATCTTTTTCCACTTCATGGACGACACGTATATTATATATTCTGATATAATATAGAGATTTTCAAATTAATAAGTTATAATTTATGAAATAATGATTTAACTAAAAAAAATTCTTATTTTAAGAGAAATTTTTTTTCACAGTTATTGTCATGATGTACATTTAAAATGAAATAATGCTCTGTAATATTCATAATATACGGATAACTAATTATGTAAAGAGTACAACAAATAATAAATAATATATCTTTTACATTTTTTCTTAATTTATATTTAATATATATTTATATTATAAAGTTAAATACCCCGCAAAGGTAAGTAGACTGCCGAACTGCGGCATTGGGTCACTGCTCCCGGATCTCAGACCAACTCACTGCAGAGAACGCCTTTAAAAATCCATCTCCTATTGCGACAAAAATATAAATATGTTTTGAAATCCGTAAAAAAAATATTTATCAAAATATATTTAAAATCAGAATTTTTTTCTATTAAAGGTCTAATGTTATGTTCCGGAAAAATAATTAATGTTACGTTACTCAATCATGCGCAATATATAAAAACTTCTAGTGATGTAGATATTTCCGGGATAAAAATTTAACACATTGAGCAATTCAAATAGTAGGGTCTACCATATCCGAAAAAAATGAAATCCAAGAGGAAATAGGGGCAAAGTTAAAAGCCTGTAATGCTTGTTATTTGTTGTAAAACTACTCAGTTCACGCTTATTCCCTAACAATTTGAAAATTAGGATATATAAGACTATTATACTACCAACAGTTCTCTATACGAAACCTGGCCGCTTACTTTAAGGGAGGAACAGCGCCTTAAAGGTTTCGAAAATACTTATTTAATATTTGGCCCAATAAAAGGATGAAGAAAGAGGAGAATTTAGAAGGCTCCACAATGCGGAACTGCGGGAGTTATAACCGGCAAATATAGTTCAAGTAATAGCTTGTGCGGCGATTAAATGGGAATGTAAAGTCGTTGGGTTTAGTAATGATCGAATTCCGAAAAAAAGTAATCAGTTTTGAGCCGTCGGGTAAACTAGTGATGGGTAGACCAAGACGTAAATGGGAGGATTGCGTCAGGGCCGACCTGTGGAAGTGGGTTTTGGGGGAGTGGGTTGGAGGGAAGTGTGCAGTCGACGGTTGCTGGTGTCTGCATCGAACCTTCGGATTTGCTAAGCCTTTTATTATTATTATTATAATTATTATTACTCATTCATGCAGCTGTTCCACTATGCAGGCGTGTTAAAGTTGTTGTGCAGTATCTTTTTAATTGAGAGAAGAAAAATTTAAAATTTACCTACTTGATTTTTATGTTTTTTGAAGAATTATATTTTTCAATCTGAAGAACTTTTTCAAACTCGCCTACCCCTCTCAAAAAGATAGAGTGTTAAGAAACGAAATACAAAAAAGAAATAACATAAGAACGCTATTTTTTTTATTTATTTTCGTTCGTTAGAAAAATTTAACATCGAAATAATAATTTAAATTTTTTTAATAAAATAACTGGCTTCTAAATTGTTGATTTCTCAAATATTAGGTATAATTAGTGTAATTGTGTGAAAGGATTTTTCGTCACTCAGATTATTTATTGCACTAAGATAAGACAGATTATATATAATAGTAATTAAATAAACACTTCGATGCAAATAAAAAAAAAATATATAAATAAGTTCTATCAGGTATCAGAAGTTAACAATGTTACTTTCAAAATTTATTTAGGGTTTTCTATTTTGATATTTTCTTATTTCTCATTTTAATATGAAAAAGTTTTTTCTTATCCTCCAACTTTATTAATATACAAATAAAAAACAAATAACAATCGGAATAGAAGGATCATATTAATCATCAAAATTTCTATGAAAAGGTGTAACAGACGTTAACATCAGTTTTAACCAAAATGAAGTGCTTTTGCGGGGATGAATGGTGATGGCCCTTCACCCTCGGAAAGTAGTGACAAAATGAATCGAAAAAAAATGTAACAATCTATCAAATAGTATTTGAGGTATTTTGAGTTGTTCGATGTTGTTACCAAAGAAAAATTTGGTATATTTTGATTATTTTTATGACATATTAATATAAATTAATACCTGATAATCTACATTAATAATAAATCATTACCAGAGCTGATATATAGAAAAAAAAATAAATGTAATCAAAGTTATGTGAAATTCGATCTTTTCTCATTTATAAAGATTACCAGAGATCATTGAGCATAACCTTAAACATGGATTTTGTGTTTTATATATTACATTTTGTAATTTTCACTTCCCTGATTTGTGAAAGTTAATCACAAGTTTGATTAAGTGTTTTATATTTTCATATTTTCTTATTTACCCATCTTTACTATGAAAATATGTGAGAGAAGTTACATTAGTTTGAACATAGAATTAGTGTTTTGTTTCGGAAATGAAGAGGAATGACCTCCGCCTCGAAAAGCAGTGACAAAACATCGAAATAAGGTAAAAATCGATTTAAAAAAAAGAAAAAAAAAAGGTATTTATGTTGGGAGGAGTAAAACAATGGTTTCAGTCTTTATGAAAAATAAAAAATAAAATTTAAAAAAAACATTGATGCATTATTATCATTATTAATATTTGAAAAAGGGACAGTTCTTGGAAGTCGGTTGCGCATATCATTTTGTTTTGACCATCCGGATCTGGCCTTCGTGAGAGCAGCTTAACGAAGTTATTTTTCACGAAGTGACGAAGCCCTTCCGGACAAAAGGTTACTACAAAACGAATTATCGAGTACACAGAAGGGACGTCAGTTCAGAGCAACGGAGGCGAAAGGGTTCGTTGTGTTCAACTGAAGCAGCGAATCAATTCTTTTATCCTTTTTATTTTTATTTCGTGAGAAATGCACTGGAAGTTTCCAACTCAACAAGCTTCTTTCGCTCGCTTAAATTCTAAAAAAAAAAATAATAAACCCTGAAATTCTCAAGACTATTCTAGAGTTCATCTTAACTTCGTTTAGATATTTGTCATCCGAAATCCATGATTTTATGGAAGTATTGTGGTAATTTATAAAATCCTCTCTATTAACCATAATAATTAAGTAATTTATTTATGACTTCCGTAAAAAAATTTTTGACTTGTAACCCACAGATTTGAATACCGCTTTTTGTGTAGTTAGTAGGGACCTATAATAGTGCAAAACTAGAGTTACAGCCGCCAATGGGCATAAGGAGCCGAGAAAAAAAAAAATATGAAAATCACGTTTCTTTTTTTTCTCAGCTTTCAGTCAAGATACAGATATTATTCTTTCACGTAAAATTGTAGTTTTGTATGCTATTTAAAATAAAAATACTTTCGTTATGCTCAAGGCACGATCCGGCTTTAGGGTGCTCATAAACTCCAAAAAAAATGACAAAATTCCAATAAAATCCTCTGTAAATCAGTGAAAAATGTTTTTCATGTAAAACTGACCTCAAATCTCGATTTAGCGCACCAATAAACTAAAATTTTGAAGTTTTCATTAACTTCTAACGGTCATTACAACTGCTGTGTTCAACCGATTACAATAGTAATAGCATCACAAGAATCAGCTTACATTCTGCTTTATACCCATGCATAGAACATTGGGTTTACCCTAAATTTTAGTGGACAAAAACTGATGTGAATAAAAAATTCCGAGGTCAACTATAACTTGAGATATCTCAATAAGGTGATCCTGCGACCTCCGGATTTGGACTAAACTATAGGGTAAAAGGAAATTTAATTTCTGATTTCGACAGAATTCGGTTTCTACATGTTTTTTTGAGATAAGGTGCTCGCTATCTATCTTACGATTATCAAACTTCTCAGCGCATCACATATTCATCGATTTTTTATGATATTTTAATTGACAATCTGCTAATTTAATAAAAATAATTTTTATAGAAAAAAACAAAACCGACTTCAAGATTAAACCTACATACACAAACTTAACAAAAAAATAATATTTTAATTGCTTTTAAACAAAAACCATAAAATGAAAATCAATGAAATTATCGATACTTACATACCTATTCACAATTTATGAGCAGTTATCTTTGGAGTCGGTGCCAGACAAGAAGGGCAGTTTAATCCTGCCTTTACAATAAACTTTCGAATGGCCGGAGACAGCGGTGTGGCGGTGATGAAACAGTGGGAGGATCTTTACGATTACAATTTCTTTTCATATTCTGTTTATTTTGGTTGGCACCGACTTCAAAAATAACTGATCAAAAATTGTAGGGCATAATAAGTGATTTTATTAACTGTTTTTTTGATTTTATCTTAAAAAGTGCCGCGTTGATTTCAAAATATTTTTTAAGGGACCACCTCTGAAGTATGACCTACCGATCTAAAAAAGAATTATCAAAATTGATTCAGAATTGACGGAGTAATCGCGTAACATACAAAAAAAAAAAAAAAAAAAAAAAAAAAAAAAAAAAAAAAAAAAAAAAAAAAAAAAAAAAAAAAAAAAAAAAAAAAACAGACGAGTTGAGAACCTCCTCTTTTTTGAAGTCGGTTGAAAAAAAATAAACATTTAACTGTTTGAGAGATCGCTAAATCAGGACTATCACAGAGTCTTCCCTTTTTCAGTTTAAATAAATTGAAAATCCAATTAGCAGATTATAATATTCTAAATAATATTAAATTTATTGCCTTTCTGTATGAAATGATACAGCGCCTTTATAAATAATTAAAGTATTATAACTAAGCAGTCATTTATGTTGTTTCATTATCATAAACTTTTTTTTTTTGTGTCTAGACTGAAATAATTATGAAAGAAGGCAGATTATGTTAGCTGAAGACAGGAAACAATTTACTAATGGACACTACATTAATTAGCATACCGAATTCCTTCGCTAATTCCAATATGCAAATATAATCCTCATTATAATTCAATAATGACCTTTCACAAACAACTACCAAATAGCGGAAAGTTCACTTAGCAAAATCGCTGTCTTAATTTGGAAATCCCTAATGAATGGAAGAACTTCCTATAGAATCATAAAATAGCAATTACTTCTTATTTAGGGCTAAAGTGGAAGTATAGCTAATTAGATAAGACAAATAAATTGAAATAAAAAATGTTAAGAGAAGATGGAACTCTTTTTAATGAGAGCTCTTAGACCGAAAAATATTCTCTCCTGTTTCAATGAAATGTCTCTTCAAGGGAACGTCTTAATTAACAAATCTCAACAATATAGTTAGCTTTAGCTTGAGGCACTTCGCTGTTCAAAATTTTAATAAAAACTCAAAAGGATATTTTCATGTTTTTTCTTTTTTAAATGAGCTTAAAAAGTGGACAAGAAATTATGAAATAAAGGGTAAATCACTAGTTATGGGCAGGCTAATACAATTATCGTAATAATAAGGGTCTAATCCATTTATTTGTGATATCACCAGGAAAATGTTTTATAAAAAGGATTTAAAATTCATTTACTAACGAAATCCTCCCTACTATCCTTTTTGCAGTAAGCATTAATAAATATTTTCCTCAAATATTATCCTGAAATACCTCTTTTTTTAGTAGGGGCGTTTTTATAAGTGAAGATTCTTTAGTAATTATAGTGAAATTGCTTCATTAATTTTTAGTTTTTGAGTTATGTAACTTTTCATTATAATTCAGGCTTCCATACCAGCTCCATTATGTTGGACTATCTGATTTTAATTAACAATAATTTTGAACTGATCATAACTGTTGTATAAAAATACGAGATATGAGTTATGGTCACTCCTATCCATTTCAATTTACTTTGGTGATTCAAACGTTCTTTCTGCTAATAAAGAAAAAAATTAATTTTCTTCATTTGATTATATCCTTTTAATACTTAAATATTACATCTCTTCCAAGTAGTGGTCATGTTTGATCTTAAGTTTCTTAAGTGACCAATACTAGTTAATGTAGTTAGTTATATTCTGTACTTCGCGGGTGGATACTGCTGTTTAAGAAAACTGGAAATATTCTAATAAGATAATTTACAAAAAATAGACCGCGTTGTATTAGTATTTAGATTATTTTTATAGTTATAGTTGTTCATTAATAAATTATCATTTTTAAATTATTAAAAATATTTTTTTAAAGATTATTTTTCCACGTGACCAGAACTAGTCTTGGCTATGACCATAAATGGAACAACATGCCCATAACTGGTATTTTTAGCTCTTTGTAAAAAAATAGAAATATTTATATGAAAGGAAGCTTTAGTGTATTTCTCAATTTTACATTCAATAGAATAAACTTTTGAGAATCTAAGTATATAACTGAAGATGTCATCTTACGAACTGTATCAACGAAATTCCCTTTTAAATCGACAAGTCCCCTTAACTATGACCATAACTAGTGGTTGGCCCTATATTTATACGAGTATTATATATATAGCCCTTTTAATATAGTCAATGAGTGCTGGAATTAGGGGTGAGTGCATGAAATATGCCATTATTTTTAACCTCATAGCTTCTTTGGAGTAGTTAAAGGTAAACATACTAAAAGTTCCCGCCCCTGGGGGGTGACTCTGTGGGGGAAAAAATCCCATTTTTGGGTTTTTTTCGATTATATCTCTAAAACGGTTGACTCTAAAAAATATGTTTGAAATAAAAATCAAAGCTAATTAAATTTCCAATATTATTAATTCTATACATATTTGTCGAATTTACAACGGTTTTTGATATATACGTTATTGAAAATCGATAATTTTCGAGAAAAAACAAATTCTTACCTCACTTTTTGTCTAACACTTGCTTCTAGTGCCTTCCACGACCGTTTCTCAGAAAAGAACGTCAGGGTCAAAGTTGTAGACCATTAAATTTACATTAATTTCATATTTACGTTTTAGGCATTTGAAGCAACTGTTTGACAAAAAGTGACGTCAAAATAATTTAATTTCGAAAATTATCTATTTTAAATAACGTATATTTCGAAAACTGTAGGAAGTTCGATAAAAATGTTTATAATCAATTTTATAGGAAATTTAATTTTTAGTCGAAACATAATTTTCTAGAGTTTACCGTTTTCGAGATGTAATCGAAAAACACAAAAATAGGACCTTCTCCCCTCCCCCCACTCTTAGCTCACCCCCCAGGGGCGGGGACGTTTAGTATGTTTACCTTCTAACTACTTCTAAGGAAGGTATGAAGTCAAAAATTATAGCATATTTCATGCACTATACAATACTTTTATTGACTGGACTAAATATAAAGGTCTGAGTTTGTGGCGGTATGCACCTGTACGGAGCGCTGCCTCAATTTAATTTAAAATTGAAGTCAGAGCCAAAAGTCTTGCCCACTGATTAAATTTTTAATTTGTTCTGAAAAGCGTAAAAATATCGTTTTTAAAACTCTATATTTCAATATTCCATAACCTATTTAACTGTAACGGAACCTCTTTTTTTACAAATCAAGCGCGGTGAAGTGTTCGTGCTGTGCGGGTTTAACTAATTTTGGTGGAGAAGTATGTAAGGCTCCAAGGTTGTAAGAAATTATTTTTTAATGTAATATATTATAAAATAATTTCTTAAATATTATGTAAATTGGATATATAACTATAATCATATTAAATTGTTACTATAATAAATAGGGTTAATGTAAGGATGGGTATTGTAAGAAAAATACCGATATTTTAAATAGAAATTTTTTTGAGCTCTGAATATCAACACAAGATATCGATCCACAAATATTAATTCACCGATGTATCATAATTTTTTTCTATTTTCTTTTTAAGAATTGCCATTTTAAATATCTGTGATGTTTCAATGATATTACTTTTTATTTTATCGATTCAGTAAACTTATTTCAAAACTTAAATAGAAACTAATTTAATTTAAATGATTTTTTTTTTTATATCAATTTATTGAAATTTACAACTGTACAAATAAATACATCAAGTAAATGTGTTAATAACGATTAAAATAACGTGTCAAAACTTGAAAACTACTCATCAGTAGCACTTTATTAAAAATCTACACTAAAAGGTCTCTAGGCCATCTTCTTTTCATACGCCCCGGAGGATTATCAAGGATGAAGGAGGAAGCAAGTTGGGAGACTAGTGGATTGGAGTGGTATGGAGCTTACTATGGAAGGATAGGTATCTGGTTTGGGCTAAATTTGCAACATATGGAACATCAAGATCTTTATGGATAAGTTTATTGGTGACAAAGTAAGGAGCATTGAGGATATTACGAAGGATTTTGGATTGTAAGGATTGGATACGAGATGAATTGGATGGTTCAGTGGAGCCCCAAAGCTCAACTCCATACGTCCAAATAAGTCTAATCACTGCCATGTAAATAAGTCGTTTGTAATTAATTTGGAACTTTGAACGTTTGTCCAGTAAATGTTGAATTAGCCTGTAACTTCGTTTATTAAAATCAAGTTTATTTGATTTAATTAATTCTCGAAATTTTCCTGGTTTTTACCTGAATCCATACGTGGTTTATATTCATATTAATATTATTTATTAAACGTGAGAACTTTAGGATTAGACACATCAATGTTTTTCACTGTTAATAACAAACGATGGAAGTTTAGATAATTTTTTTTTAATTTCCTTCAGCCCATGTTTATCATTCGTTTCGTTATTTACAAGTATGCCAAGACTAGTGGAAGCAGTCATTCATTGTCATTCAGAGGGGGCAAAATGCCTTATTGAATATAAATTAAAAAGTAAGTTTTCTAACTTTTTTGTTTATTGAAAGAAATATTATAATTTATTTTGATAAAAATTGTTAATGTCTAGTTTAGGATTGTTTATTATAGACTTCAGAACCTTTCTTAATTCCAAAAAAAAAAAAAAAAATACGTTTTTATAAAATTCAAATATTTCAAAGTGTTGCGATACTTTTGATGGGGAGTTTATACGGTGTTATGTTTATGTAATAGTTATACGATTTATTTATGTGCTTATCGATAGGACAAATAATTGATTAAAAAAAATTCTGACTATATAATAATCGATAAAGAATAATATCGATATTTTTGATGTATTATATATCGATAGGTTAATACATGTATTTGCAATTACAATATTGTTATTTGTAAGCAATAAAGTTGAGAACGAGACGCAGAACAGCTGTAGGTAGGGAACTGGGAGCCCTCTTCATCGAATTTCCGCAGCAAGGAGAGGGAAAAAATTGCATTCAAAATTATGCAGAAATTACTCCCTTTTTTTCCCTTTTTGCTTTCCTTTTTTTTTTCCACTTGCCTGAGTGAGGAACAAATTATAAAAAGGAAGAAGGATAATGTAATTTGTAAGCGGAAGGGGTGATGAATGGCGGTGCTCCAGTTGAGTTGGAACTGACTGTACTCCTGTCTGGCGTCATTGATTCGTCTGGACCTTCATCACCGTCCTTCCTTCCTCCCTCCCTCTCGTCTCAATAAATAGCGCTCTTAATCATTACCACTATATTTATTTATTTATTTTAAATAAAGTCTATAATTAGGCGCAATATGATATCTATTAGTACTTTCATAAAGTCTACTTTCTCTTACGCTCTAATCAGCAACAGACTATATCCAACCATAACCTACATTTTCATGGCTAACCCTAGAATGCTCACCATTTATTTTTTATTTTATATTGGTTTTATGGTTTTACAAAATATACAAGATGATGTTAGTGATTAATAGTCAGGCAAAAATCCAATCAGGAATATCTAATCACAAGTAGCACTTCAATAAAACCTTAACTAGAAGGTCTCTGGACCATCTTATTTTCAGACGCCTCGCTGGGTTATCAGGAATCCAATGTGAAACAAGTCGAGAGACTAATAGATTCGAGTGAGAGTGGAGTTTACTATGAAAGTTTTGGTATAGGTTTTCCCGAAAATTACCGATTTTCAATAACGTATATTTTGAAAACCGTTGGAATTTTGACAGATTTATATTGAATGAATTCTCTAGGGAATTTAATTAGGTTTAATTTTGATTTGAAACATATTTTTCTAGAGTCAACCGTTTTCGAGATATAATCAAAAACCCCCAAAAAATGATTTTCCACCCTCCAGCTCACCCTCCCAGGGGCAGGACATTTTAGTATGTTAACCTTCTAACTACTCTTAACGAAGCGATGAAGCCAAATAACATTGTTCATATATAACGGGAAAAGGATATAAATAAAAACATTATTTTATTATCAATTTATATAAAACTAGTTGAAAAAAAAAGGAATTCACAAACAATAAAGTATTATCTATTCCTATTACTAATTAAAAAATTAAAATTACTTATGGGGGTTAAGAGGAGGCACCAAACTGGCCTCACCCGCGCTACACCAACCAGTTCGATCCCTACGCTTCACTTCCAGTTTACATTTATCGATAGTTCATTCCTATAACCTTACATGTAAACAATCACTTCTACAGTTTCAACTTGGATTGTGTTGTTATATTGATATTTAGTCTTCTTAAATGTAAATAATGAAAAAGAAGTTAACAAAATGAGTTTCATAAAGGATTAAGTGTTTTATCAATTCATGTTTTCTTATTCCCTCTTATCTAATGTGTAAAAGTGTTTTCTTATTCCCTCTTATCTAATGTGTAAAAGTGTTACAAAACTTAAGAACATTAATTTGTACATGGATTTGGTGTTTTATATATTTTTATTTGTTGTATCAATTGGAGTGATAAAATTTCGGTATGCATATTTTGTGAATGGATTCTTTGTCGTTCTTATTACTTATTGCCCTAAAAAGAGACAGATATTTGAATTTTATAAAAACGTATTTTTTTTAAATATTTTTTTATTTAATATTTTTTATTTTTAATATTTATTTAATTTTTTTTAATATTTCATGCACTCAAACCCCTCATTTCAGCACTCATTGGCTGGATTTTTCGTAAATATTGGAGTAGTCGAAAACGAAAATATTTTAAACTTCTTTGTGTATTTCAAGTAATACGTTTGTACTAGGTGGAATCCTAGGTAGCAGATCTGTTCTGCAGGGATGAGTAAAATATTATTAAACGATACTTTGCAAGAACAGAAATTTATTATTATTATTATTCCTAATATTAACTTAATATTATAAGTGACGAAGACAAGTTGAATGGATATAAATCTGGAGTCGAGTCACGTCACTGTCGACTGTTTACTTTTCGAAAACTTTAGGTGTCTTACACAAAAGTGTTTTTATCGAGAAAAGTGAATTTTGTTTTGGTTAAATTTAGATTACGGAAGAGAAAGGATGTAGGCGTTAAAAAATATTTTCCAGGCTTTTGGCCTAATCCTCAACTTTAGGTTTCTCTAAGCTCTCTTAACCTTTAAGTTATAATTATAAAATATGGATGAGAAAAAATACAAAAGAGGTAGAAGATAAATCTGATATTATATAATATTATTAAAAAAAAAACTTCTACTCAAATATAGTGTTTGTGTGTTTTATTATTTTGCTTTCATAATTTCAGAGAAAAACAACGGTGAGCTCCATCTCCTAATTATTATTTATACTGTATTAATTGAAAACAAAATTATGATACACAATCTTTTGCTCCGTAAAATGATAGAAAACAGTAAGAGGAGGGTGTGAAAAACTTTATATATGATTTATATCCGTGATGTGTGACCCAAAATTTTTCGATTCTCGGTTCCAGTACTAGTACCGTTCCACAAGCGGGTCTCTACGAAACCTACCTGACCCGCGCTACACCGACCAGTTGGATCCTTACGCTTCACTTCCAGTTTACATTTATCGATAGCTCTTTCCTATAACCTCACATGTAAACAATCACTTCTACAGTTTCAACTTGGATTGTGTTGTTCAGTGTCTTATATCGATATTTAGTCTTCTTAAATGTAAATAAGTGAAACAGAAGTTAACAACATGAGTTTCATAATGGATTTAGTGTTTTATAAATTCATGTTTTCTATTTCCTCATCTCCAAGGTGTAAAAGTGTTTACATGGATTTGGTGTTTTATATATTTATATTTGTTGTATCTATTTAAGTAAGAAAATTTCAGTATACATATGTTATGAATGGAATTTTTTGTCGTCCATATTACTTATTGCCATACAGTGAGACAGATTGTATTATTAATTCAATAAAACACATCCATCTTAATTTTAATTACAATTTATTGAACTGTACAATATTTATACATCAAGTAAATGTGCTCTTACCTATTAAAACTTTTAAAGAACTACTCATCAGTAGCACTTTAATAAAAATTGTACTCTAGAAGGTCTCTGGGCCATCTTCTTTTCAGACACCTCGGAGGATTATCAGGAATGGTGGGGGAAGCAAGTTGAGAAATTAGGGGATTTGAGTGGTTATGGAGCTTACTATGAAAGGATTGATATCTAGTTTGGGCTAAATCTGCAACATATGGAACATATTTTACAGATTTAGGTCCTATCGAAATCTTTATGGATAAGTTTATTGGTGACAAAGTAAGGTACATTGAGGATTTTTCGAAGGATTTTGGATTGTAAGGATTGGATACGAGATGAATTGGATGGTTTAGTCGAGCCCCAAAAGTCAACTCCGTACGTCCAGATAGGTCTAATCACAGTCACGTATATTAGTCTTTTGTAATTAATTGGGAGCTTTGAACGTTTGTCTAGTAAATGTTGAAGTAGTCTGTAACGACGGGCAGCTTCTTGTCGTTTTAGTCTTGTATGTGGATTCCAGGTTAGACGTTTGTCCAAGTGGAGTCCTAGGTAGCGGATCTGTTCAACAGGGATTAGTGGAATATCATTAAAGGATACTGTAGGACAGGAAGTCGTGGGTTTACAACGAAGGGTAAAGGTTATTTGGTGAGATTTTTTTGGATTTATTTTGATTTTCCATTTTTGACACCATTCTTGAAGGGTTAGGATATGGGATTGGAGTGTTTGGGAGGCAAAGAAGGGATCATTGTTTACTGATAACACACATGTTTCATCAGCGTAAGTGGTGAGGGCAGTGGTAGGATGAGTTGGAATGTCAGCTGTATACACCGTGTAGAGGATGGGGCTTCATCTAAAAATAAATTTGAGAAAGTATATCACAATTTTCATATTTTCTTATTTCTACTTCCCTTGAGAAAATATAGCTGAAATTAACATCGTAACTTTCAACAAGAATTCTGTGTTTTATATATTTATAATTTGTCATTAACACTTCCCTAACTTCAGAAAGTTTATGAGGAGTTAACATTACTGGTGTTTTTTTTTTTTTTTTTTTTTTTTTTTTTTTTTTTTTTTTTTTTTTTTTTTTTTTTTTTTTTTTTTTTTTTTTTTTTTTTTTTTTTTTGACACGAAACGGCCTTATAGACCACGTGAATATCATCCCCTCCCAACTCTCCCCACACATCCCCCTCTCTTCTTCATTCTCTTAGACTGCAATCTTCTTTCTTCCTCGCTCCATACTCTCCTCCCCCTCACCTCCTTGGTACCCACAAGGACCTTTATTTCCCTTAATTATTCCCTATATCTATCCCTATCCAAACAGTCCTGCTTGAAATCCCCAATTTCCCCGTATCTTTCTTCACCTGCCCAATGTACCCCCCAAACCCTTTATATCCCCACATTTTCCCAAAGATCTTCCTATTTATTCTGCTCTGGTTCATCCTCACCATATGCCCGTAGAAACGTAGCCTCCTTAACCTATTGTCCGTTTCCAGGTCATCCATTTCTCTGTATAATTCTCTGTTAGGCCTCAGCCTAAATCCTTCCGGTAATTTTATTGGCCCATAAATTTTCCTCAAGATCTTCCTCTCTACTCCCAAAAGTTTCCTTAAGCTAGGAAGAAAAGCGGTCTCCATTCCATACAGAATAACTGGCTTGACAAACGTGTTGTAGTGTCTAATCTTCGCTCTTATTGAAAGACCCTTTTTACAGTATAGGCTACTGGTGGCAAAGCTGAGCCTTTCCATTATTTTTTAGCATTATATTAATTCTGATTTAATATAATATTAATTCAAGATTGAATTAGGGTCTTATATTTTGATATTTTCTTATTTCTCATTTTAATATCAGAAGGCAAACCAAAGTTAATATTACTTTGAACAGGGATTTAGAGTTTCTCTGTAAATGAAGGAGGATAACCTTTCCCCTCGAAAAGTAGCGACTAAAACACCGAAAAAAATCAGAAAAGGTTAGAATCGCGCGCGTATGGGCTGGAGACGTGCTTGCGGAATGGTACCAATATTTTTAATAATCTAAATAGGTACGTTTCATATGCCCTTGTTAAAGACTCTGGGGACGTATACACTTAAATAATTATTTTTCAAAAAGACAAAATGAAAACCATTGCGAAACTAAATAACGTCGACCTCAAAGTGGACACATACGGAATATTCGGTGTCAAGATTTTCGCACTATAATGCGAGAAAAAGCACAGCAGCGACGCCGTCGGCTACACGGCGAAGAAGAATTTCTGAATGATATTAAAGATTTTGCTGACAATCGGTGCTCCGTATGTCATATAACTATACAACTAGGTACCTATATTTTCGTAATTTACCCATATCTCTGAAACTACTGGACCGATCATAATGAAACTTAAACTGTTCCCTAAGTTACCCTAACTTTTAGTTTTCTAGAAATTCGAGGACAAACATACACTTACGAAATTAAGCACACGTGCTTGGAAGCCTAAATGGTTCATCATACTTAAACGTTATCCTATTCCAACAATATTACATACCATACATACTTGTCGAATTGATAACCTACTTTTTTTTTGAAGTCGCAAACTTTTGAACGAGAAAATGAAAAAAAAAATATATCAATTGAGTGTAATTATTTGCCTTTTAGTCTACATTGTCTACATTGTAACTGATAATATTATCTAATAGCTTAATGGGACTTCTTTATCAAAAAATCATTTCAAGTACATTCATTAAAGACGATACCCGGATCTGATTTTATTGTTAGCTATTTAGTATCGATAGAACAGTTGTAATTGGACCATTATATCCAATGGAAAGATTCGTAATAAAAAATTCTGCTAGACCCAATTGAGAACTGTCATTAAAAAAAAAATCCAATAATAAAAAGTAAATAAATAAAATCCAATTGATACTAAAGAGTCAATTGTGATTTGGTGTCATTGAGCGAGTGAACCCACATGCCCGCATCGTGACAGAGTACCATCATTATCTCGTATTAACTGCTCCATTTATATATATAGTGCCAACTTAAATGTTTGCTCCAGAACATATTATAATTCAATTACTACAGCAATTTATAATATCGTATATTTATTATTAGCATATTAATCGATTAAATTCTTGACTACAGACAGGAAATACTTTTTAGATGTATCAATAAATTCGAATCTAAAGAATACTACAAGACTAAAACGACAAGAGACTGCCCGTCGTTACCGACTACTTCAACATTTACTAGACAAACGATCAAACTTCCCAATTCATAATAAAAGACTCATTTACATGACTGTGATCAGAGCTATTTGAACGTACGGAGTTGAGTTGGGGCTCTACTAAACCATCCATTTCATCCCGTATCCAATCCTTACAATCCAAAATCCTTAATGTTCCTTACTTCGTCACGAATTAACTTATCCATAAAGATCTTAATGTTCCATATGTTGCTGATTCAGCCCAACTCCATAACCACACAAATCTAGTTTTTCCTGTGTATTTAGCTTCACATTCATATTTATTCCAATACACCGCTTTATTGGAAAGGGTCTATTTTGTCTTTAGGTTAAGGGAAATTCTTCCCGTATCCAATCCTTACAATCCGAAATCCTTAATGCTCCTTACTTTGTTACAAATAAACTTATTCATAAAGATCTTAATGTTTCATATGTTGCCGATTAAGCCCAAACCAGATACCTATCTTTTCATAGTAAGCTCCATAACTATACAAATCCACTAGTCTCTCAACTTGCTTCTCATTGGATACCTGATAACCCACCGAGGCGTCTGAAAAGAAGATGGCCTAGGGACCTTCTAATTAAGAACCTTTTTTGAAGTGCTACTAGTGATTAGTTCTTCACGAGTGATTTACATGTCATTATAATCATTTCCTCAAATTTACTAGATGTATATTGATGTACAGTTGCAAATATCAATAAATAGTTTTTAAAAAAAATAAAGTTATAAATTTATTGTTTTCTTCTTAGAATATGACAGCAGATTGTTTGACATTGATATGTATTTTGGCTGGGAGTCTATACTTTTTTAGTGAACCGTTTTTTTCACCCTCAAAGTTGTAACATTTTGTCACGCTCTATCTATGTTGGTATTTACGGACCAAAACTTTGATTGAGAATTTCCTAATCAGAAATTTAATGAAAAATATGTTTTGTATAATAAAATTTGTCGCTAGAACCTACCGTTTAGGAGCTATGTCTATTTGAATGAAAAAAAGTCACGTTTTGCCAACATTTTTAAGGATTGGTGATTTTTTGACACTTCAATCTAGCTGTGTTAGTGTTGCTCGGATCCTAAAATTTGCCGAATCTTTCCTAATTTAAAGTTTAGTGGAGAATCTATTTTGTTCTATAACATTTGTCGCTAGGACTTACCATTTAGGAGCTATATTGATTTGAATAAAAAAAAGTCACATTTGCCTACAGTTTTTGTCTTGGGACTTTTCTAACACGCTCTGTTGGTGTTGCTCAGATAAAAAATTTGACGACATCGTTCTAAGAGGCAAAACGAAAATGAATTCTGAAAGATGTCAGGACCTGGAGCGGACTAAATGTGTAGAGGCGAAAGGGTCAACAGGCTGAAAATCTTGCAGTTTTCCCTACGATTGTTTCAAATTGGAAACAAATTTAAAATGGGACTACTGGAAATTTTTATCTGCTCATTGAAACAAAAATGTGAATTATTTTTAAACGATTTTTTTTATTTTTTATTTCTTATGGTAAATATTTAAATTTGTATTTTCTACTTGATGTATTTGTATTACTCCTGAATATTTGATTAATTTATGGTTAATTTTGTTTAAATGAATAGCGAATTTGGAATTCTGGATCTTATTAATGTATGCTCTTATATGTTCTTTTATTTTTTGATTTACAGTACACCCAGTTTTTCCCGTGTATTCAGCTTCAGTCATTACATTTTCATTCATATTCACCGCTTTTTTGGAAAGGGTCTTTAGGTCTTGTCTTTAGGTTAAGGGAAATTCGTCTCGTATCCAATCCTTACAATCCAAAATCCTTCTAAAAATCCTTAATGCTCCTTACTCTGTTACAAAAAAGCTTATCCATAAAGATTCTAATGTCCAATATGTTGCTGATTTAGCCCAAATTAGATACCTATCCTTTTATAGTAAACTCCATAACCACACAAATCTAGTTTTTCCTGTGTATTTAGCTTCACATTCATTTTTATTCCTATACACCGCTTTATTGGAAAGGGTCTATTTTGTCTTTAGGTTAAGGGAAATTCTTCCCGTATCCAATCCTTACAATCCGAAATCCTTAATGCTCCTTACTTTGTTACAAATAAACTTATTCATAAAGATTTTAATGTTTCATATGTTGCCGATTCAGCCCAAACCAGATACCTATCTTTTCATAGTAAGCTCCATAACTATACAAATCCACTAGTCCCTCAACTAGATTCCCATTCTATTCCCGATAATCCTTTGAGGCGTCTGAAAAGAAGATGGCCTAGAGATCTAGATTAGAATTTTTATTGAAGTGCTACTGATGAGTAGGTCTTTTCAAGTTTTGATATTTTATTGTAATCATGGTCAAAGCATATACTAGATGTACATATTTTGTATAGTTGTAAACAGGGTTTAAAATCAATAATTAATAAAAATAATAATAAAAATCAAATCCGATCAAGATTTTTATCTGGAATTTTTAAAACCATTTGATGATTTTTATTAAGATCGATTTTTATTTTTGATCATAAGTGATAAAAAATCAAATTCTGATGATAATTTTTGAATAATATTTTTACAATTAATAATAATAATAATTTTTGAGTAATTCCTTTCTAAATCAGAAAGTTAAATTTTTTGAATTATCTCCAAGATGTATTTTGATTATATTGTATTCAAACATATTGATCAATTTGTGTGTAAAAGGTGATTTTTATTTTCTGATCAATATTTTTTTTTATCGTAATTTAATCATTATTATTTATGCAATACCGTATCACTCATTGAGTGATCATAATTTTTATTTATAAATCAGGAATGATTTTTAAATTAAAATTTAAATATAATAATTATTATATGATTTTTTGGAAAAAATAATTATTGATTTCAAACCCTGGTTTTTCAATAAATGAAAAAAAAAAAAATGTTGACGGAAATAAGATGACAATAAAAACTAGTCTTCATATAAAAATTATTCCAATAGAAGTGGCAATTAATTCATCAATCCTAATTGTATTGATCCTTCTATACCAACATGGTGTATCTCAAATAAAGAGTTCCCATTTCTGTCGTAACAAATTTTTATTTCCTAATTTAATTGTTGATGGATATTCGACAGGAATTCCATTTAGATTTTGATGCTCACTTGTCTTAATAGTTCTGCTTTCATTTATTTTCGACGCTACGGCCCTCTACCTTTGTAATTGAGCGTTTATAACGAACGTCCATCAGAGCCGAGAGATGCATGTATCTCATGTACCTCATGCATATGTATGATCTTGATGCATCGCACGCCATTACAATAATAATTGCGCCGCTACAGGTTAATGAGAATTGCAAACGCTCACGGTAAGAGGAATCCACATATAATTCTTACAAGATGTAATCCTTACATTGTCGATTATAAAATTCATGAAAATTCATCGTGTCAAAACAGAATCATTAATACGGTCGTAATAAGCGGAGACCTAACAACTTTCTAACAGAATTACACCAACGGATGATGGCCATTCAAATATTCTTGTCTGCAAACGTTAATATTAGATTTTTTTTTCGATTACAAAAGTCGATTATGGATTCCATTTATTCTTGAGGAAAGTATCGATATAAAGAATCGATAAAAGATTTCATCAATTTAAGAAATTCCTTTACCAAAGGATATACATTTTGGTTTAGTTATAACGTTTTTTCGGCTGAAATAATTTTATTATTTTAATTAAATTAAATATTATTATTATTATAAACTCTGCCACTCAACATTATACATTTAAATTTTTATAATTTTTGTGAATTTAATTATTGCTAAACTTTCCTAGAACTATGAAGATGATCTAGTTAAAATTTGGTTCAGTTATTGTACCAGCTCAATTGTAGAATGATAACCACATATTAGCCAATTTTCAAACTTCATAATTACTTACATATTTATCGTTTTTTTAATGACTTTTTAATTGAAAGTCAGTAGATTTTTTTCTTGCTAAACCTTTCTGGAACTGTAAAGATGATGAGGTTTAAATTTGGTACAGATTGGTTCGGTATTTTTCGTGGTTAGTGATCACAAACGAAAAGTGTCTTGTCCTTTTATATAATAATGGGGTGCATAAAAAAAAAAAATGACCGTTTTTGAAACAAATATTTGTATTATTATTTCTTTGATATAAAATACAATTAATACTCGAAGTATAGTCCATTGTTATCTACTGTCATTACCCATCTGCTAGCCAATTGCTCGATGCCACGCTGATACCACTCCTTGGGATGGCTGTCAAAGAACTCTTGGAGAGCATTATGAACTTCCGCAAAATTATCAATTTTTTTTCCTTGAAGAAAATGGGCCAAGGATCGAAATTAGTAGTAATACGAAGGTGCGAGGTCTGGACTATATGGTGGATGAGGCAGGAGTTCAAACGCATAAAGTTCTGTAAACTTTTCTTTGTTCGACGGTTGTGGACGAGCAGGTCTTTTTCACCTTCCCCATGGAGAGAAGATGGCGACTAACAGTATCTTTCGACACACCACACTCCCTGGCAAGTTTGCGAGTACTTGTGGACGGATTTGACTCAACAGCTTCCTTCAGAACCTCATCAATCTCCATTAATGGCCGCCCGGAGCCCTTCTTCCTTTCCAACGTGTAATTTCCACTTCTAAATTTTTCAAATCCACGCCGTGCAGTGCGCTCTTCAAGGGCACCTTCCCCTTCATATTTAATAATTTCACGAGTTGCTTCAGCGGGTAAGTAATGTCTTAAAATTAGGAGAATTTCGTAGGATACTGTCATGTTTCTTCTTTGAAATAAATAACTGAACTGAGGCTTTTTTTTTAAGAAGTCCAGTGTTAGATACAAGCTTAGAGAATACTCTAAAGGGATTATTAAGTATTGGTAAATAATAAATAGCATTAAGATATTTACAGACTTTAGAACTCTGGAATTTGATAATAACGGTTTTTTTTTATACGCCCTATTAGTATAGTTCAGTACATTGTATTGATTAATCGATTAATGGGTGACTGATTGTGTTAGAGGAGTAAGAAAAATATCATAAGACCATATCGACTTGCATTCAGAGGGGTAGGGATGCGTTCTACGAGTGATGGCTGTATCGAACCTTAGTATTAGCTATGCATTTTAAGTTTTTTTACATTCTAGTATACTGAAAAACAAGTAGATACCAATGAAAATAGACTCTGATCTTTTAAACGAAATCGTAAATAAAATTCAGACGCAGGACTCACACAGAAATATAGTGGAAAGGGCGAGAATTGGGGTAAAACTGGCCGAACGTGGACAGAGGTGAACAATTTAATTATGTTGTCAGTTGCAGTTTTGTACTTGAGCTCGGGCTGACAGCAATATTCGTCCCCTTGCAGCTTTGCATCCCATGCAGCACTTGCAGCATACTTCACCCCTTCACCCCCTGCAGTCCGGAATTTTTCCATCAGCCCCGGGAGGGGTCATATTAAATATTTTTCATTCCTGAAGAAGTCCATTAAAAATTTTAAAAAATGTCCCTTTTTTACCCCTAATCTCTATAAATCGTTCATTTTTAATTTGTTTGTTATCTAAAACAATAATAATTATAATGCATTGGTATTTATAGTGGGTTACTATATATAATACTTATACAATAACATGCCAAGGGGACCTTCTCCCCTCCCCCTCCACCGTAAGCTCACCCCCCAGGGGCAGTGACTTTTAGTATGTTTACCTTCTAACTACTTCTAAGGAAGGTATGAAGTAAAAAATTATATCATATTTCATGCACCCTACAATATGTTTATTGGTTGCACTATATATCAAGGGCTAGATTTGTGACGGTACGCACCGGTACTGCGCGCCGAACCGAAATTTCTGAACTCTAACTATATTTAATTGTTACCATAATAAATAGGGTTAATGTAAGGGTGGGTATCGTAAGAAAAATACCGATATTCTATATCGAAAATTTTTTGAACTCTGAATATCAACACAAAATATTTCGTTGACCACAAATATCGATTCAGCCATGTATCATCATTTTTATTTATTTTTTTAAGAATGGCCATTTTAAATATTTCTATGATATTCCTTTTTATTTTATCGATTCAGTAAATATTATGTAAACTAGATATATAACTATAATCATATTAAATTGTTACTATAATAAATAGGGTTAATGTAAGGATGGGTATCGTAAGAAAAATACCGATATTCTAAATAGAAAATTTTTTGAGCTCTGAATATCAACAAAAGATATCGATCCACAAATATTGATTCACCGATGTATCAATTTTTTTTCTTTTTCTTTTTAAGAATTGCCATTTTAAATATCTATGATGTTTCAATGATATTCCTTTTAATTTTATCGATTCAGTAAACTTATTTCAAAACTTATAGAAACTAATTTATCTTAAATGTTTTTGTTTTTTTATATCAATTTATTGAAATTTACAACTGTACAAATAAATACATCAAGTTAATGTGTTGATAACGATTACATGTACAAACTTGAAAATAACTACCCACTGCGAGGCACTTCAATAAAAATTCTACACTAGAAGGAATGGAGTTGGAAGCAAGTTGAGAAACTAGTGGGTTTGAGTGGTTATGGAGCTTACTATGAAAACATAGATATCTAGTTCAGGCTAAATCAGCAACATACGGAACATTAAGATCTTTATGGATAAGTTTATTTGTAACAAAGTAAGGAGCATTGAGGATTTTTCGAAGGATTTTGGATTGTGAGGATTGGATACGAGATGAATTGGATGGTTTAGTGGAGCCCCAGAGCTCAACTCCGTACGTCCAAATAAGTCTAATCACTGTCATGTAAATGAGTCTTTTGTAATTAATTAGGAACTTCGAACGTTTGTCTAGTAAATGTTGAATTAGCCTGTAACTTCATTAAAATCAAGTTTATTTGATTTAATGAATTCTCGAAATTTTCCTGGTTTTTACCTGAATCCATACGTGGTTTATATTCATATTAATATTATTAAACGTGAGAACTTAAGGATTAGATTCTACACTAGAAGAAATAGAGTTGGAAACAAGTTGAGAAACTAGTGTGTTTGAGTGGTTATGGAGCTTACTATGAAAAGATAGGTATCTGGTTTTGGCTAAATCAGCAACAAATCTTTATCAAATTTTGACCACATTATCTTTATAGTTCCAGGACGGTTTAGCAACAATAAAATCTACTAATTTTCTATTAATTTGCTATTAAAAAATTATAAATATGTAGTGCGCAGTGAAATTTGAAAATTGATCGATAGGTGGCGAACGCTATTACATCGATAATAAAATTTACTTATATTCAAATAAATTATTAAAAATGATTTAGATTTGTGGAGCGAAATTTGGTTCCCATTGAAGCTTGGTTATGAATGGTTAGTACAGTTTGAAACTGCTGAACCCATCTATGCCAAATTTTAGTTCATCATTTTCATAGTTCTAGGAATGATTAGCTATAACATTTATGATAATAAAAACATAAATGTACAATGTTAATTGTAAGGAATTAAGTTTGCCACACTATGATATACTTTTATGGTTAGAAATTATTACCAAATCAAAATTTCTATCCTTTGCTTTTTGATATAGTGTGCAAAAATGTGATTCATAGGGCTTTAGTTGTAAACACTGATAGTGACTGTGTGTGAACTGATAGTGACTGTGTGTGGACTGATAGTGACTGTGTGTGGACTGATAGTGACTGTGTGTGGACTGATAGTGACTGTGTGTGGACTGATAGTCCACAAGAGTTGTTTAATGGCCTCTGTCCGTTTGAATTACCTACTGATAAATTAAAAGTTGAAATTGGATGTCTAATTATGCTTATAGGTAATCTTCAAGCGTCAGGTGAAGCCGCGACGGGGGATGCTAGTTATTAATAATTAAATATCCAATTATGCTTTAATGTAAATTTCAATCACCTAATCATTGCAGTAGTAACGGGTTAAAAATGACTGCTTTACGTGAAAATACAGTGGAATCTCGATATAGCGAATTCCTTGATAAATCGATGTTTTTCTATTCCCTTGAATCTGCCAACCATTCCTATGTTATTTTTACCTTAACATATCGAAGGATTGGTTGAGAAGACCTCGATATATCGAATTTTCGAAGATTCCTTAGCTTACACCGCACCTCTACAAAACGAATTATTTATCGGAAAACCTCTACATATCGAAGTCGATTTGTTAAATAAGTAGAGTTTAGACTGATCAAAGATTAGAAGAAGGATTAACTGTAACTCCCATCTTTACATTTGTTTCCGTTTTGTTTCAGTTTCTGATAAAAACAATTATGCGATACGTTTCATTTTCTGTTTTTCCACAATATTTTTTTTATTCTCGAAAATGGCAAAGCGTAAAACCCTTTCAGAAAAATTATTCAAGCCGTAAATGCCGGGTTGACAGAAAGTGCGATATTGCAAAAAAGTTGATAATTTCAGCGAACACCTTCTCCACGATTTTGAAAAATTGGCTGAAATATGAAAATCAAGCTTTTTCATTATTAAAGAGGTTAAAAGGGCCCGAGTTCTAAAATATCGACTTAGACAAAGTGTCGTTTTGTTTGTTTATTTCGTTTAACGTCACTTTATGCTGCTATGGCTAATCGGAAGATGCTACGGTGGGACTCCTAAATTTTGCCTATCCAGGTATAATTAGGATAGAGATCTTTAACGGGTACCTGACATCGCACAGGCTCGGGACCCCCATTTTAAGTCCCTTCCGAAGGACGGCATAGTTAAGGGTTTTTTACTCCCTTTAAAAAATCCTAAGGTCACCTGCCGGGCTGCGAACCCGCGATCTTGGGTTTAGTTGGTTGCTATGCTAACCAACACACCACAGGTGACATTATATAACGACAAAGTGTCGTTTTCAGGTAGACGAACTACTATTTCAGATTTTTTCCAAAGGTCCGCTTAAATTTTTCAAGAATTTAACTATTATTATTTCAATAAAATACGTACATATTTTCTATAGTTATATTGAGTATTTTATTATAAATATATCTCTACCCTCTATATAACGAAGTCGGTCAGAAATCACCTCAATAAATCGAACCTGTGTATATCGATAATAATTTGGAGTTTTCTCGTTCCCTTGAGGTTCGATATATCGAGGTTTCTCTGTATCTAGAGATATTGTGAGAAAATAATTCTTAACTGCTACAGTAAGAATTTTAATCGTTAAAAAATAAAACTTCTATTATTAGTTAAACCTATCTACCATATGTTCTTTACTTATAAGAGCGGCCGAAGCCGCGATTTGGGATGCTAGTTTATTTATAATTTGAGTCTACAAGATAATAAATAATTATGATGAATAATACTAAATTAAGAATATTCTCTCTTTCTTCTAAGTCCCATAGGGCGGAATTAATTTTAGATCAAGAAGACAGCTGCGTTTTGGAACCTGGAATCGGAAGACGAAGACAGCTGGACAATAATGAGAACATTGGCCACCCGGAGCGAGGGAGGCTGGAGCGGTAACCCGGACAGCTGTTCCGTGGCCTACCCCAAGTCGGGCCCTAGTATGTCAACACTGTCTTGTCTAGTCCAACAGGGCGTCTACTTCCTAGGCTCTATTCATTTGTCGATGTAGTTCTTACTATTGTAATCCTTTGAAGGATAATGTATGATCCTTAATCCTGAGAGGGGCTGTACTCAAAGGCTACCGTAGCAACCATAATATAACAAAGATCCCAGGTTCAAACCTGGTTGGCGAAGTAAACAATAAACACATTGTAGAGTGGAATATGCGAACACTTTTGACTTCATAGCTTCGTTAGGAATAGTTAGAAGGTAAACATACTAAAAGTCCCCGCCCCTAGGGAGTGAGCTAAGGTTGGGGGAGAGGGGAGAAGGTCCCATTTTTTGGTTTTTCGAATATATCTCGAAAACAGTGGACTCTAGAAAAATATTTTTCGAATGAAAATTAGCGCTTATTACATTTTCTATAAAATAATTTATATACATATTTGTCGAACTTCCAACGGTTTTCGAGATATATGTTATTGAATATCGATAAGTTTCGCAAACAAATAATTTTTAACTCACTTTTTGTCAAATATTTGCTTTTGGTGCCTTCCACGATCGTTTCTTAGAACAAATGCCAGAACCATAGTTGTAGAGCATTACATTTTATTTTATATATACGTTGCAGGGCACTTGGAGCAAATGTTAGACAAAAAGTGAGGTAAACATATATTTTTTCAAAAATTATCGATTCTTAATAACATATATCTCGATAACCGTTTAAAGTTCGACAAATGTGTATATAAACAATTTTACTGGAAATGTAATTAGCTTTAATTATTATTTGAAATATATTTTTCTAGAGTGCACCGTCTTCGAGATATATTCGAAAAAACCAAAAATGGGACTTCTAATATGAAACTGGTATACTTTCTCACATTTATTTTTATATCGATGTGTTTTATTTAATTAATTATACACTCTGTCTTTCTTTAGGGCAATAAGTAATTAACGACAAAGAATCCATTAACAAAATATGTAAAATGTAAATTAATTCTCACTTAAATTGATACAACAAATATAAGTATATAAAACACCAAATCCATGTACAAATTAATCTTCTTAAGTTTCGTTACGCTTTTAAACATTGGAAAAGAGAAAACAGAAAAACCTTAAAAATCTTTTAGAAATATCTTAAATTCCCTTTAAGAAGACTAAATATCAATATAACAAACTAAACAACACAATCCAAGTTGAACCTGCAGAGGTTTGCTTACATGTGAGGTTATAGGAAAGAACTATCGATAAATGTTAACTCGAAGTGAAGCGTAAGGATCGAACTGTTCGATGTAACGTTTATTGATGTTACCAAATTAATGGTTTATAAATTTCTAAACAAGTTCTCGACAACTTGTAACCAGTGAAAACATCCATTGTCGGAGTTATCCAAAAATACAATTTTTTTTTGCCCTCCTGTAGAATTTCTAATGTTGTTTAGCCTGTTATGTTGTTTCTCGAATCAGTAATTCATTTAAATGTAATTTTTCTTGATATAAATCAATATTATTAAATATATTATTTTATTTTTGGAGAGAAAAGATTTGACCTGGTCGGGATTCGAACCCGAGTTTCCACCTCTCTAGCGTGGCGCCTTATCCAACTAGGCCACCGGGGTCGTATCCGAACCAGGCAAATCTTCTCTCTTCAGTGATCCATAACCCCCGGGCACTCGCAAATCGCGATGTGATTCCGGGGATGAATGTTCATATTGAACATTACATTTAACTTGGATCTATTGACAATCCGTCACCGGTATATATATATGTAATTTTTCTTGATATAAATCAATATTATTAAATATATTATTTTATTTTTGGAGAGAAAAGATTTGACCTGGTCGGGATTCGAACCCGAGTTTCCACCTCTCTAGCGTGGCACCAACCAGGTCAAATCTTTTCTCTCCAAAAATAAAATAATATATGTAATTCATTTAAGTTCGATGTATAGTGTGAATCGATTAATGAAATAAAATACAGTGAACACTTCTGATAATTTAATGGCATCATGAAACAAACAAAAGCTTTCAGGCCCATTTTTTCCTGCAACTCTTTATTTCCTGCTTCTTCTCGTGCGGCCTCTCGTAGTACGAGTGCCTGAAGTCGCCTATCTTCGAGCTCAGGTGATGGAGTTCAGCTTTGACTGCCTTGATGAACTTACACAGCCCGAGGTGACCCTGGCCGAGGTAAATGTTCGCTTTTCTCTGGAACTCAGCCTTTCTTTCGTTCGGGATAAGTTCCAACACCTTATCGATTACCTTCGGATCGAAACTCATTTTTCACTTTCACTCGAGGAATATTGGTAATAATTTATTTATTTTTTTAGATTTTCTAATAACCTCAAAAAAGGAATTTCTGAGAGTATAAATATAAACGACAATTTACAACATATGTACTGGAGTAAAGTATAAATGCGTAAAGGTTTTGGTAAACGTCATATGATTTTAATAAAATATGCAGTTACATAATATATTAAATGCAGGCTGCTTGCGTTCATTTGATCCAAAAGTAAAAAGAAATTCATCTAAAAATCTTTTTATCTTAAAATTTGGATAGGTTTGTGGTGACCGTTCATAAATAGCGTGTTGAGGTTTTAGTACCATTCTTATAGACGGTTTATGCTTGGAATCCACACAGCCGTTTCTAAAGATCCCGTTATTATTATTTTTATTTAATTTGGTGATAGGATTAGGCAAAAAATTCAGAATAACAAAAGTTCAATGACCCCCTAGGACTTTTTGACCAATTCTATACAAAAATAGAGGTGAGGCTGTGTCATTGGCCCTTACGTTTACTAGACAGACATCACTAGGTTTTGCGTCTTTCATTTCTAAATAAATTTCCGAAATGTCAATGTTAACTCTATTACAAGCTATTGATGTTGCGATGTATGGCGACTCCACCGGCTTTGCGATTTGATGATGATGATACCGCTAACGATTATGTAGTTACAATTTGTTTGTTCTTAACGGTATTACAATATGATCTCAGATCAAAGCTAGGCACATTCACTGGCATGGAATTTTTCATCCAAGTTGCGCTAATTGCCAAATAATCAGATCGGTTGATGATTGTATCTGTAGAGATGTCTTCTGTGTATGGCCAAGCTGGCGGTGCTTTTACGTTCCCGTCGCTGCTTGACTCGGTCATATGGTGTTTTATTATTACCATTCGGTTGTTCTTGGGAAACCCTTTTCAACCGTATACGATCTCTGTATTTGGTTTTTGCTTTTCGATGCGTATAGGCCGACCTTATATATTTTTGATAACATTTTTTTATTCTAGCTTTATTATATTCATTGTCACTACTTTAAACTAATGTTTTATATACAATCGATAGATTTTTACGATAGCTAACTAACACTTAAACGAACGTCTTAACTTCTCCGAGTCAAAAGTTATACTAATTGCAAATCTCGATACGCAGCAAAATAACCTCAAAATTTCGGCGCTTCCCCCTCCACCGCGCGCGATGCCTCACTGGTCTCGTTTTTCATCTTTAAATTCCAATCGCAAATAAGATGTACCTGGTGGAATTTGAAGTTAATTAGGTATATTTCATAGAAGACTATTTACATAACCATGATGATAACTCAAAAATATAGATTTTTAAGTTGCCCATTTTTGAATACATGTGCGATATGTTAAAATTTGTTGCGGATTGATACCCCCATTTACTTACCAGTAACAATTAGAAAAGGCTTATTTACTCGACAGTAATTGACCACCCCTTTGGACATACTAATTCGAGCTTTGGGGCTCTAATAAACCTTCCAATCCTTCTCAGATCCAATCCTTACAATCTAAAATCCTCAATGCTCTTAATTATGTCACAAACAAACTTAGCAATAAAGATCTTAATGTTCGATATGTTGCTGATTTGGCCAAAACCAAACCCACTTGTCTCCCAATTTTCCTCACATTCAGTTCCTGATCAATCCTCCGATGCTTCTGAAAAGAAGATGGCCTAGAGGCCTTTTAATGTAGAACTTTTATTGAAATGCTGCTAGTGAGTAGTTATTGACATGTCATTGTAATTATTTTCCTTTTACTCTTACTTACGTGTTGTGCATACTGTATATAACTATAGATACCAATACATCGCTTTAAAAAAATATATATTATTTTGTCATGGAAGTTTTCGTAATATCGTCGTTATGTTCAGTGAATAAAGCTGCGATAGCAGAAAACTAAAAGTTCCCCCTCGTTAAAATTATATTTTAGAAACGGATTAACTAAAACTATTAATTAGTTGTAAACTATCACTTAACTGTTCGTTAGTGACGACAGAATAGACTTCTGCTACAATGACTACCTCCATATCTACTGACTACTGAATCTACTTTGTGAGGATAAGCTAATTTAAATTTTAACAAAGGAATACCTTTTGGTATACCAGGTACCAGGTGCACTGGTCTTCTATTTCAATTGGGTTTTGCAGACTAATTATTTTCTTTCCTGGTTCGAACTATTTTTTTTTCTTCTAGTAATTGTTATTAGATAATTGTTAATTGAACAAGAGCAGAATAAATTGTGAGATCTTTGGGAAAATGTGAAGATATAAAGCGGTTGGGGATGAAGAAGCGGGACAGATGAAGAAAGAAACGGGGAAATTGGGGATTTCAAGTCAGGACTATTTCGATAGGGATAGATATAGGGAAAAACTAAGGGAAATATGGGTACCAAGAGCGTGAGGGGGAGGAGAGTATGGAGCGAGGAAGAAAGAAGAATGCAGTCTAAAAGAATAAAGAAGAGGTGAGAGAAGAAGAGAGGGGATTTGTGGGAAGAGTTGAAAGGGAATAATATTCACGCGGCCTATAAGGCCGTTTCGTGTCAAAAAAAAAAAAAAAAATGTTATTTGCAACTGTAAACATATATACAATTTACAATTACATAGGGGGTGGGGGTAGCGGGATAAGATAGGTCTGGCGGTCCCCACGGATTTTATTCAATCGACCCCAAAACCTTGAAGAAGGCGATCAGCGACCTCGAAAACCCCTATATCAACTATTTTTCATATATTTAATTAAATATCGACTTATTCCGTAGGCCTAAATTGCATAATTTAAAATTTACGTTTTACTAAAATCGATTTGTCGCGGACTATTGATGATTTTACGAAGGATTTTGGATTTTAAGGATTAGATCCGAGTTGAATTGGAAGGTTTAGTGGAGCCCCATAGCTCAACTCCGTACGTCCAAATAGGCTCTAATTACTGTCGTATAAATAAGTCTTTTGTAATTTATACGACAGTAATTATGGACTTTTGAAGGCTTGTCTAGTAAATGTAGTAGTCGGAAACGACGGGCAGTTACTTCCTGTCGGCAAGTAAGACATACGGCCGTCTGGTATGTTTTCTAAGCACATGGAATTCTCCTTCACCTTCACCTGATCAGAAATTTAATAGAGATTATTTAATATAATATTTGTCCTTGGACCTACCGTTTGGGAGCTATATAGGTTTCAATGAAAAATAAGTCACGTTTTAAATCCACATTTTCTCTTAACTGTGTTTATTTCGAATATTCATTAATATTTTTTATCAAATTATTAATTAGAAAACTGTCTTCATATTTTCGATCTGAGCAACACTAAAGCTGCGTTCTTACGGGGCGTGTCACGCTAGCGTGGTTCACGCATTCGTGGAATGTCCTCCGTCTGAACGAGGTGGCGTGAATTTGCTTCTGACGTCATCTAGAGAGAAGTGAGTCCACGACCGCTCACGCTCGGTATCAAACCTGTTTGATCTTCAGGCGTGGACCACGCCAGTCGAGAGAGTTGACAAGTGGTTTATTTAGAACAAAAATGGATAATATGTTGAAATATTCCAGGATACGAACGATATTCCGCCAGTGTTATCCTTATAAGGATACTGTTTTATTAATATTCAAATATTTAACGGATTTTAAGTTATCCGAAGGAAATTCATCCATTGTTGTTCTTAAGGAGGTAATTGTTCGGATCGGCGACACCAACCCCTATACGCGCCGAGAATATCTTTTATCGATTCTAACCCTGTTCCGATTTGTTTTGATGTCCTAGTCGCTGCTTTCAGAGGGGAAAGGTTATTCTCCTACATTTACTGAACTCTAAATCCCTGTTCAAAGTAATGTTAACTTCTGATTAACTTCTAATATTAAAATGAGAAATAAGGAACTAATGAAGTGGAAATAAGAAAATATCGAAATATAAGACACTGAATCAATTTTGAATTAATATTAATTTCTGCTATATTTTCTCAAGGGAAGTGGAAATAAGAAAACATGAAACCTGTGTTGTACGTTCTCTCATTTATTTATAAACTGATATGTTTTATTGAATTAATTATACAATCTGTCGCACTTTAGGACAAAAAGTAATATGGATGACAAAGAATCCATTCACAAAATATGTATACTGAAAATTTATCAATGAAATTGAAACACCAAATAAAAATATATAAAACACCAAATCCATGTACAAATAGATCTTGTTAAATTTTGTAACACTTTACAAGTTTTAAATTTTATCACTTAAATTGATAGAACAAATATAAATATATAAAACACCGAATCCATGTACAAATTAATCTTCTTAAGTTTTGTAACACTTTTACACATAAGATAAGATGAAATAAGAAAAAATGAATTGATAAAACACTTAATTCTCGTGTTGTTAACTTCTTTTTCAACTATTTATATTTAAGAAGTCTAAATATCAATATAACAAACTAAACAACACAATCCAAGTTGAAACTGTAGAAGTGATTGTTTACTTGTGAGGTTATAGGAATGAACTATCGAAAAATGTAAACTCGAAGTGAAGCGTAAGGAGCGAACTGGTGGGTGTAGCGCGGGTCAAGCCAGTTTGGTCGTGTCGCCGATCCGAACAATTACCCTTAAGGATACTGTTTTAAAATATTTTTAATATTTAACAATTTTAATATGGTGGAAGGATATTCCGCCATTGTTGTCCTTAAATATCCAGTTTCTGACCCAACAACGGTTTTTCTTCCGTTTTTGTATATGTCCACGTGACTCTCTCAATCTTTTCGCCAACATATCACTAAAAACTGAACTCAAAACTACACAACTTTCCACGAGAAGCCCCTCCATGGTAGGTTTCAAGGGGCAATCTGAATCGTGGTCGTGTGAACGGTCCACGACTCTCGGCTAGTTCACACGACCACGATTCAGATTGCCCCTTGAAACCTACCATGGAGGAGCTTCTCGTGGAAAGTTGTGCAGTTTTGAGTTCAGTTTTTAGTGATATGTTGGTGAAAAGATTGAGAGAGCCACGTGGACATATAAAAAAAACGGAAGAAAAAGCGTTGTTGTGTCAGGAACTGGATACTCGCTAGAAAAATCATCGAATATTAATAAAACAGTATCCTTAAGAACAACAATGGCGGAATATCCTTCCAACATATTAAAATCGGTAAATATTAAGAATATTTTAAAACAGTATCCTTATAAGGACAACAAGGACAAGCGGTGTATCGTTCGGATCCTGGAATATTTCAACATATTATCCATTTTTGTTCTTAATAAACCACTTGTTAACTCTCTCGGCTGGCGTGGTCCACGCCTGAAGATCAAACAGGTTTGATACCGAGCGTGAACGGTCGTGGACTCACTTCTCTCTAGATGACGTCAGAGGCAAATTCACGCCACCTCGTTCAGACGGAGGAAATTCCACGAATGCGTGGATCACGCTAGCGTGCCACGCCCCGTGAGAACGCAGCATAACAGAGCTAGAGCGTGTCCTAGCTTTTGGTGTTGCTCGGGTAAAAAAATTTGTTGAAAGTTTTCCGATCAATAATTTAATGGAGAATATTTTTGTCAAATAATATTTTTCGCTTTGACCAATCATTTAGGAGCTATTAGGTTTGAATGAAAAAAAAAGTCACGTTTAAAACCCTTATATGCTCACAACTGTGTTTATTTTGTATAATCGTTAATTGTCAATTTAAGTAATTTTATCCTTTTAATTTTAAAATGTAAACTGAGAAAAACAGGAGATTATTGATAGACATTTCCATCATCTATTTTTTTTTTCCAGTCAGGGAGATATTTTTTTTTTCAAAGAAATAAGAGTTGAGAAATTATTCTAAAATGTTCTTATATTGCGGTATGGAGATGTAGACAAAAAATAGAGGAAGAACCATTCGAAGAAATGGGAAAATGGGCCATCAGGGAACCCAAATCCCCGAAATCCTTCCAGGATCCTTACCCTTCCTCTCGCCAAGGCATGATCGGAATAACATTAACATCCAACCTTCCAAAAAATTTCTCTACAAGCTCTGAATCGCTCTTATAGTTGACGACAATATTTTGTGGTCTCAATATTTAAGTCAGTACATCACCTTTGAATATAAAATAATAACCAGGGATGGGCTGACTAAAACTTTGGCCTACTAGTTACTAGTCAACTAGTCGGCAATGCCGATCATTGCTTAGGTTACAACTCGGGTGATATCGGTAGTGTTCGAGGCACTTCGTTTATAGCTTTAAAGCCGTCAGTACATGTAGCTACAAACTTTGTTTATCTTATATTTGTTGTTCTTGTTCGGACGTTCCGATTTTCAATCTGTAAAATTCTTTGTGTATTTGGCAAACAGAATTCACGCTACGAAGCCGAAAAATCATGAATTGACAATAACTGTATTGGCTAGCTGTGATAAACATGTGTTTTTATAAAGTCAACAATGGAGTTATTGTCTATTTTCTTTCAAATAGAGAAAAAGTTTTGTTTACTTACTTCAGGAAATCAAACACTAGAAAAATGAGAAATTTTAAATAGACTGAATATGACAACACATAAAAAATAATAAACAAGAAACACATAACAAGAAAATAAATCATACAATTTTACTTTGGCTCTTCACAAATCGAGCAAGACCTATTAGGGTTGGGCGATAGTCGATAGTTACTATCGATATATCGATAGGTCATGCCTATCGATGGTCACTATCGATAGCGTCGACTATCGATAGATCTTTTTTACTCTCAAGTTTTGAAACTCTGGGACTTAGGCTGATCTGTCCCTGTCCAGTGTCGAGTTTCTTTTGAAGTTGAATTCGGAATTCCTAGAACTCAAGGGTTCTCTCAAAGATTAAGCAAAAGGAAAGCAGAAATGCTAGTTTTTCTTTCGGGAAATATGTGACTTAAGGAGGAAATTTGACTCTTGACATTAAGTATTTCGTTATTTTTCTTTTCTGAAGATTTGATTTGTTTATTATTCTTGTTTGTTCAAATAAATTATTTTTCTTTCATCTTTATGATATAATCTTATACTTTATAATCCTGCAAATTTAAAATAGTAAGTAGATAATTGAATTTAATTAAATTAGTTGAAATTCTTTATTCAATAGCTTTGGAAAAAAAAAAGAAGCAACTATCGAAAAACTCGATAGCAATCGATAGTATCGGCCTATCGATAGTGCTAACTATCGACTATAGCCCAACCCTAATACTTATGTGAGAGTCATTTCGGCAAGGAAGAGACCGCTTCAGCAGGTGGCCCAATTCCATACATTTGTTAACAAAATTCGTATTTTTCACTTTACGATCGCAATATGCATACTATAATAAATAGTTGGAATGTGTCATTCGTTTTAGTAAACGTTTCTACAAGAGCCTGTAACCTCATATATATATATATATATATATATATATATATATATATATATATATATATATATATATATATATATATATATAAAAAAATTAACACATATTTTCACGTTCTATTTTTCTAATTGTTGAATTTATTAAAAAAATCGCTTCGTAGCGTGAATTCTGTGTTTATGAAATACACAAAGAATTTTACAGAATGAAAATCGGACGTTCCCTTCCGGAGAAAATCCGGAAATAAATTCTACTGTATCCAACGCTTCACTGTACATTTATTACACTGTAGGGGGTACATTTATCCTTAAAATTAGATAATTAATTTTTTTTTTTAATTCTTTAGTTAAATTTTTATTCTTTAGTCGATCTTTATTATATCTTTAGTATATATTGTTAAATAATAAAACCAAAATACATCTAGTAAATATTTTAAATTAAGAATCTGATTCCTAAGAAAAACTTTAAAAGAAACTACACATTGGTTACATTTCAGTTCCATATTAAAGATCCCATGGCCATCTTCTTTTAAATGCCTTAGAGGGTTACCAAACGTGGAACAAGTTGAGGAACTAGTGAATTCGAATAGGAATGTCCAGGTTTCTGGTTTGGGCTGAATCACTATGGGGTCTCAAGATTATTGTCAGTTTGTTTATTTATGACATAATGAGGAGCATTAAATATTTTTCGAAATATTTTTCTGTTGTAAAAATTGTATACAAGATGAATTGGATAATTCATTGTAGTTCCAAATATTAACTCTGTATAAATAGGTCTAATTACTACTTGTAATGATTGAATAACCAAATTACACGTAAATGAGTGATTTGTAAATATGTAATTGGAAGCTTAGAACGTTTGTGTAGTAAATATTGCAGTATTTGATAATACGAACCTTAGACAATACTTATATTATATCCGTACAGCCTTAAGGTGTTTTGATTGGAGTACAGATTTTTATTTTATTTATTAAAAGTGCTAAATTGTCTTTAAGTGAATTTATTTATTCCATCATGCATGGAATTGTTTTTAAAGTATTGAAAATTATTAATATCGAAAATAGAAAAATGGATAAGGTATTGGCTCAGAATTTTTTTAAAATAAATTGTTATTTGATTTTTATTATTATTATTATTTTTATTATTCATGTAAAACCTCAAAGTTAAGAAATTGATTATCAGGGATCGGAAAGTAATAGTCTCTGAATGTACTTCAAATCTGGTTAGAACTGGAAATGTCTAATGTTTTTTTAACAGACAGTAGAAAAATTAATAAGTAAAAACAAATGAAGTATACAGAGAGTACTGGGTTCCGGCTCAGCCAATCAGGTTACAGTATTTATAATTAAATCACCTCATGTCTCCGAGACTTCTTCTCTTGACTTATTTTGGTCAGTTTTATTTAATCTAACATCTTGAGATGTTCTTTCCAGCTAACGGTCGTGTGGTGCGGTTTTTGGTGAAATTTAATTTTTTAGATAGTGTTACAGTGATCTGTGATTTAGTTTTAATACTTCCGCTAGTGATTCTTTTGTTATAATACGAGTGTAGTGAATCCAGTGGCAAGATCTATTGTATCGAGTGGACGTAAGTTTTGAGTTTTTTTTTTTTTTAATTTTTGTTTGGCTATATTAGTTTAACCCGTCGTTGGTCGCTAGCCGATCTGGTACACCGTTAGACGCTAGGTGAGCATTTCTCTCACCTCTTTGATTTTTATAAAAAATGCAGTTTTATGTTGCCAAACATGTAGGTATAAATAATTGTATAATTTTAGTAAGTAGCATAAGGATTAAAAATATATTTTTACAAAATTTACAAAGTTATTTTTATTTATTCTAAAAAAAAATAAATAAAAAAAATTGAATATTTTACTATTTACATTATGTGTTTTTCATCAGCTAGATCATTTTCTTCTATTTCTATAAAATTATTACAAGTATATGTAGTATGTTCATTGCGAATTGGAACATTGCACGTTTTACACTTTTCAATTTTATTTCTTTTGCACACCTATACCAGATCTATTTTGTATTGCCTCGACCAGCCACGAACAATAATCTGGAATAGTAAAAATTTCAGATTCCTAGTAAATAATTGAAAAATAATATAAATAAAATTCACGACGATTTATCAACTACTTACTTACAATTTATCTTCACAACTGGCTTTTTATCCAACAGTTCAGGAATTTTAGATCCACGATTCATTTTGAACCCAAATAATCACTAATCAATCGAAAGAAATTAGAAGACTCGCTCAGTAAAATGTCAGGAATAAACTGCACGAGAGATAATCTGATACTAAGGAGTGTGGACATGGCAATTTTCAGTACAAATCTGCCAATATCCTGGCCGCCTGTATTTTGAAATTGAGATTTCATCAACATTTTCTACCGGCCATAACAACTGCTGTGTTCAACCGATTGCAATAGTAATAGCATCACTAGAATCAGCGTACATTCTGCTTTTTTGATCCATGCCTATAACATTGGATTTACTCCCGATTTTAGTGGACAAAAAAAAACTGATGTGAATGAAAAAATCCAAGGTCAGCTATAACTTGAGATATTTCAATAAGGGGAAATCCTGCAACCTCCGGATTTGGGCTAAACTATGCAGTTTTAAGGCTTCTAGATGACCTTAAAATTTTGTCTTAATCGGTGGCCAGCCCCTTGCCTTCTAAAAATAATCCTACAAAATTTAAAGGTAAAAAAAAAATTATTTTTGATTTCGACAAAATTAAGTTTCTGCATGTTTTTTGAGATGAGGAATCTGAAAATAATATCAGTTTTTAGTTAAAAAATTTTCCTCACCTATATTATATAAATAAGACTGATATAAAATGATCTTTTTCTATTATTATTTTAGTTTTTTTTACACAATAAATTTCAAATAAGACCATTTAAAAAATATATACATTTTTTTAAACCAAAACCTGATATTAATTTTAGATTATTCATCAATCTTAGGATTTCTATGCAATTTGAAATAAAAATATGTCATTTTAAAAACGTTTTATTTATATAATATAGGTGAGGAAAATTTTTTAACTAAAAACTGATATTATTTTCAGATTCCTCATCTCAAAAAACATGTAGAAACTTAATTTCGTCGAAATCAAAAATAATTTTTTTTTATCTTTAAAATTTTGTAGGATTTTAGAAAAATGTAAATAATTTGCGCTATCTCACATATTTCGCAACCGATTAAGACGAAATTTTAAGGTCATCTAGAAGCCTTAAAACTGCATAGTTTAGCCCAAATCCGGAGGTTGTAGGATTTCCCCTTATTGAAATATCTCAAGTTATAGCTGACCTTGGATTTTTTTATTCACATCAGTTTTTGTCCACTAAAATCGGGAGTAAATCCAATGTTATAGGCATGGATAAAAAGCAGAATGTATGCTGATTCTAGTGATGCTATTACTATTGTAGTCGGTTGAACACAGCAGTTGTTATGGCCGGTAGAAAATGTTGATGAAATCTCAACTTCAAAATTTTAACCTCCTCGAAAGGGGTAAAAAAAATCAATATTTTTTGATTTTGATAAAATTTCACATATAAGGGTTTTATGGTGTGTTAAATCGAGATTTGAGGTCAGTTTTTCATAAAAAAAAGTTTCCACTGATTTACAGCGGATTTCCTTGGAATTTTGTCATTTTTTTAGAGTTTTTGAGCACCCTAAAGCCGGGTGGTGTCTTGAGCATTACGAAAGTATTTTTATATCAAATACCTTACATAACTTCAATTACACGTGAAAGAATCATTTCTCTATCTTGACTGAGAGCTGAGAAAAAAAATAAAACGTGATTTTCATATTTTATTTTTTTTCCCGGCTCCCAATGCCCATTGGCGGCTATAACTCTAGTTTTGCACTATTATAGGTCCCTACTACCCACACACAAATCGGCATTCAAATCTGTGAGTTACAACTGCAAACGTCCCCTTGTTAGTAACCGAATATTCTTATTCGCAAATATCCTTAACTCAGCTATACTGAGATTCAGCGACGAGCGTTAAATTCTGAGGAACTTATTAAATATTTTTTAAAAGGGTGAGGGAAATGCTCACCAAGCGACCAACGCCAGGCTAAATAAGTGATATGTTCGAACAAAATTTATTCGATTATCGATAATGATACTTTGGTTCAATGGTGGTATAAAAAAAATTAATTTTAATAATATGAGATTTAAAATAGTAAACGGAATATATTGAAAATATAATAATGATTCGATAAATCAATAGCATAGTATAATGTAATAACATGTCAGGCAATGTCGATAAAAATAATTCAATATTCGTATTTTAGAGAATAAATATTTCAATTGGTCTTATTTTCATTTATAACTTAAATTTTACTTGGAACATTCGCTAAACTCTGTGGATGATGGGAGAAAGATCGATGTATAATACATAATTAGTTAAAATAATGTTTATATCATTGCTATAATAATCATATAATGTCTGCGGTATCAATCGGTTCCGAGGAATCGATAACAAAATCAACGATTCTCGACAAGAATCGGAGAAATCGAGAATCTTCACTTCCCAAATATATGTGTTAAATAAAATATATATGCCTTCGTCATATTTCTTTTGGACAAACAAACGAACTTTTGCTGTTGTTATTTTGCTGGGCTATTAAGCCTAAACAGGCGAACTGTTCCCTCAATTGGGGACAGGTATATCGAGTACAACAAAACAAATAATAAAATTAAAACGAAACTTCAAAAGCTCTGGTGGAATTTCCCACCGGAGATACACGGAATGAAGTGATAAACCAAAAAGGACCACTCTGTTCTATGATACATAGATAATATTTGGAATTTTAAAGTAGGATATGTAAAACATCTATTGGATAAATTGCAGTTTTGATGAACGTAGCAGTAAAAAAAACAGTAGGTTTTTAGTAAGTATGAATCACACACTTTAGAATTTTTAATAATTTTTCTTGGTGACATACTAGATAGTTTTATCAAATAAAACATTTTTTTTTTAAATAATACAATTTTTTTTTTCATTAAAATCAAAATTTATAACTTAAAAAATATAAAAACAATACTAAGTGATATTCTGTTGGATAAATCGTGAAGGAAGAAAAAAGCTTTGAACCTTACTGTAAACTAAGTTTTTCTCAATTCCTACCGAACCCTAATTTATAAGGTTTCAGAGAATATAAGAATCCAGGACATCTGTGAGACTGAAAATTACTAAGAAAACATATTTCCGAATCATATGCAGTTGGTGCAGTAGCTGAAAATTTCAGCTAAATGTGGTAAACTAGACACATGTTTTGGTCCTAATGATTACTTTACACTTTGAATTCCTTTGTTCGAATATAATAATTTGTGAAATAAATTCCTCCTGAGCAATGCCAAAATATTTATTTATGGTATTTTCAATTACATAAAGTATTCATATGTTAACTCGTTATTTGTTCCGAATACCATTGTTTGTCGATTTATTATTTTTATCTCGTGGGCTTAAAAATGTTTATAATTTCATAGATATTCTAACTATGTTTTGAAAGAGTTTGTTTTAGGTTTTGGTTTTCTTTTTATTAATTACAGAAGAACGTATATTGCTATTTTGAATAATATTTCGCACGCAGGTTCATTCTTAAAATATAATTTATATTCTAAAATGTATGTTTAATTTAGTTTACCTTTATTCTGTTTGGTTTATCCACTATTGGGGAGACCTTAGGTTGGTAGCTGGGTCATCACAGACCCTCCCCACTACTACAACAGCAGGTAGCTTACTAATCATTTGCCTGCTATTGTTAAATAGTAGTTTGTCAAATTACGATCAACCTATTCTACCGAAAATGAATCTTTATAACTATCTTTAATTAACCTATGACTAATTGCCTATAATTTTTTTTTTTTTAAATCAATAATTCGTCAGATAATTTTTTTAAGTTCTAAAAAAATTGAAAAAACAAAATTCGGAGACGGTAGCGTGAATTTAGTGGGGTTTTTATTACCAAATCTATTAATAAATAAATTTGCCCCAAAAGTGCTGCCATCTCATGCACACACTAATAGATTTGAGGAGCGAGGTTATTCGAATGTTCAATTAACAGAACCTTTTTTAAAATTTAATTTAGCTAAATTGATCATCTAATTACTTATTTGTATAGTTAAAATTTAATCTACTATATATTTGTCAAATACCACTCACTCATTTAACACGAAATATCAGAAACCACAGAACGGATTGGAATGAAATTCGAAATATAGCTTCCTCTAGGGCCGTAGGTGCTCGCTAAGAAAGGAATTTAAAAAAATCGGCCTGGATCGCGGCTAATTCGCGAAAAATGCTATTACAATTTTTATTGGGTGAATAATAATAGATTAATTGTCATATGGTATTTGGAGATAAGCTAAGTTAAAAAATAGGTTAGATGTTCAAGCCGCACACTTTGACCACAAATTAGGTTCCTTATAGTTTTAAACAAACAAAAATACGATCGATGTCGAAACCTTATTACATGGTACCTTCTGTGAACTGTTGGTGGCTGCAGAGGTGGACCCTTACAAGTTTGAGTTGTTTCGTGACGAGAAGCTATTAAAAGACTTATGTTAAAGAGCAGGTTAAATGACTTATGTTCTCTGGTGATGTCATGTAAGGCCAGTTCAATGTAGGGACAAAAACCGATAAGAATCAGTGAGTTCTATCAAGTGTATGATTCTTTTCAGTATCGTCTCATGTTCTGCCATGGAGAAGATGGGAACAGTATTAACATCCCTCAGCGTGACCCAAACACCAATACACCGCTTAAGAAAACTGTGTCAGCAGCTGATTTTTACGCCTAAATGTTAGTGCAGCAAGGAGGTGAAGAACCTTATTTACTTTAATTTCGTAATCTCCTCGACCAATTTATGCTTGATATGTACGCAAAAATTGAGAAGTTGAGACTATATTCACTTAAAGTATGCCAAAAGAGAAGCTGATGGTCTGGTATCAGAGCTGGGTAAAGTGGTAGTGCTGCCTCGAAGCTTCACTGGAGAACTATCAAAATAATATAAAATTAATTTTTGCAAATAGTCCAATTTACTTATTGAAATTATTCTAAGAAAGGAATTATTTAGGTTTATTTAAGTAATAATAATTATCAACTTTGAGCTTAACTTTTACTAATTTAAGTTGTCCTGCATCCTAATGATATTAAACCGTAGCAGAGCAGGGTACTTTCAGCTAGTTTAAAATAAAATTAAATGAAAAACAAAATGAATTGTTCCAAAATGAACTTCTATACATACCTACATAATTGTTTACTGAGAACTGTATACTTAATTAGACCATTTCATTTGTTTCTCTCAATATCTTCCCAATCATTTGGTTGGTAATGGATCTCACCTTAAGTCTTAAGTCAAGTATACATCGCCTTTGTGATCACTTTAAAAACTACATGTCATCATTCATGCTAACAAAAAAGAAAGAGAGCTCTTTTCATTTAAAGGCAAAATGGAAATCATTATGTGACTAAAAAAAAAGTGAATCAGGTCAGATATTAGCTATCGATTTCACAGTTGGTAAATCAACAATAACAGGAATCAAAAATAATTCTAAATCAATCATCAGGTAACCCATAATCTTTACAGTGAGATGGGCAGTTAGAGTCGTAAAACTTTGAAAGAAGTGAATAGTAAACTGTTGGAAGATGCCGTTTACATAATAATAATTTTTTTAAATTAATTTTGATTATCCGAACCACCCCTGACATTAGTTTGGATAATCGGCGCTCTATTTGGGACAAGCTAACAAGTAGCAACGAAATCAGTTTCGATTTTTTGGACATTCTGTCTTCTAGTCTAACACCCTTCATTTACATCTCTGACTTTAGGTAAAGGTTATCATTATAAAGAAACAATTCCACATATAAAAAATAATTTTTATTTATAAAACCATAAAAATTAAGGTACATTGCAATAAATAATAGTTTAAAATAAAAAAAATTATAATAAAAAATATAACAATTTTATATACAATTATCACAATGTCATAAACAAATTAATTTTTATTAAAAATTTCTTATTTAATTTTTCTAACGACGAAAAATTATACATTATGTGATTCAATGGAACAAATAATTTCTGTTATTTACATCGTATTCACAATGATATATCAAATAATGAAAATTCTTATACATAATAATAATAAAGTAATCTGGTATTGTAGTAAAATAACATATTGTAAAAGATATGATTTTATCGATTCATATTACATGTGAATTATAAATCTTTACATATTAATGTAAAGAATTATAAATAATGGGCATAGAATGTAAATTATAGCAATATTTAACATACTGATAAAGGTTATGGGTTCTGGCAGTTTGTCCTTGTATAATATTTTAACTATGGGTATAAATAATTAATTTTAACATTTCACTTTAAAGAACAGGTAAAAAGAATTTTATTCTTTACATGTTACATTTAAAGAAAACTGAAAGTAAATTTCATTCTTTAAATGTAAAAAAAAAATAATGGGGCACATCCTTCATTTTTAGCATACCTTCTTGATTTAATAGAAAAGAAAAAATTATGAAAGATGCCCCCTAAAAAAAAATAGATGAATAAAATTTAAAAAAATAGTAGTAAACGATGGTAACAGAAAAATCTGCCGTGAGATGAAGGAAAAAAAAAAATATATATTTTAATACAATATCAGATTTGACCTACAATATAACATGAAATAAATATAATACAAGTAACAATTTTATTTTTTTTTTTAGTTTAAAAGCTCTTTGTAACACTTAAAGAAATTGAGCATTTATTGTATAAATATATTTCATATATAAATAAATATTAAATAATTGAATATCAATTATCAAAATGACATTATTTCATTTTAAAATTTCATTACAAAAATAGTTTTATTTTTGTGAACGAAATTGTATCACCCTTTGAAATGGAGATCTTTGGTCATCAACGATATTATTGTAATAGTTGACTTTATATAGAAAAATTTCAATGAAAAGAACAAAATACTTATTATTAATTGATTAAAATTTAAATTAAAGTGTATTTTTTAAATATTTTTACTATACAATTGAAGGCTCCTCAGCAAGAATGTTTAGCTCAATTTTAGAAATTGTAAGAAAATTAAAATTTTAATTGTTAACATAAAGCAACGTACAATTTTAATTGTGAACATAATGAAAGATTCAAGACACTAAGGTTATGAACTTTTCTAAAGCTGTAAGAGCTATTGAAATAACAATCAATCGAGAAAAGGCCAGGTCATGGCCCTGTGAAAAACACCTGTTTAGTAAGCAAGTGTTTAGTTAAGTTCGATGCATGTAAACAGTTAGCCTAGTGTTTAATAGCAAGTAGAATAGAACAATTTCTATTTTTCTGTTTGGTGGTAATGCCCGTGCGTTGCCGGTGGGCCTGTTTTTGTCACTTTTCCCTTGGATTAGAAAATATTGTGTCTTTTGTCTCTCTCTGTGGTAGTTGTTCTCAATAGTAAAAGATTGTTCTGACATTCGCAATGCAAAAAAATATTTATTTTTATCGTCTGCTAATTAAAAAGAATTATGCAAACACTAAGGTCATTTATTTTACTTATCGATTTTCTCTCCCGTTCCGGATCTATTTTCGTTTATTTCGCCTTCCATTTCTTCTAAAATTTTGCTTAATATAACTTTGATAACAGAATTTATCAACATAACATCTTGGTTATCCATCACAAACTATTAGGAAGTACTCTAACTAAACATTTACCAAATGTGAACACTTGGCAACTAAATACTTAACTAAACACTTGACAACGATTGCATTATTAAACACTTGCTCATTAAACACGTGTAAAGGGGCACAATAGTGAATAGAACCTAGAACAGATATGACTGAATGGTGATTGGTAGTGATGGACACATTCATATTCTATAACACAGACTAGTCATATCTGGTTATGCTAATGATATTTTCAGGAAATATAATCTGTCAATGCAAACTCATTTTATTTTTATCTCAGCAGACACAGAAGCTCTTGGTCATGCTGGTTGAAATCTCATATGTATCTGTTCCATACACTTCATTAGGCAGACTATATTGGGGTGGCCACATCACACGAATGTAAGCAGAAGAGATTCCCAAGAAGTTGCTAGAAGAGAGTGTATGGAAGCTGAGGAAGAGGCAGAATTACGATGGAATAATCCAGTTTATCATGCTTGGGTTTACTAAACAAGGAGGATACACGAAATAATCTGATGAAGAAAAACTGAGATGGGGCGGACATAGTTCAGTGGTAACGTATTTTGGAAAAAGTGTAAAAGTGTGTTACCCTAGTAGTACATTGGAATCGATTCCCTGCCTCCCCGCCCTCAGGACCAGGAAAACCATGTGTTGCTGAGACCGTAAGGGGAGAGAAAAAAAGGACTAATTGAGGAGGCCAAGGACCTGCCTAGTGCCACGGAGTAGTTGTACTTATGCATGGTTCAACACCTAACATTCTCCGAAATAGGGTCTATTTTTTTATTTAATTTTATTTTTTAATTCTACAATTAACTGATTATGGATTAATAAAAACTACTAAATTCAGTCACAAAAGTGACATTTGTACCATTACAATCATTGATTGAGCAACAACTCTGTCATTTTCAGCAGACATCAGTTGTTGAATAAGTTGCATGCCGCTGTCTCTCAATCATGTCATATAGTCTTCAGTCATCCTACTCTTGTGTGGGGTATAGATTCTATTAAGAGCTTCCTACACACTTATATGGTTCGTGATTGCATCATGTAGTATAGTTTATTTCTAAAATTTACGATAGCTTCTTCTTTATTTAATGTGAATCACCATAACTAGCAAAAACCATGTTCTTACATTCATCTTATGGCAAACAAAAGAAATATGCTTTAATATATAGAAGTTGATTCAACTAAAATTACTAAAAATGAAGCTAACCATTCTTGCTGAAAGCTCTGCGGATTTTAAATGTGCTCTTTACATATAATTTTACTAGTTATTAATTTCAATAATTATTTTCCGACTAATGTAACAATTAAATCGACCAATGTAGTAATTAATTTTTTTTTTAATATAAAAGTGTGGGAGTATTCTAAATTATAAAAAATGAATATAATTTCTCCGTATTTTTATTTAATCAACAAATTTTTTATTTATGGTTCAGATATTCTTTAGCATAAAAAATATTTTTGCAATAAATTTTTATTTAAGACTTTTCATAATTTTAAAAAAAAATTAAAATACGGTATAATTCATGCACGAACCACATGTATGCATGAATTGTAGTGTATTCAAAATAAATTTAAAGGTTTTTCGACAACAAATCTAACTTATTGGAAAATTGGTTGAAATCAGACTTTTGTAAATGAGTTATGAATCGGCTTAGACAAAAATAAAAAAATAAAATAAAAAAAAGTTTTTAAACAATATTTGAATTAAATAAAAACTACTGAAAATTACACATTACATTTTTAAAAATACAACATATAAAAACCAAAAGTTGCTAGAGTTTTGACTAACTCAAGTCAGAGGAACAGAAAACCTTATATTTTTAATGAAAACAATGAAACTGTAAGTGGCAGTTTTTGGAGCTAATGTAGCACCGTCACTTAAAATATAATTTTTTTCTGTTTATATCATCAAAACAAAAATTTGTTTAATAATTATTACACAATTCAAAATATGTCTCGTTTTATTGAAATAATGTTTTTCTTAGATTTAGTTTGTTGATTATATGTATATTTCACAATTTTTTGTTTTAAATTAGCGATGACAAGTGTCGGGAATTATTTTAAAACCAGTTTTGATTAATTATTGTTATGATAGTCAAATAAACTGTTGACAGAAAATATATCTATTTATTAGTCTCTGATAAAGAAGGAATAATAAGTTTTTGTTATTCTAGTGAAAAAAAATTTAATAAAAAATCTAGAAAACATATTTCGATTAATTTCTAAATTATCATTCTTGTTTGATAATGGCTAATAAAAAAAAAAAAAGTTAATTTTTTATATGTGACAGTACTACAGTTGTAAAAGTCTAATTTTTTTTTTGTCATGGTCAAAATACGCCAACATTTTTAATATTAAAATTTTAAAAAAGTTATTTACAATTTAAAACTTATCCATCATAGCACGTGATGCGCTGAATGTCACTTTGGGCTATATTTTTAAAAGGCACACTGACCTAACTAACCCCAACTATCCGTTAGTAATATCCAGAATCGTTTACACCGTAATTAAAACAATACAATTAAATAGTTCGTCTCATAAATATCTAACAAATCTACAATTAGAAGACTCATTAAAAATCTGTTCTCACTAAAATTTCATGCATTACTGTTCGGCGTACTGGGCGGTACGAAAGGAGTCCACTTCAAGCAATTCGGGTCGATTTCTTTGTAGGTTACGCCTCTCCTTTTTGATCTTTCTATGTATTCTTCAATCACATCCTAAAAGGTGAAGAGTAATGAGATTTTCAAAATTAATATTATTTATATCATAACAGTATAATCATAGTAATGAGATTTTCAAAATTAATATTATTTATATCATAACAGTATAAACCAAACTCATGGACTGATTTCTACATTACACAATACAATCACAGGACATGGCGGCAGTAAATAGTTATTTCTATCGATTTAAAATAAGAGGTTCTTTCCTATGTCCTTGTGATTTCACTCAAGAACAAAATATACACCACCTCATATATGAATGCAGGCTACTCACTGACTACAGAACTATTCTACAGGCAAAAACAGTACAGAAACTAGGACATTGGCCGGTGGATGGTCAATGTTTGATGAACAATATATTTGAAGATTTCAAATTTTTTTTTTTGAAATTCCATACAAAAACTAGAGGATATCAATATAAAATATCTTTAAAACATCCATTTAGGTGAAAAATTACCCAAATTCGAGAAATACAATATTACATTCATAGCCATATTTTGCGCTGTAGTAGTAAAAAAATAAAGAAAACAATAAAGAAAAATTCAAATGTAACACTTATTTAATATGCTTACCTGTTTTTTCAAAATAATATGCTTTCCCTTCCAATATTTCATCATCCCGAGGGCTTGAAGTGTGCTTACGATGTCATAAGAATTAATTGCCATTTCCTGGCTGATATCTGAAAACAAAAAAAGGTTTTTCATTTTTTTATTATCCTAGGTTTATTTTCACCAAATCCTAACTGGATCCATAAACACCTTCTATATGAAATTTAAATTATGTTGTAATATGGAAACTATATAAGAATAATAAAAAACTTTTGTTTACATATTTAGGGGATTACAAAACTCTTAAGTTTATATTTATATGTTATCGTTGCCAATACATTCACTTGATGTATATATTCTGTACAGTTGTAAATTTCAATAAATGTATATAAAAATATTTATATGTTCCAGACATCCTTTACACGATTAATTTTTTTTTTTTTAAACAATAAGATACTTTTTACATTTCTAAATTAAAATGAAAAAAGAAAAGAAAAACAACTTAAAGAATATAACTAACTAGCATTTCCCATCGCGGCTTCGCCCTCTCTCATACCTAAAGAACTTAAATCATTTTAACTAATAATAGAAGATTTATTTTTTGATCGATTTAAAATCTTGTATTGAACAATGCAATTTAGCTTTATTTCTTCATTGATATTTCCATCCATAGAAATAATTTTTAACCTGGTTAAAATTGCACTGATTAGGTGTTTGAAGATTACATAAAAGCGGAATTGGACATCCAACTTTTAATTTTAATATATGAGTTAGTAATCCAGATGGACAGGGACTGTTAAGAAACTCTAGCGAATAATGGGCTGCATTATCAGTGCTTGCAACTAAATGCCCATGGATCATATTTTTACACACAATATCAAAAAGAAAAGGATCGACATTTTGATTTGGTAATAATTTTTATTTGTCAGTAATAATTTTATCAATTTCATCTGGTTGGATCTTAATTTCTAACGATAGTGTGACAAACCTCGTTTCTGTCACTTGCCACTGTATATTTAAATTATTATAATAGTAAACTTTATTGTTGTAAATCTTCCTAGACTATGAAGATGATGTACCAGGTATGCAAGTTTAAAATGTCGTTTTAATTCCAATAGAATGCGCTCTTAGCCTATTGAAGGATTTGCTTATCTCTAAACGCTATTTTGTTTGTTAGTCATTTGTTTACAAAAGTCAGTTGTTTTTAAGTCGTTTACGTGGACGTATCATACCTTTCTTTGGTGTTAAAAATGTCTAATTTTAAGCCAAATAAAGAGCATTTGCGGCATGTCATGATTTTCTTATTTAATCAAAAGAAAAAGGCATCTGAATGTCATCGAATTCTTGTTGAGACTTATGGCGATGTTGCTCCAACCGTCAGGACATGTGAACGTTGGTTTCAAAGTTTCAAACGTGGTGATTTTGATGTTACTGATCAAAAACGAGAAAATCGACCAAAAAAGTTTGAGGACTTCGAATTGCAATCTTTATTAGACGAAGACAATACCCAAACCCAACAAATGATGGCAGAACAGTTGAATGTCACTAGGCAAGCCATTTCCGATCGCCTGAGAGCTATGGGAAAGATTCAAAAGGTTGGAAAATGGGTTCCACATGAATTGGACGAACGACAGATGGAAAAAAAAAAAACTGTGTGCGAAATGCTGCTTTTACGCCACGAAAGAAAGGGTTTTTTTTGCATCGAGTTGTAACTGGCGATGAAAAATGGATTTATTTTCAGAATCCCAAACGAAAAAAAAATCATGGGTAACGCCAGGACAACCATCCACATCGAGTGCAAGACCGGATCGTTTTGGGAAGAAGACAATGCTGTGTGTGTGGTGGGATCAGAAGGGAGTAGTCTACTACGAGCTTCTCAAACCCGGCGAAACAGTCAATACCGAGCGCTACCGACAACAAATGATCAATTTGAGTCACGCATTGATCGAAAAAACGTCCAGAATGGGCTCACAGGCACGCCAAAGTCATTCTTCAGCATGATAACGCTCCTGCACATTCAGCCAGATTGACTAAGGAAACGATTTCTTCGCTTGGTTGGGAACTCCTACCCCACCCGCCGTATTCACCTGACCTGGCGCCTTCTGATTATCACCTCTTCTCATCGATGGGACACTCATTGGCGGAGCAACACTTCAACAATTTCGAAAACGTACGAAAATGGCTCGATGAATGGATTTCAAATAAAGATGAAGCATTCTTTTGGAATGGTATCCATATATTGCCCGAGAGATGGACAAAATGTGTAGAAAGCGAGGGTCAGTACTTTGAATAAAATATATTATACTTTTTTTTAAATTACTGTGTATATATTTTAAGAAATAAACGACATTTTAAACTTGCATACCTGGTAGTTAAATTTGGTTCAGATAGGTTCAATAGTTTTACTAACACTCTATTGCAGAATGGCACTAATAACATATCGATCGATTTTTAAACTTCACTGTTATCCACATATTATCGCTTTTTTAATAACAAATTAATTAAAAATCAGTATATTATATTAGTGATGAACCTTTTTGGAACTATAAAGATGATGTGGTTAAAATCTGGTTCAGATTGGTTAAGTAGTTTTCGTGGTTAGTGATCACAAAAGAAAAATAGCTTGTCCTTTTAAATAATAGTATAGATATATAATACCCAATAAAGTAATATATAGTTAGTATATATATATATATATATATATATATATATATATATATATATATATATATATATATATATATATCTATATATATATATATATATATATATATATATATATATATATATATATATATATATATATATATCTCTCTCTCTCTCTCTCTCTCTCTATATATATATATATATATATATATATATAAAAATAATGTATGTGTGTGTGCCCTTTATAGGCTTTGAAACGGTAAGAGATAATGCTCCATGTGAGGCCACATTCTTTTCCACATATTCAGGGGAAGATTATAGGTCTGTTGGTATATTGCTTGGATGCATAGGTGACAAGTTATGGACCAAAATGTAAAAATCATGAATTATTAAAAATCGCTTCAACAAATCAGTGTATATCTACCAGCTGAGTCATTCCCGTGTTGTTAATTATGAAAGAACGAGAAACCAGAAGATTAATTCACGCGTTGGAAAACCATCTGATTTATTTTTATATGCAACAGATGGAAAAATAAAAAATATTGTATATCCATCAGCACATCAATAAAATAAATAAAAGTAAAAAATTTAATTCTTTGAAACTTTTTTCAATTCATATTAAAAAAACAAAAAATTAAACAAAATAAATCAAACAATACTACTATAATTGTTGTACGGAGTTTTTTTGTAAAGTTTCTTAAGCGCGTAGCAACACATGCCGGGTACAGCTAGTAATATATAGTAACTAATAAGTATACATAACAACATGATGTGGCATAGGAACTAAATTAGATTAGGAGTACATGTTTTGTTCTTATGTGTCTGTATCTTTTGAGAGATTTTTTTATCATGGATAGCGATTTCCTGAATAAGGGCGTTTTCTGAATTTCTTTTTTTAAAGTATGTTTTAGTTTGTTCATAGATGTTATGTTTGACAAGATTAAGATTAAGGTTGCGCGGCATATTTGGTATTTTTGCATATCAAGAGTGATTATTGCTGATCTTGAAAAAATTTTTGGATCCCTTCGAGTTACTGTAGTTGGTAGCACAAGTTGAAGTCCACACAGATGAAGTATACGTAATTTGAGATCAAATAACTACTTTGTATAATATGAGTTTGTTTTCGGGACTTAATTAGGATTTTTTAATTGAAATATGGTAAATTTATAAGTAACTTTTTTGGCTTTGTCCGTTTTGTTTATATATTTTATTTGTATTAACCCGAGGTATTTTATTGATTCAGACCAAGGAATATCTTCAGAGTTTAAAATAATATGCTGATCTATGAGTGACCTCCGTTTCGTGAAAATGATGGCTTTTGATTTTCTTGTGTTCACTTTTTGTTACCATTTTCAGCAATATTTATTTATTTATTTTTTTAAATCTATTTAGGATTGCATCAATGTGATAAGAAGCTGTGAATAATGCTCTGTCATCTGCATACAGGGATATTATTACAAGATGTTAATATTAAACTTCATCGATGAACAATCTGTTTACAAGTAAATCAATAAGAGCTCCCAGAAATAAAATAAAAAAAATATTACCTTTGATAGATATCTGTTTTCCTTCTAAATTGCAAAGGTATTCCAAAAGTACGTCCTTCCAATAAGAACGGTACGAAATTAAACCGAGATCTGAGAGAGGCTTTTCAGGAGACCCAATTTTTCCTTCTACTCTTGTTAGCAAGTAGCCTAAAATTAGTTAAATAAATTACAGTCTAATTTTATGTTGAAACAGTTAATATCAATCTCATTAACAAACAAGAGCACTATGGATTAAAATATTCATAAAAAATAAATAATAATAACAATTTAAATAAAGAAATATATAATGATGTAGAGTGATTGACTGTTATTAAATAGACAAGAAGAAGGTTTAAGGTGTTACAACTTAACGTTTCGGTTGAAGTTGTAAGCCTTTAAGGCATAGAACAGCATATGCTCGACCAGATGCTGCAATTGGTCTTCAAAGAAAGCATACAATGTAAGGCTAAACATTGGCATAAATTAATTATTTTTATGTTTATAGTGATCGCACATTCCATCATCTTTAAAAAATATATTAATAAATAAACTGAGAAATTTTCAGTCATTTTGCTAAGATTAAAAAAAAAATTTTTTTTCTTAATACGGTAGAATTCTTTTAAGACAATCCTTAATAGTATGACTTCCTCAATAATAAACCTAGTTTTTTTAAATTTATTAATAGCTTGGTTACATCGTTTTATACACTGGTACGCAGTATGGGGTCACAATTTGTAGAGCCAGGACCAGATGTCCTGTTCTTGGGCCAACTCTCTTTTCTTACTCCAGTCCATATCCCGCCTCCTCAACGCCTCTTTAACACTCTCCTCCCAAGAAATGCGCGGTCTTTCTCTTGGCCTTCTTCTCTCCATGCAAGTTTCCTACGTCTTCCTGACAGTTCTTTCTTGGTCCATCCTAAGGAGGTGACCGAACCACCTTAGCTTGTGCTCTTCTAGGATGGTTTCAGCCGGCTTAACTTTGAGACTAGTCCGTATGGTACTGTTGCGTTTCCTATCTGGCCGTGTTCTTCCTTCCACTTTACGAAGATAACGCATTTCCATGGAATGGATCCAACTCTTGTGTTTCGAGATGAGGGTCCACGATTTGGAAGAGTAGGAAAGAATATGGAGGAACGTTGATTTATAAATAATCATTTTAGTTTTTCTAGTCACTTCCCTTTTACCCAGGAAACCTTGTTTGCAATAAAAATTAATTTACATTTTAATTCAAAATATGTTAGTGGGGATTAGTCAGAAAAATGTTTGATATAAAGAGTGACTTTTTAACAACTCAACACAACCTTCATATCACAGATATTACAAAGAAGAATCACTTGAGGTATGCATGATGGTATAGAAGGATCAATCCTAATTTTACTAAGAAGAGTTTCATAATAACAAGAGTTTTCCTAATTCTCTCAAGAATCTTAATATTGAGGTTATACAATATAACTAAAACACAGTTTGAAAATTAATTTTAAAAAATAAAATAAATAAAAAAATAAGACAACAATAAAATAAATACTTACTGAAGTCAATGAGAAGTCGACCATAACCTTGCCTTTGATAGGGAGGCAATGTGAGAATGCACGAGACATTATAATTTAAAAAGGAATTCTTTTCCTGAAAACAATAAAAACTAATATTAAAACAACAACAAGAAGATAGCGAATCAAGGACAATTACAATCAAACAGAAAAAAACTAATAACAGATTTATATGTCCCCAGTACAGGAGGGATATGGATAAATATGGTATATCTCGTCAGCTTTGTAAGGCGTTAGACCTTGAGTGATAATGAAAACTACTTTAAATTTGCTTGATATTAATATGATGTAGATAGAACAATTACACTAAAATTGCTTATTGCTGCTGTTAAAAAAGTTAATAAAGTAAATAAAATAAAGGTAGTATGGTAAAGTTAAAATAATAGTTATTGTTACAATGCAGACAGTATAACTAAGTTCAAATATAAGCAGATTATTAACCAAACAACAACACATTTATAAATTTTGATTTAGACATTTTTTATAACTTACCTTACTAAAGTAACCTACAGTATGACAACCTTCGGAGTCTCCGATGGTCATCACATAAAATAAAAATGGCTCGACATCGTAATACAGAGTTTTGTGGTCCAAAAAGAATTTAGCTAAAAGACAAAGGTTCTGGCAGTAGCTCTTATATCGTTTTCCATCAACTTCCCAAACCGAGATCTTTTCTTTTCTACAATAAGAAAAAATAAATCGATTAAAGCTCCTTAATTATTTATTAATCTAAAAAAAAAAAAAAAAAAAAAAAAAAAAAAAAAAAAAAAAAAAAAAAAAAAAAAACTAACAGAATTCTTGAAACAATATATACAGTAGAACCTCACTTATCTGACTCCTAAGGGACCAAGGGATAGGGCAGAACAGCCAGAAGGTCGGATTAACTGGAGATATCAATGAAACATGTTTTTTATAGTTAAAAGTAATGTATTAACATTTAAAAAAAAAATATATAAAATAGAACCATACATATCAATTTAGCATAAACAAATATAATATGTTTACATAGATATGTTTCAGCCAACTATTTATATACAGAAGCATAATAACACTGTATTTTAGTAGTGGCACTACATTTTGTTTTTAAATTGATATTTCCAACATTTTTGAGAGAAACAAAAAAAATTAGAAATTTTGTATCTTGGTCACCGTTTAAGATACAGAGCTTATTTTCTAATCTAATTGCACAAAATTTAGTTTAGTTTAATTTATAAAATTATAGTTTAGTTTATTAATGAAATATAAAAGGGTTCCCATTAGAACCAACTGTGCAGTAGATATTTTGGTCAAACATAGCAAAAGGTCGAAAGTTTTGACCCTACCAATTAGCGAACGGTGGCACTTCAAGGACCTAAATTTGGATTTTAGCATACTAACACTAGAAATACACCTATAAAATATAAAAATCATCTATTTGGCCTTATTCACATCAAAATGTACAATTTTACTATTAGGGATTCCACAAAAATACTGTGCACCCCATTGGACTCCATGGGAGGGTCGGATAACCTAATGAGTGGGACTAGCGAGGTTCTACTAAACATTAAAAATATTTTATCCTATAAAAATCAAAATTCACTTAAAAATGGAACTGGAAATATAAAGCATTGCAAAGAACCTTATTGTAATTGTTTAAGTAACATTCTGAGTGGCATCGATTTATAATTATTGAAATATTTACTACAAACTTCAAAATTCACAAAGCCTATCGATCAACTAATAACTAAAATACCTGTAAACTTCTTCTCCCGGTGGGTGCCTCCAAACACATTTTGCAGCATGTCTTTCCATTGACTTCCTTGCTTTCATATACCTAAAACGAAAAATAAAGAAAATAAATCAAAAAATATTTTTATGTTTACTCTACATAAGGGAGATTTATATAATCTGTAGTGACAGAGAAGAAGAAGGTAATGTATTGTTAGAATTTATTGTATTGTTATTGAACATTTCATAATAAAAAAATCGAAAACAAATTGATGCCTCTTTCAGTACAAATAATAGTATTTAGAAGACTAGGGATCATAAGTACCTTAGACAATATTCACAGATGTAGAGTTTTGGTAAACGAGCGAAATCTTCTGGATAAGGGCTTTGATACCAAACTTCCATTTCAAATTTTCCCATTTCAATGAGTTTAGTGTACCTGACATTAGCCAAAAGTTTAAGCTCTTCCTCCTGTAAAAAATCATACTAAATTAACAGTTTTGCGCTTGAAATTTATTTTAAAATAATGTAAAATTTATATGATAGATCCATTATTAATCTGATTATTTGTTTATTTCTTATTCATAGTTACAGTATAATTATTATCATGATTATTGACTTAAAAACATGGCTTGATAAGTCTTTTTAGCAATCAAAACTCTCTTAATCACAATAAGAAGTTCTCAAAGCCACCTGAATCTAATTATAAAGTAATATAATTTTTTCTTTCATGATGGCATACTACTGATTATTTTTTATTAACAAATTATCTGCTCTGATGGCAGACATCAGTCTGTCCAAAAAGGTGACTATATAGGTTTTGCTTATCAAATTCAGAATTTTAACCTAGTTTCAGGATAATTCAAAAGTCAGAATTTTTTTAAAGCCAATTCAGACTGCTTTAAACTGTTATTCCAAATTCTTTAACACTGGCTATGGATCGAGCTGGAATTATTTCTATACTTCTAATGGAGGAAATTTTCATTCTCCACTCTCAAACTTCGCTGTTTTATGTTTCACGACCTCTCAATTAAAACTGAAATGGTTTATTAAAGTCTTCATTCAGTTATTAGTTTTGCATCATTAAACTGTGGAATCAAAGCCAGTCACAAGTATTACACATATTTTTTTTTTTTTAATTTTCAATTATTAATCTAGAGGTCATGAAACAGAGAGCATTGAAGCTTGAGGGGGAAGGAGGTAACAATTTTTTTTTTACCCCAATACTAAATAAAATGTTCATTATTAGAAATAATTAAACTATTATTTCAAAGAACATCAGGAGCTGATTTTTTGCGAGCATTGGTAAGAAAGGAAAATAATCTCTGTTCCAAGCCAAAGTAGTATGCACTTATCTAACCCGCATATCCAATATGTCAGAAAATCCACTCAGAGGCGTCAGTGGTGTGTACTTACCTTGGAGGGTTAGCCACCATGTACTTAGTCTTGGACTGGTTGACATGGAGACCCATGCATCGTCCAAGGCAAGAAATGCATGCTCGAAATCTTTCTCTAACCTTCCAACTATATCAATATCGTCTGCAAGGATTTAGTCAAAATCATGCCGGTAATAAATATACATATTTAATCTCTTATTTTTGTGGACTTTCATTTCCATTCATAAACCATGAAGACTTTTCAGAGTTTTCATGGTATTTTAAAAATTCAAAGCAAACAATTTTTAATTTTACCATTCATATTAATAGAAAATAACAAACAGTAGCATGAACATGATTAACATATATACACAGGAAATATACTTACGATTGCTTCGCTAGCAACGGCTTGAGCTTCCTGAAACAATCTCAGATCATATTTGTTTGAATATTTTGCAAGAGGTGGTTGTCTATCTTTCCCACCGTCGCCTTCCTCTTCTAATTTTATTTCATTATTTCCAGTTTTACTACGCATTTCTTTCACTTTCTCTCGATAAGATTTCTGTTCGGGGGTCGGTGAACCACCTCTACCAGCTTTTACGATTGCAATTGCTTTTTTACGTTCATCATCTTTCTTCAGCCGGTCCAGATAAGCTTCCTAAAAATGAATTTTTAAGTTACCCAACAAACTGAAAAAAATATTAATTGGTTCAAAAACTTTGTTTCAAAATTTAAAAGAACCAAAACTTTCTTAACTATAGGAATTATTTGAGTAATTTAAAATAATGTTTTGGGCTGTAAAATAATTTCATAGCATTTGTCAATAATAAAATAAATACTTCTAGTATTTTAAAAGCAATGTTTATTTTGTCAATAATTTTTATGCACTATGAAAAGGGACAAATCCAAGGTGTCAGTATACATTAGTTACATCGAGATCTTTAAGAAGAGTAGTACAGAATTGAAATTGAAGAAAATAAAATGTTTCAACAATTAATGATTTTTTATTTTTGAAAACAAAAATCTTATGGTGCAAACCGATGTAAAAAGTTGAAGTGTATAAGGTGATGCGTTAGGAGAAAGTACTGCCTGTAAGTGGTTTACTCACTTCCAAAGAGCTAATTTTGATATGAAGATACTCCTCACTCTGATTGTCGTTACTTTGTTGTTGACAGTGAAATGCAAAACATTGGTTGCAAGTGACACACACATAAAGACATGGGATATTGGCGAGATACTTAACATATCGTATACAAGTGGTGCCAAACAATATTGCAATCATCAGTAAAAAATGCTACAAACTTATTTTACGGCCTGATATAATCAGAAATACTTTGAAATAAAACTAAAGGAAAATTGTTTTTAGTAGTTCAGAACGGCTATAAAAGGTGGAAATCTAAGATGATTACCTTACAGTGATGCGGGGTGAGATTATGATACAGTGGACAGGCTTCGAGAGTAAAATGCCTCGATATCCTTCCACCTAGGTGCCCTGTCGAATCGCATCCTTCCATAGGGCACTTCCGTTCTTCTTCGCCATCCGATTTTATTTTCCTTTGAATAAATGATTCTTTTGGAGCTCTTTTAACTGGAGATTTAGTTATGCTAGTTTTGCTACCTATTTACAACATAAACAAATCAAGTCAATATTGAATTATTATAGATACATTTTATCAGTTAGTTTTAAATATTTAACTACTAATGAGACTACTATATAATGTTATTTCAATGACTAATCATTATATTGTCAAGTAAGATAAAACATCGTCAAAAATATTTATTAGAATAAGCAATACCACAAGACTTTCTTACTTTCTTCTACAATAGCGATAGTTGTTAGGCAAATGAGAAAGTTAGATTAACATTCTATTAAAATTCAGTTAAAGAACCACTTCATTAGGGTGAAGACTAACTTTAAATCTACTATATATTTGTCAAATACCAATCACTCATTTAACACGATATCTCAAAAAACACCGAACGGATTAGAATGAAATTTCGTATGTGTCTTCCTCTAGGGCCGTAGTTGCTCGCTAAGAAAGGATTTAAAAAAATACAGTCTGGATCGCATAGGATTCGCGAAAAACGCGATTTCTCATGCATAGGAAATTCTATGAATTAACATTACGGATCTTAATGAAACTTAGTAGATTGCATTTTATTAGAGGTTAGATGAACGATAACTGTTATTTTCTAAGTAGTTTGCCCTGTATCGGCACTACAAAGGGGTAAAATAAAAGTAATCATATAATTTTATTGGGCAAATAATAATAGATTTATTGTCATATGGTATATGGTGATAAGCTAAATTAAAAAATAGGTTAGATGCCTAAACCGCACAGTTAAACCACAAATTAAGTTCTTTATTGTAGTAAACAAACAAAAATACGATACCGGCATGTGGAAACCTTATTATATGGTACTTTCTGTAAACTCATGGTGGCTGCAGAGTAGTAGAAAAAAATTAACTTTTGTAAATTGTCAATTCAAATTATTCTATGAATGGAATTCTTTGGGTTTATTTAAGTAGTAACAATAATTATCGCCGTTAAGCTTAACTTTTAATCATTTTAGTTGTTCTTAATCCTTATGATACTAAACCATAGCAAAGCTTGGGTACTTTCAGCTAGTATTAAATAATTGTTAAATAGAAGAATAAATACAAGAATAAGTAAGAAAGAGTAAGAATAAGAATAAGTACGAAATTATAAGGACAAAGAGCATAAAACGATTATATTAAACTAACAAGAAATATTGCGAAAACATCAGCATAAATAAAAACCAAAGGAAACAGAATAAAATACATTATTAACATTAAAATATTACAATACATATAACAAAAGATAAGAAATGGTCTTTTACAGAAAAATAAAAAACAATGTTTGTAATGATTAACTGAGGTTAGTTCGCTATATTTTTAGAGGTTATTGAAGAACTTGAAAGCTTACTATGAAAATAAAATGAAGCGGCTCTTTAGGTGGCGTAATGATAAGCTAAAAAACAATGAAGCCATTAACCAGTTTAGATGATGCCGGTATTGTATACAATAAAATTTAAAAAAAATGTTCTTAGATATTGGTGCGTCGATGAAGAAAGCAACAATGCTTGAATAAATAATATTATTTAGAACAATGCTACTTTGAATATTGCTCTAGGTAAAAGTATACACAGAGCAAACTTCGTAAACAAACTGTTGTTCCTAGATTTGATATTTAATCTCACTGAAGTACAATATTTATTTATTTTGACCAAAAAGCATTTTCCCTTACTAAATTTCTTGATAATTTTAAGCATAAACAATTATCAAATTGTTTATATCTCAGAACCTCCGAGACTGTGAGGGATTATTGTCAACTTATTTTTGAATAAAAATCTATCGAGTTCTGTTTGCTCTGTAGTTTTAAATTTTATTTTAGGAATATTTTTTTTATCAAGCATTGAGTATTTTAAATCTTAAGCCGGTAAAGAAGTTTGTGGAATCTAATCCCATTTGGGCAGGTTAAAGTTTATTTCATGGCAGACCCACATAATAAACCTTGACCTTCCAACAATAGCTAGAATAGGTTGGTAAACTCTAGGATAACCCGTCCTTCCTACCCTTGTTGGAGTACATATGGACGTTAGGCCCCAAATAAAAAAAAAAAAAAATCATATGCTATTTGAAAAATATTTTTGAATACTCGCTGTTCACGTATATCATATTGAAACAATACATTTTAAAAATATGTAATGTATTACCATTGCTTTGGTAAACATCCTAAAAATATCCTGCCATGCTAAACACAAAAGGAGTAACTGACATTTTTGGTTAACTGCGATTTTGATACCTTGTGATTTATTATTAGAGAATTATAGCCGTAAAATCATAGAAAGAACTTTAATAACCTTTATTTTGATGGTCCTACCTATATATTTTGCACTTTTAACTTAGAAAGTTCTACTGAAAGTAACAGATATAACCTATTACATTATGAAAACATTAAAATGTAAATAATCTTTTTTGTGCTTTGTATAACGGTGAAATAAAATTTATCCAATCCCTCTTTATTTCAAGAATCTATGGTTAGTGGATCACTTGTTTCATAATAACTATATGCTCATATAATATATCAATATAACTAAAAAAAATAATTTTAGTGGACAAAATCTAAAATAAATTAAATTCAAATTTTCAAGAGCAGCTAAGCAATTTAGTATTACCAGTGTCAGAATCTGATTCACTCTGCATTCTGGACATTACATGTTTACTTTTTCTATTACTCAACGAACGTGTTTGTTTTCTAGTCGTGACACTATCGGCATCAGAAACAAGCTGTGGTGGAGGAGGGGACTTCTTGTCCCTTTTCGAAGGTGTCTTCTTCTTCGCAGATCCCTGCTTGGATCTTCCGGAATCATGGTTAGAATCGGAGCTACTTCCTTAAAAGTAAAAACATTTTAAGGTCAATTAACTCATCCACCATAGTATACAAAATAAGCTCTCTGATTCAATGATACGTAAAAGTTAAAAGATGTATTAGTTTTTATTTTTATAAAGATCTTAATATGTGCTTTGTATTATGCCAATTAGCATAAATTGTTAAGATAACTTGTGTCCCAGAATACATAGTGGACAGCAAATGATTACATGAAAAGTAAATTTCAGTAAAAGTTTGTTTCAATGGTGAGGCTCCAATTAACTATACACCTCCAAAATAAAAAAACACAATATCAAAATAAATCGATATCAAGTCACACTTAATGATATTAGAATTTTGGGGAGGAACAGTAATAGAATGGCCAAAGAATATTGCTAAACTTGAGATAGAATGAGTAAATTACAATAGCATAAAGCAAAATCATAATATTATTTTTAAACCACATTATAACTTAGAATAAAGGTAGTTATTATAATGCAAACATCTTACTATTACAACAAACGAGCAGGAATCATTGATCTATGAAATATTAGTTCCAATTAATACGGTAAAATACACTACGAATGAAGTAATCACTACAGTTAGTTGTAAATGAATGTGAAGTATTAATACAAATTTAAAAAATTACAATTAATAGTTGAAAAGCACCATCATGTAATAATATCAGCTTATAAAGAGAAAATCTTACTTGAAGACCTTGAAGATTCAGAAGAATTTGAAGAAATAGAACTTGTCCTCGGTTTTATAGGAATTAATGGTTTCGGCTTTGATTTTAACCTGTTGTGTACTTTGGTAGCTGCTGTTTTCATCGCAGTTAGTTTCGGTGGAGGGGGTGATGAATTTTGATCATCACTGTCACTGCTATTATCTGGACTAAAAATGCTTTTGGTCTTCGATTTTTTGGGATCATCCAACTTGTTGTTAGAAACTTTAACTATATCTTTTGGTGTAACATTTTTCTGAGCCACTTTTCTGGGTGGGTTAAGTTTCTTAGGGGCATTTTTGGATGAATTTTTAGGATTTTTCGGTACAGGAGTCACAGTTGCAGAAGACTTGGGTTTAGGTTGAGGTTTTCTTTTAGCATTAGGTTTTGGAGATGAATCATCAGTATCCGATGAATAAACTGTTGATTTCGGAGGCTGAGGTTTTTTCTGTTTCTCTTTGTTTTTATCTCCATCTACATTTTCTGTTTTAACTTTAGGAGGAACTGTTGTAGATGTTTTCTTTTTTTGTTGTGGTTTCTTATCTGAATCTGATGATGGGTTACCACTTTTTCCTCCACTAGTGGATGTATTTTCTGAATCAGAACTACTAGATTCAGAGCCTGATGTTGAAGAAGAAGTAGAAGATGAAGAAGAGCTATTGCTGCTTGATGACTCAGAAGAAGAGTTAGAATCCTAAAACAAAAAGCAATAAGTTTTTAATTGACCTCATAAGGAGAAATCTTAAAGTAATGACTTCATTCTTATAAATAAGTTCTAGACTTCAACAACTTTTAACTTCATTAGACAGAGTGACAATAATTATTTAAAGACTAAAATAAAATAATGTTTACCTTTTTCTTGAGAGCCATTACATTATCTGAAATTTCAACAGAGCAAAGATCCTTCACTACTAGCTTTATTATTGTTTACCAGATAGTTGTAACCGCTACTTATTTGTAACCTTCCACAGCGTTATCCAAAGAGATAGAAAGAAACCGAGAAAGTAAACATTCCTGTCACTCGTTGGATTATCTATTTGATGGGTTATAAGTAGAGACCGGATTTCTGTGTATTAGCACATTTAGTTCGCTTTGATTTAGCGCTCTCTAACCCAAGTAGTTATCTCATTTATATAATAAGGATTCTTATTCTTAAATTTTATTTTGCACGAAATTGCACAAATTTGACTTTTTGAGCTTAATTGCCCGAATTCGGGTTTTACTGCACGAAATTGCACAATTGAACCAAATTCATCTAATTTTATTCACTTAACCATTTATTTTTTGAAAATTTTCCTTACGATTATTAGGCAACATTTATAACAATTATTTATATTAAATAGGTTAATTAGATTTAAATTTAAAGTAAAAAGTCGCTTAAATCAAATATATTTGTGACCTACTTCTTTTATATGATCGTATTAAATTGGGCTTTGAGGATTTAGGCAAACATTGAGGATCGACGTACTTCCTGGAATTAAGACGTTTCCTCAGCAAATTTTACTCCCCGCTTCCCATTTCATTCCCCATTTCTGATTTAGCACAAAGGGCTAGTTGCTGACAAGATTTTAAACTATCAACTTTGAAAATACCAATAACGTCCGCGAATGTTTCTACAAAATTGAAGCAATGGACCAATGAATATCCACAGCTGATGTTTGTTTGAAACTCACGAAGAAAGCTTAAAACAAATTGAAAATGAAAAGGGAAGATGTTTGTTTTCAAAATTCGAGTAAATCCTTGAGAAAAACTACGGCTACATTCGTTAAAACAAATTAAATTATTGTATCAACGGAAAGGAAATAGAAGCTGATAATCTGGATCGATCCACAATCGCACGCTACAAAAATTGTCCTGTTACGTCCATGGATGTTGAACGTTCCTTTTCTTTGTTAAAGAACATTTTATTAAGTGACAGGCGGAATAATTTTACTGAGAAATATTTTGAAATTTATAATGTCGTATATTTTCACAAAACTTTTAAAAACTAATTTATTTTTCAAAAACATTTAGATATATTTTGTTTCCACGTAAAAGGAAATTTTAATAAAGATATTTTATATTTCTTTTAATTGACAATTTTTTTCCCAAATTTTAAAGTATTTCAGATTGAATTAACACTAAAACGAAACATTTGTCAAAATGTCCTTAAGTTTATATAAGGCTGGTTAAGTTTTGCATATTTGTGTAAATAAATGGATTGCTGCATGTTTATTTTTGTTTTTTACTGCAGGAATTCACATTTTGAGTTTTTTAGCACATTTTTTACTGCAGGATTTTGCATGTTTTTGAGTTTTTTAAAAAATGCACAAAAATCCGGTCTCTGGGAGTACCTCTAGTTATAAGTTTCCAATTTTCTTTTTTCAATTACTATATTAAATTTTCTTTTTTTGTGGTTGTAATATATGGTTTTAATTATACAACAACCACATAAAAAAACAAAACAAAAACAATCTAGAACCAATTAAACATTTTCAGCTTATACTAAACAAATGCTAATACATTTACAATAAAATGAACTAAAAACTGAATAAGGAAATAATGGATAATTTAACAAAAAATAAATTCCTGATTTTATTGATCCTTTCATACCATCATGCCACTTCATCTAATAACTAGATTAATAGGAATGAAGGAGAAATTTAATAATAATGGATAAATGCACAACTTCTATGATCATTAACAAAACATTTTTAAATGTTATATACATTCATCATCATTTCTGAAGACATTTGAGCATTCAAAACACTAGCAATTCAAAATACAGCTTAAAATCATTTACTAAAATTTTAGTAACGAGGTAGTTTGCTAAGAAAAAAAAAAAATTAAAATAAGAGTTTTTCTCAATTGGTTTAATGTTTTTTGGGGTGCTGAAACTGAACTTCAACTTTTGAACCTCGACAAGCTGAAACATTCCAAAAAATATTAATAAGTAAATTAAAAATATATATATGGTGATTTTTGAGAAAGTACACATCAAAATAGTTGAAACGAAAAAAGCAGGTGAACATAAAATAAGGTTAATTTTCAAATTAAATATCATTTTGTAAAAAGTGTTTTTATTAAATCAACTATTGAGGTTCTAAAGCTCATTGAATTTAAACATGTGGAATGTTTATTCCACCTATTAACCTATTAACCTATTAAAACCTATAAAAAAAATAACTCCTTAAATTTCCAATAAGTTATCCCTTATAAGTTTTTTTTTTTTTTTTTTTTTTTTTTTTTTTTTCAAACAAACTATAGCTAAAAACACAAAATTCAATTAAGATTTTTTATTTTTCAATTCTTCTTAAGATTTTTCCCCATTATACTACCAATCATAACTTCAATATGTTCAAAATAATTGGTTAAAAAAAGAAAAAAAAAAAAATCTTATAAGGTAAAAGTTTGTAGCAAGCACAATATTTTTTTAAATTAATTTATTTTTTTTTTTAATGAGAATGCAATTTTTAAACATTTTAGAGCAAAAATAAAACTGAAAATATATTATTATTTTATTTGTAATACTGAAGCTTTCTAGAGGGCAAATTTAATATTCAAATTTACCTCTTAAAAACTGTAAAAGTCATTAAGAAAAAACTGTAAATCTAATTGTAAAATTAATGTTATACTTCAAACTGCTGATGTTAATATTTGTATGTCTTTGGAACTGAAGATGAATACATTCGAAAACAGCATTCAAAAATACAACAGTACAGCATTCAAAAATAGCCTTCAAATAAGCTAAACATCATATTATTTCTTGTGATAACAAAACTTTATTTATGATTTCATTGTAAAATTAATAATTTAAGAAAAAAAAAAATAAAAAATAGATTGTAGTCTTGATTGCCGTATTGCTAGTTAAACGGTTGCTATAAATTCTAACCATAAGTTAAGTTTGATAAAATGAGAAGATGATCAGGGATGTAGTCAAAAAGAAACAACACGTCTAAAAAAAAACTATAATTGTGTGCCTATGTTTAATTTATGTTATGCTGCTGTTTAAAAATAAAGTATTTGAATACCAGTGAAATGAATTTTATAGCTTTTCTTTTGATATTTTAAAATTTTGTTTCAGAAGGCCAGGGAGCAGATGGAAAGCTGAGATATGGAGAAAGCGTTACAGGGAAATGTAAGTTAAAAAAAACAACAACAACTAATAATTGATTCATTTACCATTTTAATTCTGGTTTTAATTTATGAATGAGTCTAGTATTTTATTTTTTATTACAAATCAGGAAGTTACAAATCCAAAGTTGATTATATTTTAATATTAAATCAACTTAACAAATTTAGAAGGCTACAGAACAAAAGTATGGGACATTTGTTTGGTTAATATAGTTGAGATAATAGCAACTTGTCTTCTTAAATTAGATAGTTAGGATTGATGAATTAAATGCCACTTCTATTGAGATTATTTTATTTGAAAACTAGTTTCGAATGCTAAACATTCATCTTCAGTTCTAAAACATACAATAAAATTTTCAACACATCCGGAAAAACCGGACGATCAGTAAATCAAAGAGTAAATGAACATATAAGAGCATACACTAATAAGACCCAAAATTCCAATTTCGCTATCCATCTAAATGAAAATAACCGCAAATTTAATAAAGACTCAGGAATAAAAATATTACATCAAGTAGAAAATAGCCTAAAATTAAATACTTTTGAATCACTAGAAATAATAAAATCGTTTAAAACCGATCCAGATTTTTGTTTAAATGATCAGATTAACATATCCAATAGCCCCATTTTAAATTTGTTTCCCATAGGAATGGAAAAACCCAATGAGTCATAAGGGAAACCCCGTAGTAAATCTAAAACTTAACCTACCTGCCCCCTTTTACTTCTCAAAAATTCAGTGTTTTAGTTACCTCGAAGGTGAGTGCCTATGCTTGATTTCTTGTCTTATCTTTTTAAAAACTTTAGTATATATAATCTATGTAACATAGTACTGATGTGTTGAAAATTTTATTGTATGTTTTAGAACTGAAGATGAATGTTTAGCATTCGAAACTAGTTTTCAAATAAAATAATCTCAATAGAAGTGGCATTTAATTCATCAATCCTAATTGTATTAATCCTTCTATATCATCATGCGTACCTCAAGTAAATTAGATAGATTTACAGTTATAGGATTAATTAATTAATTCCTATAAACATCTTGCTGAACTGTCAGGAAAATGTTTAAGGGTTGGATTGAGGCATTGATGGAGGATTGTGTGAATATGCTATTGGTAAGTAGTAGATACCAATAGCATATCCATCAGTAACATTGTAAGTAGTTTCATACTCCTCTATATTCTGTAATTATTATATTTGTATTATATATATTTATTTAATTATATATATATAATTATTATTATTAACACATGTTGTTATATACTTGTGTTTAGCTAACTTTGTTTTAAAATAACTTGTATAACTTAAATAATTTTATTTTAACCTGTTTTTTCACTGTAGGGCATGATTATGAGAATAATATAGTCTTGAAACGTCGCCAAAATAGTTGTTTTTATTTTTGACTGAGCCTCAATGAACCTTATTAAACATTATATATATTTATATATGCAAATCACTCAATACAAAAAAATCTATTTCTTTATAAGAGGGAACTATTTTGGCTCTGTTTGTAATCTTAGTGGTAATTACATAGTGCCCAATTTTGTATTTTGAACTGACTCATAACCAGTAGTGTTGAATATATTGTAGCTTTATATAAATAGCTTTTCAATAATTATCTAGAGACTAGAGACTTTTTATTTAAAGATGCCAGAAGATAGAGCTTCTTCTGAGAGATATAATAAAATTTGAAATTAGTCAGTACAAACATGTTTTTCTTTTTTTGACATGGATATGTTTTTTGGCTGGGGTCTGTACTTTTTTGCACTAACTTTTTTTCACATTCAAAAACATAAAATGTGACATGGTCTAGCTCTCTTGGTGTTGCAAAGATCGGAAATTTGACGACAGTTTCTTTAACAGAAATTTAATGGAGAATTATTTTTTATTGAATAATAGTTGTCACGAGTTGTCCTGCTGTTTAGGAGCTATATTGGTCTAAATGAAAAAAAGTCACTTGAGGTACAATACAATAAGGATTGATGAATTAATTGCCACTTCTATTAGAATTGTTTTATTTGAAAACTACGATAGTTTCGAATGCTAAACTTTCATCTTCAGTTCTAAAACATACACAATTTTCGATACGTCAGCACTATGTTACATGGATTATATATACTAAAGTTTTCAAAAAGGTATGACAAGAAATCAAATTTTGGTATTCAACTGAGCAGATCTAATTGATACCTTAAATATATCCATAATAGAGGAAGGGGGAAGGGCCAGGTAGCTTAATTATTTTTGGGTTTTATCTTTAAGTGAAAGCCATATCCCCAATGACGCATTGGATTTTTCCGTTCCTATTGGAAACAAATTTAAAATGGGGCTATTGGAAATGTTTATCCGGTCATTTAAACAAAATCTGGATCGGTTTTAAATGATTTTATTATTTCTAATGATTCATAAATATTTCATTTTAGGCTATTTTCTACTTGATGTATTATTTTTACTCCCGAGTCTTTATTGAATTTATGGTTATTTTCATTTAGATGGATAGTGAAATTGAAATTTTGGGTCTTATTATTGTCTGCTCTTATATGTTATTTTACTCTTTGAATTACCGATCGCCCAGTTTTTCCCGTGTAGTTTAAAACCGATCCAGATTTTTGTTTAAATGACCAGATAAACGTTTACAATAGCCCCATTTTAAATTTGTTTCCAATAGGAACAGAAAAATCCAATGAGTCATATAGGAAATCCCTTGGTAAATCCCCAAAATTTAACCTACCTGCCCCCTTTTCCTTTCCATGATGGATATATATTTCAGATATCTGTTAGATCTCCTCATGTGAGTACCAATATTTGATTTCTTGTATTACATTTTTGAAAACTTTAGTATATATAATCCATGTACCATAGTGCTTAAGTGTTGAAAATTTTTTAATTATTACAAAAAAAAAAAAACGTTAATACAAAAAAGTAGACCCCCAGCCAAAAAACATAACCATCTCAAAACAAGAAAATCATGTTTGTACTGACAAATAATTTCAAATTTGATTATATCTCTCAGAAGAAGCTTTAACTACTGACATATTTAAATACAAAGTTATTAATTCAAGGCAATTAATTCATGAATCCTAATTGAAAAAAGTCACGATTGAAACGCCTTTCTCTCAACATTGTTTATTTCGTAAAATGATTAATTGTTAATTCAATTTTATTATTAATTTTAATAATTTGATCCTTTTAATTCTAATTAGTAAATTAGTAAAATCAATAGATTAACGATAGACATATCTACAATCTATTGGTTTTTCCAGTTAGGTAAAATTGATATTTGATAAAAAAATACTTTGGATTATTGGATTATCCGGCAAGGATTTTACTAGACCGGTTAAAAGGGATTCTTTTGAATTTCAAACAAAATATTCTATACCCTACTTCAAAGGAACGACACGAACAATCACAACAAATGAAGGTATAGAAGAGTTACAAGATGGTAAAATTGAGTAGAAATTCCTTTGTTTTAGTGCCAATAGGGGTGGAGTTAGGAACTCCTTTATAGACGGTAAATCGTTTACTCTCCCCCCCCCCCTTTCCCCCTCGGGACTAAACTCCGGGCACACACATCTCTCTCTACCGACCGCCCCCCCTCCAACTTATGTTTTCATCTAGCATTAGGAGATAGAAAGCCTTCGGGAACCCTGGCAATGCCAACTAGATAAAACACTCTTCAGTGCCGCGTCCCTCTGGGGCCATCATCTTCCCAGGTTTACCCCACGAGGAGGGAATATAATAGGAAAAACCGATACACGCGAGTACTTATCTGATGTAATATTTACAGAATTTGTTGAGAATGTGTTCTTCTTTACTAAAGTTTAAACTATTGTCAATATCATCATCAAAAAAATTATTAATATTTTTTAACCAAGGTTAAAATCATAGTAATATTTTTTTTATTTTATTTTTTTTTTTTTGTGCTGACAAATAAAAGTTATTCAAAAATCGATACTATTATATAAAAGGACAAGCCATTTTTGAGATCACTAAGTGCGAAAACTACTGAACCAATCTGTACCAAATTTTTATTATACCATCTTCATAGTTCTAGGAAGGTTTAGCAATCATAAAATCCAAAGATTTTCAATTATATTGCCACAAAAATGAATGTGGGTGAGGCCAGTTTGGTGCCTCCTCTTAACCCGACCGTTACCAAAAATTCAATAGAAGGGGAAAATTCTTCATCTAATCTTAATTGCATTGATTCTTCTATATCATCATACGTATTTCAAGTGATTAAGTGGTTTGCGAGAGGTGAGGTGAGCAATGATTATAAATCTAATCTATTTATTTAAACAGGCATACGACAGTTTCGACAGGAGAAAATTCTATGGAAGCTTACAAGACTTAAGTTTCCACTAAAAAAAATTAGCCTTATATCATTTTTCAGTTTACATATTTTGTGAACGGATTCTTTGTCGCCCGTATTACTTATTGTCCTAAAGAGAGACAGATTGTGTTATTAATTCAGTAAAATACATCGATCTAAAAATAAATGTGAGAAAGTATATCAGAAGTTTCATATTTTCTTATTTCCACTTTCCTTTAGAAAATATAACAGAAATTAACATCATAACTTTCAATTAGGATTATGGTGTTTGATATTTTCTTATTTCCACTTCATTATTTTCTCATTTCTCATTTTAATATCAGAAGGTAAACAGAAGTTAATATTAGTTTGAATATAGATTTAGAGTTTATCCATAAATGAAGGAGTGTAACAAATAATATTTATTTGGATCAAGGCACACTTGGGAAATTCCCGAAAATGACGAGGTAGACCGCCTTGCAAAAACTTTCGTCAACCTAACGCATACCACTGACACAAAACTACCGTACTCGGAATACTTTTCGATGGTAAAAAAATATATGCTTAATAAGTGGGCACAGTATTATCAGGAGTCATCTACAGGCATATACATACTATTAGTAGAGACCGGATTTTTGTGCAGTCAAAAATCAAAAAATGTGCAGTAAAAAACACAAAACGTGCAGTATAAAACTCAAAACGTGCAAAATCGTGCATTTAAAAATTTAATACATGCAGCAATCCATTTATTTATACAAACATCCAAAACTTAACCAACCTTACATAAACTGAAGCACATTTCGACAAACGTTCCGTTTTAGTGTTAATTTAAATACTTTAAAATTTGGAAGAAAAAAAAAAGGATTTAAAAAAATTTGTTCATTAAAAAAATATAAATATATTTATTAAAATTTCTTTTTACATGGAAATAATTTTTTTTTTTTTAATAAAAAATTAATTTTCAAAACTTTCGTGAAAATGCTCATTGTACATTTAAAAATTCTTCTCAGTGACATTATGCCGCCTGTTTAAAATGTTCTTTAGCAAAGGAAAGGAACGTTTTATTTCTATGGAGGTAATAAGGAAATTTTTGTAACCCGATTGAAGCCTTGAGCTATGCATGTGACGTGAATCATATTTGCATAAAATGTTTGGAGAGCACAACCAGTTGCCATCTTGTAGGGAGTTGCCATCTTGTATCTGTCATTAATAGCAGAACTTTGTTCTGGTATTCGGTATTTAAAAAAAAAAAAAAAAAAATCCATTAAGCTGTCGTTAATAAAACGTGAGACCATTTCATGGTTTGTACTCAAAATTACTTTACATAAAATCAACGATGGTGTCGGTTCGATCTTCGGATGAAGAACCGCTATTAAAAGATTAAAAATGTAAAGGCCTCTTTAGTTGGCGTGTATGTAGTGGTCTCCAATTTTTTCTAGAATTTTCATAATTATCGAGTTAAAACAACTTCTGAATAGTTTTTCTCAGAGTACTTTCTTCAGGTATGATTTTCTGAGAGTTGGTAAAAATGTTCGGAAAGATGGTTAATGAAGTTTGAATAAAGGGCTTGACACAAGGCAAAATTTTTTTTTATAAATTGATAAAAAAATTTGCCTTATTTGCAATATGCGTCTATTTGCAATTTTCTGTAGTGATCTATTGTTTTCACACAGCAAGAGCAAAATGCCACCTTCCCATCAATTTTTAGCTCTGGGATATTCATTTTCTCATTGTTTCAACTGTGTTTTTTAACACTTGCGGCCGTTTTTGGCATTTTCAAAGTTGATTGTTAAAAATCTTGTTAACAACTGACCTGTGTGCTAAATCAGAAGTAATGAAATGGGAAGCGGTGAGTAAATTTTTCTGAGGAAACGTCTTAGTTCTAGGAAGTACGTTTGCCTAAATCCTCAAAGCTCCTAATTCAATACGGCCATTTAAAAGTAGTAGGTCACAAATACAGTTGTTTTAAGCGACTTTTTACTTTAAATTAAAATTAATTAACCTATTACCAGGTATGCAAGTTTAAAATGTCGTTTATTTCTTAAAATATATACACAGTAATTTAAAAAAAAAGTATAATATATTTTATTCAAAGTACTGACCCTCGCTTTCTACACATTTTGTCCAACTCTCGGGCAATATATGGATACCATTCCAAAAGAATGCTTCATCTTTATTTGAAATCCATTCATCGAGCCATTTTCGTACGTTTTCGAAATTGTTGAAGTGTTGCTCAGCCAATGAGTGTCCCATCGATGAGAAGAGGTGATAATCAGAAGGCGCCAGGTCAGGTGAATACGGCGGGTGGGGTAGGAGTTCCCAACCAAGCGAAGAAATCGTTTCCTTAGTCAATCTGGCTGAATGTGCAGGAGCGTTATCATGCTGAAGAATGACTTTGGCGTGCCTGTGAGCCCATTCTGGGCGTTTTTCGATCAATGCGTGACTCAAATTGATCATTTGTTGTCGGTAGCGCTCGGTATTGACTGTTTCGCCGGGTTTGAGAAGCTCGTAGTAGACTACTCCCTTCTGATCCCACCACACACACAGCATTGTCTTCTTCCCAAAACGATCCGGTCTTGCACTCGATGTGGATGGTTGTCCTGGTGTTACCCATGATCTTTTTCGTTTGGGATTCTGAAAATAAATCCATTTTTCATCGCCAGTTACAACTCGATGCAAAAAACCCTTTCTTTCGTGGCGTAAAAGCAGCATTTCGCACACAGTTTTTCGTTTTTCCATCTGTCGTTCGTCCAATTCATGTGGAACCCATTTTCCAACCTTTTGAATCTTTCCCATAGCTCTCAGGCGATCGGAAATGGCTTGCCTAGTGACATTCAACTGTTCTGCCATCATTTGTTGGGTTTGGGTATTGTCTTCGTCTAATAAAGATTGCAATTCGAAGTCCTCAAACTTTTTTGGTCGATTTTCTCGTTTTTGATCAGTAACATCAAAATCACCACGTTTGAAACTTTGAAACCAACGTTCACATGTCCTGACGGTTGGAGCAACATCGCCATAAGTCTCAACAAGAATTCGATGACATTCAGATGCCTTTTTCTTTTGATTAAATAAGAAAATCATGACATGCCGCAAATGCTCTTTATTTGGCTTAAAATTAGACATTTTTAACACCAAAGAAAGGTATGATACGTACACGTAAACGACTTAAAAACAACTGACTTTTGTAAACAAATGACTAACAAACAAAATAGCGTTTAGAGATAAGCAAATCCTTCAATAGGCTAAGAGCGCATTCTATTGGAATTAAAACGACATTTTAAACTTGCATACCTGGTAAATATAAATATGTTATCTTATAATCGTATATAATTTTTTTTTAAAGTAAATGATTAATCGAAAAAAATTAGATGAATTTGGTCCAATCATGCAATTTCGTGCAGTAAAACTCGAATTCGTGAAATTAAGCTCAAAAAGTCAAATTTGTGCAAAATGAAATTTAAGAATAAGGATCCTTAGGTCATGAAAGAGATGACTGCTTGGGTTAGAGATCGCTAAACCAAAGCGAACTAAATGTGCAATAACACAGAGATCCGGTCTCTAACTATAAGTCTATTGTACCACAAATTTTAAACGAACCGTGGTTCTTCCGAGTGAATTTAACCAAAGACGTAGTTAAAAATTTTACTAGACTTAGAACTAATCATGGTTTATGCAAAGTTTATCTTCAGCGCATAGGAATTAAGAAAAGCTCAGAGTGTGATAGATGTAACTAAAGAGAAACCTTCCAACACATAGTTACAGAATGCCCTGCTTACAAAAATCAAAGAGAAAAGTTCCTTAATTTTTTAAAACCTTTCAGTAATAATATCCAGTATACAAATTTTTTAGCAACAAACAAAGCATAGAAAATCTTTAGCATCACTCAGTATTTATATTCAATAAATAAATATATTTAACATTTAAATAGTAAAGACCTAAATAGAAAATAAAGTCAAGATTGGTTGTATGGATAATTCCAATACCAAAAAAAAAAAAATAAAAAAAAAAAAAAAAAAAAAAAAAAAAAAAAAAAAAAAAAAATAAGAATCGAGAAAAGTTATCCTGGGCGCTTGAAGGGGCTGGAGCCCCGCTTTTGAAAGGATACCAACCATTCAACTGTATTGATCCTTCTATACCATCATGTGTGTCAACTGTTGTTATTATTATTGTTTATATACTAATTCCAATAATAATCATATCAACGTTAATTATAGAAGATATAGTTTTTACTTGACAATGTTGACATTGTTCCATGCTTACACTGTGTTCCAGGCAGTGAATACTGTTGTCATTTTCTTCTCCACCTTCCCCTTCCAGTGTGGGGTTACCTTTCGATAGAGCCTCTTCCATAAATCCCGGTCCTTTACAAGATGCTTCCTCCTTTCCCCTCCAGAGCTCGTATGTCAATGGCCTCTTTTCCTCCTTCCTTCCTTGTCTTCCTTGGGCTCTCTATCTCTCTAAGCCAGTACCGATCTGGAAAAAATTCGATCTCGATTCTCGATCCTCCGATACCAATACCTAGTTTAAAAATAAATTGGTAAAACAAAAATCTACATGATAGCTAAAAGCAAAAAAGCAGTGAAATTATAATCCAATCTCTTCATTTCGTTATGACGAATTCGTACCACTTCGGCTTGCGGAGCAATGGTTAATTTGTTAAATGAATTGTTTTAAATTTTGTAACAAGTAAATAAAAAATAGCTTCGTTACTTAAAATGAAAAAAAATTGATTTTTTTAATAAAGTTTATTAGGTAGATGATTCGATGCATAATTACAACTTATTATTATTGCAGACTATCCGCCATCAGCGGTATGATCGGTTCCTAGTCGACTATGGATCATGAACCTATTTCTCAAGAATATGTGCCATCTTACATTGTTAGGGTGAGAAAAAGATGTAATTGAAAAAATCGATTTTCATACAGCCAACAAACAATTTTTTTTTCTTTATATTTATAGCTATTTATTGACATTTACAACTGTATATACAGTATAAAATAAAATACATAAAGTGAATTTGATGATAATTCTAAAAACGATACGTCACTTTTTTTTAGATCAACTATCCATTGGTAGCTATTATAAAGGTTCTATATAATAGAGTACTATATTAGAAGGTACCGAGGCCTTAAACTTATTTATGGATAAGTTTGAGACAAAGTACGGAGCACTGAGGATTTTTCGAAGGATTCTGGATTGTAAGGATTGAATACGAGATGAATTGGATGGTTTAGTAGAGCCCCTTAGATCAAATCCAAATATTCAAAAGGGTTTAATCACTGTCATGTAAATAAGTCTTTTGTAATTTATTGGAAACATTGAATGCTTGTCTAGTAAACGTTGGAATAGTCAGAAACGAGGAGCAGTTTATTGTCTTTCAAGTCTGGTATGAAACATATTGTGAATTTTTAGTCAATTTATTTTTTATTTTTTTAAATATGTCTGTTCCGTAAAGATGGGAGAAGAATTCTCTTACAATTTAGTGGGAGCTTTTAAGGGGGACCATCCTGGGGCGCAACCAGCCTCTTAAAAAGTGGGTACCCTTAATTGGAGAAAAACCTGGCAATTGAGTGTGGATTATGGCCAAATCACCTCCTTTCACAACCGTTGGCCCAGTAACAGTACATCCTTACCTAAGAACTGAACCCAAGACCCTTCATGGCTTGTAAGTGCTACATATTATTATAGAAAATAATGGAGTAGTTGGAAACCACAGCAAATGAGAAACCTGAAGATTGGGCTAAAGTCCCGAAAAATGTAACAAGCTAAATAAATAAATTAGGAGTTGTGCTAAAAAATGTTTGAATTAAAAAAGAGATATATATGTGGTGCAATATGAGGAAACCAGTGAAGATCTCGTCTCTACAATATTGTAAGATATACATAATCATTATTCCAGGAAATTTGTTTCTAACAATAAAGTTTATTTATTTTATTGTTTTTGTTTTCTTGGATGTTAAATAAAATTGAAGTAATATAAATAAGTAAGATACTCGATGTAATATATTAGTAAATTACAAGGGCCCCAGGAGGAGATGGGAACTCATCACTATTAACAATTGATAACCCCCCATTGCTCGCAGACCAACTACCAACATTCTACTGAACAATTCTAATATGGATATATATTATTATAGTAAAAAATGTTTATAAACCACAGAAAATGAGAAACCTGAAGATGGGACTAAAGTCCCGAAACATAAAGTGAACAAGCTAAATAAATAAATTAGGAGTTGGGCCAAAAAAAATTTGGATTCAGAACCAAATCTCCTTCTGCATAAATTGTAATTAAATCTCTTTTTTAATTACAATTTAATTGGAAATCAGTAACTTTTATTATCAGTTTCAAGCTGTATAGAAAAGAATGGGAAGCAAGTGAAGATACTAGTGGATTTGAATGGTTGTGGATTTTACGATTAAAGGATAAGTATCTGGTATTTACTATATCAGCAACATGTATGTTAAGATCTTTATGGATAAGTTTGTGACAAAGTAAGAAGTATGGAGGATTTTGGATTGTAAGGATTGGAATTTAAAAAATGATTCTGAAATTATATTATATAATTTGTTACTTGATTTTACTTCAATATTTTTTTTTTTTTAAGGAACGAGATACCGAGTCATTATGTTTTAATAAAGTATAGAAAAAAATAAAAAAAGAATTAGATTTCCATTAGAGAAAGCAATGACTGCCTCAGGTTTCGAAAATTACGAAGATTGAGCGGCTCGTTAGAGATGGATCTATGCTCAGAAAATAGAGTTAGGGAAGGGGGGGGGGTGAGAGGGGGGATGTCTGCGGCTGACTCACCCTCCTTTGTAGGGCCGACCCCCACCGATAAATCCCAGTTTACTCGGACAAAAAGTAGTGCCACGATCGGGGCGGAATAATATATTTCTGCCATCAGCGAAATAAATTTAGAGCCATCTTGCCTATGGTATGGGGAACCTTATCAATCAGTCATCGTGAGTGGTGTCTGTGAGCAATGGGAGGTTATCAATTGTTAATTGTGATGAGTTCCCATCTCCTGCTCTGGCCCTTGTAATTCACTAATTTATTGCATCTAGTATCTTACTTATTTATATTGCTGAAATCTTATTCAACATCCCAGAAAAAAAAAAAAAAATCTTTATTCTGAGATATGTTTTCTTGAATGATCATTATGTATATCGTAAAATATTGTAGAGAAGAGACTGTTGGGATTTGCGGTAATTTAAAATCGCAATAAAAGTGCATTGTGCTGACGTGTCTCACATTGCATGCCTTTGTTACTCAAGAAAAACAAATGATTAAGATAAAGCAGAAATAGAAGGATGCTCTAAGGGCTTTGTCCCAGAACAACAATTCGAGAACAACCTCACTAAAGATAAATCTGGAATGGACAGTAATTTGGAAAAACTGGAAGATTAGTTAATCAGAAATTAAAAGAACAGATCTATACTATTATATAAAAGTACTAGCCATTTTTCGTTTGTGATCACTAACCGCTAAAACTACCACATCTCAACTACATAGCCTTCATAGTTGAAGGAAGGTTTAGCAATAATATATTACATATTTATATTATATTGTTGTTCAAAAGGGAATAAATATGTGGTGTACAGTGGATTTTGAAAGTTGACCGATTGGTGGCGGTCGCTATTCAAGAGAGGTTACGAAGATACTATGTTTATAGAGAGGTGAAAATTGATAACACAATTTACTTAATTCAATTAAATTGTTATCAAAAAAATATGTTTTATATATATTTTTTATATATATACATTTATTGAAATTTACAACTGTACAAAATATATACATCAAGTAAATGTATTGACAACGATTATAGTAACATGTTAAAACCTGGAAAGAACTTTATTAAAACTTCTACACTAGAAGGTCTGTAGGCCATCTCTGTTTCAGACGCCTCGGAGGATTATCAGGAATAGAGGGGGAAGCAAGTTGAGAAACTAATGGATTTGAGTGATTATGGAGCTTACTATGAAAGGATAGGTGTCTGGTGTAGGCTAAATCAGCAACATATGGAACATTAAGATCTTTATGGATAAGTTTATTCGTGATAAAATAAGGAGCATTGAGGATTTTACGAAGGATTTTGGATTGTAAGGATTGAATACGAGATGAATTAGATGGTTTAGTGGAGCCCCAAAGCTCAACTCCATACGTCCAAATAGCTCTAATCACAGTCATGCAAATGAGTCTTTTGTAATTAATTGGAAGCTTTGAACGTTTTTATAGTAAATGTTTAAGTAGTCTGAAACTCAGTGAAGTTAAACTTCAAAACTTGAGCGATATATCACACTGCCATACTGCCATACTGCCATCATACTGCCACTGAGGTTGCAATTGTAAAACTATTGAACCCATCTGTAACAAATTTTAACTATATTATTTCCATAGTTCTAGGAAGGTTTCCAACAGTAAAGTTTACAATAATAGAAATTTAAATGTATAATGTTAAGCGGCAGAAACGAGGTTCATCACACTGTCATAAACTTTTATGGCTAGAAATTAAAATACAACCAGATGAAATCAATAAAAATTATTACGAAATGAAAATTTCGACCCTTTGCTTTTTGATATTTTGTATAAAAATATTATTCATGAGAAAATATTATTTATTGAATGTCTAATTATGCTTTTACGTAATTATCAACTATTTAATCAGTGCAATTTTAACCAAATTAAAAATTATTGCCATGCGTGATAATTTCATTGAGGGAATAATGCTTACTAATTGCTTGCTACAATACATGATTTGTATCGATAAATATATAAAAATCCAATTATTACTTAAAATTATCGAAGTTCTTTATTTATGAGAGCGGGCGTAGCCGCATGAGGGGATGCTAGTAAGGCTATGCAATAATAAGACCCAGAATTCCAACTTGGCTGTACATTAAAACGAAAATATTCATAAAATGAACAAGTACTTGGAAGTGAAACTAATACAACAAGGAGACTATTTCTAAAATTAAATATTATTAGAAATGATAAAATCGTTTAAAACAGACCCAGATTTGTTTTCAAATGACCTGATAAATATTTCTAATAACCCAATTTAAAATATTTTCCCTGTAGGATTAGGTAAAACCAACCAATCATAGGGAAAACCCAAAGGCTTTAACTTATCCATCTACCTGACCCTTGATATTCAGTCTGCTTTAGGATCCTTATATCTTTCCGGTCCTCTTCATTTTGCCTCGTTAGGTGAATATCAGCATAATTGGAATTGATGAATGAATTGCCACTTCTATTGGAATTTTTATTAGAATACTATTCTCGAATGCTAAACATTCATATTCACTTCTAAAACATAGAAACTTTTTCAAGACATCAGTACTATGTTACATGGATTGTAAATACTAAAGTTTTCAAAAATATAGACAAGAAATCAAATATTGGTACTCACCTGATGATATCTATCAGATATCTGAAATATATGCATTGTGAAAAGGAGAAGGGGGAGGAGGTTAATTTTTTGGGGTGGCAGGAAGATTAATTTAAAATGGGACTATTGGAAATGTTTATCTGGTCATTTAAACAAAAATCTGGTCCGGTTTTAAACGATTTTATTACTTCTAATGATTCATAAATTTAAATTTTAAATCATAAGCCGTAAATTTAAGTTTGTTTCCAATAGGAACGGAAAAATTCAATGAATTATAAGGAAAATCCCATACTTAAGTCCATAAATTTAACCTACCTGCTCCCTTCCACTTCTCACGATGGATGTATTTCAGTTATCTCTTAGATTTCCTGAGGTGAGAACTGATCTTTGATTTCTTGTCTTACTCTTTTGAAAACTTAAGTATTTATAATCCATGTAACATAGTGCTGATGTGTTGAAAATTTTTTTGTAAGTTTTAGAACTGGAGATGAATGTTTAGCATTCGAATGTTTAGCACCAATCCTAATTATATCCATTATTATTTATAATAGCAATGATTTATAAACCGAGATATCGATTGAGAATAGAGAATCGATTTTATGGTACGGGTACCGGTAGGGGAATCGAAAAATTTTGGTACCGATACATCATTGATATCTTAGACAACCGAATAGATAGAAGTTCTTTATTTTATTCATATTGTTGACCATAGAGAACGCAACTCATCAACCATATGAAATAACCTCACTCCCTCTGCCCAGCGGACTTTGGAATGCGTCTTTCTCTTCCGTCACCATAAAGCCGCCCTTTAGAACCCTGTTTATTCATGGTCGTAAAATACCCGTCTACGAAGGGTGAGGTTGCCCTCTGCGCTGTGAAATCTTCCCCTTCCGTCTGCTTTTTTCGCTATTTATTTCCTGCTTTTTGTCAGGTAGCTTTGTCTTGTTTTAGTCTCTAGTCTCATATTTGTGTGCCATAGCAAACTGAAGGACAAAGATATGGTAGTTATAAGACTTACTTTGGACTAACTCACAGATTTGGAAGATTTTGGTGTGGGTATAGGGATATAGGCCAATGGTTTGGGCTAAAAATCAGAAAGAGTAATACAATTCCATTTAAATAACTTGTGAACATTAAGATCTTTATTTTTCAGGATGTTTGGAGGAGGAAGCAAGTTGGGAGACTTGGATTGGATTGGTCACTATGGAAGGATAGGTATCTGGTTTGGGCTAAATCAGAAATAAATGTAACATTAAGATCTTTATGGATGTTTATTGGTCACTTAGTAATAAAATATGAAAAAAAATAAAATATGAAAATCACGTTTTATTTTTTTCTCAGCTATCAGTCAAGATAGAGAAATGATTCTTTCACGTTTAATTGCGGTTATGTAAGGTATTTGATATAAAAATACTTTAGTTATGCTCAAGACATTACCCGCCTTTAGAGTGCTCAAAAACTCCGAAAAAATAACAAAATTCTAAGGAAATCCGCTGTAAATCAGTGGAAACTTTTTTCATGAACAACTGACCTCAAATCTCGATTTAACGCTCCATAAAACCCTTATATCTGAAATTTTATCAAAATAAAAAAAAAATTGATTTTTTATTCTTTTCGAGGAGGTTAAAATTTTGAAGTTGAGATTTCATCAACAATTTCTAAAGGACATAACAACTGCTGTGATCTACCGATTACAATAGTAATAGCATCACAAGAATCATTAATATTATTTATTAATTTGTTTGGTATTTCCCTTTTTGGGGGGGGGGGGTCTCGATGAACCCAGGATTAGATTATCTGAGCCTACCTCGGTCCCGATAACGTCGGTTAATGGAGTTCTAAGTGTTTAAAAATCCATCAACATTAAAAATTCAAAGTGGTGAAAAATGTTTTGTAAAATAGATTCAGATCTTCTCAAAATGTTATTGCAACAAAAGTTGTTGAACTTGTGTTATTATTAATTTCCATAGAGATTGCTTATAAAAGTAATTTTGTTTAATGTTTCCTTGACGGTATGGAAGATGCATTATTCATTAAGAGAAGATTCTGCCATCTCTCCTTCGGCTAAGTAACCCTCTGCTATAAGGGAAAAACAAATTTATATTTAAGAGCCTCTTTAGATTAAAATTAAATTATATATTTATATTCTGGCTCTGTTTATGAAAAATATGTATTATTTATAAAAAGATAGTATAGTATAATAAATTATCGGATATATTGATGTAATTTAGTTGACTGTAATTGGTGTGTGCAGTCTATGAAACAAAATCTAAACATTAAGTAAGTGTACTATAGTTTGGTAACCTGATAAAATTAAACAATTAACCATTAACGGCAATATTTCAGAACACTAATCCACAAAAATTATTATCCAACAAATGTAACATAATTGAAAAAGTCACTAACCATTTATTCTCAACAGATATTGGTCTCACCTTAAATACAAGTTATAACACATTGTATATGAAAATTTCAAATTTTAACAACCCTCAGCCTGAAGATTATTTAAAATATAACATATAGCTAATGATGACTATTTAGAAATATTTTTTTAAATAATAGTTTAATAATTAATTCAAACGAAAAATGTGAAAATTGTAACATTCATCATAAATAGCTTGAAACATCTTTTGTTGGAGTGTCATGATAAGTGAAGAAAAAAATATTTAAACAAATACAGAGTTCAAACAGATGAAAGTTCATCATTAGAAAATATTTTAGACAATAGCGTAGAAAAGACAAACATTTTTTTTTCTATTTATTATGAATGCTTGCAAAAAGTAAATGGTTTTTTTATTTAAATAAACTAAATAAATGTTTGGATTCTATTGCAATTGCTGCTACAACTTTTGTGACCTTAGATATTATTGTCATTATAATCAATATTAATTAGAGGAGAAGATTGTCAAGGATGCAGTTAAAGTAACACCACGTAAAAGAAGGAATTCTTTAATACGTTGGCAGTCATCGTCCTTCTCACAAGTGTGGTTCGGTGGCCCTGAAGAAAACCTGCAACGCAGGTCGAAACGTTGGCACTTATTAAAGAATTCCTTCTTTAACGTGGTGTTACTTTGACTGCATCCCTGACAATCTTCTTCTCCATTCATCATCCAGTCAACTATACTTTTATCAATATTAATTATTATGAATTGTAAAAATGTATTTATATTTTATTTGTTTCTTTGTATATATCATATCTTGTAAGGAAAAAAAAATCTTTTGTTCGTATTAATTATTATAATATGTAGAAATGCTCTTTTGTTAGTGTTAATTATATAACATGTATAAAGGTTCTTCTATTTGTATTTATTGTTTATTAGCGTACTCTGTGGCGTCTTCGCTTTCATAAATAAAGAAGTTAGATTAATTTAACTAATAATTGATTTGCATTTGTTTATCGATAATCATCTTGTATTTGTTAGAACGGAACTAAGCATTATTTCTTCAACGATATTTTCACGCATGGTACTAATTTTTAACCTGGTTAAAATTGCATTGATTAGAAGTTTGAAGAGTACGTAAAAGCATAATTAGACATCCAATTTGGCAGAAGTAATTTTATCGATCCATCTGGTTGAATTTTAATTTCTAACCATAAAAGTATTTGACAGTATGCAAACCTTTCTGGAACTCAAAACATTTTAATTATTATTATAGTAAAATTTATTATTATAATTCTTCCTATAACTATGAAGATGTAGATAAAATTTGGCACAGTTAGGTTTAATAGTTTTACCATTGCAAATTTCGTTGTAGAATGGCTATACAGGGTGAGTATCTCTTAGTGTATAAAAAAAAATTGGGTGAAACTACATCAAACATGTAGCAAAATGCCGCAGATCCCACCTTTCTATTCCAATCAAATAATCAGTTGCAGATATATGATAAAAAATAAAGACTTTTTTGAGGAAACCACGTTTTTTAATATAAAAGCTGTAATATCTCCGTTTTGCTTAAATATTTTTCAAATGTTTACCACATTTTCGGATTTAACATTAAATTTTCTGTAACCTTGAATTTTACAAACTTGGTATCTAAAGAACAGCTTCATCTTCACCTTATTTGGGGAAGTCACAATGTCTTATTTACTTCAACGCTCACCGTTTTTCGAAAATACTATCCACAAAACGTAAAATCTCACAAAAACTTGAAAATTTAATAAATTTTCGAATGATATGTTAAACGTAATGATTTTGTTTTGGATTTCTTGGAGAAATTTACTTTTGAAACCGAAAAAACATGGTGTTCTCATTTGGCATACAAATCAGTTACTAGTGTAAATGAAAAATTATGACTATCCCTTAATGAAAATGTGCATTTTAAACGTAATAAACTCTTCATTGGAATAAAAAGCAAAGAAAAAAAATTATTGTTTAATAGAAAATAAAGGAAACCTGTCAATAAAGCGACACCAGATCAGAGGATCTTATGTTATTACATTTATTTATTTATTATTATTATTTAGGATTTATTTTATTAGATTTCCAATGTAATGTTTAAAATTCATTGATAATGAACATAGACTATAATTTGCTATTAGCCTCTGAATGCAGATGGATTAAACAATACCACTTTTTGAGATGAATTTTATGGACAGATGAGTCTGTTTTTACAGGAGAAGGCATTTCTACCGTTCCATGTGGAGTATCGTTAGTTTATTCATCTTTGTATTGCTGTCGAAAATAGTTTGCCCAACAGATTGAATGATGATATTACTAAGATTTGTTACAAAATATCCTACCACAACTTCACGATATTCCGCCTAAGTTCGGCAAAATATGATTTTCCAACACCATGGTGCTCCTCCACATTATTCGAAAGCTATACAAATATAAACCAACCATGTACATGGATAGGTAGAAATGCCTTGCCCTGTAAAAACAGTCTCATCTGCCCACAAAATTCACCTCAAAAAGTTGTATTCTTCAACACGATATGCAATCAGAAGCTAACGGCAAAATTGGGGTCTATGTTCATTATCATTGGGTTTTAAACCTTACATTGAAAATTTAATAAAATAAAATGCTAAATAATAATAATAAATAAATAAATGCAATAACATAAGATCCTCTGATCTGGTGTCGCTTTATTGACAGTTTTTCTTTATTTTCTATTAAACAATAATTTTTTTCTTTGCTTTTTAATCCAATGAAGAGTTGATTATATTTAAAATGCACATTTTTTATTAAGGGATTGTCATAAAGTTTTATTTACACAAGTAACTGTTTTGTATGCCAAATGAGAACACCACGTTTTTTTCGGTTTCAAAAGTAAATTTCTCCATGAAATCGAAACAAAATCATTAGGTTTAACATATCATTCGAAAGCGTATTAAATTTTCAAGTTTTTGTGAGATTTGACGTTTTGTGGATAGTTTTTTTTCAAAAAACGGTGAGCGTTGAAGTAATATAAGACATTGTGACTTTCCCAAATAAGGTGAAGATCAAGCTGTTCTTTAGATACCAAGTTTGTAAAATTCAAGGTTACAGGTACTCAGCTTTTATAGAAAATTTAATGCTAAATCTGAAAATGTGGTCAAGATTTGAAAATTATTCAAGCAAAATGGAGATATTATAACTTTTATAGAAAAAAACGTGGTTTCCTCAAAAAAGTCTTTGTTTTATCATATATCTGCAACTGATTATTTGATTGGAATAGAAAGGTGGGATCTGCGGCATTTTGCTACATGTTTGATGTAGTTTCACCCAATTTTTTTTTATACACTTAGAGATACTCACCCTGTATATCAATAGATTTTAAAACTGCATTGGGATGCATATGTCGCTTCATATACTTATAGCTTTAATAACAATTGAATTGAAAATAAGTAAATTTTCTCTAATGGTGCTCGCCACCTATCGGTGGATTATCAGACTTCAGTGCGCACCCACTTATTTATCGCTTTTTTTATGGCAATATAATTGAAAATCTTTAAATTTTATTATTGCTAAACCTTCCTTGAGTAATAAAGAAGTTATTGTTAAAATTTGTTACAGATTGGTTCAGTACACATTGGTTCAGTACAGATTGGTTCAGTTACAGTTCGCGGTTAGTGATCACAAACGAAAAATGGCTTGTCCTTTTATATAATAGTAGAGATTTAATATTATGTATTTATTTATAGTAAAATGTAAGTATTATTGGTTAACTCAATTGCCATAAAGTTTATACTTTAAAGCAATTAATAAAAAAAAAAATATCATAGTTTGTAGTTCTCCTAAATGTGGTTCGTGGCAGTCGGGATCAGTATGGAATGTTTTGTTGGAACCCTAGAGAAGGGGAGTCCGTATTTGTCCTAACAATTTTTATTAAAATAATTGTATTTTTGGTATATGTGTCTTTTTGGTGGGTCCGTAAATTTGGTGTGTGTAAGTCGAGATATGTTTAAGTAAATAAGTGCATTCGTCAGATTTCTGTCTAAGGGGAAATCGTTTAAATATATAAATGTGTATTTTTATTTGTAATATTACATACTTCTTAATCATTCGTTTCTATCTTAGCGATAGAACCTTTTAAGTTAATCATAAATTTTCCTATTCTCCTCTCTTTACCCAATCTGCCAGTGTTCCTCAAGGTAGTATCCTAGGCCCCATCCTCTACATAGTGTATACAGCTGACATCCCGACGCATCCTAGCACCATCCTCACCACGTATGCTGATGACACGTGTGTGTTATCAGTAAACAATAATTCCTTTATTGCTTCTCAGACATTCTAATCCCATATCATAAAACTTCAAGAATGGTGTCGAAAATGGAGAATCAAAACAAATCCCATCAAATAATCTTCACCCTTCATCGTAAACCTACGACTTCCTGTCCTACAGTATTCTTTAACGATGTTACACTAATCTCCGTTGAACAGATCCGCTACCTAAGACTCCATCTGGACAGATGTCTTACTTGGAATCCACATACAAGACTAAAACGACAAGAAACTGCCGATCGTTATCGACTACTTCAACATTTACTTGACAAACGTTCCAACATTCGAATTAATTACAAAAGACTCATTCACATAACAATAATTAGACCAATTTTGATATACGGTGTTGAGCTTTGGGGTTCCACTAAACCATCCAATTTATCTCGTATCCAATCCTTACAATCCAAAATCCTTCGAAAAAACCTAAATGCTCCTTACTACGTCACAAACAAACTTATCCACAAAGATCTTAATATACTTTACGTTTCTGACTTAGCTCAAACCAGATATCTCTCCTTCCATAGCAAACTCCATAACTATTCAAATCCATTAGTATCACAACTTGCATCTCATTCCATTCCAGATAACCCTCCGAGTCGCTGGAAAAGAACCTGACCTCGGGACCTTCTAATATAGTACTTCATTATATAGAACCTTTATAAGTCCTACCAATGGGCAGTTGTTTTAAAAACAAGTGACAGTTGTAAATTTCAATAACATGATAATTGATTATTTACCGTTATTATTTGTTTGATTTACGATATTACTTTTTAAAAAAATGAATTATTGCCGATATCGTTGTCCTCATTGATGTGTTTTTTAGGCGAAGACGTAAGCAAAAATATTTGTGCCCCAGTGAGGAACTGCTCCGCCCACTCTTCCTATCCCTCCCCCTACTCGACTATACTAAATATTCCCAAGTTTAAAAGTCCTCTTGAAGAGATGTCAGAGCTGACAATTGGATTGGATAGAAAGTTGTAGCTTGTAGGAAGAATGAGAAGTTTTCCCATAGAGAGCACCAACCCAGTTTAGCTACGGCTTTATGTCTCCAAACCCGAAATAGTGATTCACTTCCTCCAAAGTCGGCACTTTCTGTTCTTTCTATGAGATAATAATCTTGTTTTCCGCTTGGTTTAACTGCTTTAACTAGTCCTCTTCAAATATAGATATCTTGCAGCATTTCTTGTGATGTTATCTTTACTTTACGCAAGCTATATTGCTGATTTACAACAGAATACAGGTAATTTCTTTCATGATAAACTTGATACCATTTATTTTCCGATAGAGCTCGAGAGTGTACGAAATGAAGATGGTCTCGGGATCTTCTAATAAAAAGTTTTTATCAGAGTGTAACCGATGGGTAGGTTCGCCAGTTATTTTTTCATATTATGATGTCTGCTCAGTAATTTTTTTTTTTTTTTTTTTTTTTTCATGCAGTTATATTTAATTTCATTATATCATAAATACAAATAATAATAAATACTAGCCCAGTCAATGAGTGCATGAAATATGCGAAAATATGAATATCAAATAGTTCATAGCCTCGTTAGAAGTATTTAGAAGTACATACTAAAAGTCACCGCCCCTGATTGTGAAAACGGTGGGGAGAAGAGAGAAGGTCCCATTTTTGGATTTTCCGATTATATATCGAAAACGGTGGACTCAAGAAAAATATGTTTCAAATTAAATTAAAGCTGATTAAATTTCCTATAAAATGTTAGCCCATATTCGTGGAACGGAAATATGTAAAAACATATATATATATTTAAAACCAATGGTTTTCGAGATATACATTATTAAAAATCGTAAATTATCGAACAAAAATCATTTTTACATCACTTTTTGCCGAAAACGTATATACGAAATTAAAAAGCACTTCGTACGAGACAAATTGGATGGTTATAGTTAAAAAATGCTGTCCTGAAAAATTGCAATTATAGACTTACCAACTTATTCCCTGTTGCTTCCGATATATAGCTAAATATAAAAAAAACATGTTTTCAATTAAAATTAATAAGATTGTAAGAATACAATTTGACTAAGAGGGCTGAAGTTAATCAAAGTCAAGGTGGAGGCTTCGTGGAGGGGAAGTGCCTGTTGATGACCCTTGATAAGTGAGTAGATAGTTCCATCTATTAAGATAGTTTGCATGCGTTGCTTGGAGTGCTCTTAGCGTCATGGGACAGGGGTGGGGGTAAGGATGAGAGGGGTAGGGGTGGAGTGGTAGGGGTGGGGGGGGGTAAAGTGAGTGGGGTGGGGGTATGCCACTAGAACTTCCACTTCACTGAAGTCGAAGGACCAATCAAGTCAATATCTTGGCTGTGTCGGTCTCGTAGTGGCTTGATTGTGGGTGTAATACCAGCACAATACCTTACAGAAACGATTCTACTGCTCCGAGCAAACATATGATACAAGAGCATGTATTGCATTATTTGAAAATGCAGGTTTATGGTTTTAAAGTATTTTAAAAAAAATAAAAGATATAAACATATTTTATTACTTAAAATACTCTTCGTTGCTCTCAATACATTTCTGCCAACGGGTTGATTTCTCAATGTCCTGCGAATAGAAGTTCATGTCTTTAGTATTAACAAAATCTAAAACTTAATTTATTATAAAATAAAAGTTATAAAACTTGAAGAATTTCCAACTTAAATCTTAAAAAGTGGTCCATGGGTCTAAACAAATGTTAGTAGGAATTAAAGATTTAAAGAAAAATTCAGTCGCTTTAATTAGAATCTGATTTCCTTCTTGTGTTAAAAAAAAAAAAAAAAAAAAAAATAAAAAAATAATAATTTAAAAAAAAACTATAAAGATAGTTTGATTGAAGATCTAATATATTTTTTTTTTTTAGAATTTAATTAAACCAAACCAAAATCTATGAAGCGACTGTATTTTTCATTAAATTTGCACTCGATGTCATTTTTTAAACTCCAGAGATAAAATAAATTAGTTTAATGCTATTTAATTGTTTTTCTCGGCTTCTAGGGCCCAATTATCGGAACGGCAAATATTTTTTAAACAGGAATCTCCAAGCAAATTGCCAACAAGATCTGTGAGAGTCTGACAAGGGGAGGACACACTCAGTCTCTCACGGATCTTGTTGGCAATTTTTTTGGAGGTTCCTGGTCAAAAAATATTAGACACGTATATTGCCGTTCCGACCAATGGTCCCTGGAAGCCGAGAAAAAAAAAAAAAAAAGCATTAAACTAATTTATTTTTTATCTCGAGTTTAAAAAATGATATCGACATGATTCTTGCACCAAGATTTTCAGTTTTGATTGCGTATTAAAGGAAAAATACAGTCGGTCCATAGATTTTGGTTTAGGTTAGTTATATTCTAAAAAAATGATTAGTTTTTCAAGCAAACAACCTCTATAGATTTTTTCACACAAAAATTGAGGTCAGATTCTAATTCAACACCCTCAAAAACATTAAAAAAACGGTTATTCAACAAAATCAAAAAATATCATTTTTTTCACCCTCTTCCAGGAAAATGAAATTTTAAAACCGATTATTAGTTACATACCTTTAAATCGTCATTACTTTGTCATGTAGTTCACTGGTTGGTATCGCTGGAAAGAGGAGAGTCTCAGCTTTCTTTTGGTGTATATAAATGTAAAATTCGATGAACAAAAACCTATTAAAAAAATTGGAAAATCCAAAAAACATTTTGATACGTAAAAAAATAAAGTTGATACGTTAAACCGTCTATGCGTAATTCATGTTTTTATCAATTTAAACAAAAGTTGCCTATCATTTGGTCAGGCAAACTTTGAAGCTTACAAACTTATTATTATTAATTTTTCTATTTGGATGAAATTTCGTATTTAAGGGTTCTCTTGAATGCTGAATTCGAATCCGATATCAGTTCTTGTGAAAAAATTGTATTGAATATACTTCACTTGAAAAATTTTACCTTTTACACTGTAAAATGTGATAGAAAATTCTTTTAGCTCTAGAATCTCAGCACCCTTAAAACTCAGGAAACGTATGTATATTTATATAGATATCAATTAAAAAAAAAAAAAAAAAAAAAAAAAAAAAAAAAAAAAAAAAAAAAAAAATATATATAATATATATATATATATATATATATAGATATATATATACTAATTGGGAGAAATAATTTGTTACTTTAATTATTATTAAAATAATTATAATTATTAATTATTTATTGTAATGATAACTTATTACACATTAATATTTACATTATATACGGACAGAACCACATATTAGATTTGATTTTTAAGTATTTACAATTTTTATTTTATTCTTCAAACCGAGAACACATCTCTAACCCGTTTTGTAATCTTTGTTTACTGGGTTCTAATAACTGAAGCTTATTACATTACAATTTCATTTTCATTATATTCAACAAAATCCTGTCAGCAATGGAAGTGAGGCAGTTATTGCTATAATGTTTTTATGTCAACTATCACAATCATATTTTAACATGTTCAACTGCAAAATAAAATAAAAATTGTAAATACTTAACAATCAAATCTAATATGTGGTTCTGTCTGTATATAATGTAAATATTAATTTGTAATAAGTTATCATTACTATAAATAATTAATAATTATAATTATTTTAATAATAATTAAAGTAACAAATTATTTCTCCCAATTAGTATATATATAAATTTTTTTTTTATGGATATCTATATATATATATATATATATACATACGTTTCCTGAGTTTTGAGGGTGCTGAGATGGAATTCTAGCGCTAAAAGAATTATTTATCACATTTTACAGTGTAAAAGCTAAAAATTTTCAAGTGAAGTATATTTAATATAATTTTTTCACGAGAACCGATATCGGATTCGAATTCAGCATTCAAAAGAACCCTTAAATACGAAATTTCATCCAAATAGAAAAATAAAAGTTTGTAAGGTTCAAAGTTTGCCTGACCAAAAAATGGTATGCAACTTTTGTTTAAATTGATAAAAACATGAATTACGCTTAGACGGTTTAACGGATCAACTTTATTTTTTTACACAAAATATAGGGTGGTAATACGCTTGAAATGTATTTGGTTTCATCATCCTATCTGGTTTCAAACTCAAGTTAAAAATCGAAATGTTTTTTGGAGCTGAGACTCTCCTCTTTCCAGCGATACCAACCAGTGAATTGCATGACAAAGTAATGACGATTTAAAGGTATGTAACTAATAATCGGTTTTAAAATTTCATTTTCCTGGAAGAGGGTGAAAAAAATGATATTTTTTGATTTTGTTGAATAACCGTTTTTTAATGTTTTTGAGGGTGTTGAATTAGAATCTGACCTCAATTTTTGTGTGAAAAAATCTATAGAGGTTGTTTGCTTGAAAAACTAATCATTTTTTTAGAATATAACTAACCTAAACCAAAATCTATGGACCGACTGTATTTTTCCTTTAATTCGCAATCAAAACTGAAAATCTTGGTGCAAGAATCATGTCGATATCATTTTTTAAACTCGAGATAAAAAATAAATTATTTTAATGCTATTTTATTTTTTTTTCTCGGCTTCCAGGGACCATTGGTCGGAACGGCAAAATACGTGTCTAATATTTTTTGACCAGGAACCTCCAAAAAAATTGCCAACAAGATCCGAGAGAGACTCAGTGTGTCCTCCCCGTGTGAGTGTGTCTTCCCCTTATTGGTATAAACTGAATTATATCCAAGCTATGCATTGTTACAGTGGTAAACAGACACTTTTGAGGAGGATTAAAAAATGTATACAAATAGATAATCCACCAAAAGTAAAAAGGTTATTTATTATAAGGGTGATTTATTGAAAACATGAAATCCTGCAAACATTTCCGAACAGCCCAATTAGTCCAGTCAATAAACATATTGTTAAGTGCATGAAATATGCGATTATTTTTTTGCCTCCGACTTCCTTAGGAGTAGTTAAAAGATAAACATGCTAAAAGTCTTTACCCCTGAGGGGTGTGCTGTGTGTACGGTGGGGGAGGGCGGGAGGGAAGAAGGTCCCATATTTGGGTTTTTGGATACCTCGAAAATGGTGGATTCTAAAAAAATATATTTCAAATAAAAATTAAAGCTAATCAAATTTTATATAAAATTAATTCGATACATATTTGTCGAACTGCCAACGGTTTTCGAGATATACGTTATTGATAATTGATAATTTTGGTAAAAAAATAATTTTTATCTCACTTTTTGTCAAACATTGACTTCTAGTGCCTTCCACGATTGTTTCTTAAAATTAATGCCAGAATAAAAAGTTAAAGCATTACATTTACTTTAATTTCATATATACGTTTCTGGCACTTGAAGCAAATGTTTGACAAAATGTGAGGTAAACATAAAAATTTTTTATCGAAAATTATCAATTTTTAGTAACTTATATCTCGAAAACCGTTAAAAGTTCGACTAATATGTACATAAAAAATTGTATATACACCCCACATTTTAGCATTCATTGACTGGACTGAATATATATATATACAGGGTGTGTATCTCTTAGTGTAAAAAAAAAATTTTGGTTCAACTAGATCAAAAATGTAGCGAAATGCCGCAGACCTCACCTTTCTATTCCAATCCGTTGCAGAAATACGATAAATCGAAAACTTTTTTGAGTAAATCACGTTTTCTTACCATAAAAGCTGTAATATCTCCATTTTATTTAAATAGTTTTCAAATTTCGACCAGATTTTCGGATCTAGCATTAAATTTTCTATAATAATAATAATAATAATAATAATTTTTCAAACTTTGTATCTAAAGAGCAGCTTGATCTTCACCTTATTTAGGGAAGTCACAATGTCTTATATTACTTCAACGCTCATTGTTTTTCGAAAAAAACTATCCACAAAACGTCAAATCTCAAAAAATCTTGCAAATTTAATCAGCTTTCGAATGATATGTTAAACGTAATGATTTTGTTTCAATTTTATGGAGAAATTCACTTTTGAAACCGAAAAAACATGGTGTTCTCATTTGGCATACAAATCAGTTACTAGTGTAAATAGAAAATTATGACTATCCCTTAATGAAAATGTGCATTTTAAACGTAATAAACTCTTCATTGGAATAAAAAGCAAAGAAAAAAAATTATTGTTTAATAGAAAATAAAGGAAACCTGTCAATAAAGCGACACCAGATCAGAGGATCTTATGTTATTACATTTATCTATTTATTATTATTATTTAGGATTTATTTTATTAGATTTCCAATGTATTGTTTAAAATTCAATGATAATGAACATAGACCTAAATTTTGCCGTTAGGTTCTTAATGCAGATTGTGTTAAAGAAGGTGTCGCTTCATTGATAGTTTTCCTTTATTTTTATCAAACAATAATTTTTTTTTTAAGCGTTTAAAATGTAATCGTAATGTTTTATTTACACAAGTAACTGATTTGTATGTCAAATGAGAACACTATGTTTTTTCGGTTTCAAAAGTAAATTTCTCCATGAAATCCAAACACAATCATTACTTTTAACATATCATCTGAAAGCTGATTAAATTTGCAAGATTTTGTGAGATTTGACGTTTTGTGGATAGTTTTTTTCGAAAGACGGTGAGCGTTGAAGTAAATAAGACATTGCGATTTCCCTAAGTAAGGTGAGGATCAAGCTTCAGATACCAAGTTTGTAAAATTCAAGGTTACGGGTACTCAGCTATTCTAGAAATTTAATGCTAAATTTGAAAAATATTTAAACAAAATGGATATATTACAGCGGTTATGAAAAAAAAACGTGGTTTCCTCAAAAAAGTCTTCGATTTATCGTACATCTGCAACGGACTGGAATAGAAAGGTGAGGTCTGCGGTATTTTGTTTCACCCAATTTTTTTTTTACACTAAGAGGTACTCACCCTGTATATGAATCAGAACTTCGATTCTGACATTTTTTCGGTGAAATGATCGTGGAAAACACTAGAAGCAAATTTTTGACAAAAAGTGAGATAAATGGCAGTATAGCTATCATAGTAATGAATTAATGGCAGTATAGCTATCATAGTAATGAATAAATGGCAGTATAGCTATCATAGTAATGAATTAATGGCAGTATAGCTATCATAGTAATGAATTAATGGCAGTATAGCTATCATAGTAATGAATAAATGGCAGTATAGCTATCATAGTAATGAATGAATGAACATGCAGAGAGTAGAGCAGTTTAAATTTCTAGACAATCTATGTCTACATTATTTGGTCAGAGTTATCAAGCCTTTGGATTCGCAAAGCTTTTTCATAGATTTCAATAGAGTTTAGGGAGAAATGGGGAGCGTTCCAGAAAAGCATGGAAACGGGAAGTAAAGCAGGGAATGGCTAGTTGTAGGACTATTAGTCCAGTCAATAGGGAATCACTCCCATGTTAAATTTACTAATAATAAGGGCTGGTAGCAACGCGCACAGAGTTGTTGAGGGCGATTAATGAAGTATTTCTGTCAAAAGTGCCCCGAAGATTTGGTGAGTTTTTTAGAGTTAGGGGCACGAGAACATGGCCAAAAGCAGTTTTTTCAATTTATAAGCAAATATAACGCGGCTTTTCATAAAATGTTGTATATAAAAGTTGTAGATAATAAAAATATCTACAATTTAAGCCATTGATCGTTCGATTCTGATGATTGGTTGTCGTAAAAAGTGCAAAAAACCCCTTAAAATGTCCCTTTTTTACATAAGAATTATTATAAACAAAAAGGGCCTTTTCAATACTTTTTATTGATGAAAAAGGAAGCTCTTTAAACCCAAAGAAAAATAGGATTCACCCCGTCCTCCTATCTTTATTATTTACTGAGATATACCTTTTGTTTATCTCGATATCGATATTTTAAATGCAAAAAGGGTTTAAAGAGCTTCCTTTTTCATCAATAAAAAGTATTGAAAAGGCCCTTTTTGTTTATAATAATTCTTATGCAAAAAAGGGACATTTTACAGGGTTTTTTGCACTTTTTACGACAACCATTCATCAGAATCGAACGATCAATGGCTTAAATTGTAGATATTTTTATTATCTACAACTTTTATATACAACATTTTATGAAAAGCCGCGTTATATTTGCTTATAAATTGAAAAAAAAAAATGCTTTTGGCCATGTTCTCGTGCCCCTAACTCTAAAAAACTCACCAAATCTTCGGGGCACTTTTGACAGAAATACTTCTTTAATCGCCCTCAACAACTCTGTGCGGGTTGCTACCAGCCCTAATTATTAGGAGAGAATTTTCCCTATTGACTGGACTATATGAGAGGAAGATTGGTTGAATGTGAGAAGGAAAATAAAAAGTGATAAATATAAAAAGAAATAAAATAAAGAAAAAATAACTGTTTCACATCCATAATATAACAATCCGTCGTTTTTATATAATTTTAGTGAGCCTAATATAAAGTTAAAATCAGGAATGAATACACCTCTAGACTATAACAGAAAAAAAAAAAAAAAAATCATTATTACGTGGCCCTTTAAATGTTTTTAGAAAGTGTCGCCAATTGTGTGTTTTCGACGCTAACGCTGTCTAACGTTAGAAATGTGAACTAGAAGGTTTCCTATCTACGCTATAAAGTTTATATTTTAAGTTAGTTTAAATACACATCATTAAACAAATAATTATAGATAAAGTATTCGCCCAATAAAGCGCTCGTTATGTCGTTGAAATGTTTTTAGAGGAGATTTATATTCAATAGTTTTTTAAGGTTATTTTTTTTCCATGGAATTAAAGACCGTAAACTAACCTTAAACTGCTACCTGTCGCCGAAAGAGCTACGTTAAAACAGTTCGTTCCCAACAGAGATTGAAAGCTCCTCTTCGGGAGCACGCAACAACTAAACGAACATCGATTCTCCATTTTAGACTTGTTACTGAAGAGAAAACTCCACTCCTTCATTATTTATTTTGTTTTTTCTATTTTCTATTTGTAACTAGCGTACCCCGTCTCTTCGTACCTCTTCGTCTGCTCTCATAAATAAAGAACTTAGATTATTTTTACTAATAATAGAATTTGTTTTTTCGGTAAAAATCTTCAATGTCAGGACAAGAACTGATGTGCTGCACACAACCTTAGACTTACTAGTAGTACGGTATATAAAGTAGTCCAGTCAATAAACAAATTGTAGAGTGCATGGAATATGCGAAAATTTTTGACTTCATAGCTTTCTTGGGGATAGTTAGAAAGTAAAAATACTAAACGTCCCCGCCCCTGGGGGTGAGCTAACCGTGGGGGAGGGGAGAACGTCCCATGTTTGGGTTTTTCGATTATATCTCGAAAACTGTTGACTTTAGAAAAATATGTTTCAAGTTAAAATTAAAGCTAATAAAATTTCCTATAAAATTGACCTGATACATATTTGTCGAACTTCCCACGGCTTTCGAGATATACGCTGTTGAAAATCGAAAATTTACGAAAAAAAAATTTGTTTACCTTGCTTTTTGTCAAACGTTTGCTTGTTACTCAGCACTCATTGACTGGACTAAAATGTGACAGACTTTATTTCACGGAGACACGTTAAATTCTTTGACAGCCTTCGACATTCGACAAACCCCTTTAAAAGCACTGACTCCGACAGGAAAACCACAAAGATGGCAACAATATGTCAACCAACTTAGTTTGACCTGAGTTAAAACTCTTATTTCCCCTTTGTCCTAAAACCCTAGTGAGCCCCATCACTAGATAGTGACTCATAATGCTTTGTTTGTTTCCTAACCAATGCTCTCCTCAGAACCCTCTTAAAATGCACCTTTGGTCCAGTAAAAGAGGTAGAATCATTGTTATCAACAATGTATCAGAACGTTTTTTGTTAGCCATAGGGCTATTAAAAAAAAAAAAAAAAAAAAAAAAAAAAAAATGGGTGAAACTAGATCTGAAATGTAGAAAAATGTCTTATACCTCACCTTTCTATTCCAATCCGTTGCAGATATGCGATAGATCAAAGACTTTTTTAAGGAAACCACGTTTTTTACCATAAAAGCTGTGATATCTCTATTTTTTAAATATATTTTTCAAACTTTGCACACATTCGGATTTAGCATTAAATTTCCTATAAGAGTAAGGTAAATATAACCTTGAATTTTACAAACTTGTGACCTAAGGAACAGATTGATCTTCACCTTGTTCAGAGAAGTTACAATGCCTTGTATTACTTCAACGCTCACTGTTTTTCGAAAAACCTATTCTAAAAACTGCAAATCTCAGAAAAAATTTCAAATTTAATCAGCTTTCGAATGATATGTTAAAAGTTATGATTCTGTTTGGATTTCATGCAGAATTTTATTTTTGAAATCGAAAAAACATGGTGTTCTTATTTGGCATACAAATCAGTAACTTGTTTATATAAAACATTATGACAATCCCTTAATGGAAATGTGAATTTTAAACATAATAAACTCTTCATTTGAGTAAAAATCAAAGAAAAAAATTATTGTTTAATAAATAATAAATTAAAACTATCAATAAAGCGACATCAGATCAAAAAATCTAATGTTATTACATTCATCAATCTGTTCTTTAGGTCATAAGTTTCTAAAATTCAAGGTTTAAGGAAATTTAATACTAAATTCGAAAATGTGGTCAAAGTTTGCAAAATATTTAGACAAAATAGAGATACTCGTATTACAGCTTTTATGGTAAAAAACACGGCTTCCGCAAACAAAGTCTTTGATTTATCGTATATCTGCAACGGATTGGAATAGAAAGGTGAGGTCAGTGGCATTTTGCTACATTTATGATCTTTTTTTTTTTTTTTTTTTTTTTTCCACATTGCAGTAACCCTGCAATGGGTGCATGTATTTCTACGCGTACCATCTCTCGACATAATGCGTATTATCATTAATATTTGTACAAGCATGTTCAGTTATATATATTGCAACAATATTTTAAAATAATTTAGAGATTAATACGAAATATAAACAATAATTACTTAATGATATTAGAAGTTAATTAATAAATACAATTAAAAAAATTAAATAAATAAATAAAAAGTGAAGCTAAACAAAATAAGTAAATAAATAAACAAAGAATAAATAAGTAAAATAAAAATAAATAAATAAATTAATTAAAAAATAAATAAATAAAATAATATATATAAACAAATAGAGGTAGAATTATATATATATATATATATATATATATATATATATATATATATATATATATATATATATATATATATATATATATATATATATATTAGATTATCTATTTATTATAGATATGTATAGCTATTATAGATTAATTGTTAAATTGTTGAGTTCCATATAATCAACATGATCTACAAATGCATCAAAATCATCAAAATATTTATCTATGAGATCCTTCTTTGAAGGAGGCCATTCGCCTCCGTTCTGTAGGACTTTGGATATCAGCTTGTATCTGTGTCTTTCCAAATTTCTACAGTCATAAATGAGATGATCGTAAGTTTGCTCACTGTTTCTATCGCAGTTACAAATGCTGTTGTCAATAAGTTTAAATCTGTGTAAGTAACTTTTAGCTCCGCCTTGTCCTGTCAAAAATTGGATGGTTTTTTCTGTCGTCTAAGGTTTTAATGAATTCATAAGTATGTCTTCCTTTTGTTGAATTTGTCCATGAATTCATGATCTTGTTTCACCCAATTTTTTTTTTTTTTTTACAATAAGAGGCACTTATCTTGTATATGTTCGCTAAGCCTTTTATGTATTTACTTTTATTAAACTTTTCTTTAGTAATATCAATATAATGAAGGCACTTCATCTCAATCCGTAGATTTCCGACTAGGAAGGGGCAGAAAATTTGATTGTTGTCCCCCGACAAACATGGGTGCTCCAATCAATGATTCATATCAAAGTAACGCCTATCCATTCGCAAACCGGAGGGGCTCGGCGATGACATACAGTTTTGATGATGTGTGGCGGGTTTTCATTCTCCTCATTAAGATTCTCTTTGCACTATGCCGGAGCCTATTAATTGATTGAAGCTATATCGTTTTGCATTTCAATCAGGTGTCGATCCCTTGAAGATATAAAATGGAAGGATAATAGCAGCAAGACTTTGAATAATCAATATTAAAATAATAATCTTGACCCTGCCGGTTGAAGAAAGAATAACACGGAACAAGTTTTAGGGGTAGCCATCTTGACCGTCGATGCTCATATCTCTACTTCGATAATGCACCTTATTAAGATTAAAGTGATTTCTTTTTATCATTTGAATGTAAAATATTATGTAAATATTTAATACTAGCATACCCTGCCTCGGCTTCGCCCACTCTAATAAATAAAGAGTTACAGACTACTTCAACATTTACTAGACAAACGTTCAAACCTCCCAATTAATTACAAAAGACTCATTTACTTGACTGTGATAAGACCTATTTGGACGTACGGAGTTGAGCTTCGGGGCTCTACTAAACCATCCAATTCATCTCGTATCCAATCCTTACAATCCAAAATCCTTAGAAAAATCCTCAATCTTCCTTACTTTGTGACCAATTAACTTATCCATAAAGATCTTAATGTTCCATATATTTCTGATTTAGCCCAAACCAGATACCTATCCTTTCATAGTAAGCTCCATAACCACTCCAATCCAGTAGTCACCAAACTTGCTACCTCCTCCATCCCTGATAATCCTCCGAGGCGTCTGAAAAGAAGATGGCCTAGAGACCTTTTAGTGTAAATTTTATTGAAGTGCTACTAGTGAGTAGTTCTCCACAAGTTATTTACATGCCATTGTATTCACTGTCAGAACATTTACCTATTGTATATTATTTTTTACAGTTGTAAATATCAATAAATGAAATACAAAATAAAGACGTTAGATTATTTTAACTAATAATTGAATTTCATTTTTTTATCGGTAAAAAATCTTGTATTGAAGTGTGGAAATTAGCATTATTTCTTCAATGATATTTTCACGCATGGCAGTAATTTTCAAACCGATTTAAATTGCATTGATTAGGTGTTTAAATATTACGTATCTTCATCCATATATTAATCCATATCTTCGTATATTCACATGAGTAATCTTATTTTTATTTATACCATACGGAATTAAACCGTAACTAAAGAGATCAAAACTCTTTGTGCATCTTACACTTAAGTATAGAAAGGTAAGCTAAATTGAAGCTAGTAGGTTCATACCCTATTTATAGATAAAAAAATCTCCTCTCTAATTAAAAAAAGAAGATACTTATTTTATTCCACTCTGATTATCGGATCCTTAATGTCAATTTCGTCAAACAACTGAATAAGAATATGAATTGGATTAGAGTTAAATATAATATCCTTTATTCCAATCATATTGACCAAGATTAATAAATCAACCTCAGAATCTGCCCTAATCTATTTTATAGTACAGAGAATTAGAAGCATAATTCTATTAATGACAATCACAATTAATATATGGAATTATTTAATCTCAGAGGATAGAATCAACATAATTATTACTATGGCCTTAATAATTAAAATAGGGGCGGCACCCTTTCACTTCTGATTACCAGAATGTTTTATCAGGCATCTTATTACTCATTCACATCACATTTACTAGTGTATACGCATAGTTAGACATCCACTTTGGCTGAAATAACTGTAACGATCTATCTGGTAGGATTTTAATTTCTAACCATAAAAGTATATGACAGTTTGGCAAACCTTGATTTTTGGCACTGAAGACTATACATTTTATTTATTATTATATTAAAATTTATTATTATAAACCTTGCTAGAACTATGAAGATGTTGTAGTTAAAATTTGATACAGTTGGGTTTAATAGTTTTACCATTGCAAACTTTGTTGCGGAAAGGCCACGTATCGGTCGATTTTTAAACTGAATTGGGACCCACAAGTCGCTCCATATATTTATAGCTTATTAATTAACAATTTAATTGAAAATAAGTAATTTTCATCATAAATTTCTAGCTGTATATAACACCTAATACTATAAAAGTATATAAAACTACGTTTGTAACCTCTCTCGAATGGAGCTAGCCACCAATCAGTCAATTATTGCAAAACCTTCCTTGAACTATGAAGATGATGTGTTTATCATTTGGTTCAGATTGGTCCAGTAGTTCGCGGTTAGTTATCACAAACGAAAAATGTCTTGTCCTTTTATAAAATAGTATAGATTTTCGTGTTATGGCATTTTTAAATGTGGATGGTTTGATTTATTCTACTTTTCAGTTAATATTTCTATCTGTAACCTGCAATTCTTCGAAATAAAACAATGGTTGATTACATGGTCTCGTTATTTAGGTTTTATTTTTATTTATTTATTTTTTTTCCTTAGGGCCGTCTATGGACCACGGTTCTTGTGTTTTAGATGTTTCTTGATGTCATCGTCGTTGCTTGCCACGATTGGTGTCCTTAGTTGTGGGCTCGGCAGCTGGTTTCTTGTTGGTAACTCGAGCTTTTCTGATGGCCCAGTAGTTCTTCATTTTCCGGTTACATTCAATCTTACGTTCCTCAGGCCATTTCCTGGTTTCGTCTTTTGGTCTGTGTGTAACTTCTGTGAGGGATGTTATGAAGGATTTAGTTTTAAGAGTTTTATGATAGTTACCCCGGTCGGTTATGTCATTTTGATTTATATGGAGTTTCGAAAGATCCTTTTCCAGTTGCTTCATCCACAAGAATCCAGTAGCTTTGCCCTTGTTAGCAGCTTTGAAGATTCTATGGGATAGCCTCTTAAAAAAAGTAAAAAGCCAGTTCCCTTCTTCTGATGGCATCAATGAGATTTTCTTGGTGTTTATATAGCTCGCGATTTGGTTGATACCATCGGCTTCCATCTGGTCAAATTCTTGGTTCTACTATCCGTCTCAGGAACTTCCTTTCTTACACCTCGAGGGCTCTTAGTGGGGTCTTCTTATTTAGATATAGGCACTCTGTTGCATAGAGGACTGAAGGTCTGACTACTGCATTGTAGTGTCTTAGATCGAAAAATTGTTTGAAGCATACAGTTTTCTACAGGCATGATACGCCTAATCTAGTTTGAGCCTCATGTGTTCAAGAACCATTGAGTACCAAGGTCCTCTGAAAACCATTCCCCTAGGTACCTAATACTTTTGACTCTCTTGATGTAGATATTATCACTGACTCTCATCATTCTAGGGGTATCTTTAATTTTAGTAAAGAACTCGGTCTTTCCTATGTTGATCAAAAGACCCGTTTTATTTTTATTTATTTATTTATTATTTATTATTATTTTTTTGTAATTATTTCAGAAAGCTTCTCTTTTCTGAAGCGGCAAAGCTAAATTTAGACTCAGGCCATTAAAATCAATACTGAATTCTTTTTTTTTTTCAAATACTTTTTCATTTCACTTGAGTGAGTTGACTACTCTAGCTAACTGAATTGGAGCTGTTTATTCATGTTTACAGAAATACCGATCTGACTGTAATACCAGGAAATCGTCATTACATTAAAAAAATCCTTTAAACCTGCGAAATCAAAGCTGCCAATATCATTAGTCCTCCCCCTTCTGCGAACCTTTCTCTTCTATGCAAAAATAATTAACTTCGCATCATACACCTATTACACTGTTCTGTATCAAAATACTCCCTTCAACAAAAATGTTGTTTTATTATGTTTTGAAGTGTGCTGAACACGAATCCGAAGTGTGTTTTAGATAAAAAAAAATTAGGTGTTTTTTGACATTTTGAGTATTTTTTTTTAATCATTTTACCTTTTTTACAAGTGTACCTTTTTTAGCTTATTTATTGCGGGAACCTCTACAGGTTTTAACAAAAACAAAAAAATCTATAATAACATTTAATGTTTGTAAACAGAACTTAACAAAAACTGACTGTACATAAAGCCAACTGAGAAATGTCTGATTTCATAGATTTGTATTTTACTAAGATGTAATATAAGAATTTCTAATTGACTGCTGGATTATATTTTAACAATACTGTGTAAAATATTCCATAATTTGTAAAACTAAGCGTTCTGAGTAAGAGAACAATATCGGAGCTTAACATCACCCAAGTTTCCTTCCCATTGAGAAGGCCATGGAGAAGAGAACAACGGGTGGGTGAACGAAGGGTCTCGCTTTATTCAGCTGCTTCTCAATTAGGGGATGAATAATTATTATTCAGTTTTATTCATTTTGTTGGAACAATATTATAGAACAACTGCCTTTTTTTCTTCTTCTTTTTTTTTTTTCTTAAATGAAAATCAGTTCTTAACTTGAATTAATTTCAAAGACTTGCATTCTCTTTCTGCGAAAAGAAAAAAACTTAACAACGTGGAATTTAGATGGTGAAGCACATTGCTAGGAAAGTTAGATATCTGAAACGATTTTTAAGTATGGATTTAACCTTCCGATTTACTACAAAAGACTCATTTACATGACAGTTATCAGACCTATTTGGACATATGGAGTTGAGCTTCGGGGCTCAACTAAACCTTATAATTCTTCCCGTATCCAATCCTTACAATCCAAAATTCTTCGAAAAATCCTTAATGCTCCCTACTTTGTTAAAAACAAACTTATCCATTAAGATCTTAATGTCCCATTTGTTGCTGATTTAGCGCAAACCAGATACCGATCCTTCCATAGTAAGCTAACTTGCTTCCCATTCCATTCCCGATAATCCTCTGAGGCGTCTGAAAAGAAGATGGCCTAGAGATCTTCTAGTGCAGATTTGTATTGAAGTGCTACTGATGAGTAATTCTTTTCAAGTTTTGGCATGTTGTAATCATAATTAACCTATTTACTAGATGTATATATTGTACAGTTGTATATTTCAATAAATTGAAAAAAAAAAAGTATGGATTTGGTTGATTTTTTACTGTTTTCAGGGTATAAGCTGCTGTTCATCAGCATCTCTTAGTAATCACGTTGAATTTTGTCGAATAAAGAAATATAGAAATACACACACACACACACACACACACACACACACATATATATATATATATATATATATATATATATATATATATATATATATATATATATAAACATCTGAAAAGAAGATGGCCTAGAGATCTTCTAGTGTAAATTTATATTGAAGTGCTACTGATGAGTAGTTCTTTTAAAGTTTTGGCATGTTGTTGTAATCATAATCAACCTATTTAATAGATGTATATATTGTACAGTTGTATATTTCAATAAATTGAAAAAAAAAAAAAGTATGGATTTGGTTGATTTTTGGGATAAGTAGTCCATACTCTTGATTTGTCCTTAGAATCTCCACCTTCTCTTCTTTCTGTCGTGAATTATATTTGTCTGATGATTTTTCTCTCGGCCTTCCTTATTTCCTCCACATCTCCTTTCCTTTTTATATTCAATGTTTCTGCCGCATAAAGGCTTTCCGGCTTCACCACAATGTTGTAATGTCTAATCTTGGTATTTCAGGAGATGCATTTTTTGTTTTATATTTCATCAGTTATCCAAAGAGCTCTCTTCATCTTATGATTCCTCCACCCATTTCCTTCTCGTTCTAACCGATCAGCTAGTATGATCTCAAGATATTTAAATTTATATACTCTATCGATCTTTCCATATTTTTTTTATCATTGATCAAGTTTATTTGAAGTTTTTCTAATTTTTTTTTTTTTTTTTTTTTATAAAGAATCTTTTGAATATGAACCAATGGCCTACCATGGATATAAGGGATTCGGTGTAATTCAAGATATCCTAGATTCTGATTGTTTCTAAACTGATCGAATAAAAAAAAAGACACAAAAAAATCTGTTTGCATATTTCAGCCAACTGATTCCAGTCGGAATAAAAGAGTGAAGAATAAAAAGAGGCTATTAATGTAAAATAGTTAATAAATGGGGAAGAGGGAAGGAACGGTAGCTACGAGGAACGGTTGAGAGCTGGATAATCCCCGTCCATTCCTTTCCAAGCCCCACATCAAATATCAACGCCTCCTTTATTTTTTTACATTCCTCCTCCGAGACCTTCCGATAAATAGATTAGGAACGCATTTGTCACTCCATTGAAAATCCATTGATTATTGCAAAATTATTTTAACAAAACATTTTAGTAGTTATTAAAAGTGTTCCCAATTCATTTAGGTTAAAGAAACAGTTAAACATCTATACTGTTAGCTTTATTTGAGGAAGTGAGATGCGAAACTCGTTCGTTCCATTTTTTTGAAACATAGATTAAGATATATTTATTATTAGATTAGAAAGATAATATATATAAAGATATTTATTGATAAATATATAAAGATAGTTAATATATTTTAGAATCCACTGACATCTCAATATAAAACAAAAAAATGGTACGAACGAGTTTTGCACCTCATCTCCTCATTTATACTATTATATAAAAGGACAAACCATTTTTCGTTTGTGATTACTAACCGTGAAAACTACTGAACCAATCTGTACCAAATTTTAACTCCATCATCTTCATAGTTCAAGGAAGGTTTAGCGATAATAAAATTTACTGATTTTCCATTGAATTGCTATACAAAAGGCATTAAATATGTAGCGCGCAAAGAAGTTTGAAAATTGACCGATAGGTAGCGAGCACCATTCAAGAGAGGTTACAAAGGCACGGTGTTATATAGAGCTAGGAATTTATGATGAAAATTAATTATTTTCAATTAAATTGTTAATTAATCTATTATATATTTGTCAAATACCACTCACTCACTTAACACGAAATCTCAGAAACCACCGAATGGATTGGAATGGAATTCGATATTTAGATTCCTCTAGGGCCGTAGGTGCTCGCTAAGAAAGGAATTTTAAAAAATCGGCCTGGATCGCGGCTAATTTGCAAAAAATGCGATTTCAATTTTTATTGGGTGAATAATAAAAGATTAATTATCATATGGTATTTGGATATAAGCCAAGTTAAAAAATAGGTTAGATCTTTAAGCCGCAAACTTTGACCACCATTTAAGTTCCTTATAGTTGTAAACAAACAAAAATACGATTGATGGCGAAACCTTATAATATTGGTACTTTCTGTGAACTCATGGTAGCTGCAGAGGTTACTTACAACTTACAAGTTTGAGTTGTTTCGTGACAAGAAGCTATTAAAAGACTTATGTTAAAGAGGAGGTTAAAAGACTTATGTTCTCTGGTGATGACATGTAAGGCCAGTTCGATGTAGGGACAAAAAACAAATAAGAATCAATAGTTCTACCAAGTGTATGATTCTCTTTAGTATGATTCTCTTTATGGAGAAGACGGGTACAGTATTAACATCCCTCAGCGTGACCCAAACTCCAATACATCACTTAAGAAAACTGTGTCTGCAGCTGATTTTTACGCCTAAATGTTAGTGGAGCGAGGAGGTGAAGAACCTTATTTACTTTAATTTCGTTATCTCCTCAACCAATTTATGCTTGATATGTACGCAAAAATAGAAACAGAAGGACTAAACTTTCTTCAAAAAAGTTGAGAAGTTAAGACTATATTCACTTAAAGTATTCCATAAGAAAAGCTGATGGTCTGGTATCAAAGCTGGGTAAGATGGTAGTGCTGCCTCGAAGCTTCACTGGAGGGCTATCAAAATAATATAAAGTTAACTTTTTCAAATTGTCAAATTTACTTATTGAAATTATTCTAAGAATGGAATTGTTCAGGTTTATTTAAGTAATAATAATTATCAACGTTAAGCTTAACTTTTACTAATTTAATTTGTCTTCATCCTAATGATATTAAACCGTAGCGGAGCGGGGTACTTTCAGCTAGTAATCTATAAATATATGGAGCGACATGTGGATCCCAATGCAGTTTAAAAGTCGACCGATTGTGGCTATTCTGTAACAAAGTTTGCAATGGTAAACCTGACTGTACCAAATTTTAACTACATCTTCATAGTTCTAAGAAGGTTTATAATAATACATTTTACAATAATAATAATTAAAATATATAGTCTTATATAGTCCAGATCGATAAAATTATTTCTGCCAAAGTGGATGTCTAATTATGCTTTTACCGTACCCTTCAAACGCCTAATCAATGCAATTTTTACCAGTTAAAATTACTGCCATTCGTGAAAATATTATTAAAGGAACAATCCTAAATTCCATACTTCAGTACAAGGTTTTTATCGATAAACAAATGAAATTCAATTATTGATCAAAATAATCGAAGTTATTTATTTATAAGAGGAAGTAGGATGACCTCAAGCTTTACTAAATGTTATAAACTATACATTGTATATAACAATAATTAAATAAATCAGAAAAAAATATATAAAATATCCTCAACCACTAAGAACTTTCTACAATAAAACAATTATTCACTTACGGTACGCAAGATGATATAAAAGGATTAATACAATTAGAATTGATGTGTTATTTTCCTATTATATAGAAATTATTTTTATTTAAAAACTAGTTTCGAATGTTAAACATTTTACATAAGTTCTATGAAGGTAAAATTTAAAGGAGTTATGAAAGATATCTTAAAGTCTGCTGTAGGTCCTTAGGACTGAAAATAAGTCTTCAAATAAAAATAATTCGAATAGAAGTTGCAAATGATTGTCAGTCCTATAAAAATAAATATTAACGAAAACCTATCGTTGAGTCAACTGTAAATTACACAATGTAAAAAAACATTTTTTTTTTTTTGCTGACTAGAAAAACGTATTCAAATCGACTGTAAGATTGCAGTACTGGTCAATTATAAATTATTTACACAATTCGGTTATCATCATATTATCATTCGGAATTTTACATCATTCGTTCCTCGCGTGTCTCGTTCCTTAAGTAACCGTAATGCGGCGGCTACAGATAATACTTTCAAGTCCCTTTCGATATTTTACAGTGACACGATGCTATATTAAGAATGTCAAGGACTTAGACCACTAATGTAGGGAAATAGGAATAAAATAACTGTCAGTTTTCCAACTGTTTTTACTGTCAAATATTAAAATCTACCAAAATCATGGGGAATTGTGATGTACAGTGGAGCGCCGATTACCCGAGCGTCAGCTATCGCAACATTCAATTAACGGAACCTTTTTTTTTTTGAAAAATAATTTTCATTTAAAAATTAGGTTAAATTAAAACTAAAATAATTTTTACTATAAATGTCTAAGGGGGAAGCTCAATTTATTTCACAGAAACTGCAAAAAATGAACTTCTATACATATCTACAATTTTGTTAACTGAGAACTTAATTAGAACATTTCATTTTTTTCTCTAAATATCTTCCTAATTATTTGGTTGGTAATAGACCACCTTAAGTCTTAAATCGTTCTTTGTGAGGTATACATTAAAATTACATTTTATCATCCATGTTAACGAAAAAGAAAATGAGGGTACTTTTCATTTAAAGACAGAATGGAAATAATTTTGACATGCCACGCTAAAAAAAATTAATTGGGTCGACATATCGATTTTAGTGTTGGAGAATCAACATTTACGGGAATCAAAAATAATTCTTATTCAATCATCAGGTACCCCATAATCTTTACAGTGAGACGGGCAGTTTGAGTCGTAAAACTGCAAAAAAAAATGAATAGTGAACTGTTGGGGAGGGGGGCTTTTCACTTTTGGAAAAAAACAATTCCCAACCCCAATGAATGCTGGTAAAGAATTACTTAGAAAAATGCCCAAACATAAGTTTTAAAGATTGGGAAACCTGTAAAATAATTAATGACATAAAAAACAAAAAAAAAAACAAAGAAAATTGAAATTATAAATGAACACCAGAAATTAAAAATATATTTTCTTAAATGATTGAGTATATAAATATATATAAACATTAAAAATATCGTGGTGAGAAATTTAAGTTTGAAACTAGAAATAAACAAAATAAAAAAAAAGTTTCTCCTAATAATATTAAAAAATCCCCTATTGTGATTACAAAATAAAATAAATTAAAATATATACAAAAAAAATTTAAACGTCCCCTTTTTGTTTTATATATTGGTTCAAGTTACGTGTTACTGTGCTTGAGGGTCCCTGGTGCAATCTTCAATCCATACGGTGATTAGCTTCATACTTCCATGGGCAGGGGTGAGTAATAAAAAAAAAGCCTGCCGGTGAGTCTCGAGGATGAAGTTGGTGAGATGGTGCGTAACTACTTCTTCCAGGGAGGTCTGGCCAGGACTGACCGTTGAGTCTCTTATCTCCCGAGGCGTACGTAAATAAGTAACTTGAACCATAAACACTTAACTTGAACCGTAAACACGCTATTTAAACTACATATTGTTCATTATAAGTTAAATGCGGTTCCCTCACTATAGGAGATGAGAATAAAAAAAAATAAAATAAAATGAGATATTAAATTATCGGGCTTTAACATGCCGCCCACCAAAATTTCATAAATTTTCAATTACTGGTGTCCTCAGGAAGCAAAGGAGATAGGCGGGAGACTGGTCGTAGGAATTCGGTTTTCCCAATCCTTAATTTCACCACTCGAACAATACCATCCTTTCCAGGAAATGTTTCAATTACCCTTGCAGTCGGCCATTGTAAAGGGGGCACATTAGGATCCCTCAGAAGAACTAATGTTCCCGATAAGAGGGGTGTTGTCGGATCAGTCCATTTAACTCTTTGCTGAAGGCTTTGTAAGTAGTCCAGTCGCCAACGCTTCCAAAAATCCGCAATGCAACGCTGCAAGTGCTGCCACTTAGACAAGCGGTTCCGTGGAATATCCGTGACATTGTGTTCCGGTGAAGCAACAAGAGGAGCTCCTATAAGGAAGTGTCCCGGAGTGAGAGCCTGACAATTTTCCGGGTCAGAGGATAATGGGTGGAGGGGTCGTGAATTGAGAACGGCTTCAATCCTTGTAACTATGGTAGCTAATTCCTCAAAGGTGATTGGCTGAGTACCCAATACTCGTATGAGATGATACTTACACGATTTGATCCCTGCCTCCCACAAACCACCGAAGTGTGGCGCAAAAGGGGGTATAAAGTGCCATTCCACTTCCTTAGCGGTTAAAAAGGTCCTTATTTTTTCCGAGACATCGCGAGAGTTCCACCATTTATAGAGCTCTTTCAAACGATTGGATGCTCCGACAAAGTTGGTACCATTGTCAGAAAATATCTTGCTGGGCAACCCTCTACGAGCAACGAATCGATCGAAGCATGCCATGAAAGCATCTGTGCTCAATTGAGTTACTGCTTCAATATGTACCGCTTTGGTGCTAAAGCATACGAAGAGGCATAAATACGCTTTACTTAGAGCAGCTTTACGTCGCAACGATTCTCTGATAAGGAAGGGACCTGCGTAATCAATACCCACGTTGAGGAAGGCTCTACCCTGTTCAAACCGCGATGGGGGAAGATCGCCCATGAAAGGGTTGATGTTTTTTACCCTTAAACGATGGCATTTCCCACAGCGGTGCACGCGTGACTTGACGACACTTTTACCGGCTATGATCCAAAATTTATTCCGCAGCAAGGAATGCAATAACTGCGGACCGGCGTGAAGATACACCCGATGAAAGTGATCAATAAGCAAATTAACGAAATGAGATTTTGAGGGTAACAGTATTGGGTGCTTAGCTTCATATGATAAAGGGGCATGTCGTAACCTGCCGCCCACCCTGACCAAACCACCGGTATCAAAAAAGGGTTGAGTGACCTCATCGACTTCATTCGCTCCCCGTCCAATACAGATAGACCTTTTGATGATTGTACACCTTTAACCACTGCTTCAATTGCTTGTCGAGTTTCCCATAGTGACAATAAACCCGATCTCACTGAGTTACGGTTTGATGCATTGTGTATGAATCGAATGGCATAAGCGAATACTCTTACCATCCTCGAATACGAGGAAAATCGTTCTAAGAATTTATCAAACTCGCATTCTCCCGCATTGATGACCATCATCGTAACCGTTTCTTCTGACTTAACTTCCGCTAATTCCAATGGATCAATTAAGACAGGGTTAGACGAAATAGGCCACTTATTTTTTGGACAACAGAGCCACCTTGGTCCATTCCACCAAGTGGTATGCGAAGGTAGTTCCGAAGGACACGTTCCTCGCGAGGCCACATCAGCGCCGTTATTTTCCGAACTCACGTGATTCCAGGATGATAGCTCAGACAATTCTAATATTTTAGCTACTCGATTAGCCACAAACGATTTTAAGCGCGAATAAGGGAGGTGAAGCCACGATAAAACTGTAGTCGAATCGGAACATAAAACGGTGGACCTTACATTCCAGTGCGACAAGGTGTCCTTAAGTGACTTCAAAGTGTCAACTAATAATACGGCTGCACACAACTCGAGCCGAGGTATCGATAAAAGCTTAAGAGGAGCCAACCGAGTTTTCGCAAAGATCAGATAGGATGAACAACCCTTTGGTAATTCCAGATGCAGATATACGACTGCGGCATATCCTAACGCGGACGCATCTGCGAACCCAACAATCGTTACATTCGAGGAACCCTCAACAAAGATGCAACGAGGAATACGGATTTTACTCAAATGTGTTAGATTGTTATAAAATGCTTCCCACTGTTTGCCAATATCGGGGGGTATGGGAGTATCCCATTCGAGTTTCTTTTCCCATAATTTCTGCAAAATCGTCTTTGCTCTAAATACCGCTGGCGCCAAATATCCCTAATGGGTCATAAATTCTGGCTATGGTGGACATAATACCTCTCTTTGTCAAAACACATTCTTTGATGACTACCTTATATGACAGACAATCATATTTGGGCTCCCACTGTATGCCTAACAATTTGACTATGGTATCTTCCATGTTAGAAAATGAAATGGGGACTCCGAGGGGGGCACGTCCTCAAGGATTTGTGGACAATTACTGCTCCACTTTTTTAGTTCGAACCCTCCTTTCTTTAATAGATTTATTAGATCCCGCTTCAGAGTTAAAGCTTCGGAAATCGTGTCCATTCCGGTCAAGAGATCGTCAACGTACATGTGTTCTAATAATACACGTGAAGCTTCAGGATAAGGTGTTCCATCGTCCAGCACAAGCTGCTTAATTACGCGCATTGCCAAAAAAGGCGAACAGGATAACCCAAACGGTAACCTGTCAAACTGATACTCTGTCAAGGCATCGGTAGCTCGGAATCGGTAAAAGAAATGTTGAAATTCACGGTCTTTTGTGGCTAGTTTTATCTGCAGATACATTTGGCAAATATCTGCCGATATAGCAATGCGGGGTTTGCGAAAGCTAAGCATGACATCCTTTATATCACGTTGTAACTTGGGTCCGGTGAGTAAATGATCATTTAAGGACCCGTTACTAGATCGAGCAGATGCATCGAACACAATCCTAAGTTTTGTGGATGTGCTGTCTTTCAAAACCGCATGGTGTGGGAGATAGCATTTCCCTGACCCCTTTGCACGTGCTACATAACCCTTTTCCAAATACTCCTGCATCACCTTGGAATATCCAAGCTGCAGTGTGGGATCTTTCTCAAATTTCTTTTCCAAATTTTTGAATCGATTGAGTGCTCCAAATTTGGAATCACTCAATTCGGGTGGATTTCCTTTGAACGGAAGTTTCACTGTAAAGTGACCATCTTTGTCTCGGGAGTGAGTAGCCACAAAATGCTCCTCACAATGAACATCCTGCGGATCTAACCTCGCAACGTTCGCGACGTTTTCCACCTCCCAAAATTTAATCATCACTCGTGTGAGCTCTTCACATTCTAAACAGGGTAGGGATGTGCTATGGAGGACAGTGCTGGGGTAACAAGCTTCGCCAGCTGAATCACCCTTTAAGGAACCCATTAAGATCCAACCGAAAATGGTATCAAGTGCATTAGGAACCCCTTCTTCAAGTTTTATAGTACCCCCGCGTAAAATGTCAGCAAATAAATCTGCCCCTAACAGAAAATCAACCGGCCGCGATTGTTGAAAACAAGGGTCAGCTAGGTCTAGAGCACGAAATCTTTGAATAATTCTGCTAGGAACAGGACTTGTGGGCATGTCTCCACAAATTCGCTTAATCACCATCGCCGTAATATTTAGCTCGGGGAGTGACCTATTTTTAGGCACTATGACACAGGGTGCTTCGAATTTTACATTAGAGATGGTTTGGTTCCCAAAACCGACTAGTCTATGTTTACTGCGCGCGAGTGGTAAATTTAACCTGTAGACACATTCTTCCGTTATGAAGGAGCGTTGCGAACCACTATCTATTAGGATCCGTAAACCATGCCATTGACCTTGATGATCCCGAATCCTAGCAACTGCGGTGCCAAGCAAAACGTCCGTCTGACCTGCGGCAGACACGGATAGTATCGCGCTTTTCGAGGGGGAGAATCAGCTTGACTGGTGGGTGGACTAGTACGAGCTGGAGTAGGCGGGCGTATTGAATCGGATTTTTGAGAATATTGAGGGAAAAAAAAATGTAAAAGAGAATGATGCCTTCTATTACAATGCCGGCAAGATGTTTTAGATTGACACTGATTCGATAAATGCCCCGAAGCCAAGCAATTTAAGCAACGATTTAATTTTTTGATGCGGTCGCAACGTTGTTGTGGGGTGAGATTTTTAAAAACTGAGCAGTCATAAATACGGTGTGATTTCTTACAAATTGAACAATTTGTAGAGTGAACCCCTGATTTAGAGGTCATTAAAACATGTTTTGAGGACTTAGTGTACCCAAAATTTTTATGAAAGTTTTCCGTAGCGGTACTCGATAGAAGGGCCTCGGATTGCAATTTGACCGATCTAAGTTGAATAAAATCTACAAACTCCCTCCAAGTCGGAACTTCAGATTTTGAAGCATGTTCCATTTCGAAACACTCGCGGGTTTTGCTATCTAATAATCTGAGACCTAAAGTGCTTAAAATAAATCCCGAGAGGTCCGCCATCTCCAGTTTTAAGAGAGCAGAAGCGCTCTCTAGTACCACTGCTGAGAAGTGCTCCAGCTGGGATAAATCGCTTTTGGTTATCGGTTTAAAGTTTAAAATTTTGGTTAAGTGAAACGTTGCTTGAATACGTTCACTGTCGTATTTTTTGGTGAGTGCTTCCCATGCTTGTTTATAACCCGCAGGGGACATTGAGATAAACGAAATTGTTTGTAATGCAGAACCTTTTAACGATATTTTTAAATAATGAAATTTTTGAATTCCATCAAGGTCACCCCTATCATGGACTAAGGACCTGAAAGTTTCTTTAAAATTTTGCCAACTGGCGATATCTCCCGAAAATGTAGGGATACTAATTGTAGGCAAGCGTGAGATTGAAGCCGTGTCAATTGGTGAGGTTTTATTTACATCTGAGGTACTCTTATCGGAATCGAAAATTTTCCCATAAGACAAAGCCTCATAATAAGAGGACCGCATATCATTTTTTAACTTATTAAATTTATCACAAGATACTTCTAGTTTTTTAGCTAAGGATTTAGCCTTATAAAAAATGGCAAAAAATTTTTCATATGTAAAGTCAATACGGGAGAGTCGGGCTAAAAATAAAGATTCTCTAGAAGAATCGGTGCGAACACTAAACCCGATTGAAGCGGTATTTTGAATATCATCGGCTAGATCAGCCATTTGTTCTTCCAAATCCTCTAACTTACTTAATTGTTCTTCGGTTGAACTTTGACTCTTAGGTGGCATCTTTCTAAATAGCGATAACGAAAAGGATAATAAAAATGGAGACCAATTAACGAAAAAATTAATTTTTTTTTTTTTTTTATTCAGACTGTAACAAAAGATGTAATTAATTACTCGTTAAAAAAAAAAATCCGACTCGGAGTTAACAAAAGATGTAATTAATTAATCCGTAATAAAAAAATATCCGGCTCGGACAGGACCAAAAGATGTTGGGGAGGGGGGCTTTTCACTTTTGGAAAAAAACAATTCCCAACCCCAATGAATGCTGGTAAAGAATTACTTAGAAAAATGCCCAAACATAAGTTTTAAAGATTGGGAAACCTGTAAAATAATTAATGACATAAAAAACAAAAAAAAAAACAAAGAAAATTGAAATTATAAATGAACACCAGAAATTAAAAATATATTTTCTTAAATGATTGAGTATATAAATATATATAAACATTAAAAATATCGTGGTGAGAAATTTAAGTTTGAAACTAGAAATAAACAAAATAAAAAAAAGTTTCTCCTAATAATATTAAAAAATCCCCTATTGTGATTACAAAATAAAATAAATTAAAATATATACAAAAAAAATTTAAACGTCCCCTTTTTGTTTTATATATTGGTTCAAGTTACGTGTTACTGTGCTTGAGGGTCCCTGGTGCAATCTTCAATCCATACGGTGATTAGCTTCATACTTCCATGGGCAGGGGTGAGTAATAAAAAAAAAGCCTGCCGGTGAGTCTCGAGGATGAAGTTGGTGAGATGGTGCGTAACTACTTCTTCCAGGGAGGTCTGGCCAGGACTGACCGTTGAGTCTCTTATCTCCCGAGGCGTACGTAAATAAGTAACTTGAACCATAAACACTTAACTTGAACCGTAAACACGCTATTTAAACTACATATTGTTCATTATAAGTTAAATGCGGTTCCCTCACTATAGGAGATGAGAATAAAAAAAAAAAAAATAAAATGAGATATTAAATTATCGGGCTTTAACATGCCGCCCACCAAAATTTCATAAATTTTCAATTACTGGTGTCCTCAGGAAGCAAAGGAGATAGGCGGGAGACTGGTCGTAGGAATTCGGTTTTCCCAATCCTTAATTTCACCACTCGAACAATACCATCCTTTCCAGGAAATGTTTCAATTACCCTTGCAGTCGGCCATTGTAAAGGGGGCACATTAGGATCCCTCAGAAGAACTAATGTTCCCGATAAGAGGGGTGTTGTCGGATCAGTCCATTTAACTCTTTGCTGAAGGCTTTGTAAGTAGTCCAGTCGCCAACGCTTCCAAAAATCCGCAATGCAACGCTGCAAGTGCTGCCACTTAGACAAGCGGTTCCGTGGAATATCCGTGACATTGTGTTCCGGTGAAGCAACAAGAGGAGCTCCTATAAGGAAGTGTCCCGGAGTGAGAGCCTGACAATTTTCCGGGTCAGAGGATAATGGGTGGAGGGGTCGTGAATTGAGAACGGCTTCAATCCTTGTAACTATGGTAGCTAATTCCTCAAAGGTGATTGGCTGAGTACCCAATACTCGTATGAGATGATACTTACACGATTTGATCCCTGCCTCCCACAAACCACCGAAGTGTGGCGCAAAAGGGGGTATAAAGTGCCATTCCACTTCCTTAGCGGTTAAAAAGGTCCTTATTTTTTCCGAGACATCGCGAGAGTTCCACCATTTATAGAGCTCTTTCAAACGATTGGATGCTCCGACAAAGTTGGTACCATTGTCAGAAAATATCTTGCTGGGCAACCCTCTACGAGCAACGAATCGATCGAAGCATGCCATGAAAGCATCTGTGCTCAATTGAGTTACTGCTTCAATATGTACCGCTTTGGTGCTAAAGCATACGAAGAGGCATAAATACGCTTTACTTAGAGCAGCTTTACGTCGCAACGATTCTCTGATAAGGAAGGGACCTGCGTAATCAATACCCACGTTGAGGAAGGCTCTACCCTGTTCAAACCGCGATGGGGGAAGATCGCCCATGAAAGGGTTGATGTTTTTTACCCTTAAACGATGGCATTTCCCACAGCGGTGCACGCGTGACTTGACGACACTTTTACCGGCTATGATCCAAAATTTATTCCGCAGCAAGGAATGCAATAACTGCGGACCGGCGTGAAGATACACCCGATGAAAGTGATCAATAAGCAAATTAACGAAATGAGATTTTGAGGGTAACAGTATTGGGTGCTTAGCTTCATATGATAAAGGGGCATGTCGTAACCTGCCGCCCACCCTGACCAAACCACCGGTATCAACAAAAGGGTTGAGTGACCTCATCGACTTCATTCGCTCCCCGTCCAATACAGATAGACCTTTTGATGATTGTACACCTTTAACCACTGCTTCAATTGCTTGTCGAGTTTCCCATAGTGACAATAAACCCGATCTCACTGAGTTACGGTTTGATGCATTGTGTATGAATCGAATGGCATAAGCGAATACTCTTACCATCCTCGAATACGAGGAAAATCGTTCTAAGAATTTATCAAACTCGCATTCTCCCGCATTGATGACCATCATCGTAACCGTTTCTTCTGACTTAACTTCCGCTAATTCCAATGGATCAATTAAGACAGGGTTAGACGAAATAGGCCACTTATTTTTTGGACAACAGAGCCACCTTGGTCCATTCCACCAAGTGGTATGCGAAGGTAGTTCCGAAGGACACGTTCCTCGCGAGGCCACATCAGCGCCGTTATTTTCCGAACTCACGTGATTCCAGGATGATAGCTCAGACAATTCTAATATTTTAGCTACTCGATTAGCCACAAACGATTTTAAGCGCGAATAAGGGAGGTGAAGCCACGATAAAACTGTAGTCGAATCGGAACATAAAACGGTGGACCTTACATTCCAGTGCGACAAGGTGTCCTTAAGTGACTTCAAAGTGTCAACTAATAATACGGCTGCACACAACTCGAGCCGAGGTATCGATAAAAGCTTAAGAGGAGCCAACCGAGTTTTCGCAAAGATCAGATAGGATGAACAACCCTTTGGTAATTCCAGATGCAGATATACGACTGCGGCATATCCTAACGCGGACGCATCTGCGAACCCAACAATCGTTACATTCGAGGAACCCTCAACAAAGATGCAACGAGGAATACGGATTTTACTCAAATGTGTTAGATTGTTATAAAATGCTTCCCACTGTTTGCCAATATCGGGGGGTATGGGAGTATCCCATTCGAGTTTCTTTTCCCATAATTTCTGCAAAATCGTCTTTGCTCTAAATACCGCTGGCGCCAAATATCCTAATGGGTCATAAATTCTGGCTATGGTGGACATAATACCTCTCTTTGTCAAAACACATTCTTTGATGACTACCTTATATGACAGACAATCATATTTGGGCTCCCACTGTATGCCTAACAATTTGACTATGGTATCTTCCATGTTAGAAAATGAAATGACTCCGAGGGCACGTCCTCAAGGATTTGTGGACAATTACTGCTCCACTTTTTTAGTTCGAACCCTCCTTTCTTTAATAGATTTATTAGATCCCGCTTCAGAGTTAAAGCTTCGGAAATCGTGTCCATTCCGGTCAAGAGATCGTCAACGTACATGTGTTCTAATAATACACGTGAAGCTTCAGGATAAGGTGTTCCATCGTCCAGCACAAGCTGCTTAATTACGCGCATTGCCAAAAAAGGCGAACAGGATAACCCAAACGGTAACCTGTCAAACTGATACTCTGTCAAGGCATCGGTAGCTCGGAATCGGTAAAAGAAATGTTGAAATTCACGGTCTTTTGTGGCTAGTTTTATCTGCAGATACATTTGGCAAATATCTGCCGATATAGCAATGCGGGGTTTGCGAAAGCTAAGCATGACATCCTTTATATCACGTTGTAACTTGGGTCCGGTGAGTAAATGATCATTTAAGGACCCGTTACTAGATCGAGCAGATGCATCGAACACAATCCTAAGTTTTGTGGATGTGCTGTCTTTCAAAACCGCATGGTGTGGGAGATAGCATTTCCCTGACCCCTTTGCACGTGCTACATAACCCTTTTCCAAATACTCCTGCATCACCTTGGAATATCCAAGCTGCAGTGTGGGATCTTTCTCAAATTTCTTTTCCAAATTTTTGAATCGATTGAGTGCTCCAAATTTGGAATCACTCAATTCGGGTGGATTTCCTTTGAACGGAAGTTTCACTGTAAAGTGACCATCTTTGTCTCGGGAGTGAGTAGCCACAAAATGCTCCTCACAATGAACATCCTGCGGATCTAACCTCGCAACGTTCGCGACGTTTTCCACCTCCCAAAATTTAATCATCACTCGTGTGAGCTCTTCACATTCTAAACAGGGTAGGGATGTGCTATGGAGGACAGTGCTGGGGTAACAAGCTTCGCCAGCTGAATCACCCTTTAAGGAACCCATTAAGATCCAACCGAAAATGGTATCAAGTGCATTAGGAACCCCTTCTTCAAGTTTTATAGTACCCCCCCGTAAAATGTCAGCAAATAAATCTGCCCCTAACAGAAAATCAACCGGCCGCGATTGTTGAAAACAAGGGTCAGCTAGGTCTAGAGCACGAAATCTTTGAATAATTCTGCTAGGAACAGGACTTGTGGGCATGTCTCCACAAATTCGCTTAATCACCATCGCCGTAATATTTAGCTCGGGGAGTGACCTATTTTTAGGCACTATGACACAGGGTGCTTCGAATTTTACATTAGAGATGGTTTGGTTCCCAAAACCGACTAGTCTATGTTTACTGCGCGCGAGTGGATATCCCTTTGACGACTTTACCCTGTTCACACCCAAAATACAATTTTATCGATTGACACTTGGAACCGATTGATCACGATTTTCTCGGTACCCGCTTATAACTGCTCATAGATTAGAATTTTCTTATTCATTTTTTTTTTTATCGGCTAAATATTACTACCCCCCTCATTTATGGGTAATAAGTAATAAGAATGCATTTGTTGATTCATTCGCCCAATATGTAGAACAAGAAATAAATGAAAAAGAACAAAGAAAGAAAAACAAAACAAAACAAGACGATTTTCCAAAGGTTTGAGAACTTATTTTAAATCCTGCCCAAGTATTTCTTTATTCATTAATAACTATTTTATATCATAAGAGACTATTAATTATAGTAAGATACAAACTTAAACTAAATATTATTTATTTGTTAATTTTTATTATCGAAAATCATTTTCGTAGTAATCATGCCTTAATCCCTTTTGCCCAAACACCACTGATATATAAATAATATAAATGACCATACAAAAATGCTGTACTAAAGTTGTGAATTCTCCAAAAAATTTTAGTTTATATTTGCTTTGTCAACTTTATGCAGGAGAGATTTCGTATTAACCTAAATGATTAGTACAAATCTGTACTATTTGGGAAAAACTAGGTAAGTTTATTTTTTCTTACAATAAGATAAATATTTTGATTAACTCATATTGGTGTCCTACTCATCATGTATAGGTAGGCAAGTTGTAATGGAAATGATATCCTTTTATACAATTGACATTATAAATTGGCTACTTTTACAAAATGTGTAGGACACCAATATGTGTTGCCCAAAATATTTATCTTATTGTGGACAAAAATCAACTTATCTAGTTTTTCCCAAATGGTACATACATAGTTATGGCAGGTTTAATGGAGTGTTACTATTTGTATAAATGCTGGCTGAAAATGTTAGGTGATTGTAGATGTTAACCAAATGTAAAACCCAGAAGAGTGCCAGATTACCAAATGTGCCAGATTACTAGATGATAAGGAAAAAAAAACAACATAAATGATAAATTATTTTTTTATGTAGGGCTTAACGTCCTACTATATCCCAACTAGACTATGAACAAGACTAGACATATCCTACCGTTTGTCTTATCTATTGTAGTGTAGAGTTGAGAAGGTCGAGATTCATACCGAGAAATAAATTTTAACCCACCCATCATTATCACATTATAAACAAATATTTACAAATAATTATTTAGCTGTGAAAATGAATAGTTTTTTGCGTATATATTTCTTTTCAATATATTTTTGCTATGGAAATTATAAGGATTATAATATAATACTGATGCAGTAAGATCTATTGATTACTTGTCGTTGTCAAGCTTGGGTGGATGTATAAACTGTTAAGTACTCAAAGACTACCATCTCTTGAAAATATTCAAATAAAAAAAATAAAAAATTCTTTTCTTTTTGTGCAATCTAAGGGAAATCGAGTGAAAAAGTTCTGAATAAAGATCTCGTCTCCCCCTCGGATAGCTGCACTATCCTCCCACCCTCCCCCGTCATGTCAAATATAATTGAGTACGACCCTCTTTTTTTTCCTCGTTGTTTGCACGATTGAAACAGAATCGAATTGTCAGAGGAGAAGAGAACGATGGCAAGAGGCTGAGTGCAACCCCCGCCCCCTCCCCAAAGTTCCCTCCTAGAAAACATCGGGGCTCCTCAAAGCAGATATTCGGCGGCAGAATGCTTTGTGGGGAGGGACCACGTGGTGCTTGCATCATGCATCATTTAACACCCGTTATCCGAGTTAGCAACTTCCAAAAGTTCCCTCAGGATTACATCAGCATATGGCGGAGGGGTAGTCACTTCGTCAAATCCTCTACATATTTCAATCTCTCAACAGATTTCGGAATACGAAAACAATTCATGATGTTTATAGAATCCCAACTATTGCATTGATGGAATACGTTATGGGGTAAATAGTTCACTATTGTATTTCCGTGATTACTGATTTATCTTGGTTTGAGGAATTTTAGGCTATAGGTATATTGGTACTAACAGGTATACCAATCATTTGTAGTTGGCTTCCACAAAGTGGGAATAGTCAGTCAATTAAGAGTTTCCAGCCCGGCATTCATAAAGCTGTACCTGAAAAACGCGACCATTTCACTTGAAGGAAACAACATTTGTATTTTGTTTTGTACCTTTATATCAGCATTCCTTCCTAGTCCGATCCGCTACCCTCTGGAACACTCCCCCTCCTGAAATAAGACATGCTCCTCCCTCAAGCACATTTAAAACACTCCTTTTCCAACATCTCCTCACTTCCCAGTCAGATGCCAGTCAATATGAACAATAATTAACATTATATTTATGAATTTTTTCATAAATTTTCTTTTATTTAATGATTTTTTTTTCTCATTTATTGATATTTACAACTATACAAAACAATATACATTAAGTAATTGTGTTGATAGTGAATTCATTGGCATGTAAATAACTTGTGAAGAACTCCTCACTAGTAGCACTTCAATAATATCTACACTAAAAGGTCTCTAGGCCATCTTCTTTTCAGACGCCTCGGAGGATTATCGGGAATGGAGAGGGAAGCAAGTTAGGAGACTAGTGGATTTGAGTGGTTATGGAGCTTACTATGGAAGGATAGGTATCTGGTTTGGGCTAAATCAGCAACATATGGAACATTAAGATCTTTATGGATAAGTTTATTGGTCACAAAATAAGGAGCATTGAGGATTTTTCGAAGGATTTTGGATTGTAAGTATTGGAAACGAGATGAATTGGATGGTTTAGTGGAGCCCCAAAGCTCAACTCCGTATGTCCAAATAGGTCTTATCACATTCATGTAAATGAGTCTTTTGTAATTTATTGGAAGCTTAGAACGTTTGTCTAGTAAACGTTGAAGTAGTCTGCAACGACGGGCAGCTTCTTGTCGTTTTAGTCTTGTATGTGGATTCCAAGTAAGACGATTGTCCAAGTGGAGTCCTAGGTAGCGGATCTGTTCAACAGGGATTAGTGGAATATCATTAAAGGATACTGTAGGGCAGGATGTCGTAGGTTTACAACGAAGGGTAAAAGTTATTTGATGGAATTGGTTTGGATTTATTTTTATTCTCCAATTTTGACACCATTCTTGAATGTTAGTAATATGAGATTGTTATTTAATGATAATCCTTTATTTGTTCAATAATGGTACATAATCATTTGTTTTATAAAAATTCAAGTTTCATTTCACTTTAAATGTTTTTCCTATACAAAGAAATATTATCTACCAACTTGACAATTCATATGTGTATGGTTGTGTGTATAGATATATAAGTGAATATGTGCAGTGTGTAGACATAGTTCATTCTCTGTATATATCTTTTCTTATTTTCTCATAGTTATTTTTTTTAGTTTATTTCATTTGTCCTTGTTATGTGATCATATTTACTGAACGTCTTTCTACAATTATTTACAATTAACTGTATTAGCATGTCTCATGTTGCTTGTATATAAATACCTTTGTATGAAATATGTAAGCCAGACTACTACCCTATGATACAATCTTAGGGGACGATACGTCCCAGAATTAAGATAATTTTTTCATTTTCATTTCATTTGTACTTCCTGTGAGCATTTTGTGGAGGACTGCATGAGCCACCTACCTACTGCACTGCTCTAAATTCAATGAGTCCAGACAAACCTACTTGCAGGCCTTTATCACGAAGACCAATGACATTACCAATGTTGAAAATATTTGAAATATTCCTGATATTGATAAAATAAACATTATTTATAATTACCGAAACATTATTTAAAATTTTTATATGTATCTATACAAGTGTGTATAAATTTACTAGTTCATTTGTGGATTAAATAGATAACCGAGAAAAATCCTCCTTATATTTATTTTTATGTCAATTCATGTATTAGTATTGAACGTAACCTGTCTGATCTTGCCTCATTTCATGACTAGCTCCAATCCACTTCGCTTCGTTTTCCCCAAAACTACCTAATAATGTCAGGCTAGTTGCAATGCACCCACGATTTTCTCGCGGAATACATTGAAATGTATTAAAGTTTTCCTTGTTTGTGGCCAGTAAAAAATAAAGACTATAGTGACCGTAATAAAAAAAGCGTCACTTGAGGAAATGCAAAGAAATAGACACGATGGCAAATAAAGACATTTACAATAAAAATAAACTCGTTTATAGTCGATAAAATAAAAGAAAGCAGTTGTGTTTCCTTTATAATTAATAATAATAATAACATTATTCGTTAAATAACATGATCTTGTACTAATATTTCAAATATAAACAATTTATGTACGTACTATTTTAATATAAAAAAAAGTTTTATTCAAATGATTAAACAGTTTACAATTGCATATATTAAACATTGTTACAGGTTTTGGTATAAAACAATTTACTCTACATTGACAGCTGAGCTTAGCTAAAATGGGTATAATTAGGAATGCTTTTATTTTAACAGTAGGAAAAATACTAAAAAAACCTACAAAATTAGAAGAAAAAAAGAGATTGATAATAGCAAATACCTAAATAATTATATTCACTAAACTAAAATGCATAATTTATTAACTTTTTGTACATTAAGTTAATCAACATTTTGTATAATTAACTTATATATAATTTGTGTTCCAATAAATTTAATTTCAAGCCGAGGCAATAACTTTTGGATGTCTTATTAGCAAAATATTGTTATAATCTTCTTAAGGATTGCTTGTTATAATTGCCTATTGTTTGAATTATAGGATTTCCTGAATTGTTTGTGGAGTTGAAAAAGTTTCTGGTCTGTGTGTGAATTAATTGTCTGAAAATCTAATTCGAGTAGCATGTCGGTTATTTTAGTGTATCTGGGGTAGTCATTTATTATTCTCATGCACCAGATTTGCATCCTTTCAATTTTTTATAGTTTGAATCACAGGTGTAGCTCCATAAGGGAGAGGCGTACGTCAGTAATGGTCTTATGACTGATTTATACAGAATGGTTTTGTTGTTGATCGATAGTGGGGATTTTCTTCTGAAATACGGAGCCATAGTACTTAAGAGTTTTTTGGCTATGTCGCATTTGTTATTTATATGAGGTGTGAATGTCAATCATTTATCTAGTTCCAAACCAAGGTAGGTAACAGTTTGAGTCCAAGGGATTTGAATATTTTTTAAGATTGATATGTCTTGGTATGTTAGGCCTTCTTTTTGTAAAAATTATTGCAGTTGTTTTTTGTTCGTTTAATTTTATTTTCCATTTTTTATAATATTTATTAAATCTGAAGTGCAATGATTTTAATCTGTTTTCTATTGTGTCTATCCTGAAGGAACTTGTGTAAATCGCCGTGTCATCGGCATATAATGATCTTTCAACTGAAGGGAGAGAAGGTAGGTCGGATATGTAGATATTAAATAGCGTTGGTGAAAAACAGGATCCTTGAGGAAGACCTGCTGATAAGGGATATTTGGGAGAAGTGGAATTGTTAACTGTAATCTGAAAGGATAAATGTACGTACTTCTTGAGAGTCGCTGACCGCACATCTTATTAAAGTTTTAATTGTAAACAAAATATTATTCCTACTGTAATACATACTACACATTATTAAAATCTGTATTTAAATGCATAATTTTACTTAATTCAAATTGAATAATTAACATGTATATACATAAACAACATAGAAATAAGGTAAAATAAATACGATAACTCATATACCTAAAACAAATCAATGTTCCAATAATAATTATTCAGCGATAAGGCAAAACAAAATTATCGTGAACAAGCCATTTTTCAACTATACATATTTAGTACAGCACTTTTCATTATTTTTCACTCTTCTTCTGTGAAATTAAATAAGCTTCTGAAACAATTAATATTATAGAATATTACATCAAAGGTGTCAAGTATTTGTTAAAATCTTTCGTGGCCCAGTGCGAGCCGAATGTTGATATGACGGTGGTGGTTTCCTTCATAATTAAAAAAAAAATAATGTTTCTCAAAAAGATTTACTGAACAAACTTCACAGAACTCAAGAGTCTGAATTGGGAATGAGGTAGAAAGCGGAAGGGAAAACACGTAAAATAAGACGTAGTGTGTAAACCAGCCTTAAGACTTCACTGGAAACCCATATTTTCTAAACTTTTTTTATTTCGAATAATGATTGAGTAATTAATTAATTTATGTAATTTGTTATCTTTCATTCCAAAATGTATATTAGGCTTCCCAGACACTCCAATCCTATATCATAATTCAAGAATGGTGTCAAAAATGGAGAATCAAAATCCCATCAAATAACTTTTACCTTTCGTTGTAAACCTACGATTTCCTGTTCTACAGTATCCTTTATTGATGTCCTACTAATCCCCGTTGAACAGATCCGCTACCTAGGACAAACGTTGGGATCCACATACAAGACTAAAACTACGAGAAACTGCCAGTCGTTTTCAACTACTTCAACATTTACTTGACAAACGTTCAATCCTTCCAATTAATTACAAAAGACGCATTTACATAACAGAAATCAGACCGATTTGGACATACGGAGTTGAGCTTTGGGGCTCCACTAAGCCACCCAATTCATCTCGTATACAATCCTTACAATCCAAAATCCTAAATGCCCCTACTTCGTGACAAAGAAACGTATCCACCAAGATCTTAATATAACTTACATTTCTGACTTAGCTCAAACCAGATACCTATCCTTTCATAGCAAACTTGCTTCTCATTCCATCCGAGGTGCCTGAAAATAAGACCTTCTAATATAGTACCTCAAGTAGTAGTTGCTTTAAAAACAAGTGACGTGTCATTTTTATCAATATCATTATATATACTTGATGTATTATGTTTGAAAATTTCAATAAATGATTAAAAAAAAAAAAAAAAAAAAAAAAAAAAAAAAAAAAAAAAAAAAAAAAAAAAAAAAAAAAAAAAAAAAAAAAAAAAAAAAAATGTATATTGGTAAAGGTAGTAGATTGCAGATCGATATATTCATAGTCTATTATTTTTGCCAATCTGTAAAAAAATATTGAGTTTTTCTGTGTGAGAGGACTGATAACAATATATCAAAACAATCTATACCCCTTCGGACGTTTGCAATTTTTTAAAGTATTTTGCCAGGTGTACTTGGATGGAATTATGGCATGAAACCCAGGCAGATAATAAATTAAAAGTGACATCAAACAGAGGTATACATCGTATCGGAGAAACAGAAAAGAAGAAGTAGTGATCACTAGATTGAGGATTGGCCATACTTGCCTCACCGAAATGTTTATACTGCCAGTGCCAACTAACGATCAGACATATTCTGGATGAATGCCCGCTTTACGAAACTTTTTTTGAACAGGAACGGCTGGAAAGAAGACTCTCGGTAATGCTTGGAGATAACAAATAGAATATCGACAAAATTATCACATTTTTAAAACAAGATAACTTTTTCGGAAAAAAATAATTAAAAAAACAAAAAAAAAAACAACAACTAAGGAACCAGGACACTAAAGACCATGGAAGTTGAGTGTCCCAATACAATAAACCTACCTACCTACCTGATAATAAAAACATTCGAAACCAGACTTTGAATAAAAAAATAAAGAAAGAATAGAAATGGCAAATAATCAGTAAATCCTAACTAATATTATCTACAATGCAATATATCAATAAATTTCGTGGAAGAAGATTCCACAGATTATTGTTGCTAAAAGCGTTCAATAAATCGCCATAATCTGTTAAAATAAAGGCAATTACAAGAGATATAGCCATAAAGCTCTATAGGGCCATTGTCTGAATCACAAAACGTTTTCACGGTGGTAGGACACCGCACTAAATTACAGGAGGACCGATAAAGGCTTTTCATAGTCCGCAATAAGTAAAGGATTCTACCGAATATCTGCTCCCACTCAACAATAATATTTCCCCCCCCCCCCCCCCCCCCCTCAACAATAAAATTTATTATCTTTCCGCTAGATTTAACTTAACACCGTACATTTACTGCCGTGTAAAAAAAAAAAAAATGTTGCTTTCCTTCTAGATCTTGTAGTGGACAATAAATGACCCATAAGTACTTGGACAGTAAAATAATTCTATCATGGAAACGTAAAACCCATAAATAAAGTTTTATATCCTTCAGTAGCAATATTTCTCAAATTACCAGAAAATCTATCTTGAACCTTAAAAAGCTTTTGAGGTCCCGTTATCCATAAAACTATTGAACTTCTGATATCAATTCTTATTTTTCTACACTTAAACCATACAAATTAGTAAGATAAGCCTACTATTGTGCGGTCTGAAGAAAAAGAAAAGGTTAAAGATAAAAATGTTATTGTTTTTCAAGATATTTTCCTTTAAGCTCTACACATTCTTATCAAGCAATCAATGTAGCATCATTTACACATTTCGTCTGCTTTGAGGTAAGAGTCACTAAGTAACAAAATCAATTTTTTTCAGTTATAAAGGGTGTCCCAGACATAGTGTAAAAAAAAAAAAGGATAATATTGCATGCTAAACGGGGTAGAATGGCGCAGAAACTAGTTTCATATCTCATTCTGTTGAGGAGATAGATTTTTTTTTGTTTTCATTTTTAAAATCATTATTTTTTTCTGAAAAATGGCAATTTTCTCTACTTTGGTTTAGCGTGGAAACAAAAGCGATGATTTCTCATTTCTTACTCCCCACTGGAGCACCCTAGAAGCCGTCAAATTTCCCCAAAACTGCAGAATTTAGTTAGCTTTTTAGTGGTGTAACTCACGATACAATTGCACTTCACCTTTTGAGTCTAACAGAAGTTTTTTTAATGAAAAACACGCTAGAGAATAAATACTTGATTGCTTCACGTACCTACTAGATTGAATAAATGTTTATTTTATCTCTTGTCCATATGCATGAATGAAGATGTTGATGCATGAATTGTGAAGGTGATAAGTCCTCCCTCCCCCTCCCCACCCCAAAAAAAAATCTTATTTATAGGGAGTTGGGGGGGGGGGGGGGGGAGAACCAAATCTTGCTGATCCAATCAGAACGTGATATCATTGTCTGGGCTGATGAGTTGGTTTATTTAATTTCTTCAAATAATCCTAAATTGTTATTTCTTATATTTAAAAAAAAAAAAGAAAGAAAAAAGTACGTTTATGTAACATTAGGTAATCAGCAAGAATTTGGGTCCCCCCCCCCCTCCCCCAATTTGTTTTATTAGATATTCAATGTAAGATTTTAAATCCAATGATAATAAACATAGACCTCAATTTGGCCGTTAGCTTCTGAATGCAGATTGTGTTGAAGGACCACTTTTTGAGGTGAATTTTATGGGCAGTCTGTTTTTACAGGGGAAGGCGTCGGTGCCTATTTAATTTCTTCAAATAATCCTAAATTGTTATTTTTTATATTTTAAAAAACAAGAAAGAAAAAAGTACGTTTATGTCACATTAGGTAATCAGCAAGAATTTGGACCCCCCCCCCCCCCCCCCCCAACTCCCTATAAATAAGATTTTTTTGGAGGGGGGAGGTGGTGGGAGGACTTACCACCTTCACAACTCTTTACCCCTAATGCATATGGACAAGAGATAAAATAACTAATACATTTATTCAATCTAGTAGGTACGTGAAGCAATCAAGTATTTATTCTCTAGCGTGTTTATCATCAGAAAATTCAAAAGGTGAAGTGCAATTGTATCATCAGTTATACCACTAAAAAGCTAACTAAATTCTGCAGTTTTGGTGGAATTTGACGGCATCGAGGGTGCTCTAGTGGGGAGTGAGAAATTTTCAAAAAATATTTAAAATTTAAGTTTTAACAAATGTTTTGTGTTTTGCGCGTTAAAAGGCCCTCTAAAAGTTAATTTAAAATAACTAGACCTATGTCATATTTTAGAAAATTTAATGTTAATTAAGAAAATATCATCGCTTTTGTTTCTACGCTAAACCAAAGTAGAGAAAACTACCATTTTTCAGAAAAAATAAAGATTTAAAAAAAAAAAAAAAAAAAAAAAAAAAATTCTATCTCCTCAACAGATTGAGATATGAAACTAGTTTCTGCGCCATTCTAACCCGTTTAGTATGCATCATTACCCAATTTTTTTTTTACACTATGTCTGGGACACCCTGTATACAGGGCATTTTCTACATTTTCTACAAAAATGTAGAAAAATGCCTCAGATCTCACCTTTCTATCCCAATCCGTTGCTGATGTACGACAAATCAAAGACTTTTTTTAGGAAATTATTTTACCATAAAAGCTGTAATATCTCCATTTTGTTAAAATATTTTTTGAACTTTGACCACATTTTTGAATTTAGCAATAACTTTTCTTTAAGAGCAGTGTACATGTAACCTTGTATTTCACAAATTTGTGAACTAAAGAACAGCTTGATCTTCACCTTATATAGGGAAGTTTCAATGTCTTACATTACTTTTAAAACCGAAAAAACATAGTGTTCTTATTTGGTATACATATCAGTAACTCGTGCAAATAAAACATTATGATAGCCCCTTATCGGAAATGCGCATTTTAAATAAAATAAACTCTTCATTGGAATAAAAAGCAATGAAAAAAATTATTGTTGAATAGAAAATAAAGGAAAACTGTCAATAAAGCGACACAACATCAAAGGATCTTATGTTATTACATTTATTTATTATTATTATTTAGGATTTATCTTATTAGATTTTCAATGTAAGGTTTTAAATCCAATGATAATAAACATAGACCTCAAGTTTGCCGTTAGCTTCTGAATGCAGATTGTGTTGAAGGACCACTTTTTGAGGTGAATTTTATGGACAGTCTGTTTTTACAGAGGAAGGCATTGGTGCCTATTCATATGGGAGGAAGGGGAGGTTATCGTTGGCTTATTCATTTTTGTAATGCTTTCAAATAATGTGGGGGAGCACCGTGGTGTTAGAAAATCATATTTTGACAAAATTCAGGTGGAATATCGTGATGAAGTTGTGGTAGGATATTTTGAAACAAATCTAAGTAATTCTCGTCATTCAATCTGTTAGGAAAACTATGATTTTTCCTCACTATTCGACAGCAATACAGCTATACAAAGATGAATAAATCAACGATACCCTTCATGGACAGGTAGAAATGCCTTCCCCTGTAAAAACAGACTCATCTGCCCAGAAAATTCAACTCAAAAAGTAGTATTCTTCAACACAATCTGCATTCAGAAGGCAACGACAAAATTGAGGTCTATGTTTATTATCATTGGGTTTTAAACCTTACATTGAAAATCTAATAAAATAAATCCTAAATAATAATAATAAATAAATAAACGTAATAACATAAGATCCTCTGATCTCGTGTCGCTTTATTGAAAGTTTTCCTTTATTTTCTATTAAACAATAGTTTTTTTGTTTGTTTTTTTGGTTTTTATTCCAATGAAGAGTTATTTATATTTAAAATCCGCATTTCTATTAAGGGATTGCCACAATGTTTTATTTACACAAGTAACTGATTTGTATGACAAATTAGGACACCATGTTTTTTCGGTTTAAAATGTAAACTTCTCCTTGAAATCGAAACAGTTTTTTCGACAGTTTTTTGAATTCGAAAGACGGCGAGCGTTGAAGTAATATAACGCTTTGTAACTTCCCTAAATAAGCTGAAGATCAAGCTGTTCTTTAGATACCAAGCTTGTAAAATTCAAGGTTACTTGTACTTTGCTCTCATAGAAAATTTAATGCTAAATCCGAAAATGTGGTCAAAATATGAAAAATACTAAAAAAAAAAAAAAAATGAAGATATTACAGCTTTTATGACAAAAAAGGTTTCCTCAAAAGAGTCTTTGAATTATCGTATATCTGCAACGGATTGGAATAGAAAGGTAAGGTCTGGGCATTTTTTTTTTCATTTTTGATCTAGTTTCACTCATTTCATTTATTTTTTACACTAAGAGGTACTCACCTTATGTTGTGAATTTTTTCATTTTCTAATTTGCATATAATAGCAGTTGTAATGTATTTACTTGGTAACTTTTTAAATTTATGGGAAATGATAATATCAACAAGCAATGACGTTTAGTTGACTTTGGAAAAAAAGTTCACTTATTGACTTTTACCTCCAAGCAGACGATTCACAATTAAAAATTTCATTAACGTATACATGTTCCGGCATGCATTAAAAAATACTTTTTTTTTCTAAATATGTATAAAAAAGTTTTTATTTTCAAATCCGATTTTAATGAATAAAATATAAAAAATATATAACATGCTACGTTATATAAACAGACCACTCTTTTTATTTAACAGGAATTAAATTTCCATTCTCTATTGACAGGAGAGTTGATCGTACCCTCCCTCACTGCGATATTTTCCATGGCGATGTAGCCCTTGTTGTTGCAGCGACGTATAAGGAGATATGAATGGGATACATTCACCCTTGGGGAAAGGTTTTCGATACCCACCGTCTTTTTTCCAAGTGACAAAAGGGAGAAAGAAAAAAAAATAGGCTTGGGCTTAAATCGAAGCTGGGATTTCCCCAGCGAGGGGAGATTGCTATTATTGAAAGAAAGGATTTCCATACAGGGCCGTATCTTTTCACTAATTGAATTGTCCAGTTTTTGTTTATCAAACCGAGAGGAATTGTTTTAAATTTACTACTCCATATGAAAATACAGTTGCTTTAAAGCATGACTCAAAAATGTATATAAAATTAATTTTTTTTTTTTTTTTTTTTTATATACATTTATTGAAATTTACAACTGTACAGAATATATACATCAAGTAAATGTATTGACAACGATTATAATAACATGTTAAAACTTGGAAAGAACTACTCATCAGTAGCATTTTATTAAAACTTCTACTCTAGAAGGAGTGGGAAGCAAGTTGAGAAACTAACGGATTTGAGTGATTATGGAGCTTACTATGAAAGGATAGGTATCTGGTGTGGTCATTTATAAAATAAAAACATAGCGCAATGCTTCCGTAATCGCTGGAAGATTATCAATTCTTTTTTTATTTATTTTTCTTATTTACAATTTATTGAAATTTACAACTGTACTAATATACATTAAGTAAATGTGTTAAAAACGCTTACAATAACAGCAAAACTTGAAAAGAACTACTCATCGGTAGCACTTTATTAAAACTTCTACACTAAAAGGTCTCTAGGCCATCTTCGTTTCAGACGCCTCGGAGAATTATCAGGAATGGAGTGGGAAGCAAGTTGAGAAGCTAACGGATTTGAGTGATTATGGAGCTTACTATGAAAGCATAGGTATCTGGTGTGGGCTAAATCAGCAACATATGGAACATTAAGATCTTTATGGATAAGTTTATTGGTGACAAAGTAAGGAGCATTGAGGATTTTACGAAGGATTTTGGATTCTAAGGATTGGATACGAGATGAATTGGATGGTTTAGTGGAGCCCCAGAGCTCAACTCCGTACATCCAAATAGGTCTAATCACAATCATGTATATGAGTCTTTTGTAATTAATTGGGAGCTCTGAACGTTTGTCTAGTAAATGTTGAAGTAGAATGAAACGACGAATTTATTGTTTCAGAATAAAAATCTGAACAATTATGTGAAAAATTAAAATTAATTTCTTTCTGACTAGGAGACACAATAGATCATGGATAATCTGTCTATAATCTCCTGCTTTTATATCTACTGCTTCTGATAAGGAAACTTTAGTTAAATTTACGATTTGAACTCCAATACAGCTATAGCGTGTCTAAAATTACCCAACACTTAAATTATGAAAAGGTATAACGTAACTTTTGTCATTCAAACCAACGTACCTCCTAGTTGTAGTAAGTCATATAATAAAAATTTGTCTGAAGGATATAAATTTTCAAATTAAAAAGCCTAATTTTGAGGGCATACTGTAGCCTGAAGTTCTATATATTTTTTTTCTCGCCTACCTGAATGATTCAAAATTAATGAATATTTGAAATTAACAAAGTTGTGATAAAAATGGGGACTTGAAACGTGACTTATTACATTCAAATATAGCTCCTAAATGATAGATCCTAGGGAAAAATGTTATTTAACAAAATATGTTTTTTTATTAAATTAAAAGGAAACTAATCGGCAAATATTCAAATCGAGCAACACCATCAGAGCTATACCGTGTCATAAAAGCCCTAAACTTAAAAATAGATGTTTTAAACACGACTTTCTTCATTTAAACCAATATAGCTCTTAAACGGTAGACCTAGCGACGACTGATTTATAACAAAAATATTCTCCCTTGAATTTATGATATGATGTCCGTTTTCAAAATTTCGATCTGAACAACACTAGCAGAGTTAGAACGTTTCAAAATGTTAAATTTTTTATAAACTCGTAAGAAACGTATTGTGAGTATTGGGAAGTTACTTGAGGTACACTATGATGGTATAGAAGGATCAATAAAATTAGGATTGATGAATTAATTGCCACTTCTATTGGGACTATTTTTATTTGAAAACTATTTTCGAAAATTAAATATTCATTATCAATTCTTAGGAAGCAAAATAAAAAATATGTACGATAACCGACAATCAGCTCTAGCTCCTGAAACTAGTTTTCAAATAACAAGAATCTTAATAGAAGTTGCAATTAATTTAATTAATGAGGAAAAATTATTAATTTAAAGGAAAATACTACGAAACATATCTGTAACATTTGGGAAAAACTAGTTAAGTTCATTTTGGTCAACAATAAAATAAATACTTTGGGCAAACCATATTAGTGTCCTACACTTCTTGTAAAAGTAGGCAAGTTGTAAAAGGATACCATTGACATTACAACTTGCCTACTTATATATGATGTGTAGGACTCCAATATGGGTTGCTCAAAATATTTATCTTATTGTGGACAAAAATGAACTTATCTAGTTTTTCTCAAGTGATACAGATATATGGTCCAACTAAATATGGATTGAATATTTCGTGAATGAGGACGAATGAAGAACTGAAATATCTATATTCAGTCCCAGATATTGTAGCCAATATAAAAAGAGACAGAATAAGATGGCTAGGGCATTTACAAAGAATTGAAGCTAGTAGGCTCTCTGAGATTATGTTGGGAGGCACTTCCAGGGTAGAAAGAGAAGGAGAGGAAGGCCTCGACTTCATTGTCTTAAGATGAGGAGTACGATCTTCGGACTCTGGGAGTGAGAGGATGGAGAAGGGAAGCTGAGGATAGCTCTGAATGGAAGAGGATTACAGAGGAGGCCACGGATCTGCGAGGACCATAGACCATGATGAATTGTATTGCAGAGTATTTTGATTAATAAAAAAAGTGTAAGATTATTAATTTTATCATTTATATTTTAAAACTCTAAATATGCATACGTTTCTGGTCATTCCAATAGACTAAGAGATATTAAATAGTTCTACATCATTAACAAGTAAATCTTGATATACATCTCATATTACCCTTAGTTCTTCTACTTCGCTTTGAATAGTTTAAAAGAAGAACAGTGAAGTGTTTCGAAACGTCTACCTGTCAGGTTAAATTATTTAAAGAGATGAACTGTCTCGCCTTTAAAAAACATGTGACAGGGGAAGGTAACGGATTCAAGGCACACTGGAAGATGACACATTAGGAACCATGAAATATTCCCAAGAGCCAACGTCTCGACAAGCCATTGCGAATTTATCGCTACATTCTGACATCTGGATCTCAATGAATGATTAATTCAAAGCTCTGGTGCGTTAGCATCGATATCAGCCGCAGAACCAAAATGTCAGAATTTATAGAATATTTTATGATGTTCCAATCTTGATTTTATAATTTTATCTTTGTTCATTTGTTTTATTACGTTTGACTCCATTAATAAATTGACTTAGTCCAGTAGTGACTGCTGAAATGAGGGCTGTAGAGTGCTTGAAATATGCGATTATTTCTGACTTCATAGCTTCGTTAGGAATAGTTAGAAGGTAAACATACTAAAAGTCCCCACCCCTGGGGGGTCAGCTAATGGTGGTGGGAGAGGAGGTCCTATTTTTGGGTTTTTGGATTATATCTCGAAGGCAGATGACTCCATAAAAATATGTTTCAAGTAAAAATGAATGCTGATAATATTTCCTATACATATTTGTAGAACTTCCAACGGTTTACGAGATTATTATCGGTTATTGAATATCGATACTTTTCGAGGAAAAAAAAAGTTTTATCCTAAATATTTGCTTCAAGAGAAAAAAACTATATATGTTACTAAAGAAAATATAACGTTCTACAACTTTGATTCAGACATTTTTTCTGTGAAACGATTGCGGAAGGCACTAACAGCAAATTTTTAACAAAAAGTGAGGTAAACAATTTTATTTTTTCTTAAAGTATCGATTTTCAATAACTTATATCTCGAAAACCGTTGGAAGTTCGACAAATATGTATAGAATCAATTTTATTTATTAAAAAAAAACACTAAAACTCGGGCCTTCTCCCCTTCCCCCACTGATAACACCCTCAGGATCGGGGACTTCTGGTATGTGGTATCTCGTTACTATTCATACCGAAGATGTGAAGTCAAAAATAAACGCATATTTTATCCACTCTACAATGATTCGTGGACCTTCAGTTGTAAACACTAATAATACAGTCCATTACGCCTGGCGTAAACCCATCTAATGCAAAATTGTAATCAATTAATTAATTTTTATATAAATACAATACAACTTGCTTTCATTTAATTAATCTTTTTAATAATCCAAGCTATTAGTATTGAGAATCAAGAAAGTAATTGTTGGTATCCGTAGCAGTTATAAGGTCGGAAAATTTTGGTACCGACTCTTCACTATTTTATTATCATGTCATATCGTTTTTTTTTATTTTTTATTTTTATTTTTTTATATAAATGAAACGTTTTTCTTAAAGAGGTATTTTAAACAATTTATAGACATTATACATAGCATTATACATACTTATGGCATCAGATCTTCCTCGTTCTTTTGTTTTCACTTCAATTACACCCATCTAATTATCCCTACATTAAAAAAAATTCCTAATTTCAATAACAGAGAATCATTTAGCTGAAAGCCTAATTAGGTGGTATTGATTCAATTACCACCTCAGATATTGAAGTTAATTAATTGCAATCGGCTAATTAATTAACCTATCCCAGTAATGTGGAAATGATGAATAGACGCATTAGTAATTGCGTTAGCTAGTAGGTTTATCATCTAGCAGGTTGGATCATACTCTAGATAATTTACAAAGTATATATACAGTGATTATATCATTTCGAAATTATATAATCAAATTAATTAGGTTATAGTACAATATAAGATGTAAACATGATATTTTAATTAAACAAATGCATCGACATCAACGTATCGGGGAAAAAAAATCGATGTTTTCTACCCGATAAACTTTGTTAACTAATTACTGATATTTGCAGCTGTATAAATTAGATACAAGTAAATTTGAAGATAATGATTACAATGACATGCCAATAACATGTAAAGAACTACTCAGTAGTAGCACTTCAAGCGTTCTACATTAGAAGTTCTCTAGGCCATCTCCTTTTCAGACGCCTCGGAGGATTTTAGGGAATCGAGTGTGAAGCAAGTTAGGAGACAAGTGGATTCGACTGGATATGGAGTTTACTATGAAAGGATAGGGATCTGGTTTGGGCTAAATCAGCAACAAATGTAACAATACGATCTTTATGGATAAGTTTATTGGTGACATAATTAGGAACATTGAGGAGATTTTGGATTGTAAAGATTGGAAACGAGAAGAATTGGAAGGTTTAGGGGAGCCCGAAAGCTCACTTCCATATGTCCAAGAGGGTCTACTTACATTCACGTAAATATGTCTTTTGTAATAAATAAAAATTTTTGAACGTTTGTCTAGTGAATATTGAAGATTTTGGAAGACAATATAAAATTTCATATGTTATGCTCATATATTTTCCTTTTTTTTTTTTTTCGCTTACCTGTGATTTATTTGTCTGTAGGAGATAAATTTTCAAACTAAAAAGCTTAATTCTGATGACAGACTATGGCCTTATGTTTTATATATTTTTTTTCCGTCTACCTGAATGATTTTATAATAAAATGACAATTAATTATGATTCGAAATTAAAAAAACGTTGAGAAAAAAATAGAGACTTCAAACTGACTTTTTTCATTTAAACCCAATATACAGGGTGTTCAATATTCGATGGCCACTTCCCTTTTTTTTTCCCAGAATTTTTGAAATTTTCAAACGAAACTCTCAGGGTCTTAACTGTGTCAAATAAAGTTTCTTTTCAGGTTATAGTCTGCTCTCCAACGTTCTCCAGTTCCTCACCAGCGACCCTAACTTTGGAAATCCCAATGAGATGTGGTATTTTTTACGACGGATTTTGATTGAAAATCAAATTTTGAATCGATTTTACACCGGTGAATTTTTTTATCCGGGGCTCCGTTTAGCCGTAAATCACAAATAATCATTTTAAGAAAATAAACAGTCTAAAACTGGTATTGAATGAATAAATAAATGAAAAATTACTGTTTATTGAAAAATAAAAACATTTTTCAATTACTGGAGGTTTTGGCTCTTAATATAGCTAAAACTGGTATTGAAAAATAAAAAAAACAATTTAAAAAAAATATGAAATTAAGGCCTTCCCGCGACTTGTACGACGAGCGGTGAGAACAGGTCGACTAGTGGGAGGTTTCCCCCGGGAGGCTCAAATCGTCGACGATTTCACCGAAAAAATCGATTCAAAATTTGATTTTTTTTCGAAATCCGTCTTAAAAAATACCACATCCCATAGGGATTTCCAAAGTTAGGGTCGCTGGAGAAGAACTGGAGAATGTTGTAGAGCAGACTATAACCTGAAAAGAAACTTTGTTTGATACAGTTAAGACCCTGAGAGACTCGTTTTAAAATTTCAAAAACTTTGGAAAATAAAAATTGAACACCCTGTATATAGCTCCTAAATGATAGATTCTAGTGACAAATGTCATTTTACAAAATATATTTTCCATTAAATTACTGATGGCGAAACTGTCGGGAAATTTTCGATCCGAGCAACACAATTAAAAAGAGAGATTTCAAACATGACTTTTTTCATTCAAACCAATATACCATAGCTCTTAAACGGTAGATCATAGCGACAAATGCCATATGTTATAAAATATTCTTCATTAAATTTTTATTTATTTATTTTGTTTTACGTCACTGCTGCTTTGGCTAATCGGACGATGCTACGGTGGGAGTCCTAAATTTTGCCTATCCAGGTATAATTAGAATAGGGGTCTTTAACGAGTACCTGACTCAAAAATGTATATAAAATTTATTATTCTTTTTTTTTTTTTTTATACATTTATTGAAATTTACAACTGTACAGAATATATACATCAAGTAAATATATTGACAACGATTATAATAACATGTTAAAACTTGGAAAGAGCTACTCATCAGTAGCACTTTATTAAAACTTCTACACTAGAAGGAGTGGGAAGCAAGTTGAGAAACTAACGGATTTGAGTGATTATGGAGCTTACTATGAAAGGATAGGTATCTGGTGTGGGCTAAATCAGCAACATATGGAACATTAAGATCTTTATGGATAAGTTTATTGGTGACAAAGTAAGGAGCATTAGGGATTTTACGAAGGATTTTGGATTGTAAGGATTGGATACGAGATGAATTGGATGGTTTAGTGGAGCCCCAAAGCTCAACTCCGTACGTCCAAATAGGTCTAATCACAATCATGTATATGAGTCTTTTGTAATTAATTAGGAGCTCTGAACGTTTGTCTAGTAAATGTTGAAGTAGTCTGAAACGACGAATTTATTATTTAAATTCTGAAAAATTAAAATTAATTCCTCCCTGACTAGGAGACACAATAGATCATGGATATGTCTGTTTATAATCTCCTGCTTTTATATCTACTGCTTCTGATAAGGAAACTTTAGTTAAAGTTTCGATTCGAACTCCAATACAGCTATAGCGTGTCTAAAATTATGAAACACTTAAATTATGAAAAGGTAGAACGTAACTTTTCTCATTCAAACCAACGTACCTCCTAGTTGTAGTAAGTCATATAATAAAAATTTGTCTGAAGGATATAAATTTTCAAATTAAAAAGCCTAATTTTGAGGGCATACTGAAGCCTGAAGTTCTATATATTTTTTTTCTCGCCTACCTGAATGATTCAAAATTAATGAATATTTGAAATTAACAAAGTTGAGATAAAAATGGGAACTTGAAACATGACTTATTACATTCAAATATAGCTCCTAAATGATAGATCCTAGGGAAAAATGTTATTTAACAAAATATGTTTCCATTAAATTAAAAGGAAACTAATCGGCAAATATTCAAATCGAGCAACACCATCAGAGCTATACCGTGTCATAAAAGCCCTAAACTTAAAAATAGATGTTTTAAACACGACTTTTTTCATTCAAACCAATATAGCTCTTAAACGGTAGATCATAGCGACAAATGCCATATGTTATAAAATATTCTTCATTAAATTTTTATTTATTTATTTTGTTTTACGTCACTGCTGCTTTGGCTAATCGGGCGATGCTACGGTGGGAGTCCTAAATTTTGCCTATCCAGGTATAATTAGGATAGGGATCTTTAACGAGTACCTGACATCGCACAGGCTCGGGACTCCCATTATACGTCCCTTCGGAAGGACGGCATAGCTAAGGATTTTTTACTCCCTTTAAAAAATCCTAAGGTCATCTGCCGGGATGCGAACCCGCGATCTTGGGTTTAGTAGGTTGCTATGCTAACCACTACACCACAGGTGGCCGACCCTCTTCATTAAATTTCTGATCAGCATAGTGTCGATAACCAATGATCCGAGCAACATCAACAGAACTGAAGGGTGTCAAAATGTTACATTTTTGAGTGTGATAAAAAAGTTACAAATGTTGAGGAAAAAGAGACCCCCCAAAAAAAACAAAAAAAACATATGCATGTCAATACTTCTGCAGTTTATATTTGTTACGAAACCATCTGTTTTGGAACACCGATTGTCTGTACTACCAGAATTTCAGAATCATTATTTAAAACTTGTTGAAGCTGTTTTATTTTATAATTGGAGTTTGTATGGAATCATGATATACACCTCGTTCAATTCCAACTTCCTCAATTATGTAACTGGAAAACTTATAAATGTACATGCGTCAATAGTTAAGTCAGGTAATTTCCCGGTAGTTGAAATTGTCGATGGTTTTTCCACAATGTAGAACATTCGTACTTTTTCGGATTTGTTTTATTTTTTTTTTAATTCATTCATAATTAAAACTCTATAAAAATAAAACAAGTAAATTAGCGGAACTGTGAGTTCACGAGAGGTCAATCACTTGTAGTGCAACTACTCATTGTTAGCACTCTGAAAATGTACTATATTAGAAGGATCCTCGGCTTCTCTTCAGACGCCTTTCTTTGAGTTTTGTGGATAATAAAATGGGAAGCAAGTTAGCAGATTACTGGTTTGAGTGGTAATGGAGAGTTATGAAAGAGTATGTTTCTGGTTTCGGCTAAATCAGTAATGGTAACATAAAGGTCATTGTGGGTCAGTTCATTTGTGACAAAGTAACGAGCTTTTAGGATGTTATAAAGGGTTTGGGATTGCAAAGATTGGATGTGTGAATAATTGGATAATTTTAACTGATTGAGATTTTATTGGGATTGAACTGAGATGTATGTTATTGAAAATTATTTCTTCAATTATATTTTTACGTAAAATTGTAACTAATATGCTATTTTGCACTAATTAGATGGTTGCAGAGTACGTAAAAGCATATTTGGACATCCAAGTTTTAATATTTTATGTATGAGTTGGTATATCTGCAGCGGATGATTATTAAGAAACTCTTGTAGATATTGGACTTCATTGTCAGTGCTTACGACTAAAAGATCATGAATAATATTTTCACACAAAATATTAAAAGCCGAAGCAATTTTATATTATACTGTCCTGCCCACAATTCCTAACTTTTCCATAGATTCCTATCCCATAAACTTCTATCCGTCCGTTACGAACCTTGGCATTGTCCTAGTAGTCCAGTCAATAGGGAAAATTCTCTCCTAATAATAAGGGCTGGTAGCAACCCGCACAGAGTTGTTGAGGCGATTAAAGAAGTATTTCTGTCAAAAGTGCCCCGAAGATTTGGTGAGTTTTTTAGAGTTAGGGGCACGAGAACATGGCCAAAAGCAGTTTTTTTCAATTTATAAGCAAATATAACGCGGCTTTTCATAAAATGTTGTATATAAAAGTTGTAGATAATAAAAATATCTACAATTTAAGCCATTGATCGTTCGATTCTGATGATTGGTTGTCGTAAAAAGTGCAAAAAACCCTCTAAAATTTCCCTTTTTTGCATAAGAATTATTATAAACAAAAAGGGCCTTCTCAATACTTTTTATTGATGAAAAAGGAAGCTCTTTAAACCCAAAGAAAAATAGGATTCACCCCGTCCTCCTATCTTTATTATTTACTGAGATATACCTTTTGTTTATCTCGATATCGATATTTTCAATGCAAAACGGGCCGTTCGTGATTCACATTTTGAACTTCGGATGACCGGGATATTATTCTTAAGGGCTTATATTTTCATTATGAATTGCTAAAAAATCGATTTCTTTGAAAAAACATGCAATAAGATCGACTTGAAAAAGCGCCCGTTTTACAGCTATAAACAATTGAAGCTAGAGCGTCCGGTATTGAACCGATTTTGTTATAAATATAATAAATTAAAAGCTTACCTCTCAACGATTGATTTGAGCTATTCAAAGTATCATAAATAACAGCCGATTTTTTTAAAAAAAATCACTACGTCATTTCTTTTTGCAATCTCCAGATCTCTCCGCGTGATAGAAATTTAAGACAATGAACATGCAATGTAGATACTGGAGAAACAACTGAACAGTAGGTCCATTCGATTTGAATGTTGTAAACTGACTTTGAAATTTGGAAGAAATATGTAAGAAATTAACATCGTTACTGATATCTTCTTCATTGAATTCATCGGAGTTCATCAAATTATCCAGATAACTTTGTTCATCGTCGGTAAAAGAACATTTTTCTAATATTCGTTTGCATATAGCAACAAAATTTAAAATATGTCCTCGAATCGCACGTGAAAATGCATGGCAAGAAAGAATTTTTTCGACAGAGTTTGCTGCAAATATAGTTGTGAAAGCTTCTGTTAAGCCACTGCCATCCATCAAATATGAAATACTAGAAAGAAATGACATCAAAGTGTGAAATCCTCCTAACCGTACAATTACAGATTGAAGCCTGTGTGGATCATTCAATGGATCAATCGACGCTATCAATTCACGTGCTTTCCAGTAAAGAGGCTGATCAAAGGTCACGAAAGCAGTAGATTGTTTAAGAGCTCGGGCTCGTGCTGACGCTTCAATCAACACTGTGCAAATTGTATCGTACTGGCTAGGAGGATTATTCGCAAATTTTAAAGGAATAATTTTGGACACATGATTCTGAAAACTTGTCGAGTAAGTTTCCCGAAAGCCCATCCACCCTTTTGTACTATTTGGAGATTGATTTTTTTTAATTAGCCATAACAATGACGTAGTGATTTTTTTAAAAAAAAATCGTAACTCGGCTGTTATTTATGGTACTTTGAATAGCTCAAATCAATCGTTGAGAGGTAAGCTTTTAATTTATTATATTTATAACAAAATCGGTTCAATACCGGACGCTCTAGCTTCAATTGTTTATAGCTGTAAAACGGGCGCTTTTTCAAGTCGATTTTATTGCGTTTTTTCAAAGAAATCGATTTTTTAGCAATTCATAATGAAAATATAAGCCCTTAAGAATAATATCCCGGTCATCCGAAGTTCAAAATGTGAATCACGAACGGCCCGTTTTGCATTGAAAATATCGATATCGAGATAAACAAAAGGTATATCTCAGTAAATAATAAAAATAGGAGGACGGGGTGAATCCTATTTTTCTTTGGGTTTAAAGAGCTTCCTTTTTCATCAATAAAAAGTATTGAAAAGGCCCTTTTTGTTTATAATAATTCTTATGCAAAAAAGGGACATTTTAGAGGGTTTTTTGCACTTTTTACGACAACCAATCATCAGAATCGAACGATCAATGGCTTAAATTGTAGATATTTTTATTATCTACAACTTTTATATACAACATTTTATGAAAAGCCGCGTTATATTTGCTTATAAATTGAAAAAAAAAAAACTGCTTTTGGCCATGTTCTCGTGCCCCTAACTCTAAAAAAACTCACCAAATCTTCGTGGCACTTTTGACAGAAATACTTCTTTAATCGCCCTCAACAACTCTGTGCGGGTTGCTACCAGCCCTTATCATTAGTAAATTTAACATGGAAGTGATTCCCTATTGACTGGACTATAGACCAAACCCTTTCTTGGAAAGACCATATTTCCCTTATTACCCGACGATCAATCTCCTCCCTTCGACTCCTAAACCGATCCCGTAATTTCCTTCCATAGTCAATCCGCCAACTGTTAATTACATCCCTCATATTCCCCCATTTTGATTATGGTAGTGTGGTGAATGGAGGTCTCTCGAAATCTCAAGAGACAAGATTAAAGAAAATAATGAACTGCTGTCTGAGATTCGTTCTGAGAATACCACGCCACGAACATATTTCCCACCACTACACCAAATTAAAATGGTTATTTCCTTCCTTCCGTCGACAGTACTTTCTTGGTTCGTTCCTTTACAAATCTCTTTCCTCTCAGTCACCTTCCTATATCCTCAAAGCTTTAAAAAGCTTTAAAATCGTCAGTGAGTTCCCGCAAAACCAGAGCCCGTTGCTCAGACCTCTACCTAACTCCTTTTAACACAACATCCTTCAAACGTTCCTTTATATCCAGAGCTTCCAACTTCTGGAATTCCTTCCCTTCCATCATTCGCCATTCCTCCTCTCACAACAGCTTCAAATCCCGACTTTTCATTTACCTGTTAGATATTCAATCTAATAGTCATATAGATGTAGAAAATATCTCTTTAAAATGAGATATGAACATTCAGAATGTAATATTAATTTTGTACAGTATTAGTCTGGTACTATTGCACTGAATTGGTTTTGGCATAATTTATATTATTTATCAGATGAGACACATTATCTTTCCAGGTAATGTATATTTGCTTTGATTATTGTATTTGATTTCATTAAGTTTTGTTTAATTTTCTCTATTTTCGTTTTCATAACTTATCTTAGATTCTAACCTCAAGATATAATTTGTTTTTTCTAAGGAGATGAATTTGTCAGGGGTGCAGTCAAGGTTGAATAAACACAGCCAGTTTTTAAATGAAAAACTTATATTTTGGCGTGCCAACGTTTTACGAGATAATTTGTTTTTTGTGTGATATTTGAAAATATGTAACTTTTATATTGTAATTTGAATTTCGTTTAAATTCCTAATTTAATTTTATTATATTTTCCTTGCTTTTATCATATTTCTTAATTATATATACGGTATGCTAGGTAGCCATTGTTCATGGTAATTATTCTTAAGGGGCAAAGGCCCCAGAATAAAATTTATTTTCATTCATTCATTCATTTATTTTGGTTTGGAAATATTTGTTATTAGGTAGAAATAGTTTTATTGATTTCATATGGTTGGATTTAAATTTCTAGACATAAAAGTAAACCTCGTTTCTGCCACTCAACAGTGTAAACTTGTATTTTTATTATTGTAAATTTTATTACTGATAAATCTTAAAAAGACTACGAGATAAAAATTATTTCTTTTCAGACATTATCGATTTTCATTAACGTATATGACGAAAACCGTTGTAAGTTCAACAAACATGTATAGAATCAATTTTATAGGAAATTAAACTAGCTTTAATGTTTATTTAAAACACATTTTCTAGAGTCCACCGTTTACGAAATATAATCAAAAAACCCAAAATTGGGACCTTCTCCCCTCCCCACACCGTTAGCGCGCCCCCCAGGTGTGGTGACTTTCAGAATGTTTATCATCTAACTACCCCTATCGAAACCCTGAGGTCAAAAATAATCGCATATTTTATGCATCTTACAATATTTTTATTGTCTGAGTTAATAACCGACTGCGTTCTTGAAAGATGCTATTATTAGTGGAAATAATAGCATATTTTTTAGTAACTTTTTGGAAACTTACAGCGAATTATTTTCTAGAACCTGGACTCCAGTCGCTATATTTTGTCACCGCCTTCAATGGAAGCGATTTCCTTGCCGTTCCTTGATAAAGTCAGATTGGAGAATTAAATATTTAGACAAAGGTCGCCCGCTGTTATCAGGGCCGAGGAATGAATACCAGGCGGCTTTGGGGCTCTTTGAAATTGTAATGCAATTAGCCTGGTCCACAACGCCACTTCCACAAATCGCCCCAATTCGCTCTCATGTCTACATTTAACCTCAGCTTCTTATCTATATCTCTACTATCTCTACTCCTTAGGTAGCTACAACTTACTGTAGGTATTAGCTAAAGTGAATTCAGTAAGTGGTTAAATAGCATTGTGGGGTGGTAACTAATGCTATGCGGGTCGTTATTAGTTTCGTAGCTATTGCAATAGCAGTTTCAAGTTCATGAATAAGGGAAAAAAAAAAAAATAAATAAATAATTACGTTAAGGTACACTATGATTGTATAAAAGGATCAATACAATTAGGATTGATGAATTAATTGCCACTTCTATTAGAATTATTATTATTTTAAAACTAGTTTCCAATGTTAAAAATTCATCATCAGATCGAAAACACATAGATTACATACAGTGAGCTACAAAAGTTTTCGTACGCCTACTAAATTTATTAAAATACGATTATTTTTATTATATAATATCAACAATTATTATTATATCAACAACAATTAATTATTTCATAACGATTATTTTTACTTTCGTAGAAAAATAATTTTTTTAATGATTTCATATTCTTCCTCATTCATGTGAGAAACACACATTACAATTAAAAACTCCAAAATATGGATGATATTTATTTATTTACTCTGTAAATAAAAAAAAAAAAAGTGTAAATTTACTGCAGCAAAATTTTTTATACCATCATCAAATTATCTCAATTAATCCCTTAAATACTTAAGTTCTGATGTTAAGAAGTTAACTAGTTGGAGTCGGTGCCAAACAAAACAAACAGAATTCGAAGTGAAAAGGTAATTGTAAAGATCTCTCCACTATTTCAACACCACCACAACATGCCAATAGAAAGTTTGTTGCAAAGGCAGTATTAAACTGACCAAAAAAACTGATCATAAATTGTGAATAGTTGTATAAGTATCGATAATTTTGTTGTCATTTAATTTTGTTTCGAAGTAATTAATTTTTTTTTTTAACTTTTTAGTTCAAGTTTGTACATGTAGGCTTAATCTTGAAGTCTGTTTTTGTTTTTTGTTTTCTTAAAATTATTTTTATTTACTCAGATGTTTTTCAGATCTTTCTACCTCACTGCATTCATGTTCCTCCTCTTATATTTCTTTACAGTCAACTCTATATTTCTTATTAAGCATGATTTTATATTCTTGGTAATTTATATTTCATTATTTGATTGCTAGATCCAATTCGTCATCAGAGTCAACATACAGAACATTATGCTGGCATATTATTTGAAGATGTTTCGTACCACGTCGTAGGTTATCATTAGTGATAATTAGGAACGAGGAAATGATATCAATTTCCTTGAACACTTGATGCCGGCAATTACCATTGTTTTCAGCTTGAATGGCAGCATCTACATGCGTTTTACCTTCAGAGAATACCAGATCTCTGCTATAAATCATAATATTAATTTATGCAAACAACGTTCTCAACTAATTTAAACTCTTCATCACGGGACAAAAGCTGTAATTTCTTTAGCAACTTACCGTAAGGATAGTAAAAACCTGATATGTTTAAGTACTCCAGTAATTATTGAAAAACTACGCTTATGAAAATTGTAATACAAAATAACTAAAATATGCTCATTTATTTATTTTTTTAAATATCTATTTATTGAAATTTACAACTGTACAAAATATATACATCAAGTAATGTGTCGATAACGATTACAATAACATGTAAAAACTTGAAAAGATCTACTCAAAATAACTACTCAACGCGCTTCAATAAAAATTCTTCGCTAGAAGGTCTCTAGGCCATCTTCTTTTCAGACGCCTCGTAGCTTTATCGGGCATGGATTGGGAAGAAAGTTGAGAAACTAATGGATTCCATGGAGAAACTAAAGTGTTCCAGACGATTAAAAAAGTGAAAATTGGTGAGAGATCGGGTGAGTATGGAGGAAGTGGTAAAGTCTCGTAACCCAACTCATGAAGACGTTTAAATGTGGACGGGCGTTGTCGTGAAGAAGGATTTGCCCTTTCCGATTAACTAATGCTGGGTACAAACGACGCAGTTTCTGGTCCATCTCATTAATTTCATTGCAGTACTTTTCAGCAGTGATGGTTTCACCCTGATTGAGGAACCTGTAATGAATGAGTACTGCAGATGACCACCAAAAGTGACCATAGTTTTTTTGGGTGTAAGCTTGGCTTTGGAAAATGTTGTGGTTTTTCGGACTTATCCAGCCACTGTTTGATTCGCTTCCTATTGTCGTACAATATCCATTTTTCATCGCACGTTACTGTACGACTTAGAAATGGATCGTTTTTGTTGCATAAGGAAAGTATAGAAGAGATTTCATAGCTCCGATCCTTTTGATGGTCTTTCAGTGCATGAGGCAACCACTTTGCGAGCTTCTTTGTTTTTCCAATTGCCTTGAGATGCCGTACGATTGTTGACTGATCCACATCGAGTTCTTCCGCTATTTCTCGAGTAGTTTTGGTGGGGTCAGCTTCAACTATTGCCTTTAACTGGTCGTTACCAATAGCAGAGGGACGGCCACCACCTTCTTCGTTTGAAAGGTCGAAATTTCCACTACGGAAGTTTTGAAACCATCGCTGCACCGTAGATTCATTAATTGTACCTGACCCCCAAACTTCATTAATATTTCGAGCCGTTTGCGCAGCACTTCGACCGAGTTTGAACTCATACAAGTAAATTTGCCGAAAATCGCTTCTAGACTTCATTTTGACTGGAGGCACTGAATGGACTGAATTAAATGTAAAAAAAAAAGAAGAATATATAGGAAAGTAAGCGAGATAAATAGGCTTTAAAATGATGTGTATAACTCAGCATTGTGGATTAGTTTTGCTTACACAATTAGTATTAATAATGAAACGGAAATAAAATCCTGCATTATTTTTGCATCAACCTAATAAATTTCAAATGGGACGATGGGAAATAATTGTCCGGTAATTTAAGCAATAGTTATTTGGCTTGTGTAAAGTGATACTTTTACATAAATAAATAAATACATTTTTAAAAAATGTTTACTGCTACCATTATTAACTTAACAATAACTAAATTTTTTTTTTTTTTTTTGAAATCAGCTGTTTCTACAAGGACCAAGTCAAAACCACATCTCAGCTGTTCACTTCCATCTGTTCCAATTTAAATCTAACATTAAACTCCTCTTCAAACCTTCCTATTATAACTAATGCCGATTATTTAATTTTAATAAAAATTATTTACTTTAACTAATAAAAAAATATATTATCATGTGTACATGTCTTTTGTATGGGGGCCTACAGATTTTTTCGTAACGTAAAGAACCGTTTCACTCCATAAAGCATCATTTGCAAAAATTTTTCCTCTGCAGAAGTTGTCTAAATTCCTGAAAAGATGATAATCTGTTGGAGACAAGTCGGGAGAATATGGTGGGTGCGGAAGAACTTCGTACCCCAGCTCTTTCAATTTATGCATGGTAAGTTTTGAAACGAGGGGTCTTGCGTTGTCGTGTAGGAGTATAGGGCCCTTCCGATTTACCAATCCAGGTTGTTTTTTCAATAATTTTTCGTGCATTTGGCCAATTTCATTGCAGTAGGGTGTAGAGGTAATGGTCTTACCTCTAGGCAAAAAGGAATAATGTATGATGGACCACCAGCCATGGACCACCATACTGTAACCATAAATTTTTTTGGGTGCAAATTTGGTTTTGGCATTTGTCCTGGGCTTTCGTCGATGTCTAACCACTGCCCTGACCGATGCTGATTGTCATAAGCAATCCAGCTGCCGAACGACCTAGTTTAAACTCATAAAAAAATATTACACGAAAATCGCGTGTTTCCATGTTCATATTTGAAGGTATACTAAACAGTGTGTAATTGATTGGGAAGGTAATGTTTATAAAAGAAAAGTAGAGGATTAGTAACTGCTTGATTATGATATGTGAACTTTGGAAGTAAACAACAGAGACTCGCAAAATCCTCTATGTATTTCAAATATTATAAAATCGGACATTTCATGTGAAACAACCCAATACAATAGACAGTTTTCCCATCACGAATTTCATCGAGAATATTTTTTTGTTTTATAACATTTGTCTTTTCTTTTTTCTGTTCCTACCGTTACAGAGATATATTGGTTTGAGTATAAAAAGTCACGTTTAGATACCATTAGTTCTCTCAACTTTGTTTATCTCGTAATATGTAAATTCGGAACATTTGTAGATTATATAATGATAGATGTATTTATAATCTATTAGTTTTCCAGTGAGGGAGAAATACGAAATGCATTTTTTTCTAATACGCTTTTATTAACTTGACCTGTATGTAACGGGATCTTTCGTCGTGATTTTCACCAATTTTCAGCTATCGGATAAACTTTTACTGATGCTGATGATCTGATGCTCTCACTTGGTCTAGTTAAATTATCCCAAAAATGGGGGGTCTGCCTTGCAAAAGATGAAGTAGTAGGTTTTACGTTTTTATATCGTCCAGGTTGGTTCTGAGAATAATGTATCAAAAATAAGACTAAATTTGACTAGGGGAAAATGGTTGGGGGGCAAAAAATCCCAAACGTTTTGAACTTTTTTCAGATTTTGGAAAAAAAAACATATAGAAGAATACTTTCAATCGAAAAATGTTTTATTTACAAAATTAAAGTTTATTAAATTGTGTGTCTGAAGGCATCCCTTAAGCTGAATTTTGATTTAGGCGTTTAGCCGCAATATATTGTCAAACATTGAAGAATTTTTCCAACTTTAAGTTTTGGTCATGTTTAAGATTCTATAATATAGAAATGGCTTATCGAATAAAGAAATATTATGTACTAAAAGTTGTAGATCATTACATTTTGTGCAAGATAGGATTATTAAGTAAAAATTTCCGTATTCCTACTCTGAGATATATCAAAAAAATAAAAATTGTTAGTTGATCTTCTATAGACTGTCCTAAATATGCAAATAAATCACTAATAATACAGGGAAATTAGCTTCGAACCTTAAATTCAAAAAATTAAAAGTCTGACTGCTGCCTATTTTTAACTTAGCTATTTAGTTAGGTTTGCTATAAAAGCGTGCTTTTTCTAGTTTTTTTATTCTATAATTTTAGCTGTTATTATTATTATTATTCTAAGGTGACTAATCCCAATCATATAAATATTAAAATTTGATGAATTATGTAGACTCGAACCTGGTTACTCACTTAAATAACTAAAAATCAATCCATAGAAGATGATCTCAATCAATTTAGTTATACATGAGGTACAGATGATCAACATGGATGTAAACCACTAAATGATATTAGCCTTGTCTCATTGAACTACATGTCGAATCCCCTTTCATATGTAACGCTACCGATGTTAGTAGGTCAGGGTTCCGACACGGTATAACAACAAAATTAATCGTTTTATTATAGCGAAATGGAAGGACGTTTCCCATTATCGGAGCGTATAGCATCAATAGATAATGTCCCAAGCACAATTAGTGCAAATGACAGATTAAACCACATTGTTCGCACCAGTCGGCCCAAGCTATCAATCCTGGTATACTATATGCGCTTCAACTGTCGAACAACTTAGGAATATTCATGAACTGCGGTTATTTTAATGATAGAGTTCAGTAAAGTTAAGATTTTAAAGTTTAGTGATTAAAAGAAATATTTTAAGGAGTAACAAAAAAAAAGGTATTAACGACTTACCCATGTCAAAAAATGGCTTCCACCCTCAAAATTGTAACGTTTTGACTCATTCATGCTGTGTTGCTCTGATCGAAACTATACGACACATTTCTGATCAGAAATTTAATGGAAGATATTTTTTGTTATATAACATTTGTCGCTATGTCTTACCGTTTATTTAATTTTTTTTTTTTTTTTTTTCGAAGAGGACCACGTGCAAATTTCAATTCTTTCTTCCTTGTTCCTTACTTATCTTCCAGTATGCTTTCATCCGTTCACCATGTTTCCTCTTTCTGTCCTCAGACCATTTTGCACCAGTCCTTTTCATTTTCCTGCCCTGGAATCCCTCCATTTTCAATACTTTTCGCCGAAACTCTTCTCTATTATTTATTTCCTCTATTTTTATATTGTTTTTTTCTAAATCCATTTTTACTTCATTGACCCAGCTTGTCGATTTCTTACCCCACAGATATCTGAAAATCTTATCTCTCAATCTACTATCAGGTATTCGATATAATTGACCAAAAAACATCAATCTTCTTTTTCTCATTATATGTGATATATTTTCTACATTTTGATATATTTCATCATTACTTCGTAACCTCAATTATTAAATTATTATTATTGTGTATTTTCGAATTGAAGGAAACTTAGAACGTTGCATTCCACGATCGTTTATCAATAAAAATGTCAGAATCAAAGTTGTAGAGCATTAACTTTAATTTCATTTATAGGTTTCTGGCATTAGAAGCGAATGTTTGACAGTAAAAATTATTTGTTTACCAAAATTAAACGATTTTCAATAATGCATATCTCGAAAACCGTCGGAAGTTCGGCAAATATCTATGGAATCAGTTTTAGGAAATTAAATTAGCTTTAGTTTTTAGTAGTAACATATTTTCTAGAGTCCACCGGTTTTGAGGTATAATCGAAAAATCCAAAAATGGGACCTTCTTCCCTCTTCCCCCCCCAACGTTAGCTCACCCCCAGGGGCGAGGACTTTTAGTATGTTTACCTTCTAACTACTCCTAACTAGGGTTGGGCGATAGTCGATAGTCACTATCGATATATCGATAGGTCATGCCAAGTTTTCAAACTCGGAATCATGCTGATCTATCTCTGTCGTGTCGAGTTCTTTTGAAATTGAATTTGGAATTCCTAGAGATCAAGGGTTCCCTCAAAGAATAAGACAAAGGAAATATGTGGCTCAAGGAGCACACTTGACTCTTGGAATTAACTACTTCGTTATTTTTCTTTTCTGAAGATTGATTTGTTCATGATTATTGTAACCATGTAAATTGTAAATACCTTTTTAAAATTCAAATAAATTAGTTAATCTCTCATCTTTATGATATAATCTTTTAATTTATAATCCTGCAAATTTCAAATAGTAAGTAGATGATTGAATTTACTTAAATTAGTTGAAATTCTTTATTGAATAGCTTTGGAAAAAAAGGAAGGAACTATTGAAAAACTATCGATAGCAATCGATAGTTCTCAACCGTTAATATCGGTAATAATCATGTACGGATAATATTATGCACTCTACAATATGTTAATTGACTGGATTAACTAAGTTTTGTTTTATAACATTTGTCGTAAAGACCTACCGCTTGGAACTATATTGGTTCGAATGGAACCTCTTACTTTTTCTCAATTTTGTTTAGTTCGAATAATTATTAAATGTTAATGTAATTTACATTATTTAAATTATTGATTTGTGTTTAAGTGTTGTTATTGGATTTATATGAACAGGAGTTTATCATGTAGTAATTTAAAACTGACATGTTTTGACATGTAAGTTAATTATCAATTTCCATAACTAACCATTTATGTATGAACGACATAATACTATTTGTTAATTCTTTACTATGAAACTTCGTTATTAATTTGTTATTATAACGTTTTCATTTCATCCAAACGATACGAAATTAGTGCGGGCAGGTGTATCAGAATCGATAATGTTATCACCTGGGGCTGAAGTGTGACATTATTAACATTTATCGATTAGCAGACTATCGATAAGTAAACGATTGCTACCTAAATGGCTCGTGTTCCAGTTCAATCATCACGGAACCAGTTGATACAAATAATAATTAGCATTAGTGATACGAAAATAGACTATTAGACTATTATGCAAAAATGATGCGGGTTTTTGGTATTCAGTAAAAACATCGATTGTTTTTCCAATTGCCTCGAGATGGCGTACGATAGCTGGCTGATCCACATCGAGTTCTTCCGCTATTTCTCGAGTAGTTTTGGTGGGATCAGCTTCAACTATTGCCTTTAACTGGTCGTTGTCAATAGCACAGGGACGGCCACCACCTTCTTTGTTTGAAAGGTCAAAATTTCCACTGCGGAATTTTCGAAACCATCGCTGCACATTAGATTCATTAATGGTACCTGGCCCCCAAACTTCATTAATATTTCGAGCGAGTTTGAACTCATACAAGTAAATTTGCCGAAAATCGCTCCTAGACGTCATTTTGTCTGGAGGGACTGAATGGACTGAATTAAATGTAAAAAAAAAAAAAGGATTATATAGGAAAGTAAGCGAGGTAAATAGGCTTTAAAATTATGTGTATAACTTAGCATTGTGGATTAGTTTTGCTTACACAATTGGAATTAATAATGAAACGGAAATAAAATCCTGCATTATTTTTGCACCAACCTAATATTATATTATAGTTTTTTTTTCTAAGAAGAGAAATGTTTAAAAAACTTTTTTTGAAAAAGGTTTCGATAAAATATTTGAACTAGAAAAAAAAAAAAAAAAAAAAAAAAAAAAAAAGACCTTTTCAACAAGGGACGACAAAAAAGCAATTATTTATGTTTACACAGGTTGATTGAACATTTCCCGGAACTTGTTTGCCTAATTTTAGGAGCGAGGTATTTATTACTTGCAAGCATAAATTATTTTTGAACCATAAATTTAAAATTGTAACTCTATAAATTTTATTTTCCTCTAACACCCATTTTCCTCATAGCTTCGTTAAAATATATTATATTAATGAATTCGTTTCTCAATAATCATTCCTGTTAGGCATGGTTGTGAGATTATTACTGACAATGAGATCTCTTGGAAATCTGTTTTCCTCTTTCCATTAACGGAACAACCTTGTCGCTATGCCCAAAAATAGCCGAATTCGATTTTATTTTACAGTGTTGTCCGTAAATTAATGCAGGTTTTATTTTTTTTATTGGGAGTTGGAATTAATTTTAAAGGATTTCTTTTTCGATTTTTGAGCATTTATTTAGAAAAAATGGTACAATGTATATTATTCAAAGTATTGTCCATCGCTAGCGACTACTTTCCCCCATCTTTCTGGCAATTTACGGAGACCAGCTCGGAAGAAGGCTTCGTCTTTTGAGGCTATCCATGAATCCACCCATTTTTTGCAATCTTCATAAGAAGTGAACCGCTGGTCAGTCAGGTCGTGTGTCATGCTTCGAAACAAGTAGTAGTCAGAAGGAGCAATGTCTGGAGAATACGGCGGGTGGGATAGGACCTCCAATTTCAGCGTTTCCAGGTATGTTTTGACCGGTTTAGCAACATGCGGTCGAGCGTTGTCATGTTGCAAGATTACCTTGTCGTGCCTTTCCCCAAATAGCGGCCGTTTTTCCTTCAGTGCAAGGCTCAAACGCATCAACTGAGTTCGGTAGAGGTCTCCCGTAATCGTTTCATTCGGATTCAGCAGCTCATAATAGACCACGCCCATCTGGTCCATTTTTCATCGCCAGTGACAATACGATGCAAAAAACCCTTTCTTTTTTGACGTTGGAGCAGTTGTTCACAGGTGAAAAATCGCCTCTCAACGTCTCTCGGCTTCAATTCGTACGGAACCCAACGTCCTTGCTTATGAATCACTCCCATTGCTTTGCTGTTGACATGTCGACTCCCAATGACTCAGACAATTCTTGAAGGGTTTGACACGAGTCTTCATTGAGTAATGCCTCTAATTCTACATCTTCAAACTTCTTCGGCTGGCTAGGGCGTTCCTTGTCATCCGTGTCAAAATCACCATTTTTAAACCACCGAAACCAGTACTCACAAGTGGGAATCGATGGAGCATAGTCCCCATAAGCCTCGCAAACTAACCGATAGGCTTCAGCTGCTTTTTTCTTCAAATGAAAGCAGAAAAGCAAAGCTTGCCGCAAATTCGTCTTACTTGGCACAAAAGTTGACATGTTTAGAGAGCAAAAAAATAATGTTGTTCACACTTCAGAGAAATGACACCTACTGAAAATCAAAGCTAAATGATGACGCTTCAACATGAATATAGCAACAAGTTGGCCCGATGGGATTAGAGACTAGTAATACCATCTCTTATTAATCCTTTAAAATTAATTCCAACTCCCAATATTTTTTATTTTTTACTCCATACTTTTCTTGTGTGAATTTTTTTCACACTCAAAAAGTTTGACATGCTCTAGCTTTTTTGATGTTGCATTAATCGAAAATTTAACGATAGTTTTCTGGTTAGAAATTTAATGGAGAATAATTTTTGCTATATAATATTTTTTGCTAGGTCCTGCCGTTTATAAGCTATATTGGTGTAACTGAAAAAAAGTCAAGTTAGCTTTTTTTAACAAGCTCTAGTTTTTTTGGCATTGCTGGGATTGGAAACAGTTTCTTAGTCAGAAATTAAATGGAGAATAACTTGTTGCTACTGACCCCAGTTGAACAGATCCGCTACCTAGGACTCCAACTGGACAAACGTTTAACTTGGAATCTTCATACAAGACTAAAACGACAAGAAACTGCTAGTCGTTGTCGACTTCTTCAACATTTACTAGACAAACGTTCAAAACTCCCGATTTTCTACAAAAGACTTATTTACATGTCATTTATCAGACCTATTTGAACATACGGAGTTGAGCTCTGGGGCTCAACTAAACCTAATTCGTCTCGTATCCAATCCTTGCAATCCAAAATCCTTCGAAAAATCCTCAATGCTCCTTACTTTGTTACAAACAAACTTATAAGTAAAGATCTTAATTTTCGTATGTTGCTGATTTAGCCCAAACCAGATACCTATTCTTTCATAGTAAGCTCTAGAACCACTCAAATCCGTTAGTTTCTCAACTTGCTTCCCACTCCATTCCCGATAGCTCTCCGAGGCGTCTGAAAAGAAGTCAGCCTAGAGACCTTTTAGTGTTGAATTTAAGTGCTACTAGCGATTTGTTCTTCACATGTTATTTACATGCCATTGTATTCACTTTCAACACATTTACTTGTTGTATATATTTTATACAGTTGTAAATTTCAATAAATTTGTAATAAAAAAAAACATTAAAAAAACACACACTAAAAAACGCTTGTTGCTAGGATGTTCCGTTTGGGAGCTGCATTTGAATGAAAAAAGTCGCATTTGAAACCGCTGGTTTTTCTCAAAATCGTTTATTTTAATTCATCATTTATTGTTAATTTAATTAAATTACTAATTTAAGTTATGTGATCCTTTCAATTCTAAAATTGACAAAAGCAGTAGATTACAGATACACACATCCGTGATCTATTGTTTTTGACAGTCAAGGAGAAATCGATTCACTGAACTCAAAAATGTAACATTTTGACACGCTCTAGCTCTGTTGGTTTTGCTTAAATTGAAAATTTGACGACAGTTTTCCGATTGGAAATTTGATGAAAAATATTTTTGTTACATAACATTTTTTGCTAGGACCTACCGTTTGTGAGCTATATTCGTTCGAATGAAAAAAGTCACATTTTGCCTACGTAACAACGTAAAGGCTGCTGGTTTCAGATCTGACGATTTTTGACGGCTGAACTAGGGTTGGGCGATAGGCGATAGTTACTATCGATATATCGATAGGTCATGCCTATCGTTGGTCACTATCGATAGTGTCGACTATCGATAGATCTTTTTTACTATTAAGTTTTGAAACTCTCGGAATTATGCTGATCTGTCTCTGTCGTGACGAGTTCTTTTGAAATTGAATTTGGAATTCCTAGATCTCAAGGGTTCTCTCAAAGATTAAGCCAAAGGAAAACAGAAATGCTAGTTTTTCTTTCGGGAAATGTGTGGCTCAAGGAGCACACTTGACTCTTGAAATTAACTACTTCTTTATTTTTCTTTTCTGAAGATTTGATTTGTTCATGATTATTTTACCATGTAAAGTGTAAATACTTTTTTAAAATTCAAATAAATTAGTTTTTTTCTCTCATCTTTATGATATAATCTTATAATTTATAATCCTGCAAATTTCAAATAGTAAGTAGATAATTACATTTAATTAAATTAGTTGAAATTCTTTAATGAATAGCTTTGGAAAAAAACTATCGATAGCAATCGATAGTTCTCAACCGATAATATCGGCCTATCGATAGTGCTAACTATCGACTATCGCCCAACCCTAGGCTAAACATCCTTAGCCTATCCTTGCTACAAATAATTAGTCTTCCTCCTTAAGGATACTATTGTGAAATCTTTCAGGATTTAACTATTTTAAACGGTCGCAGGATAGTGTGCCATTGTTTTTCTTTTTGAAAATCCAATACTGTTGTCCTTTTTGAGAATTTAATTAATTAATACGTTTTTTTACAAAGGACACTCTCTCTCTTTCCGTTTAAACTTTTGGATTTTCTTCCTTTTAGTGCTTGCGTAACAAATTCAACGGGAAGAAGAAGTTTTTCAACACCATGCAAAATCCAATATGCATACACATGCATACCAATGCAAACCAGACCATTGTACAATTTTATGATACAATTTTGTTATTCTTTGGGGACAATACGTCCCGGAATAAAGATTATTTTTTTTCATTTTGATTTCATTTCAGTATCAACCTCTTCCGTCTACAGTTTTTACTAAATCGGTACAATATAAAATCGTGGCGGTGGGGATTCGGGGATTTTTGACACACTTTAGACCTAAAGTTGGTCGAATCAAAACTTTGCTGACTAATAGATATATTCATGATCTATTGTTTTTTTCTTCAAATATCTCACCCTAAGCTGAATATTTATATCAAGATATTTTTAATATTGGGAACTTAGCTATTATATGAGGCGTAGAGATGCAAAAGGGGGTAAATCCACTTTTTATTATTTTTTTTAGTAAGCGTCCTCAGTAAGGTGGTAAATCGTACACCCTTCAAAGTTTAGGTTGAGTGTATGTGTAAATGCATATGTGTTTAGAAGACATCATGGGTTCAAACTTTGAAGGGTGGACGATTTACCTCCTTATTGAGGACGCTAACTAAAAAAATTAAAAATGATAAAAAGTGGATTTACCCCCTTTTGCATCTCCGCGCCTCATATGTAACGTATTTTCTTTATCATTCACGTTGAAGTTGTAACAGGTGAATGAATATGATATTTTTTGACCATGGTTTGTTATTAAAATTTAAAAGTTCGTTTATTATTTTAAGAAATAGTCTTACTAGACAAACGATCAAAGCTTCCAATAAATTACAAGAGACTAATTTACATGACAGTTATTAGACCTATATGGACATACGGAGTTGAGCTTTGGGGCTCCACTAAACCATCCAATTCTTCTCGAATCCAAAATCCTTCGTAAAATCCTCAATGCTCCTTAATTTGTCACGAATAAACTTATCCATAAAGACCTCAATGTTCCATATGTTGTTGATTTAGCCCAAACCAGATACCAATTCTTTCATATTAAACTGCACTCTCACACGAATCCATTAGTCTCTCAACTTGCTTCTCATTCGATACCTGATAACCCACCGAGGCGTCTGAAAAGAAGATGGCCAAGAGACCTTCTAGTTTAGAACATTTTTTTTGAAGTGCTACTAGTGAGTAGTTCTTCACACGTGATTTACATGTCATTATAATCATTTCTTCAAATTTACTTGATGTATATTAATGTACAGTTGTAAATATCAATAAATAGTTTTAAAAAAAATAGAAGTAGTCTGCTACTATTAATAATGTAACGACTATCGGGATAATTAAAAACTTTAATGAAGCTTAAACCTCTAGCTCCACGTGTGGTTGTTGCAACGAGATGGTATATATATCCATCCTCTACGGGGCAGGAGATTAGATAGTTCATCCTTGATTTGCATAGTAATATTTTGTGGCGAGTGGGCGAAATGATGGCGCCCAATCACAAGAATCAATCAGATTTTAATTTGAGCGGTGAAGAGCTAGTCAACTGTGACGAATGGCCTTCGGGTCTACGGGATTAAGGGAGGGCGGCAGGAATTAAAAATGGCAATGAAATATGATTTGAGCTTGTGATGAATTTATTGAATTTATTTTGCTATTACTATTATTATTATTACTATCGGTTATTGTAATATAATAGTTAGCTTGGGCTTATTAGCATAGCCCAGAATGGTGCTACTAAAAATATCTTTTAATTAATTCCTAACTGTGTTTTTTTTTCCTCGAAAAATTATCTCAGTTTAAATCAAGCTACATGTTTTTCAGATATACAGGGTGTTCAGGATAAGACTGCGGTAACTTCGGGAGGCGATTCTGGGCATCATTTCCAACAAAAAAAATTCCCTATAACTATAGCTCGATTCTCATCCGTTTTGTACATATTTTTAATTTTATGTTTTTCCAAGAAATTTCTACTTTTTGACAAATAATTGTCTATATTTCCCGAACTATTAAACCAAGAGCAATTAGAAATAAGCCTTTAAAATAAGCTTTTTTAGACTTCAAAATAACCGCATCCTGTATTTAACTTTGTGATCCAAACATAAGAAATAGCAAGTTTCAAATTTTGTTCCAAAATTTTGACTGCATTTTTTTCAAAAATATTACATATGTTAGAAACGTGCACTAATAAAAAAAAAAAAAAAACTTCTACAAACAAACATCTTTCAAATGGTATACCATGAATAGTGATAATTTTTAAAATTGATACCGAAATCACTTATTAATTACAAAAAACACGGAGATGCAACATCGGCATTTTGGGAAATACTGAGAGAATGCTCAGAAATTTTAAATAGTTTTATTATGTTTTATTAATAGAAAAGTTATTTAATCACAATTACCTATTTATTTTATTTTAATATTTGAATTTTAAGAAACTTTTAAGATAGTTTAATTAAAATTGACATACTTACTTTACAATAATTATTCAAAATGTCCTCCCTCTTCTCTGATACACAGCACAGATCTTCTTCTGACTGCATCTACTGCTAGGCGAAGTTTATCATGATTTTGCCGCATTGTATTGCAGCACTCATAAATTTGTTCGACCAACTCCTTTTGGATTTCTGATCTTACTTCGTACACTTTTTACATCTAGCCAAACATTCACCCTGAATTCATGCTGGTAATTGGAGCCAACAGAACTGTGCGGGTTAGCTTCCATCCACAAATGGATTTATGAGTCCACTGGAATATTTGGTATTTATAATAATAATAATAATAATAAAGCTTTATTGACATCATATTTATGACAAAAGCCTCTCCCTTAGGAGGTAAAATGGAGTTAAGCTCCAAAATAATTTTACAGAATAGAAACTGGCTAGTAAAAATACAAAATAAAATATACAATATTCTTTGTAAAGCACTAAACCAAAAACAAAACTACAAACAAAACAAAACTTTTTTTTTTTTTTCTTTTGTTCCTATAGATTATTTATAATTTTCGAACAACAGTCTCTGTCCCTGGCCACTTTCATCAAATTGGCTAATCCGAAAGTATCAAGTATAAACTGCAGAAAGTTGACTTTTTCTGGGAACCCAATTTAGTTTAGTATCATTCTTCTCAAAGCTGTTCTGTTTTGTATTACGTTTAGTGAAGGGCCGTTCCGACTTAAAAGTGGAATGAGATTTTACGTTCCGTTCCACTAACGGAACCAGTTCCAGTTTTCGTTCCGTTCCTTTTCGTTTCACGTCAGTTTGGCTAGCCTACTACCTACTTACTATGCAGGTTTGTTTCATCCCTTGTTGTGACTTCGAGCTGTTAACTTCCTCCTTCTATTTTATAGTTGAAAATTGGATAGATACTATAATATTAAGAAGATTTAAATAGCTTATTAAAAAAATGTAAACTTTTGAAATACTTTTCAATCAACATTTTTTTTTTTTTTTTTTTGTAAAATGATAGTTCAAGTATAGTGCACAATTGAGCGAGAATTTTCCAATTACATTGTTTCCAAGAAAAAAGGAGTCTGAGAACTCTTGTCCGCAGTTTTTGAACAAATGACAAAAGAATTATTTAATTTTACCCATGTAGTAAAACCTAGTTTGGTTCGTTTCTCTGAATGTCGGTAGAATAGAAAATTAAAAAAAAAAGCAGTTTATTTTAAAGATGCCTATACGTGGGGTAGTGGGGCGACAGATAAGGGGGAGGGAATCAAGAGCGGCCGGATCAACACAACAAAGCAGTCGAAATGAAACCAGAGATGCAATCTAAACTTTACTACACCGGGGGACGAAACTTGGAACTGGTTTCAGCTTTGAACCGGTTTGGAACGAAACGAGTTCTTTTTTGGGGTTGGTTTTCGTTCCAGGTGGAACGATAAACTTGGGCGATTCGTTTCGTTCCAAACCGGTTCAAAGCTGGAACCAGTTCCAAGTTCCGTTCCACCCAGAACGACCCATCACTAATTACGTTATCTGTTATACCAATCTCTGCCATGCTTTTCTTGATTCCCTGAATCCATTGGTTGGATTTTTCCTCTTTTCTCTATTACTTAATAATTAATTAAATTAGTTTTTTGCTATTAATAAGTTACTCTAGACTCTAGTGTAAAATAAAATGCATATTAATTTTTTTTTTCTAACCACTTTTTATTATTATTGATTTATGATAGAATACAAAAATATTAATCCATCCCTCTTTCTGCTCTTGGTGCATTTTAAGGGAGTCTGTGAAATCTTGACCTAGAGATGGGGCTTAACACAGCCTCTTGGAAGTGAGGCTGTATTAAGTTATCTGAGTCAAGTCAAAGTGTTTTAAAGTTAGTTTTGCCTCCTCTCTGGTTTTTTAGTCGGCGTTAATGTGCTAAACAGTGGGTTAGTCGTGTGTTTGAGGTTATCAAAGAATTTGATATGTCTTCTTGTAATGTATTCTGTCACAATTGGTAATGTTAGTGTTCTGTGTAATATGTCAGTTTTAGTCCTTTGTAACGTTGTATGTCGAACGATTCGTCTCAATACCCCGTGTTGAAACTGTTGGAGTCTTTTTTTTTTTTTTTAATACAAAACATCTTTATTCAAAAGAAAATAGTACATTGATACATATATAGTTAAAATATAATGTATCTAGACAGAGCTTTACAAAATATCATCCTTTTGGATGTTTTAATGCGATGAGAGTTAGTTAAAATCATAGTTTTACAGTTGAATAGCGATTACAGTGGCGATTTTACTCTGAGATTAAAGTTGTAACAAAGGAAATAAAAAACAAATAAATAATTAAACAGATAGGGGGAAAATAAAATAAAATAAATCAATAATTGTATTATAAAAAGCATTCAACTCCTCTTTATTAATAGTAAAAACGTGTGACATGTTTGGGGAAACAAGGCCCCATCATCAGACTGAAAACAGTATTTAACAATTTATTATAATCACACTACATTTTCTAACATCTAAACAATACTATTCTAATTTCAATCTACTACAATATATCTCATTATAAATTTACCTTTAAAACAATCTCTTGGTGTTAACACACCGTGTCAGTTTCATTTACATTGTCAATAGAATACCTCTTCTACTTTATGGGTACAAGGGTCAATCTTAATCTCTACTATTGTTTTTAGTTCTAAGTTGGCCAATCTTATATTATTAATTTATTAATTATACCTGCATATATAGATCCTATTTTATCTGTGTCCGTTTTATAGTTTATTGCATTATCACTTCTTTTATTTTTATATATTATTTATTTTTTTATGGTTTCGTGTTGCAAGATTTTAACGTTATCAAAACTGAATTTGTGGTTCAGTTTTTGTGCGTGTTCTAAAAGGGCTGTTTTATTACTATAATATCTACTATTGTTATTAGTGTTGTTACATTGCATTATATAACACAAATAAAATAAAAAAATATAATAAAACAGAACGTAATAGAACATATGAATAAGAAAGATGTCACATATAAGATTGACTGCTTGAATTGCAATAAACATTATATTGGAGAAACTAAGCAGAATTTATATAAAAGAATTAATCAGCATAAATACGACACTAAAAAAATAAGCAAATCAAACAGTAATAAAACAGCCCTTTTAGGACACGCACAAAAACTGAACCACAAATTCAGTTTTGATAACGTTAAAATCTTGCAACACGAAACCAAAACACATAATAGAAAAATAAAAGAAGCGATAATGCAATAAACTATAAAACGGACACAGATAAAATAGGATCTATATATGCTGATATAATTAATAAATTAATAATATAAGATTGGCCAACTTAGTACTATTAACAATAGTAGAGATAGGACCCTTGTACCCATAAAGTAGAAGAGGTATTCTATAGACAATGTAAATGAAACTGACACGGTGTGTTAACACCAAGAGATTGTTTTAAAGGTAAATTTATAATGAGATATATTGTAGTAAGTAGATTGAAATTAGAATAGTATTGTTTAGATGTTAGAAAATGTAGTGTGATTATAGTAAATTGTTAAATACTGTTTTCAGTCTGATGATGGGACCTTGTTTCCCGAAACATGTAACATGTTTTTACTATTAATAAAGAGGAGTAAATGCTTTTTATAATACAATTATTGATGAATATATGTAACTCCTTCATTGAAGAATTTATTAAAAATAAAATAAAGAGAAATTAATAGATATTTTTAAGACGGGAATTTGTCCTTCCATTTAAGTTGGTTGGCTTTGAAAGAGGATTTAAAGAAGAAAAAGAGGATTGGACAGGGTAGGAAGCATGTCGTAAAATTTGATGTGACGTTTTATGTACTGAACAGGGTTTTCTAGATTAAATCGTGATGCAAAATCAGTCAGTCGGTCTGTACGCCAAGGGGACTGTCTTCGTATAGACATTAGAGTTCTGTTTTGGAGTCTGTTTGATTTATTGATGGTATCTTGGACTAAGTGCCGAAAAAGAGAAGCTGCATGAAGAAGTCTAGGACAAAGGATAGCTTTATAAAGAAGAAATGGAGTCTTTTGATGTTAATTTTTTGTTATTAATGAGTAGCAATAATAATTATTCCGAGATGTAATGGACGGTTTCACGCTAGAAGCCCATTCAGTCCCCATAAAAACATGAACCATGTTAAAAGGTTATTAATTCTCAGATTTTTCGCTAAGAGCTCAGCCTAATGAGTATCACATCCAATAATTCCTACTGTTAATTTAAAAGGTATTATTTAATGAAATAGTATAACTATCAGTTATGAGGTTATATTTAATGATCGGCGCTGGGAGTGGGTTCCTCTAATGGCTACTAGAGAGCACTAGCGATAGTTGATGGTAGGGCGGCCTGCAGGCGCATTAAAACTTTAGATTGGACTTGCCCGGGATTTAATCAAACTTAGAAAGGCGGGATCAAAGGCCGTCCGCACCACAATGAACCACAATGAACCACATTCGCAGCTCACGGGGCAAATACATCAGCACCTTAGCCTCCGCCCCTCCATCATGCATCTTACGGCATAGTACAAGTCTTTTCACTATAACTTTATATAATCACAATGACACTCAAATTCCTACAGTTTAGTTGTTCGACTAAGACAGGAAGGTTATTGCTAAAGGCTGATAACTTTGAAAATCTCATTTATTCAATATTATGTAAGGTTTTCATGCTAAACAATATTGTCCACTAAGGCGCGGTGCACTCTGGAGAAGCTGATTTCATGCAATGGGCTTCAAGAAAACTGTTTCATTGGGACGTGCACACAGAAGTAACGGTTTCTGGCTCACCATTTTCGAGATATAATCAGAAATCCCAAAAATGGAACCTTCTCCCCTCCCTTCACCGTAAGCTCACTTCCATGGGGCGGGGACTTTTAGTATGTTTATCTTCTAACTACTCCCTACGAAGCCCTGAAGCCAAAAATTATCACATATTTCATGCACTCTGCACTCCTCTTATCAGCATTCATCGTTTCAATATTTGATGTCAGCTCCAATTCGTTATCAGATCCAACATACAGAACATTATGCTGCCATGTTATCTGCAGATGTTTCGTCCCACGACGTAGGTGTTCATTTGAGCTAATTGTGTTGTGGTTGTGGCTAAGAAATATGAAAAAAAAAAAAAAAACGCTAGTACTGGATTCACCCGTTGATGAGGTATTCTAATCACCTTTTATTATTATTGATTTATGATGCCGACACGACCAACCTTCTGCACGACCAACTGCACACTTCCCTCCAACCCACTCCTCCAAAACCCAAATCCCCCAGGTCGGCCCTGACGCAATCCTCCTATCTTCGTCTCGGTCTACCCGACGGCTCAAAACTGATTGCTTTTTTCTGAATTCAGTCATTACTAAACGCAACGACTTTACATGCTCATTTCAACCGCCGCACAAGCTATTACTTGAACTATATTTACGGGATATAACTCGCGCAGTTCCGCATTGTGAAACCTTCTAAATTCTCCTGTTTCTTCATCCTTTTTTGGGCCAAATATTCTGCGCAGTATTTTATTTTCGAAAGGTTTAAGGCGTTGTTTCTCTCTTAACGTCAGCCACCATGTTTCGCAACCTACGACTATGTACTAGTGGCTAAGAAATATGAAAAAAAAAAAAAACGCTAACACTGGATTCACCCGTTGATCAAGGATCGGCAGCACAGCTGTTTTGTTGTAGCTCACGGACTAATCGCAGACCCTGATATATTTAAGGATGTCTAAGCCTCCTTTTTTTGAATCGCTTGTTAGAACTTGTCAAGCGGCTAATAAAAGTGGACACCGACTGTAGGTTAGCTCCGAGTGTTGAACAATTTACAAATAATTACTCTGACATAAGTGAAAACAGTTTTATTACTTCGAAATATTTTTAATAATTTTCAAGTAGTATGGAACAATATGAACTGTGTTGATAAGGGATGGCTATTAAAAGTGATGGAAAATCATTATAAAAAGGGGGAAGTTTTATTTCATTATATCGGAAAAATATCTTACACGACGTGTTTATCAACGTAAATACAGTTGCACATCTATAACTAAAAACGCAAATAAACCAGACCAAACAGCTCTCAATACACATTACAGGCAAACAAAACATTGTTTTAAATTTGATTTCTCCAAAATTATTCACCATGAACAAAATAATTTTAAACGAAATATTAAAGAAATTATTAATTAATTAAAGGTGGTATTAAGAAATACCAACCCTCTCAACCCTTACTTTTTTCAGAAAGTTACCCAGTTCAGTTTTGTACTAGAATTGTTATAGTTTAGTAGTATATACCAATAGCATATCCACCAGTAAGATTTTAAGTAGTTTCATGCTCCTCCATAGTTTGTAATTATATGTAGCTAAATATTGTAACGCATGTCTCTAAATATATATATATATATATATATATATATATATATATATATATATATATATATATATATATATATATATATATATATATATATATATATATATATATATATATATACAGGGTGTCCCAGACATAGTGTAAAAAAAAAAATGGGTAATACTGCAAACTAAACGGGGTAGAATGGCGCAAAAACGAGTGTCCTATCTCAATTTTTTGAGGAGATAGAATTTTTTTCGTTTTTATTTTTAAAATCTTACTTTTTTCTGAAAAATTACAGTTTTCTCTACTTTGTTTTAGCGTAGAAACTTTTCTTAATCAGCATTAAATTTTCTAAAAGATGAAAAAGGTATAGTTAATTTAAATTCACTTTTAAGGGGCCTTTTAACGCGCAAAACACAAAACATTTATTCAAACTTTATAAAAAATTTAAATGTTTAAAAAAAAAGTACGTTTATGTAACATTAGGTAATCAGCAAGAATTTGGTTAACCCCCCCCCCCCCCCCCTTAACTCCCTAGAAATAAGTTGTTTTTTTTTGGGGGGGGGGAGGGAGGGCTTGCCACCTTCACAACTCTTTATCCATCATGCATATGGACAAGTGATAAAAAAAACTAATACATTTATTCAATCTAGTAGGTATGTGGAGCAATCAAGTATTTATTCTCTAGCGTGTTTTTCATCAGAAAAACGTCTGTTAGACTGAAAAGGTGAAGTGCAATTGTATCATGAGTTACACCAATAAAAAGCTAACTAAATTTTGCAGTTTTTGAGAAATTTGACGGCTTCTAGGGTTCTCCAGTGAGGAGTGAGGAATTTTCAAAAAATATTAAAAATTTAAGTTTTAATGAATTTTTTGTGTTTTGCGCGTTAAAAGGCCCTTTAAAAGTGAATTTAAATTAACTAGACCTATTTCATCTTTTAGAAAATTTAATGCTGATTAAGAAAATATCATCATTTTAGTTTCTACGCTAAAACAAAGTAGAGAAAACTGTACTTTTTCAGAAAAACGTAAGATTTTAAAAATAAAAACGAAAAAAAAAAAAATTCTATCTCCTAAAAAAATTGAGATAGGACACTCGTTTTTGCGCCATTCTACCCCGTTTAGTTTGCAGTATTACCCATTTTTTTTTACACTATGTCTGGGACACCCTGTATATTGTAGTTAACTTTTGTTTTGAAATAACCTTTTACATAACCCTTAACTTACATAATCTCATTGTAACCTGTTTTTTCACTATAGGGCATGATTATGAAAACAATCTCATAGTCTCGAAACGTCGCCAAAATAAGTCGCCATTTTTACACACACACACTCACATATATATACAGGGCCTATGCGACATGCTTCATTCATTACGTCACTATGTGAAAATGTCCAGCACGTGATCACTATTGTCCGGCCTAGCTCATATACGGTTAATTAAATAATGCCGTCCAATATAGGAATAATTGTCATATTGGGGGTCAGCTCTTAATGTCTCTCCTCCCCCCCTTCTAATATTGAATGCGACAATTCCACTGCTGCCCGAATAATGTTGATTTGAGATCTATCAGTCCCCATATTGGATATATTACATACCTATTCGTAAATATAAACTTGACTCAGCTCAATAATCAAATAATCACATTTTTTGTTTATATCAATATATTGAAATTTACAACAGTACAAATATATACATCAAGTAAATGAGCTGATAACGATTACAATAACATGCCAAAACTTGAAAAGAACTACCCATCAGTAGCACTTCAATAAAAATTCTACACTAGAAGATATCTAGGCCATCTTCTTTTAGGACGCCTCGGAGGATTATCGGGAATGGAGTGGGAAGCAAATTGAGAAACTAATAGACTTGAGTGGTTAATGAGCTTACTATGTAAGGATAGGTATCTGGTTTGGGCTAACTCAGCAACATATGGAACATTAAGGTCTTTATGGATAAGCTTATTAGTGACAAAGTAAGGGGCATTATAATATTATAGTTGACTGTTAAGACATAGAAGGTGTCTTGGGAGTGCCGATGTTTCGACCTTGCAGGTCTTTTGGCCTAAAATTAACAGAAAACAAGAAGTTGCCAAATGATAACAAAACTTACAGATAAATTAATTATAAATGGTTATCAAAATATTGACATATATGTCAATCTATCAATTTATAATTTATTTATTTATTTTTTATTTTTATTTTTCTAAATTATGGCATTGGAATTATCCATACAGCCAATCATTATGCTATCTATTTAGTTCTTTACTATTTAAATGTTAGATATATTTATTTATTGAACATAAATATTGGGTGATGTTGATTATTTCCTTTGGTTTGTCTGTTGCTAATAATTTTTTATACCGTATATTATTATTACTAAAAGGTTTTAAAAAATTAAGAAACTTTTCTCTTTGGTTTTTGTAAGCCGAGCATTCGGTGATTATGTGTTGGAGGGTTTCTCTTTTAATACATCTATTACACTCTGAGCTTTTCTTAATTCCTATGCGCTTAGGATAAACATTGCATAAACCATGATTAGTTCTAAGTCTAGCAAAATGTTTAACTACATCTTTGGTTAAACTTTTGGTTAAACTAATCTTTAAAATTTGAGGTACGATAGACTTATAGTATATGCCTGTAGATGACTCCTGATAATTCTGTTCCCACTTATTAAGCGTATGTTTGTTTAACATCGAAAAAAATTCCAAGTACGGTAGTTTTATGTTTTTGCAAGGCGGTCTACCTCGTCATTTTCGGGAATTCCCATGTGTGACTTGATCTAAATAAATATTATTTGTTTTTTATTTTTTATTGCGTGCTCTTTTATGACGTTGGCTCGAATGTTATTTTTATTTATGTTTCTATTATTTTTTATTGCTTCTAATGAGCTCACACTATCAGTTAATATTATAAATTTATTTTCATCTGATTTGTTAATAAATTCAAGGGCTTGAAATATTGCGTATAGTTCACCATTATAAATAGAAGTGTTGTTAGGTAATTTGTATTGAGCGGAATATTTATACTTTGGGATGTATACTGTAGTCAGTATTATCATTTGTTTTGGATCCGTCTGTGTAAATATTGAAATATTCTGGCCAGTTTTCTCCAAGCAAGATATCAATTTTCTTATTTTAGAATGAATTTTATTTTAAAACCAAAAACAAAATCAGATAAAACACCCAATTTTTAATTTTGTTGACTCGTTTAACGTACGAAGGACATTCATTTTATAAAATCTAAAAAATAAGTATAACTCTACAACGGCTAATTTTCGGACAGTAGTTGTTATAGTAAAATCGACTCAGATTAGCCTTTACTATCTCCCCCTACCGGCTCCGCATCTATTTTATAGTCACCCTGTATGTTGTACACAGTTGTAAATATCAATAAACAGCTATAAAAAAATAAAATAAAATAAAATTAGCCGAGCAGAAGGGACGAAGTGAAATACATATGTTTCCCATCAATGAAATAAAAATGTTTTCCCAGAAATTCAAATTATTACATTCTACACCTTTTCCACATACGTCGTTTCTGCCCCTTTTGTTAAAACCTTGTAATATTGCGGAAATTTTCCATTGAAGACGAACTGCATTTTACTTTTGCCGTTCTTATACCTCGTCTTTTGTACTTTTATATTTCACTTATACCTCCTTATTTCCAGGCCACTTTCAGCGAGCAAGAATAGGATGAAATATAAGGTTGAATAATATGAAAACATCTCTATCGCTATCTTAGACAAATTGAAAAAGGTGCTTCTAAAACTCAATCATCGAAGGACTTTGCTACGTATTCCAAGATAAAAAGAAGAATGACTTTCTCGATAAGAAATAAGATATACTTTTACTATGCTCTTTTATAAAATGAAATCTACTGATTGAATACACTTTAATATGTCTGTATTTAGCAATCTCCTAAAATTTTGAATATTGAAAATTGAGTATATTATTATGTTTTTAAAAACTTTTGATGAATGTTTAATATTCGAAACTAGAATAAAAAAAAAATCTAATAGAGGCCCCGAATAATTCATCAATCCTAATTTTTATATTAGTTTCTTTGAAGACTGGTTCTAAATTTTAAGTATGTTTTTATTTGTTTTGTTTTTTAACATAATAACTATATTCATAACTGTACACAATGAATTAATAATTATGTATTTTTTTAATGTTTTGTGTTTAATTAATAATAATAATTAAGTTTTAATGAAACCAGTGAATGTGAAGTTACATTAAAACAACAGACATGATCAGGCATGAGGGAGTCAGCACCCAGTGGTACAATCTGTGGGCCTGATACTAAATTATTAGGGATTAGACGAGAAGATCCCTCATCCACTTCCTTTTCAGCCTCCGTTGAGTTATCTCAGATATCTGTACTGTTGCCATATTATTTATCTGTTTGTTAGTGTGTCCACGTAGTTTTTCATGAAATTGTCGATAAAGTTTATAAATATGGGTCTTAACTGTCGGAATACGTAAGTCTGTATGTAGTGTATCGTTTGACACATAAGGAGGGGAGTCTGTTGTCAGTCTTAGGAATTTCGATTGAAATGTTTGTATTTTCTGAATATGCGTTCTTTTGGCCGGTCCATAAATCTGCGATGCATACGTCCAGATGGGTTTTAGCAAATAACTGTAAATGTTAAGTTTTTGTTTTGTGTAAGTTCTAAATCATAAATATTGAATATTCAAAAGGTAACGTTAAAGACACGAGGCAGAGATAAAACCAAGGGTTTGACTTTGTATGATTTGATTCTAATTGTACGAAAAGGCAGTTTTGAGCGTCTGTGAAGTTCTGAGTATAGAAGTCGCAGTCTTAGCTGTAACGTCTGTTTTTTTTGTCTTGACGTGTGTTCCCCATGTCAGTCTTCTATCAAGCGTAATTCCTAAGTATGTAGCTTTTTCAGTTTGATGTAAAGGTTTGGTTGTCAATATAGACAGGGCAGGTCCTGCGTTGTAGTGTAAAGTATGTTTTTTGTTTTTTTAAAATTAGTTTTTTAATATTTACACCTTATATATAACAAGTAAATTTGGGGAAAATGATTACAATGACATGTAAAGAACTACTCACTAGTCGCACTTCAATAGTTCTAACATAAGAATGTTTCTTGGCCATCTTCTTTTCAGTCGCCTCGGAGGATTATTGGGAATAGAGTGTGAGTCAAGTAGATAGACTAGTGGATGCGAGTGGGTATGAAGTTTACTATAAAATCCCATCTGGTTTGGGCAAAATCAGCAACATATGAAACATTACGATTTTTATGGATAGGTTTGTTGGTGACATAATAAGGAGCATTAAGGATTTTAAGAAGGATTTTGAATTGTAAGGATTACATAATTCAAATGATCCTTTTTAACCTTCTACTTTGCGTATGCCTGGTTTGAGTTTATTGAGATTGAGAGTAGTTGATACGTATTTTTTTTTATTTATTTATTTTTTTTATATGATCTATAAACCTGACGTATAACAAGCATATAAGTAGGAGGTATACTTCTCTAATTAATTTTTTAGTGCTGACTTAATTCTTTCTGTTTTAAATAAAATAAAGTTTTTTTTTTAAAACAATTTATATATATTTATAACTGTATACATAATGTACAACAAGTGAATTTGAGGATAATGATTACAATGACAAGTCAAAAATATGTAAAGAACTACTCACTAGTAGCACTTCAATAAAAGTTCTACATTACAAGGTCTCTTGGCCATATTTTTTTCAAACGCCTCAAAGGAGTATGAATTTTACTATAAAATCCTATCTGGCTAGAGTAAAATTAGCAACATATTGAACTAGGATTGATGAATTAATTGCTACTTCTAAAGGAACTATTTTAATAGAATACTAGTTTCGAATGCTAAACATTCATCTTCAGTTCTAAAACATACAAAAATTTCAGCACTATTTTACATTGATTATATATATTAAAGTTATCAAAAATGTAAGACAAGAAATGAAACATTGGTACCCACCTGAGGAGATCTAACGGATATCTGAAATATATCCATCGTGGGAAGGGGAAGGGGGCAGGTAGGTTAAATATTTGGGTCTTACTATGGGATTTCCCCTATGACTAATAGAATTTTTACGTTCCTATTGGAAACAAATTTAAAATGGGGTTATTGGAAATGTTTATCTGGTCATTTAAATAAATTTTATTATTTCTAATGATTCATAAACATTCAATTTTAGTCTATTTCCTACTTGATGTATTATTTTTACTCCTAAGGCTTTATTGAATTTATTGTTATTTTCATTTAGATGCATAGCGATGTTCGAATTCTGGATCTTATTATTTTATGCTTTTAAATGATCTTATACTCTTTGATTTACCGATCGTCCAGTTTTCCCCGTGTATTTAGCTTCACAGTCATTACATTTTAGTTCGTATACGCCGCTTTTTTTGGTAAGGGTCTATTTTGATGAAAGGAAATAAGATGATAATGGTTTATCTAGTTTAAATGTAGGATTTAAACCTAACTTTTTTTATTCCTTTCCGAATTTTGTGGATATTGGGCCGTAATATGGTATCATAATATATTTCTTCGGTGTAGCTTTATTCTTTGGGGGTGTCATGTATATATTATTCATAGTTATTTTATGGATTTGTTTTTTTTTTTTAAATATTGTCGATCGTGATTATATACATATGGAACATTACTATCTTTATGGATAAGTTTATTTTTAACATGATAAAGAGCATTGGGGGTTTTACGAAGAATTTTGGATTAGATCCGAGAAAAAAGTTAGAATTGACAATACAATTTAATGACAGGTTGCAGTTTATTCATTTCATAATTTACGAATTTGCAATTATGTTAATAATAATGGTTCAAATGAATATTATAACAAAACTATAATGAATATGGTGATGACGAAGAAGGCTGAAAAAATTCTGGTTTACGGATCTTCTACGATAAAATAATAAATTCAAGACAGTGGTAAGACCTCTCTCTTATCTGACGCACCAATTATATTCTATTTCTTCTAGCATATTTACTGTCGTTATTTTAGTAACAGTGGATTAAAAATATATCGTAGATTTTTGTAGTAATTATGGCTGATGGGGTGTCCATTTAGTTCAACTATTGTTGAAAACCAAGGGGAGATGAAGCGAGAAATTGATAACATAGACCATTTCAACATGTTGTTTCAATCGGAATTTCTGAATAACTGTTCAAACATTCCTTGTTGTGGAAATGACGTATCGATAAAATGATTTGTTGTTCTGCTATCTCTCCAAGTGCTTATTGATAAAGCGATGCATAATGGAATAAATTTTCAACGAAATGTTGTTATAAATGCTCATGAAAATGTAATAATATAGATGTTAATAACAGAAATTTTAAAATTTCATTTATGTATTTTTTTTTTTACTCCTATGAACATTTTTTTGTGACTCTTATATTTACAAGTTTGCTTGTAAATTCGAACCAATTGTAAAAAAAAACAATTTTACCAAGCACCATTTTTTAGAGATTGGAGGTTATTTAAAAAAAAACAACAGAAATAGCACTTTTTTTGGGTAAAAAAACAGTAACATATAAAATAATAATATTTAATACTGAATATAATTAATGTGTATATATTTTCCTTTTTTACTCTATATCACGTGTCTCCTGTTGTACTGTCCAACAGTAGTCGGCAAGCATCTCATTGCATTTACCGCTATAGCTTTTTTCCATTTGGGCTGTCTCTTGATGAAATCGTTCTCCGTGTTCATCTAACACTGCTCCCAAGTTGTGAGGGAATAAATTCAAATGAGAATGCAAAAAATAAATTTTTGAGGACATGTTGCAACCCATGGCCTTATATGATAAAAGCAATTCTTCAACTATGTCATTTATGCAACAAAGCTCTCAGACTTTTTTCATGTTTTAAGGGACAAGTTGCTGTGGCTTAATTAAATATAAAATTCTACATACAATAGTGCAATAACCCGAAAATTGTAATGTTTGGATTTACGATCTTCTGGTTCTGGAGAACAGATATAATTTTAACTAAAAAAGAAAAAATGAATGGCGCTTCTTGAGCTATAATTCTTGAATGTTTATTTATTTTTGTTTAGTTTTTATGTCCACTTGAGGTACGTATGATTGTATTACAGGATCTATACAACCAGGGGTAGCTCAGTGGGTAAGGCACTAGACAATCTTCTAGCCCGAGTTCGAGTCCGGCTGAAGTCAGAAAATTTAATTTTTGTTTCTTCAGCCGTGGATCAACTTCGAGGTCTGGAGACACTCCTGGGTACAACCAGCCTCTGTGTAAAGTGTACAGTCTTTTGATTGCTGACCACATCACATTACGATTTACGATCAGTAAATCAAACATTCAAACAACATATCCTCTATATAACTGCAAAGTATTTCTGTATTACTTTATTTATTGCTTTGGGACTGATATACTTTTGAGCGAATTCACAAGACTTATTTACATGAATGTGATATGACCTAGCCCTATTTGGACTTACGGAGTATTACATGACTTTGATATGACCTAGACCTATTTAGACTTACGGAGTTGATCTTTGGGGCTCCACTAAACCATCCAATTCATCTCGTATCTAATCCTTACAATCCTTCGAACAATCAGCAACAAATGGAACATTATGATTTTGTATGGATAAGTTTGTTCGAGACATAAAAAAGGAGCTTTGAGGATTTTTCGAACGATTTTGGATTGTAAGGATTGGATACCAGATGAAATGGGTGGTTTTATGTAGCCTCAAAGCTCAACTCCGTACGTCCAGATAGGTCTAATACAGTCATGTATATTAGTCTTTTGTAATTAATTGGAAGCTTTGAACGTTTGTCTAGTAAAAGTTGAAGTAATCTGTACCGACGGCCAGTTTCTAGTCATATTAGTCTTGTATGTGGATTCCAAGTAAGACGTTTGTCCAAGTGGAGTCCTAGGAAGCGGAATTGTTCAAAAGGCATGATTGGAATATCATAGGATACTGTAGGACAGGAAGTCGTAGGGTAAAGGTTATTTGGTGAGATTTATTTTCATTTTTCATTTTTCACATCATTATTGAAGGTTTAGGATATGGGATTGGAGTGTTTGAGAGGCAATGAAGGGATCATTGTTTACTGATAACACAGATGTGTCTTCAGCGTACGTTGTGAGGACTGTGCTAGGATGAGTCGGGATTCTTTTAACCATAAAAGATAAATTGGAAAAAGCAGTAGTTTATAAATACACATATGACCTATTGTTTTCCCAGGTGGGAGAAGTTAAGTTTTTTTTTTTTTTTATTGACTTTCCTTTTCGAAGTTTCTGAGAAATGAAAACATTCCTAATTGTATTGGTCTCATGTACCTCAAATTAAACTACGATTACCTAGATCTTAGCTCTTATATGTTTCAAAATATATTTGCTAAAACAACATATAAGAGTTTTTGAGACGATCCTAATGATTTGATGAAACTCGCTGATATTTTCATCTTGCTATCTCTTTACACAGGGAAATGTTTTGAGACCTTTTCGTCAACTGTCACTTCCAATGATGAAGCTCTTCTTGGATTGCGAAATAAGTTGAAGAAGCCCTGCAGAGGTACACTTCCTTCGACTTAATACTTTTGTCGGAACTTTTTCCATTATCGTTCCACCCTCGGCAGTGCATTACCCTACCGCTTCATCACCAATGTCCTCCCCCCTGACGTCTAATCTTGATTTCCAACTCCAACCCGTGGGATGTGGGTCCATTGGGTTTCCGAATTAAAATCCCACTAGATATCAGAGTACACATTTTTCTTTCTTTTTTTTCAACTAAAGTTTTACTCTTTCATGAACTTAATATATACAGCTTAATAGAAAAACTTTTTTAGCTTTAGAAATTTCGGCAAGGACTAAATAAATATACTCATTTACTTTAACACGCAAGGACAATCTCCAAAGAACTGGGCTGTATTGCAAAACATTTTTATTTTTGTAAAATTTGTATGTCTATGGCATATGTCTTCGCCAAAAATAAGTTCGTTTTATCAACTTTTATTTTGATCCAGCCAGTTTCCACCATTCCTTCTATTCATTATTCCTTCCATGATGTCCTCAACCCAACGCTTACAAGGGCGATCTTTCTTTCGTCTTCTTTTCGGCCTCCATTCGAAAATTCTGTCGTGCAATCATCCCTCTCCTATCCTCATTACATGCCTAAATTTCTGATATGGAGCCAGTTTTCAAATTTTTGATGTTGTCCAGATGGCTTTATAGGCAGCGGATCTGTTGAACTGGGATTAGAGGAATATAGGATACTGACAGAACAAGAAGTTGTAGATTTACGGTTTAAGTTTATTTGATGAGGTTTAGTTGGATTAATTCTTATTGATGGGGTATTAGTTGACTGAGAAGTATTTTAAGATGTAGATATTTGGGGTATGCAGTCATAGATACACAGCAATTAAAAATATATTTTAATTTAAAATGCCGACGTTTTGACATGCATTAGGGTTTCAGGTAGAGTGATCGACAAAAGTTTCTGTCGATCACTTTACCTGAAACCCTGATGAAGGCTTGCAACGCAAGTCGAAACGTCGGCATTTTAAATTAAAATTATATTAAAAGTAGTTGCGATAGAAACTGCTGTCGGTCACTCTACCTGAAACCCTGATGCATGTCAAAACGTCGGCATTTTAAATTAAAATGTTTTTTTAATTGCTGTGTATGTAGTGTAGAGATGATCTTTTGAAACTACTGATTTAATTCAATTTATTTTTCCTCTGGAATCTAAATACTTTGAAATTAATTTTCTTTCTTTTTTAACCGTCGCTTTAAATCTACTCCAACCTCATGAAACTAGAGGAGGAAATGTTGGAACGATTCCTGTACCCTTTTTCTTCCAGGTACTCGGAACTAAAAGCACTTGAGTCCAATCCTTGAAGGAGCTAATAGTGTGTAAGAAACATAAGGAGGGGAGGTTAAGGAGACGTGGGGAGGAGATTAAGGGAAGGCGGAGAGATGGAGAGAGACAGAAGAAGCGAAGAGATAGAGGCAGAGGTTAACTTAACCAGTTCAAAGTGTCTCCCACCTCGCTATTCTCTTTTATTTTTTCCACTCATCTATAATGTTATTTCCTTCTTTCTTCTCTAAGACACTTTTTCTTTCCCTAACTTGTTTATATCAACTTTTATTTCAACCTGAAACCTTTATTTTTCCTCCTTTCTTTTAATTCCTTTGTTGTCTTTTAAAGAATAATTTGATTCCTCGTATTTTAAAATATATAAACCTCGGGCTTGTGTTTTCTGGGTTTGTTTCCTTTCTGTTTTTTATATTTATTGATATCTACAACCGTATATAACTAGCATTCCCGTCGCGGCTTCGCACACTTTCATAAGTAAAAACTTAGACTATTTTAATTAATAATTGATTTTCATTTGGTGATAGATAAAATTATTAGTCCAGTCAATAAACACATTGTAGAGTGCATAAAATATGCGATAATTTTTGACTTCACAGCTTCGTTAGTAGTTAGAAGGTAGGCATACTAAAAATCTCCGCCCCCGGGGTGTGAGCTAAGGTTGAGGGGGGGGGGGTGGAGAGAAGTTCCAAATTACGTGTTTTTCAATTATATCTCGAAAACGGTTGACACTAGAAGAATATGCTATTTATTTATAGCTAATTCAATTTACTATAAAACTAACTGTATACATATTTGTCAAAATTCCAACTGTTTTCGATATATACGTTATTAAAAATCGATAATGTTAGAAATAAAAAAAAATGTTTGCCTAATTTTTTGTTAAACATTTGCTTCAAATACCAGAAACGTAGATATGAAATTAAAGTAAATTAAATGCTTTACAATTTTGATTCCTACATTCTTTCTGAGGAACGATCGTGGAAGGGAGGGGAAGGTGCTGAACCTGTAGACAATTTTCACTTATAAATTTTTCTAATTTTCGGTGCTTTATTTATATGAGAGGTTATTGTATCATTAGATAAGAAATTTAAGGGGCTATCGAACCCTGGTGTCTTTATTTTGAAAAGTTATTTTATTTTTACAGAAAATAATTGTTTGTAACTTACTGATTAGTGTCCATAGGTACCTTCCCCCTTTGTACCTGTGGACATTAGTGGTTGTACCATTAGACATTCATTTCTTCATAGGTTTAGAGGGATAATTGAAATGATATTTAGAGAAACACATCAGCAATAATTTTTTTAAAATGTACTAAACAAAATAGAATATTTAAACAAGAAAAGTCAACTTGATTATTAAACCAAAAGGCCGACTAGAAAGGTGACAAAAATAAATTTAGCGTATGAAAGTAAATAGGAACTTAACTTATTTTTAAAATTTTTAACAAAAATTAATCTTTGTACCTATAATTATTATTAACGAGTGTCACAGACTTTGTTTTATGGAAAAAATCGAATCATTAGAGATTGTATCCATACATCCATACAAACAAAGATGTAGGAAAATGTAATTGTTTACATAATCTCCCGGTGCCATTTATAAAAGATGGCGGTGGTAATTTTCTTTTTATGTCTCTTATTTTAATTTCATAATCACTAGCATTGTCCGGAAGAATAAATTTTGGGGTTCTATCATTTGATGAAATTTTCTTCAAGTAGCAAATGTTGAACGTGAACGAGTCTACTTTATCTTTGATCAAAGCTATAAAATGCTTTACAACATGAAGCATAGCTACCAACATATATTTCTTCATCTTCAATTTATTCACCTTGTTCATAATTATTCATCAATTCATCCAAAAAATTACAATCTTCGCTTGATGGATCAGCCAAGATCACATTTGTGAAATCACTATCTTCACTATTTAAATAGTTAGTTATAAATAGTACAAGACTAAAACGACAAGAAACTGCCCGTCGTTACAGACTACTTCAACATTTACTAGACAAACGTTCAAAGCTCCCAATTAATTACAAAAGACTCATTTACATGACTGTGATTAGACCTGTTTGGACGTACGGAGTTGAGCTTTGGGGCTCTACTAAAAACCATCCAATTCATCTCGTATCCAATCCTTACAATCCAAAATCCTTCGAAAAATCCTCAATGCTCCTTACTTTGTGACCAATAAACTTATCCATAAAGATCTTAATGTTCCATATGTTTCTGATTTAGCCCAAACCAGATACCTATCCTTCCATAGTAAATTCCATAACCACTCCAATCCACTAGTCTCCCAACTTGCTTCCTCCTCCATCCCTGATAATCCTCCGAGGCGTCTGAAAAGAAGATGGCCTAGAGACCTTTTAGTGTAGATTTTATTGAAGTGCTACTAGTGAGTAGTTCTTCACAAGTTATTTGCATGCCATTGAATTCACTGTCAACACATTTACTTGTTGTATATTATTTTGTACAGTTGTAAATATCAATAAATGAAAAAAAAAAAAAAAGTTATAAATAGTGAGTGGCGAGTTTTCTCCTCTTAAAAAAAAAAAGGTTATACGAATAGTAGGTATCCAAATTTAGGCATTTTATATAACGCGGAATGCCTACAAACTTTTAATGAAATAATGAATTAATAAACAAAAAGAAAAATCTGTTGTACCTGTGGACACTTTAACTATTTGTCCACAGGTACATCTGAACGCCATGTTGTGCGGAAAGCTCTGTTTCACAAATCCCGTAAGTGATAACTGATATGAAAACATATGAAGTTATGATATATATATATCGGACAACCCAATATAATATTACTGCCTAGAAAAATTCTAAAAGTAGATCTTAAACAATTTTATATCACTGGTCGGATTGGTCAGGATTTGGAAGAAAAAAACTTAAAAATAATAATTGCTACTAAACTGTTGATCTGACAGTCTTGAAAACGTGCAACTGCAAGGAGATGCTTGCAGCACTACCAATCTAACAATTTCAATTTCCCTCTTTCCACTCTCTCTTAATTAAAAATGTCCATTGGTACAACTGTGCTTTAGGTACAGCATCTTCCCCTACTTGAAGCAAACGTTTGATAAATAGTGAGGCAACATTTGTTTTTTCCCGAAAATCACCGATTTTCAATAACGAATATCTCGAAAATGGTTAGAATTACGACAAATTTATATAAATTAAATTTTATAGGAAATTTAATTAGCTTTAATTTGTATTTGAAACATATATTTCTAGGGCCAACTATTTTCGAGATATAATTGAAAAAAACAAAAAAGTAAACTTCTCCCCCCCCAACTGTTAGCTCACCCCCCCAACATTTTTTTTATTTCTAACATTATTGATTTTTAATAACGTATATCTCGAAAACCGTTGGAATTTTGACAAATATGTATACCATATAGTTAGTTTTATAGTAAATTGAATTAGCCTTATTTTTGATCTGTAGCATATTCTTCTAGCGTCTACCGTTTTCGAGATATAATTGAAAAACACGAAATTTGGATCTTCTCCTCTCCCCTCCCCCAACCTTAGCTCACACCCCAGGGGCGGGGACTTTTAGTATGTTTATCTTCTAACTACTCCTAACGAAGCTATGAAGTCAAAAATTATCGGATATTCCATGGACTCTACACCCCTCATTTCAGCACTCATTGGCTGGACTATATGCCATTGAGCATTTGTTTTTGTTTATTTGAGCCCATTTAGGATCGCTTATGACCAGTTCCTTTGGATGCCTTCTTTTGTTCCCAATACTTCATGAGACCAGTCAATAGTTTTTCCTTTTTCTCTTCCGTCTTAGATTTTTGTCTAGTTTTAACTTTTGGTGGTTGGGACCAAGATTTCGTCATATCTATAAATTTCGATCCAACACATCAAGGTCATAAATGCCAGCCGAATTTAGGAATTTTTTGAACTTCATTAAGCCACAGACTTTTTCAGAGTCTTATAGTTTTTAATTAGTGAGATGTTCTTGGTAACCCTAGTGTTGTCCATTCTCAGAAGGTACCCACAGTACTCCGTCCGCCTACGTCACATACTAGTGTTGGTTGTTTCCAATTGTCGGTACAATTCAGTCTGTAGGATTCATCTGGGAGAAATCTCGGTTCATGAATTCGAGATCACGGAGTATGCTAGTTACTAATATATTTTTAATAGAGTTTTATTAACAAATAACACAGGTCAGCAAAAACATTTTGTTGTCCGCTGCATGATATATTTTAACTGAATTATATGTTTTAAAATGCGCTGATTTCAGAAGTGATGTCTATTTTTTTCTATCACATAAGAGTTTTTGCTAATTCAAACTGGTAAAATTGGTAAAAGCACTCGTTTATTCAAAATTATAATCAAACATGATATTTTTTTGAGTACATTATTTTGAGATATAAAGTAAAAATATTATACTTATTCGTGTATTTTATGAAAACTTTTCTTCTTTTCCTTGATACTTCGCCGAGTCCTTTTCTGATTTCCATCTTTAGTTTCCCGCTTAAGCATCCAACAGTAGTCTGCAAGCATAGTGACATCCCATCTTCCTTGGTACCGTCTCTCGATATCACGGACATCCTGGTGAAAGCGCTGCCCCTGCTCTTCACTGTAAGCTCCCAGGTTTTCAGGAAAATAGTCTATGTGGGAGTGTAAAAAATGGACCTTCAAGCTCATCTTGCAGTCTTGAGCTTCGTTTGCTTCTAGCATCCGTTGATGAATGGTTTTGTAGTCAGGATCGTTAGTATTTCCCAAAAACTTTCGCACTACAACCTTGAACGATAACCAAGCTTCTATTTACTTCTCATTCATACTTTCCACAAAGAGAGTGTCGGTTAAAAGTTTTCTTATGTCGGGGCCAGTGTAAACTCCCTCTTTCAAATTTGCTTCTGATACCTTCTGGAATTTTGTTCATAGATATTTAAAACAGTCCTTTTCTAACGATTTTACAAATTGTTTTATCAACCCCAATTTGATATGGAGAGGGGGCAACTAAACCGTTTCAGGTGGTACTAAAGTAGTATTGATAACATTTTTCTCTCCAGGTTTTAAAGTTTCTCGGGGTGGCCAATCACTTTTAGTCCAGTGCTGTTCTTTGGCTCTACTACCCCACAAGCATAAGAAGCATGGTTATTTAGTATAGCCTGCCTGCTGACCGAAAATCATCGTGAGTAACATACATATACTAATAAACATAATACTGCAAAACACATAAAAATCTATGTGATAGAATGTTTTGAATATTTTTCCTGTTTTTGGGCGGTCAAAATATATAAGATAATGTTAAAAAATCCTATGCAGTTTTGTAGTCGCAGACCTGTGTAATTAATCAATAAGGTTTTCTTTTATAGCTATGAGACGAAATATTATTCCCATTTTTTTTTTTAAAATGAGGTATCGGAACCGAGAATCGATGTTTTTGTAACGGTACCGGTACATGTACAGGTAAAATTTTGGTACCGACTCATTACTGACTTATCCATTTAAGATAAAATGTATTTTCAGTTAATTTCCTCATTGAAGTTAATGCGAACCACAAATTAACGACCCGTCATTCGAACGTTCAACTTGGGAGATAAGTTTCGGTTAATAATGAAATGAAATTATCCAGCAATGCTTGGAGTTGGCTGATGAGAGACTGAGGTGGTATTTAGCTATAAAGTAGATAGAACTGCTCCGAGTAAGTTAGTTTTGAATTTAACTCATCTATATGTTAATTCATGCGTAATACATGTTTGCTTAGCGGGAGATAGGGTCTCGGGTCTGGGGTCTCTTTCTTGTTCCAACATCCAACATCATATCGACTTAGCGCTAAGAAATTATCTCCTTTTGAAGTCACTATTGCCTGAAGGCATTAGCATTATAAAATTGGATAGTATATTCTTTAATGTATGTGTAAAGTCAAATAAAAAGATATAGTCTCAACACATAAAATTGAAATGTTTTTCTAATCAATAAAAAAAATATATTTTAACTAATTGCCACTTCTATTAGAATAATTTTATTAGAAATTTAGTATCATTCATCGTCAGTTCTAAAACATACGACATTTTAAAAACATCAGCAGTTTGTTACATGGATTATAAATACTAAAGTTTTCAAAAATGTAAGACAAAAAACCAACTATATATTGCTACTCACCTGAATAGTTCTAACAGATATCTGAAATATATCTATAGTGGAAGGTGAAGGGCCAGATAGGTTAATTTACTGGGGGGTTTTCCATAGTTTTTTCTCTGTGACTAATTTGATTTTTTCGTTCCTATTGGAAAAAAATTTGAAATATGAACGGAAATATCCAATTGGTCATAGTGAAACCCTCCAAAAAATTTCACTATGAATATATTTAAGATAGCTGTAAAATTTCCTCAGGTGAAACCAAATAGGGTCATCAGCCTTGGTCATAGTTACCACTGGTTTTGAAACCCTCCAAAAATTTCTCTTGTGATCAATTTGGAAGAATTTTACAAAAAAACAGTTTTTGTTCAACTATTTTTGAATGAGATTTCTTTTTTATTTCTTTTTAGGGCATAACTATTTTATATGTGCATTCCATACCGACCCTCAACTGGTACGGTCGGTATGGACATGTACTTGTTACTATGTGAGGGAAATCACAGTTTTTTGAAGATGGAGCAATGTTCTCCGAACTTTTTTTTTTTTTTTTTTTTTTCTCTTTTTTTCCTTTTTTTTTTTCTTGTTTTTTTTTTTTTTCTTTTTTTTTTTTCAGGCTATGAAGGCATACGGGGTTTTGACGGCTGCGGTTTCAACATGTACTCCGAAACATGTTGAAGAAATATAAAGATAAATAGGAGTTATGCCTTAAAAAGAAATATTAAGGTTTTTTTATTTTGAACCCCCCCCCCAAAAAAAAAAAAATTAAAATTAGTCAGTGATGTTTCTGCCTTATAAAAGTGTTAGGAAATAGGTTTATAACTCTGATATAAAATTTTACGAAATTCGATTAAGTCGTTTGTAAGTATGAATCCCCCCCCCCAAAAAAAAGAAACTTAAATTAATGATGTTTCACCCTTATGAAAGTGTTAGGAAATAGGTTTATAACTCTGATATAAAATTGACGAAAATCGGTTGAGTTGTTTCGAAGTCCGATTCCGCTCCCCCTCAACCCCCCGCCAAAAAGGAACTCAATTCAGTGATGTTTCATACGATGAAAGTGTTGGTACATTAATATGTAACAATTTAAAATTAAAAAAAAAATTGGTGTGACGGTCGTGAGGAACCTCCCTTAAATTAATGTTAATTACAACACCAAAACCTTACCTAAACGGCTAGTTTGACTAATCAGTTGTATACATCTACAAATAATCAAATATGGAGTCCAGGAGCTTTTAAAAAAATACGAATCATTTTAAAAACGCGTGACGGTCGTGAGTATGAAAAAGTACGAGGAAGAAAACTTACCCTGCATTGATGCAAATCTTAGAAAATACACCAAAAAATGTCTTCCAAACACATCACTTATGAAGATAACCTCACGAATTACTCTGTAGATAGCATTAATTACCACTAGCCTATTCTTGTAGAGAATATTTAAATAATTATTTAGTGTGACGGTCGTGAGGCCAAACCGAGGGACAAAAAGAAAACGGAATTTTCAGTTTCCCTTTATAGTTTAAAAATGTTTAAAAGCATGATAATTTAGTCTTCAATATATGGTCTCATACTCCAGAAAATAAAAACATAAGTTTTCTAAAGATAAATACTTAAATAACTTCCTTGAAATCTCATACTATAGCTAGGGACAAGTGAAAGTTATGAGTTTATAAGCCTTTTTGTAGCTATAGAAAAATAACAAAAATATTTTTCGAAACTAGGCTGTATGCACCAACTTTAAGGAGTCGGTGTACGTTCAAATCCACCAAAAATATTGATTTGGAAGTTTTAGTTCCATCTTAAGTCCAGCAGGACTGTGAAAAATCACTGCCACGAGAATGGCCCAGATTTTATTTCTTGTCTCACATTTCTGCAAACTTTAGTGAATATAATTTTCATATTTTATATGTCTGGTGTTTTCCCTATCACAGTAACCCTGTAAGACGGGTGTGTATTTTTAAATATTTGTTAGTATATATAATCCATGTAAAAAAATGCTAATGTTATGAAAATTTTGTATGTTTTATAACTAAAGATGAATGCTTAGCATTCGAAACTGGTTTTCTTATAAAATAATTCCAATATAAGTGGAAATTCGTTCACAAATCTTAATTGTATTGACCCTTCTATTCCACCTACCTACCTATCTCTACTGCCACATTGATAAATATCATTTAAAATTAGTTGCTTAGTGCAATGAAATTATTACAGTCTGTAAGGATAAAAAGAAGGGAATCCAAAAAAAAAAAAATATTTTGTTTTTTTTCTTAACTGATTTCTAAAATCTCTAAAACAGTAGGCTAAACGCCTATCTCTTAAGGATATCTTTAGACGTGTAATTAATTAAAGTCAAATTTTGTGAAAAACAAATGTTTCGATTAGAAGCATTTTTGTATATATTTTTGGTGGTTATTGTTATTATTTATGAACGAAGCACCCCGAACACTGTAAGCAACTTCTGTATTTCCAAGATTGATAACCGCAAAGTACTAGACAACTCTTGGTTTCTTCTTTTGTTTTCCCCTACTTTAACTGTGGATCCATAGTACATTGAGGGGGTGAATTTTAAATGAAATTCAATAACCTAACGAACAATTTGATTGAAAGTAAGAAAATATTATAAATGTCAAGCTCGATATAACATTTACATTTGTAACCTCTCATGAAGAATGGTGCTCCCCACTTATCAGTTGATCAAACCTCACTGCGCACCACATATTTATCTCTTTTTTATATGGAAATATAACTGAAAATATTTAAATTTTATTATTGTTAAACCTTCCTTGAACTATGAAGATGGTGTAGTTAACATTTGAAACTGATAGGTTCAGTAATTTTCGCGGTTAGTGATCACGAACGAAAAATGGCTTGTCCTTTTAAACAATAGTATAGATTTTAAAATTAAAATATTTTACTGTTTGAATGAGTTATAGTGTAACTTATAAAATAATGTAAAGCTTTCAAATTTAATTAAACACAACTTCCTAAACATCCATCTTACTGTTTATTTTAGAAAAGTCTTGAAAACAAACGGTCAAAGACGACGTTGCGCATAAATATTCATTGCCGAGGATTGGACACTGGCCAAACCACACAGGGTCCACATGCTCACAATTATTTCACCAGAGGTCGGGGCATTTCCGTCAGTTTGATCGTTGTTTGTTTTGTTTTTTTGTTAGTAAAGCTACATGAATATATGACGCTGTAGGATCGTAGACTTGTGTAGATGAATTATTAAAAACACAAATAATAAATCTTATGACATCAATTTGATTAGTGACCTAAAAATCAGAAGGTAGTCTCACAACAGTTCTGTACCAGAAGGTTCCAGGACCATCCTATTTTAGGACCTTTTAGAAGGACCAAGAATTATATGAAATCAAGTTGAGAGACTAGTGGGTTTAAGTAGATATAGAATACTTAGTTCGGACCAAACAAGCAACTTATGAGTTGTGCGATTATTTTTGACTTCACAGCTTTGTTAGGAGTAGTTAGAAGGTAAACATACTAAAAGTCCCCGCCCCTAGGGGGGGGGGGGTAAACTAACCGTGGGGGGAGGGGAGAAGGTCCCATTTTTGGGTTTTTCGATTATAACTCGAAAACGGTGGAATCAGGAAAAATATGTTACAACTAAAAATTACACCTTCTTAAATTTCCCGTAATATTAATTCTATATAAATTAGTCGAAATTTCAACGGTTTTCGAGATATACGTTATTGAAAATCGGTGACTTTCGGAAAAAAAAATCAATGTTACCTCACTATTTGCCAAACATTGCTTCTAGCACATTTCAAGATCGTTTCTCGGAAAAAATATCAGAATTAAAGTTGCGGAGCATTGAATTAAATTTAATTTTATTTATACGTTTCTGACACTTGATGCAAATGTTTTCCAAAAAGTGAGGTACAAATTATTATTTTGCGAAAATTATCGATTTTCAATAACTTCTAAGGCGACCTGTACCATAAATTTCAAAGTGGTACTTTGGGGGTACTTTTTAGTAATAGATCATTTTAGTTTAAAAAATACTTTAGTTTGCGGCACTTTTCAGAAAATTATATTATAGGTCAAATTATAAAAAAAAATATTTTGAGTATGGCTTACTCAGCCATAGGGTATAACATAGCTCAGAGGGTATAACGATCGTCTATATCCAATAATTATAAAAGAATAATGAAAAAATATCAATAGGATGATACACAACTTTAGATTGAAAGAATCAATAGTTTTAACAAAATTTGACCTGTCGAGTTAGGTACTACTTTGAAATCCACCTCCAAAAAACGAAAGAACCTTTGATAATGTTCCATAAACTACTTAACTATACACCTATCACAATAGTTTCATTATGACTTTTTTCCTCCTAGATAGGCCATTCGTCCCACTGTGCTTGGGTTCAGTAAGTACATACAGCCATTCCTGTCTATCTTCCGCCTTCCTCCTCCAACCATTCACACCCAGTTTTCTTTCGTAGGTCATCTTGAACGTTGTCCAGCCATCTCAGCCTTGGCCTTCCTCTTAATCTCTTTTCTTCTCGGCCTGCCGTTCATTATCTTTTTTGGAAGTCTATCTTCCGTCATTATCAAGGCACCATTTCATTATATAATTTTTTTTAAATTCTTTGTTTATATTTTTTTATGGGAATAAAAATTTTAAATATCGATATATAGTATTTCGGCTATCTTAAGGCATTCTTATTTAAAAAGTCCAATACATATAAAAAATAATTATAAGTCAAAATGAGCAAGGTTCAGTTAAGTACATAAAGTTTTTACTAATTTTGTAGAGTTTTTGTGAATTAGTAGATTTTTTGATTGATTATTGATCAAAAAAATATTATAAAACTAAACTATTTTACGGCCATTTATAATATTACAGTGAATATGCGATTTAAATGGAAAAATATATTCCACCCGCCCTGGCCAGACGTACTCAACTTTGGAACTGACTCACAGACTGTTTTCGAAGAACAGGTATTACCCACCCGTTTCCTGTTGCCTAATGTGCTTGGGCCTCGCTGTGCTACACTGGCTTATTGACAAGTATATTACATATTTTTTAAAAAGGCGGCGAAATTGCCACCCGCGCGCCCGCTGGAAGGTTAAACTACGTACCTAAAGCTAAAATGCTAGGATCCTAGCATAACAATGACGCACCCCAATGTTAACGGGTGACACAATACTCAGCTGCTTTAGGAAACGTAAAGTGCTATTACCATCTCGGATTGTTTGAATAAGAGTCGTAACAGAAAACAGCACAGCATTCAAGAACGAAAATCAGTTATTTAATGCCGCGTATTAAGCATTAAGGCTGCAATATGTTTACAATTTGGATAATAAGTAGAAATAATATTTTCAAGACTATTTATCTACTTAAAAGATTTACTAAACCTTCTTTGAAATCTTACTAGACAAACGATCAAACCTCCCAATCCATTTCAAAAGACTTATTTACATGGCTGTTATTAAAACTATTTGGGCGTACGGAGTTGACCTTTCGGGCTCTACTAAACCATCCAATTCATCTCGTATCCAATCCTTACAATCCAAAATCCTTTGAAAAATCCTAAATGTCCCTTGCTTTGTCACCAATAAGCTTATCCATAAAGACCTTAATGTTCCATATGTTGCTGAGTTAGCCCAAACCAGATACCTATCCTTCCATAGTACGCTCCATAACCACTCTATTCCATTAGTTTCTCAACTTGCTTCCCACTCCATTCCCGATAATCCTCCGGGGCGTCTGAAAAGAAGATGGCCTAGAGATCTGCTAGTGTAGAATTTTTACTGAAGTGCTACTGATGAGTAGTTCTTTTCAAGTTATTACATGTTATTTTAATCGTTATCAGCTCATTTACTTGATGTACACATTTGTATAATTGTAAATTTCAATAAATTGATATATATATATATATATATATATATATATATATATATATATATATATATATATATATATATGGATAAATTTCTTGACTGTTACTATTAAATGTTTAGTAATGTTCTTGAGGTTCAGTCTTAAAATAAAAAAACAACTATTTTGGCGACGTTTCGAGATTATATTGTTCTCATAATCATGCCCTACAGTGAAAAAAAAAAGGTTACAATAAAATTATATAAGTTATATAAGTTATTTCAAAACATACATTTGGGAATACCCACACAGTCCTTTTAACTTAATTTTTAAGAAATAGGGTTTTTCCCCACTAATGAACAAGGAATTAACTGTCTGTTTAAACTCACTTCCCGAGGTTAGTTGTGTACTAGAATTGTTGGTCTATTCATATCCACCAGTAACATTTTAAGTGGCTTCATACTCCTCTATGTTCTGTAATTATATACATTTGTATTACCCTACACATGTTGTTATATACCTACCTGTACTGTAGCTAACTTTATGTTTTGAAATAACTTGTATAACTTATATAATTTTTTGTAACCTGTTTTTTTCACTGTAGGGCATGATTATGAGAACAATATAGTCTCGAAACGTCGCCAAAATAGATTTTTCATTTTATGACTGAACCTCAAGAACCTATATATATATATATATATATATATATATATATATTTATAATATATATATATATATATAAATTCTTTAAAATCGTTTGAATTTGAAAAACGTGCTGTGATTGTCGTTTCTATATTGAAGGATATATCTTTTTTCAACTACTCATTTTCAAATCGAACTTTTCCAATTGCATAATATATACATAATTTATTAGTCGAAACCATATCCACCAGTAACATTGATAGATTGCCATTGATTCTTGAAAAGCTTTAGCTGCTCGAGAAGTTATAACTTCTTGACATTTTCAGATTACTCGTTCCTTCGCCAGTGAGTGACATTTCAACTCCCTCCACTTTCGACCTGCCTTCTCGACACATCGATTCAATTGATAATATCAGTTTATTGCTATGTTATAAATAAATCTTCGTAGTTCGGGAATCACCTGTGGTGTAGTGGTTAGCATAGCAACCTACTAAACCCAAGATCACGGGTTCGCAGCCGGCAGATGACCTTAGGATTTTTTAAATCCCGGGTCCGTAAAATCCTTCGGAAGGGACGTAAAATGTGGGCCCCCTGTGCGATGTCAGGTACCCGTTAAAGATCCCTATCCTAATTATACCTGGATAGGCAAAATTTAGGACTCCAATCGTTGCATCGTCCGATTAGCCATAGCAGCGTAAAGTGACGTTAAATGAAATAAATAAACTATCTACGTAGTTCGTAACTGCAAGGTGTATCACAGATATATACATACACACTCAACCTTAAAACACTGTCTAGCGAAGTCAAGAAGGAAGGAGAGAGAAAAAAAAACCAGTGTGCCCTTGTAATTTGTTTTAAAATTTTCCATAAAATATTTTAATGTGGCTTATAACTTCGGAAGACGGAATTTTGTGTGAAGCGTTTTGTTTGACACGTTGGGAAGTGAGTCTGTTATTATTGAAATATTAGATTAATTAAACTTAAATGTTCATATTTTTCGTATTGGCTATTATCCCACAAAAAATAAAAATAATTTAGTTCGTAAAATGATTCCTGATTTTGTAATAAGGATTTAGGGAAATGATTAACTGGATTAGTAATGCCATGGAATCACTGTTTCCCCCCTGCTTGAGCTTAAAATAACTGTTTATCAATTGTTATCTTTTTTCGATTTATTTCGATGTTTAAGTCTTTTTTTTTTAAGGGGAAGTCATTTTCGTTCCTTCTAACAAAAACACCTTTTTTCATGTTGCAACTAATGTTAACTTCTCTTGCCCTTTCTCATAAAAAAAGATGTGTAAATAAGAAAAATTTCAAAATTGAAGTAATTGAAGTAATGTTGTTAACTTCTGTTAATATTTCGGATATAACAAAATATCAATATACAGGGTTAGTACCTCTTAGTGTAAAAAAACTAGAACTAGATTCAAAATGTAGAAAATTGCCGCAGACCTCACCTTTCTATTCCAATCCGTTGCAGATATACGATAAATCAAAGACTTTTTTTGAGGAAACCATGTTTTTCTACAATAAAAGCTGTAATATCTCCATTTTGTCTAAATACTTTTCAAACTTTGACCACATTTTCGGATTTAGAATTAAATTTCCTATAAGAGCAAAGTACATGTAACCTTGAATTATACAAACTTGAGGTTTAAAGAACAGCTTGATCTTCACCTTACTTAGGGAAGTCACAATGTCTTATATTACTTCAACGCTCACTGTTTTTGGAAAAAAACTATCCACAAAACTGCAAATCACACAAAAGCTTGCAAATTTATTCAGCTTTCGAATGATATCTTGAAAGTAATGATTCTGTTTCGATTTCATGTAGAAGTTAATGTTGCTAACTTCTATTACTCCGCTTTACTTTTCAGATGACGAAATAAGAAAATAATAATAATAGTTTGGTTGACTGTTAATAAATGAAGAAGATGATCTGAGATGCAGTCAAGAAAAAACTTTTTATGGAGGGCTAACGTTTCGACCTGCCTTGCAGGTCTTCTTTTGGCTCATCGGTTCCGAACGTTACTTCAAGATTTACATTTCTCCGCAGTTCTTTCCTAATACTTCACCTGGAAATTTCTATTTTTATAGTTTCAACTTGGGTTGTATTTTGTTTCATAAACAAAATCAGGATATATAGGTTTATCGGTATTTGTAGTCACCGATATATCGTGTATCAATATTCAGAGCTCTAAAAATGGTCAAACGAATTTCTGTATAGTACAAACGATTCTTCCTTCTTGGGGATTATGTTGTCTGAAACGATATTGGAACTAAAGTATTTGCCTTTGGGTGGCTTAAAAAAAAAAAAAAAGACGGATAATTTAGAGAAATATATTGCTGTCGTCAGTATCAGCTGAGTCGGCGCTGTTACAGCGGCTATTACGTAAAAGTAATATCCAAAGAGCTTCCAATCTTTTAAGATTTACCAAATATCTTTTCTACTGAGATTTAGAATAATAAAGGTAGCTTCATTTTCCCATCGATATAGATCCCCACCTAATTGTTATAATTAGTATCATAAGTGATAATAATAAAATCTCAATGCGTTTGATATGCTCAGTCGTGGTAAGGTAAGGTAATGGGCTTATATCGGGTTGGATATAATTTAAATTGACACTAGATTCTGTGGTAATGACATCGAAATTAGTGAAGGGCCGTTCCGACTTAGAAGTGGAATGAGATTTTGTGTTCCGTTCCACGATTGGAACCGGTTCCAGTTTTCGACAAACACGATAAGAATATTTTAAATATTCTTATCGTGTTTGTTTTATCGTTTTTGTGTATCAAATTGTAGATGTTTTTAACTTTGTACGCTTTTAGAAATAGCAATTCAGGCCATTCGATGGCAATTGTATTGATTCAACCATTATTAACCATTCATTATCATGTGAACTTCTGCTAATTAATTGTTTGTTTTTTGCTTTTTTTTTTGTTGTAATTGTTTACGTTTTTATTTCCGTTTACATATTTTAATTTTACTATTATCCTTAAATTATAGTACGTTTAAGTCAACCACTCAATACTGCCCCCCTAAAAAAGTATTTTGTAATTTTTTTTTATAATTGATATAAATTATAAATAATTTTTATAATTATATATTGACTTGATATAACTTTTATTGTAATTAACTTTTCTAGAAAAAAGCAGTTTGCTTTTTCATCATCTTCAAGATTAAACCTGCATGTACACACTTGAACTAAGAACTAAAAAAAAAAAAAAAAAAAACACACTCACCAATAAAAATTTAAAAACAAATTTAATTTTTAGATTTAAAAAATTCAAGATTAATCCATATTAACAAATTCGAACTAAAAAGTTTTAAAAAAATAATATTTTAATTACTTAAAAACAAAAGGCAATCAACGACATTATCTACGCTTACACCTATTCACTTTATACTATATATATATATATATATATATATATATATATATATATATATAGTATACTTATTTACAATTTATGATCAGTTATTTTTGGACTCTGTGCCAAGTGCAGAAAGGTTGTTGCAAAGGCAGAATTGAACGCCCTTCTTGGCTTGCACCGACTCCAAAAATAACTGATCATAAATTGTAAATAGGTATATAAGTATCGATAATTTCGTTTTTCGTCCTTTACTGATATTTGTTTTTATGTAATTAAAATATAATTTTTTACTTGTTAGTTCAAGTTTGCACAACTTTATCAATATGAATAATCCTACAATCTTCCTCATTGGAGAGCAATAAATAATTCAGAATCGAATAAGATTTTTTTCTATACAAGTTTATTCCAAGTACTACACAAGCCGGACTGTGGTCAACTGGACTGTGTTCTGAACAATCAAAAGTTTTCCGCACCTTTTCGCTCAATGCCAACAATACCCCCATTTTTAAAACTTCTTTAAAAAGTTTCTAGAACCATTCAATATAGAAGTTCCTCCATCAGGAATTACGTGGCATAACGACGTGGGATGTTCCGTCGCTCCGGCTTTGGTTGTAGAGCAGTACGTAAGGGCGTTAAGCCCCACGAACAACTTTAACAAGAACCAAATACCTTCCATGGGTTGTGCATGTTTATTATTATATTTTTTTTTTATTAATTTTATTCCGACAGCTACTAAACATAGTCACTTATTAACCTATACCCGTATGTACCTATAAGCAGTTGAGCCAAATTAAATCGTAGCTAAAATATAATCAAAATTTAATGATAGCTATTTTCCAACTATTTTCCTGGAATCAATCACCTAATTTAATAATTAATTAATAGTTCAGTCAAATTATCATTAGTTCACTAAAAAATGACTGAAAGATTTAATCATTATTGAATTATGTGATTGATTCCAGGAAATAGTTGGTAAATAACGACAGATCATTCCGTCATTTTTTTTTTTTTTTTTTATTATATTTTTGAAATTTACGTACAAAATATATAATTTAAATGTATCAACGATTATAGGGGTACATATGGGTATAGGTCTCCAAGCAACCTACCCGTAGGTGGGCAGATGCGTTAAAGACAGAATATCCTTAGCTATGCCATCTTTTTTGGGGGTCCCGAGCCTGTGCGATGTCAGGTACTTTTTTAAAAATCCCTATCCTAATTATACCTGAAGGCAAAATTTAGGAAACCGTACAAAATATCCGATAGCATCAAGTAAATGTATTAACAACAAACGATTATTATAACATGTTAAAACTTGGAAAGAACTACTCATCAGTAGCTTTTCAGATGCTTCGGATGGTTATCGGGAACGGAGTGGGAAGCAAGTTGAGAAACTAGTGGATTTGAGTGGTTATATAGCTTACTATGAAAGGATAGGTGTCTGGTTTAGGTCTTTATGTTGAAGTTTATTGGTGACGAAGTAAGGGGCATTTAGGATTTTTTATTATTTATAGGATTAAAATTATTTATTATTTTGTACATTGTCTGGACTGTAAGTTAACTTAAGTATCATGTGTTGACGATAATAAATGCTATTTGCTGTTATGGGATTTATTTCATGAATAATTATTGTGTTTTTATTTAATACATCTGGTATCTCCTTATTATTGGATTAAGATTCACAATAGAAATTTATTTTTAAACCTAGGTATCTGTACCATAAAACGAGAACCGCTTTTTTGATTCCGACACAACACTGACTTCTGCACATAATTCCTTCAGCCAATGAACTAGATTTTATTTTTTTTAAATGTGTCATAACCCCTTCACCCACCAAACCTTTTAATTACCATTCTGTTTACGAATATTTTAAACTCAATAAGTTTCAATGTTTATTATCGCACTTATATTATATAACCTACCCTATTTTCTATTTATAACTACTCCCAATATCATATTTATGCTGACACCTTGAAAATACTAACCTTCCATCCTTCAGACATGCTAGAGGCGAAGCAGCTTGTAAGCTGCAGATAGATATATATAGCATTAACCTATAGGCAATTGAGAATAAGTTTAGTCTGAATCCAGAGTAAACAAAGGCAATCCTCATTTAAAACCTCACCTAAAAGACCTTTCCCACTATCCACTGCTTTTCCTCAAAAACCTTCCAATTCATTTCCAAAATTCCATTAAAAATCTGGGAATAACTTTTGGTCAACATCTTTCCTGGAATAACCATATTTACCAAATCATGTGGAAATCTATTTTTATTCTTAAGCAAATTTCACATTACCGTGATTCATTACCACTAGGTACTCGACAACTTTTGGCATCATCCCATCGTATTTCATCGTCTCGTATTTCCCAACTTTGACTACGGATGCATAATATATGGAGGACTCTGGTGAGCTCGAAATAAGATGTAAAAAACTAATGAACTGATTTATTAGATTTATTTTCGGGATCCCCAAATGTTCTCACATATCTCACAGGTATTCTGAAATTGGGTGGCTTTCCGACGTCAATACTTCCTAGGTGTACTTATATTTCAATCATTGAAAACAAAATAGCTCATCCTATATCCATGACCTCCTTACCGTGCGCTCCTCCATTCACCTCTTAAATTTACTAGAACCCAACCCATCAACCTGTACACACATGCGCATCGAACTCCATCCTTCGAGAAATCCTTAATTATCCGCGCTTACTCTTTATGGAATTCGTTTGGATTTCCTTTAAGCATCATCTATTTCTTAACCTCCTTAATTTTCAATCTTCCGAGCAAATGTAAAACATGAATATTTATGTAATATACATTATAATAGTATACACAACTCAAAAGACCTTTTACAAGATTTCTTATTTATTTTGTAACTTATAATTTAATTATTAATCAATTTGTATTATTATTTGTAATTATTATCTACTATATATTTGTCAAATACCACTCACTCATTTAACACGAAATCTCAGAAACCACCGAACGGATTGGAATGAAATTCGATATGTAGCTTCCTCTAAGGCCGTAGGTGGTCGCTAAGAAAGGAATTTAAAAAAATTGGCCTAGCTCGCGGCTAATTCGCGAAAAATGCGATTACAATTTTTATCGGGTGTATAATAAAAGATTAATTGTCATATGGTATTTGTAGATAAGCTAAGTTAAAAAAATAGGTTAGATGCTTAAGCCGCACACTTTGACCACAAATTAAGTTCCTTATAGTTGTAAACAAACAAAAATACGATCGATGTCGAAACCTTATAATATGATACTTTCTGTGAACTATGATGGTGGCTGCAGAGGTGGATCCTTGCAAGTTTGAGTTGTTTCGAAAAGTTATTAAAAGACTTATGTTAAAGAGGAGGTTTACAGACTTATGTTCTCAGGTGACCACATGTAAGGCCAGTTCGATGTAGGGACAAAAAAATGATAAGAATCAGTGAGTTCTATCAAATGTAAGATTCTCTTCAGTATCATCTCATGTTCTACCATGGAGAAGATGGGTACAGTATTAACATCCCTCAGCGTGACCCAAACACCAATATACCACTTCAGAAAACTGTGTCTGCAGCTGATTTTTACGCCTAAATGTTGGTGGAGCGAGAAGGCAAAGAACCTTATTTACCTTAATTTCGTAATCTCCTCAACCAATTTATACTTGATATGTATGCAAAAATAGAAACAGAAAGACTAAACTTTATTCGAAAAAATCAAAAAAGTTGAGAAGTTAAGACTATATTTACTTAAAGTATGCCATAAGAAAAGCTGATGGTCTGGTATCAGAGCTGGGTAAGATGGTAGTGCTGCCTCGAAGCTTCACTGGAGGACTGCTAAAATAATACGAGTATTATCTTAACTTTTGCAAATTGTCAAATTTACTTATTTAAATTATTCTAAGAATGGAGTTCTTCAGGTTTATTTAAGTAATAATATTATCAACGTTAAGCTTAACTTTTATTAATTTAAGTTGCCCTTCATCCTAATTATATTAAACCGTAGCGGAGCAGGGTACTTTCAGCTAGTTTATTATAAATAGTTATCATAGCTATACGATTGTCTTATGCACTGTAATCATATGTTATTCCTTACAGGGGTTGGCACCATACTCTACCCTACTTCATATGAGTTCCACCACTTGAACGGTTCCATTATCGTTCATATCGCCGCTGTTGAAGGGAAATTAATCACGAATAGTGTACCTTTATTGGCCGCGTTGTAATTTAATATCGGGTCACATTTTGAAGAGGACAACAAAAACAGCAATATCTCCTATCTATTGGAGCGGAAGGAGCCACTCACTAAACTTATTAAAATCATTTCACTTCTGTCCTCGCCCTGATATGATGATATGAGCAATATTCGTCGTTATTACTTTGTGGATGATACTGATTTTTTGATTGAGTCGAATTTGTAAAATAACAAATGTAAATTTTTATTTATTTTTTTAACATTTCATGATATACCCGCAACTGTAATAGGTATTCAGTGATATAATCAGTCTTTCCTTATTTGGAGTATTTAAGAGAATGAAAGCTTAATCAGCACCAAGCAGTCAAATTTACATAAATAAAATTATTAATCGATGAATTATTAGCCACTTCAATGAATTTGTTTATATTCGAAGACTAGTTTAGAAAGTTATTCATTTGCTATCAGTTCTAAGAACATTAAAACCACGCGAATATCATTCACTTCTGACTACTTCTCTCCTTCCTTCTCTCTTCCCACCTTTTCTTCATTCTTTCCGATTGCTGCTTCCTTCTTTCTTCGGTCCACGCTATTTCTTTTCTCGCATCTTTCCTTCCCATAAGAACCTTGATTACATTTAGTTTTTTCCTGTATTCATCCCTATCAAAACAGTCCTGGTCTTTTATTCCCAGTTTCTCAGTTTCTTCTTACATCTGTTTGACATATCCCCCAGAACTCTTGTATCCTCTGATTTTATAGAAGATTTCTCTATTTAATCTTTCTGGGCCCATCCTCACCATATGCCCATAGAACTTTAATCTTCTTATTCTAATGTCTGTTTCCAGATCATTTATATCCTTGTAAATTTCTTTATTAGGTCTCAACCTAAAGCCTTCTTCTGTCTTCCTTTGTCCGTGAATTCTTCTTTTTACATTTATTAAAATTTACAACTGTACAAAATAAATAAATCAAGAAAATGTGCTGATAGTGGATAAAATGACATGTAAATAACTTGTGAAGAACTACTCACTAGTAGCACTTCAATAAAATCTAAACTAAAAGGTCTCTAGGCCATTTTCTTTTCAAACCCCTCGGACGATTATATCGGGAATGGAGAGGGAAGCAAGTTGGGAGACTAATGGATTTGAGTGATTAAAGAGCTTACTATGGAAAGATAGGTATCTGGATTGGGCTAAATCTGCAACATAAGGGACATTAAGATCTTTATGGATATGTTTATTGGTCACAAAATAAGGAGCATTGAGGATTTTACGAAGGATTTTGGATTGTAGGTGAAGCCCCGTAGCACAACTCCGTACTTCCAAATAGGTCTTATCACAGTCATGTAAATGAGTCTTTTGTAATTAATTGGAAGCTTTGAACGTTTTCCTAGTAAATGTTGAAGTAGTCTGTAACAAGCAGTTTCTTGTCGTTTTAGTTTTGTATGTGGATTCCAAGTAAGACGTTTGTCAAAAATAAATCAAACGATCAACAAATTGGTACAAAGATATTTATTAAATTTCCAAAATATAAAACAAGAAATTAAGAATAAATTCATCTGTACTTAAGAGGGTTCTCGATAGTTTTATGCAAACATTTTTTAATTGCTAACGTCGCGTAATGATCTTTTTAAAAATATTTTCAAAACAAAATTTTATATATGTAGTTCCAAAAGGAAATAAGAGTCACTAAAGGTACGCACGATGCTGTAGAAGGATCAATACAATTCAGATGAATATACTTTTTAATATTTTTTCTAACTAGTTTCTAATCTTAAATATTCATCATCAGGTCAAAAAAACATCTAAAATTTAAGATATGTAATCAAAAATATCAGTACTCATCTGAAAAGGTAAAACGAAGACTTCTCAAAGATGTCAGGACCTTGAGTGGACTAAATGTGTACAGGCGAAAGGATCAGGTTTTCTATGTCCCTACTGGAAACATATTAGTTTTGAACTCTATTATTACTTCTAAACTAATCCTGAATTTTTTTTTAACGACTAGATAAATAATTCCAGTAGTTCCATTTTAAATTTGTTTAATCTTTTTTTTTTTTTTTTTTTTTTTTTTTTTTATTTATTATATATAACATGTTTGTCAAATTAAATATGTTTTGAATTTCTATATGTTTTTGTAACTAATGATTGATGTTTAAAATTTAAAATAAAAAACTTTCGGAAACAAAGCTAATTATATACATACGTGCTTAATAATTTTAAATCTTCTACTTCTTCTTTCGGATTTGGCCATCTTTGGACCAGGTTCAACAATTCATTCCTTGCTCTTCCGTTCTTTCCAATATCTCTTCATCACTTCTGCTTCATGTTTCCTCCTTTCACCTCACCACTGTCTATTAATTTGTGTTTTTACTACTTCTGGAAATTTGATCTTGTTGACTACTGTCCTAAATTTGTCTCTGTCCCAGATTGAATCCCGTTGTATATTTGCCACCATCATATCTACTTTACCTTCCTTATCCATGTATTCGTTTGATTCAATCAATAATTTATGATTAAAATATAGTTTTAAAAAAAACAAACAGTAAAAATGTTTTCTAGAACGTAAAACAAAATAATGAGCTATTTCATCTTAAAACAAAAGAAAAAAAAAAAAAAAAAAAAAAAAATATATTTTTTAGGGAAATCTTACCTAAAAAATTTATTTTTTAAAAATTGAATATCAATAAATTCAAGTCATTTTTGTCATAACTTCTATTATATTTCAATATATGTTTTGGAACATTGTCCCATCTTCAGGTTTTCTGTCTGTAGAATTATCAGAATGCTACTCAATTTTCTCAATACTCATTTTAGCTGAATTTATCCTCGAATAATGAGGATTGTGGTTTTTGAATGCCATCCACTAATTATTTAATTTAATTAATTAGTTTAAATGTAAAGGATAGGACACTGTTTCGAAACATGTTGCAACTATATTAAAATACAATAGAAGTTATACCAAAAAAGACTTGAATAATTAATTAAATCTCCTTCAGCATAAAATGTAATTAAATTATCATTTTTTTTTTTGTTCATTATATTTGTTGATATCCTTTATCCGGCGTTCTCCTTTATTCAACCCTGATTCGGCCCTAGTAGCGTCGGATAATGGAGAGTCTGTCGTATATCAGATGCTGAATTTGTACGATGGCTTTGATGTTTGTCAAGAGTGATTCAGCGATTTGGGCTTCTTCAGCAGCAGCCTTATTACGTTATATAAATTGCTTCGTTTTTTTTTTCTCTTTATTATTTTTTTTCCATTCCGCTATCTTCCCCCTCCCTGACCCTTCGGGATGCGCAAATGAGCCTTCAAACGCAATAAAGGGGCGGATTATAATAGGCCTGAAGAATCCGTGCCCCAGGGCCGAAAGGGGATCAGGGGCATTGTTGTTGTATTAGCTTGCCCCCGGGCTCCTGTGGTTGCAAGTATTAGATTTTAGCAAGGCGTGATTAACGAGAGAAGGGGACTCTATGACATGGCTATTCTGGATAACTATGGTAGAAAAAAAATTGAAGGGGAGAAAATTTCGTTTATGTTACTTTATGATTAAAAATAACAAAGATGAACTAGATTTTTTTTGTTTACCAATATTAAGTACGATTATATATAAAAAAATCGTCCCTTAATTTGCAAAAGTACTCGTTGTTTTCGACTGATAACACAGATCTACGGCTAAAAAACTGCAAAGGATTTTTTAACATTTTCTTATAGATTTTGACCTCCTCAAAACAGGAAAGATATTAAAAAATTCTATCACATAGGTTTTTATGTGTTTTGCAGTATTATGTGTATTATTATATATATACAGTGAAGTCCATTTGTCCGGCATCTAACAGTCCGGAATGCCCGATAGTCCGGCATCGCTCTGAAAATCTGTAAAAATTTGGTTTTCTCAAAAAGTGTGTCTTTAAAGCAAATAAAAACTCTCGAGGGCTATTCGAGAATGAGCCTGTTGAACAAGAACTAACCGATGAGGACATTATGAACAGTGTAGTAAAACCTCAGCCTAATCAAAATCTTAAAGAAAGTGACTCAGATACCGAAACGGAAGAAAAGAAAAAAATCAGTTGGGAAGAAGCTGGAGAGTCACTAAATAAGTTTATCTCTTTCGCTGAGGCTAGTACTAGCTACAGTGCTTCAGAAATTATTGATTTCCATATCTTTAGAAGTGAATTTTAGACTAAATGCCTAAAGCCAAGAAAACAAAATGACATTCATGAATTTTTTTTATCTAATTGAAATATGTTTTACAGTACGAGTACATACATACATTATATGAAATGTAAAATAAACTTTGTTGTGTGTATTTGCATACTGTATTTGTAGTTTAATTATTAACCTAATTGTTCTTATAATTACGATTTATTTATGTACAACATACATTTGTTTTACGGCAAAGCCTACACTAAAAGGAAGGGGCACCGCCCGATAGACCGGAAATTTCGGTAGTCCGGCACCGAGCCGGTCCCGAACGTGCCGAATTATCGGACTTCTACTATGTGTGTTGCTCACGATGCTTTTGGATCAGCAGGCAGGCTATACTAAATAACCATGCTTCTTATGCTTGTTGGATTGTAGAGCCAGAGAACAGCACTGGACTAAAAGTTATTGGCCACCTCGAGGAACTTTAAAACCTGGAGAGAAAAATGTTATCAATACTACTTTGGTACCAACAGAAAAGGTTTTGTTTCCCCACTCTCCCTATCAAATTCGGGTCGATGAAACAAGTTGTAAAACCGTTAAAAAAGGATGGGGCTGTTTTAAATTGTTTGTTTATTTCGTTTAACGTCACTTTATGCTGCTATGGCTAATCGGACGATGCTACGGTGGAAGTCCTAAATTTTGCCTATCCAGGTTTAATTAGGATAGGGATCTTTAACGAGTACCTGACATCGCACAGGCTCGGGACCCCCATTTTACGTCCCTTCCGAAGGACGGCATAGCTAAGGATTTTTTACTCCCTTTAAAAAAATCCTAAGGTCATCTGCCGGGCTGCGAACCAGCGATCTTGGGTTTAGTAGGTTGCTATGCTAACCACTACACCACAGGTGACCCCCGACTGTTTTAAATATCTATGTACAACATTCCCGAATAAACGAGCGCTTTTACCAATTTGTTGTGTTTGAATTAACAAAAAAACTCTTATGTGGTAGAAAAAAATAGAAATCACTTCTGAAATCCGCGCATTTCAAAACATATAATTCAGTTAAAATATCTCATGCAGCTGACAAACAAAATTTTTTAAATTAATATAATACCTTCATTCTCACCAATCCTCAATTCTTTGTAAGACCCTAAACGAATCTTTATCTTGTCTTAACGAACTAATACACAATAACCTTAAAGTTGCTGATTGACACAAACTAGATACCTTTTCTTCCATAATCCTAACTGTTAGATCACTAATACATTCTAATACATTTGTGATCACTAATCTCGAGAACTTCTGAACCAATCTGTACCAAATTTTAAACACATCATCTTTATAGCACAAGGAAGATTTAGCAATAATAAAATCTACTTATTTTCAATTAATATGTTGTTAAAAATGTTATAATATGTGGATAACAGTGAACTTTAAAAATTCAACCAATTGGAGGCGGGCGTCATTTTACATGAGAGGTTTCAAAGGTGCGGTGTTATATAGATCTTGAAATCTATAATAAAATTTATTTATAATTAATTAAATTATTACAAAAGCATTAAATACATGGTGTGACATGTGGATCCCAGTGATGTTTGAAAATCGACAAATATGTTTGCACTATTTCGTAATAGAGTTTGGTTATGATAAAACTACTGAACACATCTGTACTAAATTTAAACTATACCATCTTCATAGTTCTAGGAAGATTAAACATTAATAAACTTTACCTGGCCTATCACTCCATGAGTGAAGGGACAGAATTGGTTGGAGGATTCCTAGGATGAGTGTATATTGTAAATGAAGTATGATAGTATTTTTAACTTTTAAATTAATTCTGTTTTATTTTTATTACTACTAATATATATATATATATATATATATATATATATATATATATATAAATTTATTTTTTATACATTTATTTTATTTTTTATTACATTATATATATATATATATTTTTTTTTTCCTCTTATGGTAACCCCATAAAAGGACCGTTCATTGATGTTTTTTTATGCCGTTACAGGCATACTACATGTATGATATGTGTTATATTATATTATTTTACTTATCAGTGATTGTACTTAACCAACAGTTTATTTGCGTGTTGTTACAATAATGTAATGAAATTTGAAATTTTATGAACTTTGTGTGGTTGTAAAAAAAAAAAATGTGTATGTAAACATATAATCGTTGGTTGGAGGAAAAAAAAAATCATAACATTAAAAAAAAAAAAAAAAAAAAAAAAATAAATAATAATTTAAAGAGCAAATAAACAATTAATATTTAAACAAAAAATAATATCGAAAAATAAATTAAACTTAATAAGCATATAGGTTCGTCAGCAAATCAAATCAAAATCGATATCAAAATATATATATATATATTTATATTTATATATATATATATATATAATATTTTTTTACCCTCTATCTATATTGTATATTTTATATTGTTTGTATAGTACGAGTATATTACATATGTTGTATGTATAGTATAGTGCATTTCAGTCCTCTTTTTTTATTTATTTATTTTTTTCATTGTACATAATGTGTGATTGTAATCATACGCTATATATATTATTTATTGCCCACATTTCTGGCAGATTGTAATAATTAATGAATAAAAATTTAAAAAAAAAAAAAAAAAAAAAAAAAAAAAAAGTACCTATACCATACAATAGTAAAAATTTAAATGTGCAATTTTGAGTGGTGGAAACGAAGTTTGCCACACTGTAATATTTTTTTATGGTTAGATATTGAAATCCAATCAGGTTAAATGAACAAAATTATTTTTGCAGAATTTAAATTATTACCAAATATACATTTTGAATTTTTTTTTCTTTTTGATATTATGTGTAAAAATATTATTTATAGGCCTTAATATAATTTATTAGACACTGATAATGCAGTCCATTATTTGCAAGAGTTTCTTAATAGTCTCTATTCCTCTGGATTATCAACTCATTGATTAAAACTAAACATTGGATGTCTAATTATGTTTTAACGTTACCTTCTTTTTATTTATTTATTTTTTTTTTTATTCTTTTATTAATAGAAATTTACAACTGTATTTAAAAAACACATCAAGTAAATATGCGGTCTATATTAGACATAATGACATGAATTAAACTTGTAGAGGAACTACCCATTGGTAGTACTCTAATGAATATTTACAAAAGAGGATCACGGGGCCATCTTCTTTTCAGACGCCTCGGAGGATTGCCAGGAATGGAATGGGAAGCAAGTTGTGCAACAAGTGGATTTGGATGAGCAGTGAGTTTATTATGAAAGGAAAGGTATCTGGTTCGTGTCAATTCAGCAACATATGGGATATTAAGGTCGTTGTGGATCAATTCATTTGTGACAAAGTAAGGAGCATCTAGGATTTTTCGAAGGATTTTGGATTGGAGTGATTGGATGCGGGAAGAATTCGATGGTTTGGTGGATTCCCATAACTCTATACCGTAAGTCCAAATAGGCCTGATAATCGTCATATAGATGAGTTTTTTGTAGTGTATCGGGAGATTTGAACGTTTGTCAAGTAGGTGTTGTAGTAGTCGAAATCGACGTGCAGCTTCTTGTCTTTTCAATCTTGTATGAGGGTTCCAGGTAAGTCTCTTGTCCAGATAAAATCCAAGGTATCTTATCTGTTCTACATTATTTAATGGTACTCCATTAAAGGATACAGGAGGACAGGATGAGGTAGGTTTTCGACGTAGGGTAAAGGTTATTTGCTGGGATTTATCTTAACTCTCCAGTTATGACACCATTCTTCAAGGGAAGTAATATGTGACTGGAGTGTCTGGGATGCAGCAAATGGATCATCATTGACTGATAACACGCTTGTGTCATCAGCATAGGTTGTGAGAATAGTATTAGGATGGGTTGGGATATCAGCTGTATACACTGTATAAAGGATGGGACCCAGGATACTACCTTGAGGAATACCAGCGGTCTGGGGAAAGGTGGGTGAGTATGTAGAATCGTGGTTAATTTTAAATACTCTATCAGAAAGATAGGATCGGAGGATGAGGAAATATGTAGAAGGAAGGAATTGGGGAAGTTTATAAAGCAGACCTGGGTGCCATACTCGGTCAAAAGCCTGTTCAACGTCAAGAAAGACACCCGTGCAATACATCTTGCGCTCCAGTGCAGATGAGATAACGTCCACCACACGATGGCATTGTTGGATAGTGGAATGAGACTGGCAACGTTACCTTCAAACACCTAATCAGTGCATTTTTAACCAGCTCATTACTGACGTTTGTAAAACTATCATTGAAGAAATAATACTTAATTGTATAGTTAAATACAAGATTTTATCGATACACAAATAAAACTGCAATTTATTTAAATTTACCTAATTTCTTTACTAACGAGAGCGAGCGAAGCCGCGGCGGGGATTCGTGATGGCGATATGGACTCGACATCTTCTAATTTAGAAGTATCATTTAAATGCTACAAATTATTCATGTCATAAATTACACAAATACTATATTTAATTCTTTCTCTATGTATCTATACCTGCACGAAGTTGAAAAGGCAATGGACAAAATATTTTCTGACTACCTAATCATTTAATTTTCATTCTATGAATCGCCATGTTAAAAGAAACCAACTTTTTTAGATATGTCAATAAAAAATATTAAATAATTACTTTCAAAGTACAATATTCCAAAAAATCATTAATATATGTTTTTGTTTGTTTCAGATTCTCCCTGTAGCTAAGGTGCTTGATTCCTTGGCAAAAGGTACGTGCAATTTCTTTTTTTTTTGTTTTCGTGACTAATGTAATGAGGTATAGAGACATGATACATGGAGGCAAGCCCATTTACGCATAATGGTATAGAAGGATCAGTACGACGAGGATCGATGAATTGAGAGCCATTTCTTTTTGATTATTTTCCCAAAGACTATAATGTTTTGCATTTTTTTTAAAAATTATAATAATAGTTTATCATTCGGAACTAGTTTCAAAAAAGCAAATTAATTCTGATAAAAACTTCAAATAATTTGTCAACCCTAATTTTTATAGTAGTTTGTTCGAAGACTGGTTCAAAATGTTAGATATCTTCTTTTTTTTTTTTTTTTTTTTAAATCAATTTATTGAAATTTACAACTGTACAAAATGTATACATCAAGTAAATGTGTTGATAACGATTAAAATAACATGTCAAAACTTGAAAAGAACTACTCATCAGTAGCATTTTATTAAAACATCTGCACACAGAGATCTCTAGGCCATCTGCTTTTCAGAGGCCTCGGACGATTATCAGGAATGGAATGGGAAGCAAGTTGAGAGACTAATAATTTGAATGGTTATGAAGCTTACTATGAAAGGTAGGTATCTGGTTTGAGCTAAATCAGCAACATATGGAACATTAAGATCTTTATGGATAAGTTTATTGGTCACAAAGTAACGGGCATTGAGGATTTTTCGAAGGATTTTGGATTGTAAGTATTGGATAAGGGATGAACTGGATGGTTTAGTAGAGTCCCAAAGCTCATCTACGTATGTCTAAATAGGTCTAATCACGGTCAAGTAAATAAGTCTTTTGTAATTAATTGGTAGCTTTGAATGTTTGTCTAGTAAATGTTGAAGTAGTCTGTAACTTAAATATCTTGAGTTATAAAAAGATGTTTTGAATGCCTGCTCTAATGTTACCAAAAATAATGATAGAAAACAAGCTTTCGTTTAGCTGAATAAATACTCCAATGCAAGTTGTTTTAATAGTGTACCAGGGCTTACAATGTAGTTTTAAGGGACTTGTACACTTCGATCTGAATCCATGTTCAGTTCTTGTTTGTACAAGTTAAGTTTAGATTAGCATCTCGTTCATACTGACACTGTTTGGAGGAGTTTCAGAAGGCTCCTACTTGTAAACATAACAAAAACCACTCTTACCTTAAATTTTACTGTCATTAACTGAAAATGGTGCTCTAATAATACTGTAAAATGCAGTACAAAGATGATAATAAGAGTAAAAATATTTATTACTTTTGACACGCGTGATGGTTTAGAAGGATCAATGCAGTTAGGATGAATGAATCAATTGGCACTTAAGTTGGAATTATTTTTTATTTTAGACTAGTTTCGAATGTTACACATTTATCATCAGTTCTAAGAAGGCAAAATTGAAGGGCATCTTAAAGCTATAAAGTCGAGGAGTTTACTTGTTTATAACACTATTAAAATCAATGAAATCCACCCATCTACAAGAGAATTACAGAAAACAAAGCTAGTAATTTTTTAGACTTTCGATTTATTGATTTATTTTGTGTTAACGTCCTTCCTTATGTACTCCAACTAGGGTAGAAAGGACGGGTTATCCAACTGGTTACCATACTTTTTCTAGCCATAGTGGGAAGATCAAGATTTATTTCGTGGATTATCACGAATGAAATTTTAACCCACCCACGTCGGATTCGAACCCATGACCTTTAGTACAGAGCTCCCTGAGACCCTTGGCCCAACTCGCTCTGCCTTCGAGTTCTCTTAGACTTCCGAATTATATTAAACAAGATACGCACGATAATATTGAAAGATCAATACCAGGTATGCAAGTTTAAAATGTCGTTTATTTCTTAAAATATATACACAGTAATTTAAAAAAAAGTATAATATATTTTATTCAAAGTACTGACCCTCGCTTTCTACACATTTTGTCCATCTCTCGGGCAATATATGGATACCATTCCAAAAGAATGCTTCATCTTTATTTGAAATCCATTCATCGAGCCATTTTCGTACGTTTTCGAAATTGTTGAAGTGTTGCTCCGCCAATGAGTGTCCCATCGATGAGAAGAGGTGATAATCAGAAGGCGCCAGGTCAGGTGAATACGGCGGATGGGGTAGGAGTACCCAACCAAGCGAAGAAATCGTTTCCTTAGTCAATCTGGCTGAATGTGCAGGAGCGTTATCATGCTGAAGAATGACTTTGGCGTGCCTGTGAGCCCATTCTGGGCGTTTTTCGATCAATGCGTGACTCAAATTGATCATTTGTTGTCGGTAGCGCTCGGTATTGACTGTTTCGCCGGGTTTGAGAAGCTCGTAGTAGACTACTCCCTTCTGATCCCACCACACACACAGCATTGTCTTCTTCCCAAAACGATCCGGTCTTGCACTCGATGTGGATGGTTGTCCTGGCGTTACCCATGATTTTTTTCGTTTGGGATTCTGAAAATAAATCCATTTTTCATCGCCAGTTACAACTCGATGCAAAAAACCCTTACTTTCGTGGCGTAAAAGCAGCATTTCGCACACAGTTTTTCGTTTTTCCATCTGTCGTTCGTTCAATTCATGTGGAACCCATTTTCCAACCTTTTGAATCTTTCCCATAGCTCTCAGGCGATCGGAAATGGCTTGCCTAGTGACATTCAACTGTTCTGCCATCATTTGTTGGGTTTGGGTATTGTCTTCGTCTAATAAAGATTGCAATTCGAAGTCCTCAAACTTTTTTGGTCGATTTTCTCGTTGTTGATCAGTAACATCAAAATCACCACGTTTGAAACTTTGAAACCAACGTTCACATGTCCTGACGGTTGGAGCAACATCGCCATAAGTCTCAACAAGAATTCGATGACATTCAGATGCCTTTTTCTTTTGATTAAATAAGAAAATCATGACATGCCGCAAATGCTCTTTATTTGGCTTAAAATTAGACATTTTTAACACCAAAGAAAGGTATGATACGTCCACGTAAACGACTTAAAAACAACTGACTTTTGTAAACAAATGACTAACAAACAAAATAGCGTTTAGAGATAAGCAAATCCTTCAATAGGCTAAGAGCGCATTCTATTGGAATTAAAACGACATTTTAAACTTGCATACCTGGTATAATTGAAACTCCTTGAATGATTTACACATCTATAATATTAAGTTTATCTAAAGATTAGTTTCAAATGTTAAGCGTTCATTTTCAGTTCTAAAAATAAAGATATAATGAAAAACAAATAAATAATCAGAATTTCTATACTAAGGTTTTGAAAAGGGCCTATTTCAGCAAAACAATCTAAACGTAATAAATGTATAGCTAAATATTTTTCAACTGTGAATAGTGTGTTTTCTGAATTTTCGTTAATGGATATAACTTTTTCTATATGATAAATTAGGTTATGAGGTTATCATAGAGATGAATATTCCTTTTCGAATCATTGTGGAGAAATTGCAAACTTTCGATAGCATTTTTCCTGAAATCGAATGATTTTGCATCAAAAAACATTATGCTACATATATAGGGCATGCAATAATAAGGCGAGGGATTCCAACTTAGAATGAATCTAACAAATCACGTAGAAATTATTTTCTAATTTTTACAATGGTTACAGACTACTTCAACATTTACTAGGCAAACGTTCAAAGCTCCCAATTAATTACAAAAGACTCATATACAAGACTGTGATTAGACCTATTTGGACGTACGGAGTTGAGCTTTGGGACTCTACTAAACCATGCAATTCATCTCGTATCCAATCCTTACAATCCGAAACCCTTCGAAAAAATGCTCCATATGTTGCTGAGTTAGCCCAAACCAGATACCTATCTTTTCCTAGTAAGCTCTATAACCACTCAAATCCACTAGTTTTTCAACTTGCTTCCCATTCCATTCCCGATAATCCTCCGAGGCAACTGAAAAAGATCTTCTAGTATAGAAACTAAATTAAATAGCTGCTGATAAGTAGTTCTTTTCACGTTTCGACATGTTATGATAAGCGTTATTAATATATTTACTTGAAATATATTTTTTGTACAGTTGTAAATTAAAACTTTAAAAATAAAAAATAAAATAAAAAAATTATCATACATTAGAAATGTATAAATAAACTTGATAACTTGAAACCTTTCCATTTTGACTCTCTATGATTAACCTATGATAAATGTTTAACATTTCAAACAAGTTTCATTAGTAAAATTATATTAGCTAAATTGTTATTCCATATTTTGCTGTACATGGTTGAATAAATATTATTCAAAATAAATTCGAACTGATTTGTATTAATATATTCAATATTATCGAAACCATTATCTTAAAACATTAATTACAAGAAGATTGAAGGAGCATTGCTTAAGGTTGTTCTGCCGGTCGGTGGCAGCTGCACAACTGGTTTTATCTCCACTGCCAAATTAGTCTTCGTAATTATTTAAAAAAACCTGATTTGTTTATTTATTTTTTTTTGAATCAGGAACGTGAATTTGAATTTTTGAAACCTGAATAACATGTCTTATAGATATCGTTCATTAAAAATAAAAGCATGGTCATTTATAAAATAAAAACATAGCGCAATGCTTCCGTAATCGCTGGAAGATTATCAATTATTTTTTTATTTATTTTTCTTATTTACAATTTATCGAAATTTACAACTGTACTAATATACATTAACGTTAAAAACGCTTACAATAACAGCAAAACTTGAAAAGAACTACTCATCGGTAGCACTTTATTAAAACTTCTACATTAAATGGTCTCTAGGCCATCTTCGTTTCAGACGCCTCGGAGGATTATCAGGAATGGAGTGGGAAGCAAGTTGAGAAACTAACGGATTTGAGTGATTATGGAGCTTACTATGATATTAAAGGTGTCTGGTGTGGGCTAAATCAGCAACATATGGAACATTAAGATCTTTATGGATAAGTTTATTGGTGACAAAGTAAGGAGCATTGAGGATTTCACGAAGGATTTTGTATTGTAAGGATTGAATATGAGATGAATTGGATGGTCCAAATAGGTCTAATCACTGTCATGTAAATGAGTCTTTTGTAATTAATTGGGAGCTTTGAACGTTTGTCTAGTAAATGTTGAAGCAGTCTGAAACGACGGGCAGTTTTTTGTCGTTTTAGTCTTGTGTGTGGATTCCAAGTTAGTCGTTTGCTCAGGTGGAGTCCTAGGTAGCGGATCGGGGACAGGGATTAGTGGAATATCATTAAAGGAGACTGTAGGTAAACGTTATTTGGTGGGATTTGTTTTGATTTATTTTGATTCTCCATTCTTGACAGTTTAGGATATGGGATTGGAGTGTTTGAGAGGCAATGAAGGGATCATTGTTTACTGATAACACACATGTGTCATCAGCGTAAGTGGTGAGGACAGTGGTAGGATGAGTTGGGAGTTGAGAACTTGACTTACGATAAGATCATTTAACTGATTGAGATTTTAGGTATATATTTTTTTGGCCATAATATTTTTAGATGAAATTATAGCTCTTTCGCACAATCAATGGTACGGTTTATTTAGTAAATCTGAAACATCTGAATAAATGCCAAAACATTAAATCGTTGACCATAGTCACTATCTTATTTACTTCTTCATTTAAGGTTATATCTTCTGTTCAGTTTCCAATTTTCAGTAAATAAATTGGAAATTCAGAGTCTCCTTCGGCAAGATAAATATTTATTTATTTATATGAATATTTATTTATTTATTTCCATTTAATTTGGAGCCACGGAGAAAGTCTACTGAAATCTCCAGCAAAAATAAAGGTTATGCCACCCATTAACTTAATGTATGAGGATATTTTTTTTCTACTTACCGTAATTTATGGAAGAAGAGGACAAATTAAATTGTCCGTGAACGCTATGAGTTATATCAAAAAGCAAGAGATCGACATTTTTTTGGCAATAATTTTTAATTTGGCAGAAATAAGATTCTCGATTTCACCTGGTTGGGTTTTAATTTCTAATCATAAAATAAATGACATTTTGGCAAAGATGTTTCTACCACTCAAGGCTGTAAATTCAAATTATTATTATACTAAAGTTAGTTAATGAAAACCCTCCTAGAACTACGAAGATGTAGTTAAAATTTGGTGCAGTTGGGTTTAATGGTTTTACCTTTGCTAACTCTCTTACAAAATGTCGCAAGCCATATATCGGTCGAATTTTAAACTACACAGGGAGTCAAGAACATATTTCTAGCATTTTTAATAACAACTGAAAATAATTATATTTTATAACAATTTTCTAGGCTTCTATTACCTCTCAGCTTTTGAAAAATACAATTGGTCAAAATCAAAACAGATTTTTTCAAGAGAAATTTAGAATTTTTAAATTAATAAAGTGAGGAAATGACAATTCGTAGCATTTTTTTTTTTTCGGTAGCAGTCAATTTTTTAATTGGGATGAATCATTTTATCGTTAGGTTAAAGAAAAATTAACTAAAAGGACTAAAAATTAATAAAAATGTTCATTACCGAAAAGTTCATGCCATTACCGTGCTAATAATTCGGGCGTGAGAATGACATGGGTTTTTAACTTGGAAAAGACATTTGCATGCATTTTGTTCGGTACAAACAGCTACAATTAAAACAAAAAAAATATTGCTTGTGCCAACTGTTTAGGAACAAATGACAGTCAAAATTAATATAAAGCCAATGAAATAATTTGAAAAGCAAGAGTGATAATACTAGTCGTGGTAATGACAACAATAAAGGTACGTGACTTACCTCTCGATTGAAAACACGTGTGAGGGAACTACCAAACTGACTATCGCTTGAAAAAAAATTTCCCAACTGTTCCATTTCTTAAAGTTGATTTCCCTACAAATTTATTTCTTGCTTGGTAATGACATCATAGTGGTGGGACTAAGTTTGGAGCAAAATAAACAAACTATATTATTACCAAAAACACACAAATTAAAACATTTTGGATCTTTAGGTTATCCTTAATGCGAGGAAATAAATTTAATTACCATTCGCCATAGTTAACGATACCAAAGTGGCGAATGTTTAGTAAAAAACTATGAGTGGGACACTCCGTGGTAATGACATTTTCGTTATTTATAAGCAATTTTCAAATTAAATTACTCGTTTTTATTTCATGTTTAATACTTTACTATGAAAAAATGTTTCACCGCCCTAATATTATTGGGCAAAAATTAAGGTAGGACTTAGTTAATTGATCAATAATGTGATGGGACTAAAAATTGCCCGTAATCTGAGAATCAACCCATTTAACACTATACCTTTGTAACCTCTCTCAAATGGTGATTAAACTGATCAAACTTCACTACGCACTGGTACATATTTATCGCATTTTTATGACAATTTATATGAAAATCTGTTAATTTTATCATTGCTAAACCTTCTATGAAGATGATGTGGTTAGCATTTGGTGTAAATGTTTCTGTAGTTTTTCTGGTTAGTGATCATAAACGAAAAATGGCTTGTCCTTGTTAAAAACAATTGATGTTTTATCCTGTTAATTTAATTTTTCCAGCCTAGGAAGACATGTCTCGATTCAGTACTTAATTGCTGGTTTATTACCGTTTTGTTTTTGAGTTAAAGAATAGGTTCCTCTTATTGTAAATATTTTCTGTTGCTTTGTGATTTTCCCTTTTATGCTCTCTTTTTCCAAATTGTTGTTGCATATTGTTTTTCCTAGATATTTAAATTTCTTTGTTATCTTTATGTGTCACTATTCTTATTTTTGCTTTAGTTTTTCTCCGAAAATAAAAATTACAATTTGTATATTATTGATTTGATTCATCTCCTTAGTCGCATGTTGGATTTTTTTTTGTTAAGCTATGCTATGTGTTGTTGTAGAGCAGACAGACAAGGAATCCAGAGAACTGGACGGCAGTGACTGTGGCAATTTAGCGGAGACCTGAAGAGATTAATAACCAGGTGAGGGCACCTGTTGTCGTGGGAGGGGGCAGGTGCGAGGAGGTACACACCACCACACCTGCTCCCCTCCCCCCCTTAGTCCTTCTGCTTCGTCCTTCGTCCTTCCGCATCGCCACCTCAGGGCCACGGGGCATTAAATGCCAGGATCAGCTGTTAGGGATCAAGGATAGATCATTTTATTATTGGTTTTCTTTACTGATATTCGCTCTTCATCTACTTTTTTCATAATCATGTTTGGAGTTCAAATATATGATCTAATATATGATCTAATAGCTTTATTTTCTCATAAAAGACAAGAAACTGCTCGTCGTTTCCAACTACTTCAACATTTACTAGACAAGTGTTTAAAGCTCGCAATAAATTACATGATACTCATATACATGACAGTAATTAGATCCATTGTGACATACCGAGTTGAGTTTTGAGGCACCAATAACCCTCCCAATTCTTCTAGTCTCCTATCTTTACAATCCAAAATCCTTCGTAAAATTCTCAATGCTCCTTATTATGTCTCAAAACAACATCCATAAAGATCTTAATATACCTTACCAGACTTAGCTCAAACCAGATATATATTCTTTTATAGCAAAATTCAAATAATGTTGAGTATTTTCTTTGGTATTCTGGATTTATTCAAGTGTGTAAAATTTTGATCGGCGTTTTCCGATTTCTTCTGTCATTGTGCTTGTCTTTACAAAGATTTCATTTTGAGGTCTTTTTCATTCAAACGCCATCTTTATTAATTGCCCCGCATATCTTCCATGAATTTTTCGTTATTGATTTTCTAATTCCCTAATTTTGGAATGACCTTCTATTACCATTGTTTCGGCTGTATAGGTTGCTTCTGGAAGAATCACTGGTTTATAATGTCCTAATTTGGCGTCAGTGTATAGATTTTATATAATATATTTAAATGTAAGAAAATAATTCAAACATGTTGATTCTTATCTTTACACTGCATTCATAAGTCAAGTAGATTGGGAGTGCTTTTGGTTTTATCTTTATCTATGACTGGTCAGTTTTTCTTTTCCTACTGGAAACAAATTTATATTTCCAGTAGGAAAAGTCCCATTTTAAATTTGCCCCCATTAGGAAACGAAAGACCAACGAGTCTTAGGGAGTACCTAAGGGAATGTATATTTACCTAACACCCCCTACCCCCCTCTTTCCATAACATCTTTTAAAAGCCCTTGCATTTTACCTCCTTCGGTGTTTTTTGCCTAAGCATGGTCTTGTCTTAGTTTAAAATATATATATACTAAGCTACATATGTTTATATAGTTACTAAGCTACATAGAATATATATATATATATATATATATATATATATATATATATATATATTCTATGTAGCTTAGTAACACTGTTTTGGAAGTTTTTAGAACTGATGATGAATGTTTTACATTCGAAACTAGTTTTCAAATAAAAAAATTTCCAATAGAAGTGGCATATAATTAATTAAAACTAATTGACTGAATAGAAGCTAGACGTAAGATCTCGAATAAAACGAAATATAATCAACTAGAGTGGAGGATCCACTGGATAATTCTCATCAAGCCTTTCATGTCGTAACTTTTTTATGCTAATTGTCATAATATTTGCTGATTACCATTATTTTTTTTAAGAATAGTGAATTAATTTAGTAAAGAAAAAAAAAGAAGGTTTTAGGGCTATAGAAAAGGATGAAAGAAACATTTTTACTTACAGTAAATTTTAGTTGTCGGCGTACGCTTCCCATTATATTACATATAATCCTCCAGATCTTCTGAAAACAAGATGTCTTTGGGACTTTCTAGTATAGAACTTTAATTAGAGTGCGGCCAAGGAGTTGTTTCACTACAAGTCATTACAACTAGGTTTCTATTTCAAATCGATCGGCAAAGTTTTATATTTCTATAAATCTATTTAATAAAAAAACACCACAGCTTTCTATATAAAACATATTTCTCGCTTGACTAAAAGTATTGCGCCTTTCTAAAAGTATCTACTGAAGTGGATAAAGGAGTGCACGTGCTTTTCGTCTACTTCAGCGAAGCTTCCAAATCGTTTCTCTGATAATATCTCTGAGAGCCAATGATAGAACTAGATGTGCCAGGAAGATTGGTCATGCTTGTGAGAACATATGTCGATTTCCTGAAGGCTGAGAGCTGTGTAAAGGAAAAGGGACTAAGTCTTTATATGTAGGTAATATTCGCTATATAATATAACCGTTTTGATTAAGAATATTAAAGATAATTTGGACTGCATACGTTTTGGTGTCCATATTTAAGATTTATTTACTAATATAACTTTTGTTATAACTAGAGCCCGGATTCTCGTGCAATTGCATCTTTTTATTGCAAGCTCGTAATCAGCCAGAGACAAATTATTGATATGAATTAGGATGTTTAGGCCCAAATTTACCTAGTTTAATATTGCACAAAATTGCACATTTTGGGAGTTACTGCATAAAATTGCACATTCTGCAGTTTGAATGCATAAAATTGCACATTCTGCTGTTTTAATGCATAAAATTGCACATTTTGCAGTTTGAATGCACAAAATTCCTGGGTTCAAATCGTGAATGCGCACAATACTTTCTTCTTTTTGAAAAAGTGGCAACTTTTAGAAGAATGAATAATTTTATTTTTATATAGGTGATAATTTTTCTTTTTTAAGTGATATAAACTATTCTTAGTACAAAAATATAAAAAATCCAAGCGTGTTAAAATGAATACGCTTCTATAGTGTTCTTAGAAATGTTTAGATTGACTTGAGCTAGGGAACTCGGATCCCCACCTTCCAAGAAATTTTGACTCTCCCTCATAACTTTTCTCATCGGAAGCAATAATTTTTTAGTTTCCGACTTTTTAGTTCCGACTAAGGAGTAACGTTGTCTCCATTGAAATACCTAAAATTTCAGCTAGTGTTAGTTCAATGATACCAGGATGGATAGTAAAATATCCGGAACTAAAATCCGGTGGCAAAATAATATATTGTGGGCCCTGTGACAAAGCTATTGGCAGCGAAAGAAAGTCATATGTTGATGCACACTCTAATTCGAATAAGCTTTTAACTTGAATTTTTATCCCTATTTAATGATTTAGAGCATAAATGTACGGTTATTTTTTTGTAATTGCAATATACATACATATATATAAATATATATATATATATATATATATATATATATATATATATATATATATATATATATATATATATATATTCCTAAGTAATATGTACACATAGCTTATGTATGGCATGTACATTAAAGAGATGCGATTTGTTCTTATTGCGTTTTAGGCAAGGACTATTTAACTACTCCCTTACTAAGGACCGGATCAATAAATTTTAAGATAAAAACCACTTTTTGGAAAGGAATGTAACTAGCAAATTGTTTGTTCAACATTTTTTATCATTTGCATTTTATTTTGCATGATTTTAAGTTTTTATTGTACGACTTTGCACGATTTCAAGTTTTTACTGCACATTTCAGAATTTTTCTTGCACGAAAATCCGGGCTTTAGTTATAACTTTACAACCTAATTTTAATATTATAAAATTCAAGCTGAACGTTATTTGGTTCTGCGAAATGAATATTTCAAGTCAAATTGGTAAACAACGAAACAACAAAGGCATACACCGATTTTAAGGTGTTTTGCATGTTCAGCTATTTACGGTGCTTCACCGAAGGGAACAAATACAGTAGAAACTCGATAATTTCGTAGAAACTCGATAAACTCATGAATGGGGGAGAGGGGGTGACGAAATAACGAAAATGAATTACAGAATTTTGCTGGTGAAGTAACAAAAAAGCATTTTAAATTATATAATTGTAATTAGTTTGCAATTTATTGAATGTAAAAACGAATAGATGAACATTATAAACATTTGACTTGAGTGACAATGGCAAAAACACAAAAACCTTGGAACACAAACATTAAAAAAAAATGAAGTCATATATAAAAACGTTCGTACATGTATGAAATACAAAAAAAGAGACGTGTCTTGAATGCAAAAACAGGAATTCTTTCATAACACATAACTCAGTTCTTAAAAAAAAATCAGATATCTGTTTTTGTATTTCCTTTTCCCGTCCTTTTTTGATAGAATATGCCGCATCGCAATCAGGTGTAAAATGTCTGCTCGTACCAATGCAGTTAGTTAACATTTCCCCTACTTCTTTGCATGGAATAGTGCAAGAATTAAAAACGTCATTTTCATAATATTTTTCATCACTAGCTTCATTTTGAGCACTCAGCACTTATCCTATAATTCCATTGTCATTTAAAATTTTATATCCTACATCCGTACTATCCATGTTTAATCAGCTGCTTACCTCTTGCTTATCTACTTGGTCAGAATTGGTACACATTTTGGATACATCTTCAAGCAAATGTTGGTTTTCATCAGTATTCTCAGTAACATCGCCTGCCCCAGATTGCCACAGCTTATTCCAGCTTCGAGCAAGTGTTTCATTGAACAAACACTGTTCCACGCATCAGCCACATTGAAAATGGCATGTTTCATTGTGTATCCCTTTCAAAATTCATTTAAATTTGTTCCTGAATCAAAAGTAATAAAATAGTAATACGGAGTATTTTATAAATTTACGAGAGTTTACTCGCATTTAAAAAAAAAAAAAAAAAAAAAAAAAAAACGAATTATCGAGTGAAGAAATTACGAGTTTCCACTGTGCCGCGAAGAATGATGGACTTACTATTTATTAGAGATAAACCGACTTCGACAATTAGTCGGCCGAGCCAATCTTTGCTTCCGTTGGAATTCGGGTGACATCGGTAATGTTCGGGACGCTTCGTTATAGCTTTATAACCATGTATACTTGTATCTATTGGTTTTGATTTATTATAAATTAAAGAATCAAACCCGATTTTTTTATTTATTTGTCTAATAATAATATAAATAAATCAGTTTTATGTGTCTCCTTTAAAGTTGGGGACAATAAATTATACCATGTCGTTGTTTATGCAACGATATAAATCCTCGTAATTTATACTATTATATAAAAGGACAAGCCATTATTATTTTTATTTATTTTTTTTTTTATTTATTTATTTATTTTTTTTTTTATCACAAAGCGCGAAAACTTCTGTACCAAATTTTAAGTTTCGGGATAGTTATTTATCTTTATAGCTTCGGGAAGGTTTAGCAACAATAAAATATAATGATTTGCAAATTATTTATTATTAAAAAAGCGATAATATGTGGAAACCGTTAGGTGTGAAAATAGACCGACAGGTGGCGAGCAGCATTCTAGAAAAGAGGTTACAAAGGTACGGTGTTATATAGAGCTTGAAATTGATAATAAAATTTACCTATATTCAATTAAATTATAAAAATGCTGAGCGATATTTGGATTCTAGTAGCCTGGAAATCAAACGAAATGTTGTTAGCACCATTCCGCAATACATAGAGTTTTCGATGATAAAACTACTCAAACGATCTGTATTTTGAATAGATCCTTTTCTTAGTTCTTGGAAGATTTAGCGACAGCAAAATTCACAATAACAAAAATTTAAATGTTTAATGTCGAGTAGAAGAAACGAGGTTTAGGTTAGAAATAGGTTAAATCCAACCAGTTGAAATCAATAAAATTATTTCTGCCGAATAAAAATGTTTATCCTTTCCTTTTTATGTGATTCATGGGCCTTTAGCTGTAATGAGTACCAACTCACACATTAAAATTAAAAATTGGATATCTAATAACGCTTTTACGGGATCTTCTATAACCTAATAATAGTCCAGTCAATAAGTGCTGAAATGAGGGGTGTAGAGTGCATGAAATATGCGATAATATTTAACTTCATAGCCTCGTTAGGAGTAGTTGGAAGGTAAACATACTATAAGTCCCCACCCCTGGGGGGGGGGGGAGAAGTTCAGTTTTTTTTCTTTTTCGATAATATCTCGAAATCGGTTGACTCTAGTCAATATTTATGTTACAAATAAATATTAAACCTAATAAAATTTCCTATAAAATTGACTTTATATAAATTTATCGTAATTCTAACAGTTATCGGCGCTATTCGTTATTAAAAATCGTTGATTTTCGGAAAAAACAAATGTCACCTCACTTTTTATCAAACTTTATCTTCTAGTACCTTCCACAATCGTTTCTCAGAAAAGAAGGTCAAAATGAAAATTGTAGAAAATTAAATTTACTTTAATTTCATATACATGTTTCTGGAATTCAAAACAAATGTTTAACAAAAAGTGGGGGAAACATTTTTTTTATTTCTAAAATTATCGATTTTTAATAACGTATATCTCGAAAAACGTTGGAATTTCTACAAATATGTATATAATTAATTTTATAAGAAATTTAATTAGCTTTAATTTTGATTTGTAGCATATTTTTCTAGAGTCCACTGTTTTCGAGATATAATAAAAAAAACACAAAATTGAGACCTTCTACCCTCACCCCACCCTTAGCTCACCCTCTAGGTGCGGGTACTTTTAGTATGTTTATCTTCTAACTACTCTTAACAAAGCTGTGAAGTCAAAAATTATCGCATATTTCATGCACTCCACAATGTGTTTATTGACTGGATTATAAATCAAATTTTAACCCGTTTGAAAATTACTGCTATAATAAAATATCATTGAAGAAATAATGCTCAATTATATACCTATCTATAAAAAAAATAAATAAAATTTTAATTATTAGTTATAATGAAATTTATTAGTTATAATAAAATTAAGTCTAATGAATTATGTTCAATTTTGAGAGCGATCGAAGCCCGTGACGAGAAATGGTAGTCAAATATAAAATTTTTAATTTAAGGTTAATTTTTAATTAATAAATCATTGTTGTTGAAATGAAAAAAAAATTATATTAAAATCATTTTAATAAAATTAAAATAATTAAAAGCATTTTTACAATGCTACATTAATAAAAAAAAAAGATGCAAATATAAGTCACAGAATGGACGATGATAATTAAACTAGTACGAGTATCAGGCACGAAAAAAAAAAGAAGAGAAAAAAATAAAAGAAATACAGCCTAGAAACAATGGCCGAGCAGATGGGGTTTTGGGACAATAAAATGTTGTAGCCGAGGCTTTGTCCAGATAGTTATTATAAATTAGCTGGAACTGGAATGGTAATGCTCCAGCCTGGAGATTTGTTCCCTCCCTCAACAGAGGACACGGGACAAAGGGACGTTAGGGGCATTGTTTGACATAGGCCTATAGCCTATACCGCCTATAATTACAATTAGCATCTCCTCTTTGTCTCCAATACATTGTACTTTTTGTTTTCTTTTTTAATAGGATATGAATTCGGTTTCAAAGGTTGTATCTAGAACCTGGATTTATGGGCAACAGCAAGGAGGTTCTTTTATTATTTTTTAAACTTATTATAAAAAAAAATCAGTATAACAATGATAATAATAATAATAAATACTATAATAAATGACCTCTTATCCTGCGCTCCTCCATCCACCTCTTAAATACTAGAACCCTACCCGTTAACCTGTACACTCCTGCGCATCGAACTGCATCCTTCGAAAAATCCTTTATTATCCGCCCTTCCTCTTTATGGAATTCATTGCCCATCTCAATTCGAAAATGCTTTTCTCTGACTTCCCTTAAACATCATCTATTTCTTTATCACCTGAATATTCAATCTTCCAAGCAAATGTAAAGTATTAATATTTATGTAATAGATATTATAATAGTATACGTAAGTTCGTCTCGAAAAGACGAAAATTTTACAAGACAATGCCCTGTGTATTGTACTCATATGTTTTTCTTTTATGAAAAGTTGTCCCAGAGTTTTCGAAATATTATCAAAACCTTTCCAAGCCTCCGGCTCATTCAGTATCCAGTTCCAAACATTCTTATAATCTACATCCCAGATTATAACGACAGTAGACGTAGAATTGTAAATATTTCTTTTTTTGGAGTTCTAGCAATGGCCATCTTCTACGCTGAAGTTCTGAAGTTACAAGTTACGTGCCAACACTAGTTTGGGTGCATTATTCCGTATTTCCGACTGCATTTATTCCTTGGTACTTCAACAAAAACCCAAAAATCCTTCCTATATTCTTGAATTAATTTAATATCTATCCACTGAAGACAAGGTCCCAATCCTAACTTTCATACTCCCTCCCTTGGAACTTCTTCCTTTGAGAAATATTTTTTCGGCATCATACTTTTAGAATTACCTGCTCATTTTTATTCGTGAAGCTTCTTTTAATAATAATGTATTTTTGAACCTCCTAAGTAACCAATCTTCCGCAAATCTGTAAATAGTTATATATTTAAATGGGGTTTATAAAATGAAAACTGTTCCTCATTACAGACTACTTCATCATTTACTAGACAAACGTTCAAGGCTCCCAATTAATTACAAAAGACTCATATACATGACTGTGATTAGACCTATTTGGACGTAGGGAGTTGAGCCTTGGGGCTCCACTAAACCATTCAATTCTTCCCTATCCAATCCTTACAATCCAAATTCTTCGAAAAATCCTAGTGCTCCTTACTTTGTCAGCAATAAACTTATCCATAAAGATCTTAATATTCCATAAGTTGTTGATTTAGGCCAAACCAGATATCTATCCTTACATATTAACCTCCTTAACCACTCAAATCCACTAGATTCTCAACTTGCTTCCCTCTCCATTCCCGATAATCCACCGAGGTGTCTGAAAAAGTGATGGCTAAGAGATCTTCTTGTGTAGAATTTTTATTGAAGTGCTACTGATAAGTAGTTCTTTTTAAGGGTTGACATGTTATTGTAAACGTTTTTAACACATTTACTTGATGTATATATTTGTACAACTGTAAATTTCAATAAATTTATAAAATAGAAAAATTAAAAAGATGGGTTTTATTTTTTCATATATTATTAAATTTTGTTTATGCCACAGTGCTCTTCCTTCCACTAGATTAATACATTAATGGTGCAGTAATGGGAGCTCTTGTGCCAGGCTTGTCCACGCCTATGTAGAGGGTAGCTTTTGTTTCCTTGAGATGCTTGTATATGTTGCACATATAAAATGATTGTATTCAAATTTATTTTTCTCCATTTCAGTTGGTAATTAATTTATTTTATATATTTTTTTCTCATCGATTTTGGTCCTCTAGGACCGCGTGAAGTAACCATATGCAATCATTACCGTCCTTCTTGCCTTGATTTCCAATAGTTCTTCATCCGTTCACTTGATGTCTCCTTCTCCAGACGCTGATTGTTTCTCTTTTTTCTTTCTTCTGGGAACTCTTATAGTTTAGTTTCATTCTTCTGAAAGCTGTTCTGTCTTGTATTACGTTATCTGTTACACCAATCTCTGTCATGTCTTTCTTAATTCCCTGATTCCATTGGTTACCATTTTTGGTCTTGTGAACATGATTGAAAATTTGTTTCTTTGCTTATTCATCCTCAATATGTGACCAAAGAATTTGATTCTTCTTTTCCTGATAGAATCGGACATTCTTTCATTCATATTCTCTTGGTAAAGGGCCTGATTTTTCCTGTTTTTCTTTTTTCTCTATCCCTTCTATTTCTCCAATTTTCATGGTGAACAAACATTCTGTAGCATATAGACTACCGTTAAAAGATTTTTTCAAATTTTATGATATTTTATTTTGAAGTGATTTAAATTGTAATATTAATTAAGGTTCGAAAAGGAAGTTTTGGTATAAAGTATAGTATTGTCAAGAACGATTTTCTCTAAATACGTTTATGATTCCAATGCTAAAATGAAATTTATAAATAACCTTATTTATAGACCTTTTTTTCCACTATAATGTTTAAAAAATATAATCGCCCTCTAGGAAGCCTTTAATCCAATAAAGGGAAGGGGTGAAGGAAGGATACAGTTGGATTATCGACGGTTGATTAGCCGGGACGTTGGAGATCTTCCCTGAGCCTATTAAGGAAGATCTCGGATGGAAGGGTGCGCTCTCTACTGGAAGCTGGCTGGACTATCCTCAGCAACCGCCATCATCTTTCAAAGGTCTCTAAGGCTCGTTGTAGGATAAATAATAATAAAATAAAACGAAATAGTATTTTTAACGAATTAATATAATCAAACTTTAAAATAAATGTCGATACTATTCCGCAAGCCCGTCTCCACAGCGCTACACCGACCAGTTCGTTCCTCACGCTTCACTTCGAGTTTACATTTATCGATAGCTCTTTGCTATAACCTCACATGTAAACAATCACTTCTTCAGTTTCAACTTGGATTGTGTTATTCAGTGTGTTATATTGATATTTAAACTTTTTAAATGTAAATAGGTGAAACAGAAGTTGACAACACGAGGATTAAGTGTTTTATCAATTCATGTTTTCTTATTTCCTCTCATCTAATCGTTACAAATGTTAAGAAGATTAATTTATACATGGATTTGGTGTTTTATAATTTATATTTGCTGTATCAATTTAAGTGAGAGAATGTCAGTTTACATATTTTGTGAATGGATTCTTAGTCGTCCTTATTACTTATTGCCCTAATTCAATAAAACACATCGATCTAAAAATAAATGTGAGAAAGTATATCACAGGTTTTATATTTTATTTCCACTTCCCTTGAGAAAATATAGCAGAAATTAACATCATAACATTCAAAAAGGATCCTGTGTTTTATATATTTGTAATTTGTTATTTACACTTCCCTCACAACAGAAAGTTTATCTGGAGTAACCTTACTTGTGGTTTAGCATTATATTAATTCTGATTTAATATAACATTAATTCAACATTGATTTAGTGTCTTATATTTTGATATTTTCTTATTTCCACTTCATTATTTTCTTATTTCTCATTTTAATATCAGAAGTTAAGTAGAATTTAATATTACTTTGAACTGGATTTAGAGTTTCTTCGTAAATGAAGAATAATAACCTTTCCCCTCGAAAAGTAGCCACTAAAACACCGAAATAAATCGGAACAAGGTTAGAATCGATAAAAGGTATTCTGGGCGCGCGTATCTGCTGGGTACCTGCTTGCGGAACGATACCTAAATGTTATTTCAATGACGAACATTACCCTTTGCTTGATTATATCTCGAAAAGGGTGGACTCTAGGAAACTATGCTACAGATCAAAATTAAAACTAACTAAATTTTCTTCATTTACTTCAAGTGCCAGAAACTCGTAGGAAGTTCGACATGAGATGTTACAAGGACAGCGATTGAACTTTGTGTCACTTCATTTTCGGTTATTCCTCCCAGAGTCTCTTCATTCTTTCGGAATGCTTCATCTATCTTGTTGTCGTGATGTTCTTTGTTCAAATGTCATATTGTTAATTGGAGTCCGGCATTCGTTACGATCTCAATATTGATCAGCCGCAGGTCCCTCTGCGCTACCATTTCCTTGTTGTTATAAACTGAAACAATTTCTTTGCCCATCTGAAGCTTTCTATCCTATTTTTATTTTTTATTAATTACTCCATATATTTTCCTAAGAATTTTTCGTTCTAGTTTTTCTGTTTCCCTAATTTTGAGCGCCTATCAATGACCATCGCTTCTGCTGCATAGGTGGCTTCCGTAAGAATCACTGATTAATTGTTTCTCAGTTTGGCTAAAGGAAAATGTCATGTATATTAAATTTGTTTTTGTTTGTTGAGAGCCAGGCTGCTATCCGAAATTTCCTATTGAGAAATAATATTAGATGAAAGAAAATAAATAATTAAATAACAATTAAACTTTATAAAAATAACTCATAAGCATCGTACAATGCTCAGGTGAGAAAAAAGCTGGGTTATCTATATTTCATGGAACATTTAAATGAACTTACAGTTAGGATTGATGAATTAATTGCCACTTCTATTGCAATTATTTTATTAGAAAACTAGTTTTGAAAGCTTTTATTTTTTTTATAAATAGAAATTTATAACTGTATTACAAACGCATCTAGTAAATAGGCGGTTTACAATGAAAGACATGACATGCTGAAAATTGTAGAGGAACTACCCAAGTACTCTAATGAAATATCTACAAAAGAAAAAGATCACGTGGCCATTTTCTTTTCAGACCCGTCGCAGGATTGCCAGGAATAGAATGGGAAGCAAGTAGTGCAACAAGTGGATTTATATGAGGAGTGATATTTCGAATGTTAAAGATTCATCTTCAGTTCTAAAACATACTAAATTTTTAACACATCAGTACTATGTTACATGGATTATATATACTGAAGTTTTTAAAATGTAAGAGAAGAAATCAAATATATTGTTACTCACCTGAGGAGTTCTAACAGATATCTGAAATATATCTATTTTGGAAGGAGAAGGGCCGATTTGCTCCCTTCTTATTGAAAAGAAATTTAAAATGGGGCTATTTGAAACATTTATCGGGTTATTTAAACAGATAATCTGGATTGGTTTTTAACGATTTTATTATTTCTAATCTATTATATATTTGTCAAATACCACTCACTCACTTAACACGAAATCTCAGAAACCACCGAACGGATTGGAATGAAATTCGATATGTAGATTCCTCTAGGGCCGTAGGTGCTCGCTAAGAACGGAATTTTAAAAAATCGGCCTGGATCGCGGCTAATTTGCGAAAATTGCGATTTCAATTTTTAAGGTGAATAATAAAAGATTAATTATCATATGGTATTTGGAGATAAGCTAAGTTAAAAAATAGGTTAGATATTTAAGCCCCACACTTTGACCACAAATTAAGTTCCTTTTAGTTGTAAACAAACAAAAATACGATCGATGTCGAAACCTTATAATATTGGTACTTTCTGTGAACAGTGATGGTGGCTGCAGAGGTGGACACTTACAAGTTTGAGTTGTTTCGTGACGAGAAACTATTAAAAGACTAATGTTAAAGAGGAGGTTAAAATACTTATGTTCTCTGGTGATGACATGTAAGGCCAGTTCGATGTAGGGACAAAAAACAGATAAGAATCAATAGTTCTACCAAGTGTATGATTCTCTTTAGTATCGTATCATGTTCTACCATGGAGAAGAAAGGTACAGTATCAACATTCCTCAGCGTGACCCAAACTCCAATACACTACTTAAGAAAACTGTGTCTGCAGCTGATTTTTACGTCTAAATGTTAGTGGAGCGAGGAGGTGAAGAACCTTATTTACTTTAATTTCGTAATCTCCTCAACCAATTTATGCTTGATATGTATGCAAAAATAGAAACAGAAAGACTAAACTTTCTTCAAAAAAGTTGAGAAGTTAAGACTATATTTACTTAAAGTATGCCATAAGAAAAGCTGATGGTCTGGTATCAGAGCTGGGTAAGATGATAGTGCTGATTCGAAGCTTCACTGGAGGGCTATCAAAATGATATAAAATTAACTTTTGCAAATTGTCAAATTTACTTATTGAAATTATTCTAAGAATGGAATTGTTCAGGTTTATTTAAGTAATAATAATTATCAACGATAAGCTTAACTTTTACTAATTTAAGTTGTCTTCATCCTATTGATATTAAACCGTAGCGGAGCGGGGTACTTTCAGCTAGTGATTCATAAATATTTAATTTTATTCTATTTTCTACTTGATTAATTAGTTTCACTCCTGTATCTTTATTGAATTTATGGTTATTTATTTTAAATGGATAGCAATGTTGGAATTATTTTTCTTGCTATTGTATGGTCTTAAATATTTTATTAACCTTTGATTTACTGATTGTCAATTTTTTCTGTTAGCTTTAAACTCATTACATTTTACATTATACTTATAATTGAGCACATTAAACAAACACAGAACTTTTCATTTCTTATAAAATATATTGTAGATTCAAATTTAATTGTTTTATATGATATTTATACATATTATAGTAAATTATTTATTAAATTCAATTGCTAAGTGAGGTAGGTAGATATTACATTAGAGTAGAAGATACAGTGGATACAGTGCAGTGGGGTACGTCTACTGGCTGTAGTTGTCTGCCCCTGCCTTCAATTAAGTTGAGTGTTGCGGTGACAAATAGTTAACTCACAGCTGTGTCTTTGTCTCCTCTATCCAGCTCCCAACCTACAACCTATTACTCTCTCATATATATATATATATGAGGGATAGCAATTATGATAGAAAAATATAAAAATCGCGCAATAAACAAAAAAATCAGACGCCCTAAATCTCAACCCATGTTATTCCAATTTTCCTAAAGCATTCAGATTAATAGTATATATATTAATCTATATAATATTGGGTTGTTCGGAAATTAATACAGGATTTTATATTTTATTTAAACCAAAACTACGTTCAACTTACTCTACGTCATAGTTTCGGCCCATAGTCCTATTAAATAAGATCATATTACCCACATCTCATACAGTGTGATATATCCTGGTTTCATCTTACAAGGAGAAGTTTTGACTTGTAACTCACGGATTTGAATTTCGATTTTTGTGTGGGTAGTAGGGACCGATAATAGTGCAAAACTAGAGTTACAGCCGCCAATGAGCATTAGAAGCTGAGAAAAAAAATAAAATATGAAAAATTACGTTTTATTGTTTTTTCTCAGGATTCCACTTGGACAAACGTCTTACTTGGAATCCACATACAAGACTAATACGACAAGAAACTGCTCGTCGTTACAGACTACTTCAGGATTCCACTTGGACAAACGTCTTACTTGGAATCCACCATACTAATATTTACTAGACAAACGATCAAAGCTCCCAATTAATTACAAAAGACTCATTTACATGACAGTGATTAGACCTATTTGGACGTACAGAGTTTAGCTTTGGGGCTCCACTAAACCAACCAATTCATCCCGTTCCCAATCCTTACAATCCAAAATCCTTCGAAAAATCCTCAATGCTCCTTACTTTGTCACGAAGAAAGTTATCCATAAAGATCTTAATGTTCCATATGTTGCTGATTTAGCCCAAAGCAGATACCAATCCTTTCATAGTAAGCTCCATAACCACTCAAATCCCCTAGTTTCTCAACTTCCTTCCCACTCAATTCCCGATAATTCTCCGAGGCGTCAGAAAAGAAGATGGCCCAGAGATCTTCTTGTGTAGATTTTTTACTGAAGTGCTACTGATGAGTAGTTCTTTTCAAGTTTTTGTATGTTATTGTAAACGTTTTTATCACATTTACCTGATGTATATTTGTACTGTTGTAAATTTCAATAAATTGATTAAAAAAAAAAAAAAAATTGTTTTTCAGCTCTTAGTCAAGATAGATAAATAATTTTTACATGTAAAATTGTAGTTTTGTATGCTATCTCTTGACCACAACCAAAACCTGATAAATAATCTTTTTAATAATAATATCAGGTTTTGGTTTAAACATGAAATCCTTGCATTAATTTCCGGACAACGCAATACCTCATTGAGTGTGAACCATTTATTCATTTTAATGATTACAAATCAACCAATATTTCCGTCTACCTGTAAAACACGGGAAAACCTTAAGGTCTGGAAAAACCTAAGTAATCCTCTACCACTTCCAAACCATCACCTATTCCTCAACAGTCCCATCATTGAAGTTGTACATTACAAATATAGTTAGTTCAGTCTCTACACATCTAATAAAAGTAAAATTGTATGTAGGTTCATACTCCTCCATATTTTTTAATTTTATACAATTATATTTTCTAACTGTTCAGTTTTATATATTTATATAGTCGATTGTATTCTTTGATTTACCTGTTTATTATATAATGGTATTGTAACCTGTTTTATTCATTGTAGGGTTTGATTAATATTTGTTGATTCTTTATTGAATGAGTCTCTGGATGAGAGAAACTTATTAAAATAAACTTTTAAAATCAACAGTCAATAAAATTATAATGAACTGTTAAAATAGAGTTATAATTATGTTAGGTAATATGATAAAATTAGTTTAGTTTATGTTAAGTTAATAATGGTTGCATCAAAAAATAAAAAAAATAAAAAATAATAATATTTAACTCGAGTGTAAGTGTTTTCTTCACACTTGGCGATTTCCAGCACTCGTTTCACTTTGCTTGCTCGTGCGTGCAAACTTTGCACTTTGGGGAAAAACAAATATGACCTCAGTTTTGTTAAACGTTTGCTGCTAGTACCTTCCACGATCGTTTCTCAGAAAAAAATGTCAGAACCAAAATTGTAAAGTATTAAATTTATTTTAATTTAATGCATACGTTTTTGGCATTTGAAACATATGTTTGTCAAAAAGTGAGGTAAATCTTTTTTTTTATTTCTAAAATTATAGATTTTTAATAACGTATATCTCAAAAACCGTTAGAATTTCGACATATATGTATATCAGTTTTATAGGAAATTAAATTAGCTTTAATTTTGATTTGTAGTATATTTGTCTAGAGTTTACCGTTTTTGAGATACGAGTATAATCGATAAACAAAAAAAAAATATCAGCTCCCCTCTCCTTTACCGTTAGCTCACCCCCCAGGGGTGGGGACTTTTAGTATGTTTACCTTCTAACTACTCATAACGAAGCTGTGAAGTCAAAAATTATCGAATATTTCATACGATGTGTTTATTAGTAGGGCGTATAAAAAAAAAAATGACCGTTTTATCACATTCCACAGTTCAGATGCCTGTTAATAACTTAATGCTATTTATTATTTTCCAATACTTTATAATCCCTTTAAAGCATTATCTAAGCTTGTTTATTAACACTGGACTTCTTGAAAAAAAGCCTCAGTTCAGTTATTTATTTCAAAGAAGAAACATGACAGTGTCCTACGAAATTCTCGTAATTTTAAGACATTACAGGGTGAAAAAATTTACAGCCGCTGAAGCAACTCGTGAAATGAATAAATATGAAGAGAAAGGTGTCCTTGAAGAGTGCACTGCGCGGCGTTGGTTTGAAAAAAATAGAAGTGGAGATACGTCGTTGGAAAGGAAGAAGGGCTCCGGGCGACCATTAATGGATATTGATGAGGTTCTGAAGGAAGCTGTTGAGTCGAATCCGTCCACAAGTACTCGCGAACCTGCTAGGGAGTGTGGTGTGTCGAAAGATTCTGTTAGTCGCCATCTTCTCTCCATGGGGAAAATGAAAAAGACCTGTAGACTGGTCCCTCACGAACTTACTCCTCAACAATCAGCAGAAAAGTTTACAGAACTTCATAGGTTTGAACTCCTGCCTCATCCACCATATAGTCGTGACCTCGCACCTTCGGATTACTACTTTTTTCGATCCACGGCCCATTTTCTTCAAGGGGACAAATTTGATAATTTTGCGGAAGTTAAAAATGCTGTTCAAGAGCTCTTTGATAGCCATCCCAAGGAATAGAATCAGCGTGGCATCGAGCAATTGTCTAGCAGATGGGAAATGACGGTAGATAACAATGGACTATACTTTGAGTACTAATTGTATTTTATATCCGAGAAATTATAGTAATAATAATAATACAAATATTTGTTTAAGAAACGGTCATTTTTTTTTTTTTTTTTTTGTACACCCTATTAACTGGACTAAAATACGAGATACATTTTTTACTTTTATAATTTAAGATATTTTTATTTCCAACAGATTATTTTGTGTTCTCTTTCTTGAGGTTTCTATGACATTTTTTTTTTTAAATTTAATTTTTAGATATTTGTTAAATAAATCCTTCCTAATTATTATTATCACGTTTTAGATAACTATCGGATAGATAACAAACTATCCCAGACAGACAGCTGAATAGACTAAAGCTCTGAGGACTATTGATCAGGCAGACGACTAGAGAATGCTCTGTCTCCTAGACATTGAGAACAGAACTACCCCAGACAGTTAGAACTTGCTCATTGCCACAGAGCACTAACTCTAAGTTTTTGCCGGTTAATTAGACCATCTCTTCCCCAAACACTTGTCGCAGAGGATGATTTTACAACTTGGAGTAGGTAATTAAAATTGTTAGTACTAAATTTGATGCCTGATACCTTCAAACTCTACTTTTAGAGTTGTAATTAATAGCTTTTTTATTGTTCTGGTTACTCACTCCTGCTTCTTCTTTATTACCGCTCACTCCAAGCACTGCTACGCATTCCCTTATCGTCTGCTTGGAGGTAAAAGTCATTAAGTGACATTTTTTTCGAAATTTGACAAAAAAATCATCGTGTTAGAATTGATGAATTAATTGCCACTTTTATTGGTATTTATTAATTAAAATACTAGTTCGAATGCTAAACATTCATCTTCGGTTCTAAAACAAACAAACTTTTCAACACATCAGTAAGTACTTTATTATATATAATCCATGTAACATAGTACAGTGTTACATGGATTATATATACTAAAGTTTTTAAATTATGTAAGACAAGAAATCAAATTTTGGTACTCACCTGAATAGATCTAATAGATATCTGAAATATATGCGTTGTGGAAAGGGGAAGGGGGCAGGTAGTTTAATTTTTTGGGATTTCACCTGTGACTCATTTGATTTTTCCGTCAGATTGGAAACAAATTTAAAATGGGGCTATTGGGAATGTTTATATAGTAATTTAAACAAAAAGCTGGAATCGTCGTAAACGATTTTATTATTTGTAATTTTGTATGTTTTAGAACTGAAGATGTATATTTAGCATTCGAAACTAGTTATCTAATAAAATAATTCCAATAGAAGTGGCAATTAATTCATCGATCCTAATTGATCCTTCTATACGTACTTCAAATATGTCATTGTGTGTTTCCCATAAGTACAAAAGAGCCACCGGCTGAATATAACTGCTATATATGCACATTAGAGAATGAGAAAATTCACTATGTTACTACCTGAGGAATTTTTAATGAGCATATTCCCGTTTATGAAGGCGCGGTAGCTCAGTGGGTAAGGCGCTTGATTACCATGCTCCCGGGCCCGAGTTCGAGTCCCGCTGAAGGCAGAAAATTTATATTCTGTCATTTCAGCTGTAGATCGATTTCGAGGTCGAGAGATCCTCCTGGGCCACACCCAGGCTCTTAAAAAGTGGAAAAAAATCTGGCGGTTGAGCGTGAATTCTAGCCTAATCACCTCCTTTCACAACCGTTGGCTCAGAAGCAGTACAGCCTACCTAAGTACTGAACCCGAGACCCTTCACGGGTTTTACAGGATATTCCCATTTGAATATTGAAACGGAGAAAATTTGATTTTGTTACTTAATGACTTTGACCTACAAGCAAACAGTTGAGCACTTAGATTATTAGTTAATATTGTTTGTTTTGTTTTTTTTGGAGGGACTTCTGTTACATTTTTTTAAAATATCAATCGTGGCCATATCATAAATGACTATGTTATTATTTCCATAAAGTCTGCCATGAAAACTTTTATAAAGGTTATGTATATGTTCTTCATTGTATATGTACTTATCTGGGTGATGGTTTTTCAAGTCATAGGGAAAACCCATCTCTTACTGAGGTGACTATCAAAATGTTTGATTTCTTATCTTATATCTAAAAAAATAAAAAAATAATATGTACCATATTTGAAACAAAGATCTGATGTTTAGAGATTGTACGTTTTTAAAACTGATGACGAATTTTCAACTTTCGAAACTAGTCTTCAAATAAAATAATTCCAATAGAAGTGGAAATTAATTCATCAATCCTGGTTATGTAACGGTAATTAACTCGTTTTAACTGTAGGCATATATTATGATAAGAAAATATCCACGTATTGATTTTTCAGTTCAGATATTACGTACTCCCCATTTTCTTCTTAGTTGTAGAAGACAGACAGGGGGTAGAAAACCTGCCGAATCAATTCCACCTTAGGTGGGCTACCACAAATCATCTTCAAGAGTCCGTCACCGCACACAAAGGACGAAGGATATCTGCTGAAAGGACCCCGAAGGAGGGGAGAAAAATGAATACGGTTAAGGAAGAAATCCATGAGATATGAGAGCGGTAGGATATTCGATATCGGGATTGGACAGGCCATCCGAGGACCGTGCGCAAGTTGTGCCTCCCATTCAAGTCTTTTTTTTTTGGACCTTCTTCGCTTAATTCGGTCGTTTATCATGTTATGTTAGCCACTGCTTCTTGGGTGGGTAATATCGCTCTCCCCCTTCCCTCAGGTTTAGGGGATCTTTCGGATATGTAATGACATCGCCAGGGATCTCATTCCATTATGTCTTCTCTCTTATCGTAGGTCATGGATCGGTAGATTTTACTTTTCCCAATTCAACTAATGTAGAAAAAGACTTGTAAACAATCGAAGGAACTTGTTTTCGGATTCTTTCTCAATTTATCCGTTCTAGAATATACTATGTCGAAAAAAAATAGCGAATATACTAAATATCTAGTTCTTTGGATATTTAGTTCTTCTTATCCTCTTAGATCAAATATAATTAGACGTAAAGGGTACAGGTTAATTAAATACAGTAGACCCTCGATATAACGCGGCTCGTTATACCGCGGATTCGGATATAACGCGGGTCAAGCTTCGGTCCCGATCCTGATTCAATTAAAATTAATAAAAAATAAGATTGCATCGTATTATGGTTTAAAGCCTACAATTGAAAACTTAAAAACAATTCATTAGAAAATTGAGTCATAAAAACTAGAGAAAAAATCGAAAAGGTTCCAAAGTTTAATAAGTTCTGGGGAAAAGGAAATTGGAAAATTAAGTTACATTTGTTAATTTTTTTTTTTTTTTGAACACATTCCTAATTTTACTGAACATTTGTAAAGAAAAAAATTATAACTGGTTGTTAACGTAGGAAGTAAAACTAAATAGGACGTTTAGAATGAAGTACGATTGTCTAACCAAGTTTCATTGTTTTTGTTTCAATATTAGAACTTTTTAAAGTTTGATTTTTATTAGAATTTAAAAAAAAAAAACTTTAGGAAAGAGTGGGTACATCGCTTGTATCGTCCTGGAAATAAGCCGAAATGTGTTCCTTAGACAATGTCGATTGAATATTTTTCCGGTAACCTACCTAGATGACGTACGTTGTCTCTATTCCTGCCTTCTTGGTTAAAAGAATCCCCTTCACTTCCTTTTTAAAAACTGTCTATTATTCCTTTAGTTGATGCCCGAGTTTATATCAGAGTGCATTTTCATTATTTTTTTACCCCCAATAATTCATACTTCTACCTTCGTTATACCGCGGGTACTTCTATAACGCGGGAGGTTTCATTTCCCCCTAACCCGCGTTATAACGAGGGTCCACTGTATTTTCAATTGAATAATTAATTAGAGTGAAATATATGAAAGGTTTTAGGCTAAAAGTGAAGTGGTCTCATGGAGACTAAAAACAGGATTATCACATTTTTTTTTGGAGTTTAAAGAACCTGTTCGCAATGAAACATACAGACTTTGTAATTTGATTTCTTGTATTTTTTTTTTTTTTTCAGAACTGTAGAAACCGGACATTCCAGACTAACACCTTTCATATTTATAATTTCATTCTATGTTTACAAATATATTGTTGATGCTAAAATATATGCACGTGATAACAGTTTATAGATAGGATAATCTTAGCAACTACGATTATGAAATACTAGTGAGAATTTGATAAATGTGTAAAATTCAAATATTAGTATCAGACTTTTTTTTTTTACAAGGGGACGTTTGGAGTTGTAACTCACAGATTTGAATGCCGATTTTTGTGTAGGTAGTAGGGGTCTATAATAGTGCAAAACTAGAACTATAGCCGCCAATGAGCATTAGGAGCTGAGAAAAAAATAAATAAAAACCACGTTATATGAATGAACCCAAATATGAAAATTACGTTTTATTTTTTTTTCTCAGCTGTCAGTCAAGATAGAGGAATAATTTTTTTCATGTAAAATTGTAGTTTTTTATGCTATCTCTTTACTATAACCAAAACCATTAAAAAAAAAAAAATTATACCTTTAAAATTTTGTAGGATTTTAGAAGGCAAAGGGCTGTCAATTTCTGAAAAAAAAAAAAAAAAATGTAAATAACAGCAGTTGTTATAGCCATTAGAAATTGTTGATGAAATCTCAACTTCATAATTGTAACCTCCTCGAAAGTGGTAAAAAATCAATATTTTTTTATTTTAATAAAATTTCCTATATAAGGGTTTTATGGTGCGTTTAATCGATATTTGAGGTCAGTTGTTCATGAAAAAAAGGTTTCCTGTGATTTACAGCGGATTTCCTTAGAATATTGTCATTTTTTTTTTGAGTTTTTGAGTAAGCCGTAAGTGATTAAGCCGGGTAGTCTCTTGAGCATAACGGAAGTATTTTTATTTAAAATATCATACATAACTGCGATTAAACGTGAAAGAATCATTTCTCTATCTTGACTGATAGCTGAGAAAATAAGATTAAACGTGATTTTTATATATTTTTTTTCTTAGCTCCTAATGCTCATTGGCAGCTATAACTCTAGTTTTGCACTATTATAGGTCCCTACTACCCACACAAAAATCGGCATTCAAATCTTTGAGTTACAACTACAAACGTCCCCTTGTTAGTTACTTAACTATAAAACAAGGAAGGTTGAAAACAGTATCTATTACAGTTTTTTTTATTTTTTAATGTTTTAAGTTTAGTATTAAAACAATTTAGCATAGATTGAGCAGTTGCTTTGCGTTACTACTTCTATTGTCGCAGATATCACTTATATAATGTTAGAAGATATTAGACGTAGTCAAGTAGAGACAGTTTGAAATTAAATATTTATGAGCCATTAGAAATGATAAAACCGTTTAAAACCAACAGGTGCATATTTCCAATAGTCCCATTTTATGTTTGTTTCAAGTAGGAACGGAAAAACCGACAAGTCATAGGGAAAACCGAATGGACAGCCCACCTATCTACCATTGCTTCCCTTTGGATTCAGGCCCTGATATCATTCAGAAGCCCTTTCCATTTTGTCTCCTTAGCTGAGTATGAACATGTTTGGTTTATTTTCTTATATTTCTTAAAAAAATACATATATATAATCTATGTTACCAAATGCTAATGTTTCGGAAATTTTAGTATGTTTTTAGAACTGATGATGAGCGTTTATCTCGAAATTCTTATTGATATAAGATAAATGATACAATTAGAAGTCGCGAATAATTCATCAGGTCTATTTGTATTGATCCTTCTATAATATTATGTGTATTTCAAGTAATTTATATCATTGTGAACAATCATTGCCACCCAATGAAATAACACCCGTGCTTTGGTACAAAGATATCTCAGCGCTGCAGGTGAAGATCCGGAAACAATTCTATTAACTACCTCAACAATCATCTAACTTTGGCCTAACACAACTGAGAACTGTTTGCCAGATTAGACCGACCAGATATTACTGCATATTTTCCTTATTTTTTTAAAAATTATGGTCAATGATATAATTTGATGAAAGATATGTTACATTTGTATCTTATATACCGGAATATCATATCCATTATACATATAATTAAATAAAAAATGTAATTAGCAAAATAGGTAACATCTAATTACTTCAATAGGAACTCCAAATAATCAAAGGACAACAAATTAATCTTGTACAAAACTGTAATTAACCCTTGAATACTAAACCTCAATTTAGGTACCTTATTACTAAACCTTCGTCAATGTGACGAACAGTACCTAATAATCAATTCAGAGAGTTGTAAAGGAAACAAGAAGAACAAATAATTATCAATTTAACATTTTTTTGATGTAATATTAAAAACATGCACATTTTGTTCCGAATATTATAAAAGTGAATATATAAATAAATTATTATTCGGACAACATCAATGCTCCGCATTTTCCAGATCTACGAAGTTAGACGTTTTCCATTCCTTTCCGTTTTTTTCCCTCTAATTCTTTAAGGCCTGTTTGAAGCACATATTTACTTGAACCTCTCTTTTGTACTTCCGAGCAGCTCTTATCTTCATCAAGTGGTGTTCTTGGAGATTTTCGCTTTTTCTTCTTTCCAGAATCTTGTTGTTTTTTTTCTATCTGGTTTCAATTTGCTCGATTAATTCAGCAACTTCCTAGGTTTCATGCCAATCTGAATCAGATTCTGTGGAACAATCGGGATCAGAAGACAATTGAGATATTTCCCGCATCAGTTTCAAAACCTCTTCTGGGCTGGTATAAATCTTCTTTTTCTTGTCCATCCTAAAACCAATAAATAAAAATCAATTCAGGAGAATTTTCAATGCACGAATTGTCTATGTTTAGTAAAATATTTGGTTTCATTGTGCATTGGTTGTGGATACGCATTACGCAATTGAAAGAATGTAGGTATAGCAAAATGAAAGGTAAAGCAAAACTTTAAAAAAATTAGTAAATCAAAAAATACGATAAATTTGTACAAATAGCTAAGAAAACCGTAATATGTTTAAATTTTGTATTTATTTCAAACTATAAAGTATAAATCAGTTAGTTAGTCAAAAAATATATTAAAAAGTTGAAGTTCTATTACCAGATCGCTAAAATAAATTAGATTTGTTATTTATAAAAATGATTTTAAATTGGAATTAAAATAATAGATAAAATGTGTGTACTAATTGTGAAAAAGTTAATTAATAATAATTATTTAACTTGTGTGGCTACTACTTGTAATACTAAAGCTTCGTCGAACGCAAGGTGACTTGCTGGTTAAAATCCTAAGAGTTCAGCGGCTATAAAGGGCCTCAGCACTCTTAACCTCAGCCTCTTAACTTTACCTGCAAAGGTAATACCAACAATTTTTCGGCACAAGTAGTCGAATCGACGAAGGTTTAGTATTCCAGGGTTAAACCAATGATAACCTACTCATCACCTGTTTGCAGTAATACTTGTAAAACAAGTTACAGAAAACTGGAAGTCATTCAAAACATTTGTATGGATTGTATGAATCATAAACAATTACCCCAGATACACAGAAATATCCACTATGCTCACTGCTCTCAATCTACCCACAGTCAACCAACTCATTCATTCACAAACTTAGTAATTTTTAACGTGAATACGTCTTTAAATTTGCTACCGTATGGGGGCAACCCAAAACACCTAATGATAAAAAAATCGCGGGATACAGTTTGCTGTTGTAGTTTCGAATCTATCCTCTACATCTAAAATTAAATTTTACCACTGGGTAGCTAAAGGATCAAAAAATTCATTACGATTAGCGAGAACAGTGACGTATAGCGCGTGGTGGAAGGAGAAGCGCCGAAAATTTGAGGTTATTTTGCTGCGTTTAGAGATTTGAAATTAGTATAACTTTTGACTCGGAGAATCTACGATGCTCGTTTAAGTTTTAATCGTTAGCTGTCGTCAACATCTATCGATTGTATATAAAACATTAGTTTAAAATAGTGTCAGTAAATACAATAAGGTGTTAGAATAAAAAAAATATTATCAAAAATATATAAAGTCGGCCTATACGCGTCGAAAAACCAAAACCAAACACAGAGATCGCATACGGTTGTAGAGGCCTTCTCAAGAGCAATCGAATGGTAATAATAATACACTATATGACCGAGTCAGACACAGCTGAGAACTTACATTTTGAGGTACTTTTCTGGGTATCGAGATTTGAGTTGAAGAAACTACGATACGAAGTTTTAATCGTCAGCTGTTGTCAGAATCTACCGATCGTATATAAAACATTAGTTTAAAGTAGTGACAGTGAATATAATTAGGTGTTAGAATAAAAAAATACTATCAAAAATTTTGTGATAGTGTCGCTTACCAGCATTTGTGTTATACGTATTACGCACAAAGGTTGGTCGCGCTCTCAGAAGACATCTTTACCGATACAATCATCAACTGATCTGATTATTTGGCAATCAGCGAAACTTGGATGGAAAAATCTATGCCAGTGAATGTGCCTTGCTTTAAACTGGGATTATATTATAATACCGCTAAGAATTTTATTATTATTACTTTTTTATTATTAATTACGGATATTTGATTTAATTATTTTTTTTTTATAATTATGTTAGCGTAATTTGTACCAATTTTATCTAAATCTCTTTTATAATTTACTGCTTTTTTTTTTTTTGTTTTGTTTATGTAAATAGCTTCCATTAATTTTCTGTTTTGTGCCTTATTTTCATGATTTAAGATTTTGGTATTTTCAAAATCAAACTCATGTTTAAATAAATTCTTCAATGAAGGAGTTACATATACCAGGTATGCAAGTTTAAAATGTCGTTTTAATTCCAATAGAATACGCTCTTAGCCTATTGAAGGATTTGCTTATCTCTAAACGCTATTTTGTTTGTTAGTCATTTGTTTACAAAAGTCAGTTGTTTTTAAGTCGTTTACGTGGACGTATCATACCTTTCTTTGGTGTTAAAAATGTCTAATTTTAAGCCAAATAAAGAGCATTTGCGGCATGTCATGATTTTCTTATTTAATCAAAAGAAAAAGGCATCTGAATGTCATCGAATTCTTGTTGAGACTTATGGCGATGTTGCTCCAACCGTCAGGACATGTGAACGTTGGTTTCAAAGTTTCAAACGTGGTGATTTTGATATTACTGGTCAAAAACGAGAAAATCGACCAAAAAAGTTTGAGGACTTCGAATTGCAATCTTTATTAGACGAAGACCCAAACCCAACAAATGATGGCAGAACAGTTGAATGTCACTAGGCAAGCCGTTTCCGATCGCCTGAGAGCTATGGGAAAGATTCAAACGGTTGGAAAATGGGTTCCACATGAATTGGACGAACGACAGATGGAAAAACGAAAAACTGTGTGCGAAATGCTGCTTTTACGCCACGAAAGAAGGGTTTTTTGCATCGAGTTGTAACTGGCGATGAAAAATGGATTTATTTTCAGAATCCCAAACGAAAAAAATCATGGGTAACGCCAGGACAACCATCCACATCGAGTGCAAGACCGGATCGTTTTGGGAAGAAGACAATGCTGTGTGTGTGGTGGGATCAGAAGGGAGTAGTCTACTACGAGCTTCTCAAACCCGGCGAAACAGTCAATACCGAGCGCTACCGACAACAAATGATCAATTTGAGTCACGCATTGATCGAAAAACGCCCAGAATGGGCTCACAGGCACGCCAAAGTCATTCTTCAGCATGATAACGCTCCTGCACATTCAGCCAGATTGACTAAGGAAACGATTTCTTCGCTTGGTTGGGAACTCCTACCCCACCCGCCGTATTCACCTGACCTGGCGCCTTCTGATTATCACCTCTTCTCATCGATGGGACACTCATTGGCGGAGCAACACTTCAACAATTTCGAAAACGTACGAAAATGGCTCGATGAATGGATTTCAAATAAAGATGAAGCATTCTTTTGGAATGGTATCCATATATTGCCCGAGAGATGGACAAAATGTGTAGAAAGCGAGGGTCAGTACTTTGAATAAAATATATTATACTTTTTTTTAAATTACTGTGTATATATTTTAAGAAATAAACGATATTTTAAACTTGCATACCTGGTATTGATCAATAATTGTATTATAAAAAGCATTAAACTTCTTTTTATTAATAGTAAAAAAACATGTGACATGTTTCGGGAAACAAGGTCCCATCATCAGACTTTTTTCTGTTTCCATTTCTATTCTACCTTCTTCCTCACTATAATTCATTCATAATGCCATCCACTATAAATAATAAATTCTTCAATAAAGGAGTTACGCATTATGAATAACCACTTGAAGAATTATAGTGAGGAAGAAGGTAGAATAGAAATGGGAACAGAAAAAAGTCTGATGATGGGACCTTGTTTCCCGAAACATGTCACATGTTTTTTTACTATTAATAAAAAGGAGTTTAATGCTTTTTATAATACAATTATTGATCAATATATGTAACTCCTTCATTGAAGAATTTATTTAAACATGAGTTTGATTTTGAAAATACCAAAATCTTAAATCATGAAAATAAGGCACAAAACAGAAAATTAATGGAAGCTATTTACATAAACAAAACAATAAATCAAGCAGTAAATTATAAAAGAGATTTAGATAAAATTGGTACAAATTACGCTAACATAATAATAAAAAAAAAATAATTAAATCAAATATCCGTAATTAATAGTAAATAATAATTATAAAATTCTTAGCGGTATTATAATATATTCCCAGTTTAAAGCAAGGCACATTCACTGGCATAGATTTTTCCATCCAAGTTTCGCTGATTGCCAAATAATCAGATCAGTTGATGATTGTATCGGTAAAGATGTCTTCTGAGTGCGCGACCAACCTTTGTGCGTAATACGTATAACACAACTATCACAAAATTGTTGATAATATATTTTTATTCTAACACCTAATTATATTCACTGTCACTGCTTTAAACTAATGTTTGATATACGATCGGTAGATTCTGACAACAGCTGACGATTAAAACTTAAACGAATATCGTAGTTTCTTCAACTCAAATCTCGATAACCAGAAAAGTACCTCAAAATGTAAGTTCTCAGCTGTGTTTGACAAGTCTGATGATAGGACCTTGTTTCCCGAAACATGTCACATGTTTTTTTACTATTAATAAAGAGGAGTTTAATGCTTTTCATAATACAACTCATGTTTATATTTGTGCTGTTTTATTGTTATTTTCTTTTTTATTGATTTTATTGCTATCATATATGTGTTAGTTAAATCTTTTTATAAAGTATTGTTTCGTTTCACCAATATAATGCATTTTACACTTTTTATAATTTATTTTATAAATTAAGTCTTTTTTGTTCCATTTTTCTGTATTATCTATGTGTTTTATTATGTTTTTGATTTTATTGGTTTTTGTATAATCGTATGAGATAAATTTGTATAGATGATATAATGTTATACATTAATATATTTAAAGATTTTAGAACCTGAAGATGGATTTTATTGAAGTGCTACTAGTGAGTAGTTCTTTACAAGTAATTTACGTGTCATTCTAATCATTTTCATTAAATTTACTTGAAGTATTTTGTATACAGCCATAAATATTAATAAATAGTTATATTCCGTTTATAAACATGAAATTTTATTATTTTTACGCAAAGTGAATTAATATTTTCTTTTACTTTTTTATTAATATATTTTTTTTAAATTGAGTGGTTTAGATGCAAGAGGGTACAACTTACAAAACCTCATTGTAGAGAAAGCCAATCAAAGTATCCGTTTGCCACAAACAGTTTCAGGAATTTCGGTAAGTAGTTAGATTTCTTCTCTACAGATGGCGTCACCTAACGGAATATTCACTTGTATCTCTTTGCCACAGAATTATTTGTAATTTTAAGTTTCACAATATACACTTACTCCATTTTTTAAAAATTTTCCACTTGTACCCCTTGCCATCTAAACCACTCAATTATTATTATTTATACTATTCTTACAAATATAGTTTATTTTAAGACTTTGAAGGCTCCTGTCTGTACATTATTTTTTATTCTTAAGGGACTCGAGGTCATTTATCCTAAAATAAATAAGGAACTTTTTTAATTATTATTAATATAACAGACTGATATATTATAAGAGTTTATATAAGAGTTGTTAGGTGAGAGGTTGAAGTGCAAGCTGAAGGAGATGTTGATGAGCCTGGGATGACATTTAGGTTTCGGAGACAAACTTTTTACTCTGAGCCCGGTCACGTGCCTTACCTTGACAAACAGTACTTCTTAGGCTCTAGGGACAAAGCTTGAATTAAGTGAAGCAGCATCTTTCTTTTTTTTTTTTTCTTCTTTGTTTGTTTATTCTTTCCTTTAGCTCTTTTTGTACGCTCTCCCACTTCACGGTCGGGACATCTAACGATAAGGACAGTCAACGGCTTACAAGAATTATAATTTTTTTTACTGGAATTCTACTTCATATGTTCACAGATATAATCATGAGCATCATGAATAATCAAGTGCATATGAATATAATTTGTATAATCATTATAAATTAATATCTCCATCCCCCCCTCTCTCACTCTCTCTCTCTCTCTCTCTCTCTCTCTCTCTCTCTCTCTCTCTCTCTCTCTCTCTCTCTCTCTCTCTCTCTCTCTCTCTCTCTCTCTCTCTCTCTCAATAATCTCCCCCCTCTCACTTATGCTCTCCATAAATATGTTTTTTTGTTGTTTTTTTTACAAGTAAAAACAGTTTCTTTCTGTTTTGAGTATTTCTCCAAAGTACATAGATTCCAAGATATTCCATATTGGAAAAGAATAGACTTATTTAATTACAATATAATAAAATAGGAAATGGTTCAACGAAAAATCCAGTTTCCTTCATTTAACGGGTCTAGAAGATTTTATTTTTCTGTTTTTTAACTCGAATTTCAAATTTTGTAATCCAAGGTTTTTCTGTTGGCAACCGAAATTATTGGTATTAATATGACAGAAACTTTTTCAAATTATTTAAAATTTATTTTATTTTTTTCCCGTAAGGGCAAAAGAACTTTAAATATCTTGGACAAAACTATATATCTGTGTTGAATTTTAGTTATTTCATTTATTTTTCACTTACATCTCTCCTCTCTCACTTAATCTCCCCATAAATGTTTTTTTTTATTTTATTTTTTTATTTACAAGTAAAATACTTTCTTTCTCTTTTGAGTATTTCTCCAAAGTACATAGATTCCAAGATATTCCATGTTGGAAAAAAAATTGATTTATTTATTAAAAATCGAATTAAATTTGAAATGGCTCAACAGAAAATCCCGTTTCCTTCATTTAACGCCTCTAGAAGATTTTCTTTTTATGTTTTACATCGAATTTCAAATTTTGTAATCCAAGGTTTTTCTATTGGCGACCGAATTGTTGGTATAAATATAAAATAAACTGTTTCAAATTATCTATAAACAAATTAATTTTTTTTTTCTTAAAGGCAAATTTACTTCAAATATATTTGCAGACTAAACTATATATTTGTATTAAATTTTATTAATTCCATTTATTTATCACTGAATATCAAACTTTTAAATTTACTGATATCGTCCGGAGGGTTATTTCTTTGTATTAGTGTCTTTATTTATTAATTCTTTTCCAAACGAAAATGTTTTTTTTTACAGCTGTAGCATGCTACTGCTTGGATATGATCAAGTTTGTAAAAATCTGTCATAGTACAGTTTTACCCTAATATCGTTTTATGAACATATAGTTAACTCCATAAACATCCATATCCACTAGTATCTCAACTTGCTTCCTTTTTTATTCTAGACCACCCTCCGTGGCGTCTGAAAAGAAGATGGCGTCCGGATCTTTTAATATAGAACGTTTGTTATATAGAACATTATAAGTGCTACCAATGGGTAGTTTCTTTACTAGCAATTGATATGTCATTTGTTGCATTATCATCACACTTAATTGATGCATTTTATATTATATTATATAGTTGTAAATTTCAGTAGATAGCTAAAGAAGAAAATAAAAATAAAAATTGGATAGAAAAAGATTTTTTTGGATTTCAACTGAAATTTCTATGCACTAGGCATAGAAATGTTGACAACTTTTTTGCGGAAATGGATTCAGATTATTCTCTTAAATTAAAATTCAATACCATATGATTTATCAATCCTGTTTAAATATTTACTTCCCAAGCTGGTAATCGAACTCATGACCTTATAAACTGGCCGCTCTGAGACTTTCGCCTCAACGCGCTCAGCCATTACTGGCCCTATTTATTATTTATTTTTTTCTTTTCGCCAGAGCCAAGTTATTAAATGCATGATTTTTTTTTCTGATTCACTAGATTTATTTAAATTTTTGGATTAGAAAATTTTATTTTTATATTAATGACTGTTATAAACTTTATCGGGCATATTTGAAACACTTCCTCGACTCGCGATCCGAAGTGTTAAAATTAGTGTTTTTTCCCGTTTCCCACCGAACTACCGACATAATACAGCGGTCGCACCGGAATTATTACTAAATTGTCAGTTGGACGAACATTAGCTCGCGGAGTCAGCAGTTTGGACCGAGAGGCAGAACCCTTTGCGATAAGACTTAATGCTAGTGCCATGCGACTCTAATGATGTGTTGGACTCGATCACGAAGTGCCACTGACGGTTGTAGCATGCCAACTGTTACTCTTTAAGGAAACCTGTTATTGCCTGATATCGCCGAGGGTTGGAACGTCGCTTTTGCGGGTATGGGGTTTAATTCTCTTGTACTTCCAAGTATAGAATTGGGTAGCCTTGATTCGAAGGAACTCGCGTTTAGGGTAAATCTATGAAAATAAAAATTTAACTACGTCATTAAAAAAAAAAAAAAAAAAAAAAAAATAGAAAATGTATGCATATATCAGTAGTTGGTCGTGAAATAGAAGTCCAGCCAATGAGTGCTGAAAAGAGGGGTGTAGAAAAACAATTGCATGGAATATGCGAAAATTTTTGACTTCATAATTTCGTTAGGAGTAGAAACATACTAAAAGTCCCCGCTCCTGGGGGGTGAGCTAACGGTGGGGGGAGGGGGGAAGAATCCCATTTTTCCTTTGTCCATTATATTTAAAAAACGGCGCCCTCTTCAAAAATATGTTACATTTCAAAATGAAAGCTACTTAAATTTCCTATAAAATGGATTATATACATATTTTTCTTCTCTTCTTAGGGTTTCCGAGATATACGTCATAGAAAATCAATATTTTTCAAAACCAAAATAATTCTTACCTCACTTTTCGCCAGAAAAAAATATATATAATTAGAGTAAATTTAGTTCTCTTCAACATTGATAGTGATATTTTTTCTGAGAAGCGATTGTGGAAGGCTCTAGAAGCAAATGTTTGACAAAAAGGAAGGTAAATGTTTTTATTTTCGAAAACTATCGATTTTTAATAACGTATATCTCGAAAACCGTTGGAATTTCGACGAATGTGTACGTAATTAATTTTATAGGAAATATAATTAGCTTTATGTTTGATTTGAAACATATTTTCTAGAGTCAACCATTTTCGAGATATAATCGAAAAACAAAAACAATTCTTCTTTTTTAAAAAACTTATACCCAACCCCCACCGTTAGCTCACCCCCCAGGGGCAGAGACTTTTAGTATGTTTACCTTTTAACAACTCTTAACGAAGCTATGAAGTAAAAAATTAACGCATATTTCATGCACTTTCTTGAGGTTTCTATGACATTTTAAAAAAATTTAATTTTCAAATAAAATGTTTGACAAAAAGTGAGGTAAATTTTTTTTGTTTTCGAAAACTATCGATTTTCAATAACGTATATCTAGGAAGCCGTTGGAATTTCGACGAATGTGTATATGATTAATTTTATAGGTAACTTAATTAGCTTTGATGGTTATTTGAAACATATCTTTTTAGAGTCAACCGTTCTCGAGATATAATCGAAAAACAAAAAAACAAAAAAATTAATTTATTCCCTTCCCCCACCGTTAGCTCCCCCCCCCCCCCCCGGGGCAGGGACTTTTTGTATATTTACCCTCTAACTACTCCTAACGAAGCTATGAAGTCAAAAATTATTGCATATTTCATGAATACAAAATTGCAATAGAAGTTGTAAATAATTAATTAATTAATTAATCTAGCTTGATAGTATTGATCATGCGTATACGATAATGCGTAACTTAATTAAAAAAGGAGGTGGTTATAAAGTTTTAGCAACATCTTGGGTTTTAGTTTAACTTCAGAGATCTCATTTACAACTGTATTAGGGAAGTTGAATTTTAATGAAGACTGCAGCTGTTCTTAGACTAACAAAAGGTGCAGCGGAAGTCTTCTGAAGCAGGTAGATAGGGTCTGATTTGTAGTAATTCCACTGCCGTACACAAACTTGAAACGATCACAATCTTCCTGCCACCAACTGTCCTTAAAAATCATTTATTCCAAAACCGCTTACAAATTGAAAAAAGAAAAAAAAATATATAACCTTTTAGAGGACGACTTCCTGTCTGCAATAGATTCCGAGCTGTCAAGGTCAGAAAAAAAAGGAATGCAAGAGTTCTGGCAGATGTTCGTCAATTATTATTCGATTCATGTAAGGCGATTTTAATATTAAACACGTTAAACGTTTAACACAATGGCAGTTATATTTTAAGGATGTTCCTAAAATATATATTTATTTTTTCTTTTATTGAAATTTACAACTGTACAATATTTATACATCTAGTAAATGTGTTCACAACAATTACAATAACATGTAAACACTTGAAAAGAACTACTCATCAATATCGCTTCAATTAAAATTCTACAGAATTCTTCTTTTTAGAAACCTCGGAGGATTATCGGGAATGGAGTGAGAAGCAAGTTGAGCGACTTGAGTGTTGTTATGGAGTTTACTATGAAAGGATAGGTATCGGGTTTGGGCTGTCAGCAACATATGGGACATTAAGATCTTTATGAATAAGTTTATTGGTGACAAAGTAAGGAGCATTAAGGATTTTTCAAAAGATTTTGGATTTTAAGGATTGGATACGAGATAAATTGGATGGTTGCAATTCCTCCTCTACGTCATCCAACCATCTGATTCCTATTCTTGACAGTTTGTCTCCTACAATTGTCACTTACCATTAAATCACTATTTCGGATTCGAAGCAACAGCATTATACAGACACTTTATTGATGGAGTGAAGTACGTGTTGGAATGAGCAGTTCCGTTCTTGGTGGGATCGAAACTTCTTTCGTGGCGCACTCTATGGCGTTCTCGAGTCTTAGATTTCGTCATTTTATTTTATTATCTTCGGTTACAATTGTACCGAGATACTGAAATTTTTTGACCCCATCAATGGTGAACACTCTACTGACTTTCCTTAGACTAAAGGATGTATTATCTTTACTATTGTTAATTATGAGCCCTGCCTTCCTTAATTATTACTATAATCGTGATACATGTGTGAATTATAATTAAAATATTAATTCAGTCTATAATTTATAATCAATCATATGTGATAACTACAACATGTTATCTATGGAAAGAATATCGTTGAGGAATATCTTGACTTCGTATATCGTTCTGAGCTGCTTCCGGACGAGCTGCGACGGTACTCCAGCTGTCTTCGTCACCTTCGGCAGCGTCGTGAAGCTGAAGAACGTTGCCCACGGAGCTCGACTTCACTCCCAGGACCTTGAGTACTCCGGAGGCAGCTCGCAGCAGATGGTCACCGCCGTCTTGGCAGAGAACAACGTCGAGTCGCACTGGATCGTGAAGGGAGAAGGTTCCAGTATTAGGGGGCAGCCTGTCCAGTGTGGTGACATTGTACGGCTGGAGCATCTCTCCACGGAGAGGAACCTACACTCACATTCCTTCAGGTAGGCCGAGAGCTTTAATTGGATTAGATTCAAGTTCGTCTTAAATTAATTTTTAGAAAAAACTTCAAAACTACACTTTCGTGTATAGAAATTCGTGATTCATAATTTTATGTAAACAGTATTGTTCCAAAAATTCGGCGTCATGTTAACCAGAAGGGTGCCGGGTTTGTGTAATGATGACTTGTCAGAAACATTTATCAAAAATAATAAACATAATACGTATAGGACATTTTTACTTGGATATGTCTTTGGCTAGAGGTCTATAGTTTTCTAGTATAACGTTTTTTTTATTCTCAAAATATGTTACGTTTTTTTTACACTCAAAAATGTATCATTTTGACATACTTTAGCTGTTTTGGCGTTGTAGGTATCTAACGGAAGCTAAGTATACAGCGCTGAATAGCTGAGAATTATGAACTCAAAACAAAACAACAGCAAACGAACGAACGGCACATTATACCTTATTTGACACACTCTTGCTCAAGTGGTGCATCTCGGATTGAAAATATGACGACATTCTACTAGTCGAAAATTGAATGGCAAATTTTGTTGTTATATAATATTTTTCGCTGGGCCCCACTTTTTAGGAGGTATGTTGGTTTAAATAACCATTGGTTGAAATCTTTACCTTTTAAGTGTAGTTTATGCGATTGAAATCTTTAATATAAAATATATTTTTTTGACAAGCTCTAGCTCTGTTGGTGTTGCTCAGATAAAAATTTTTCTAAAAGTTAACATCACAAATTTAATGGAGAATATATTTTGTTATATAACATTTGTCACTAGGACCTACTGCTTAGGAGCTATATTGGTTTGGATGAAAAATAACAAGGCTTAAATCTCTAATTTCTTTAATGATTCTGATCCTTTTAATTCTAATTTTTTTTAAAATAATAATTTATTGAAATTTAAAACTGTACAAAATTTATACATCAAGTAAATGTGCTGTTAGCTGTTATAATAATGTGACAAAACATGAAAAGTACTACCCATCAGTAGCACTTTAATAAAAATTCTACCCTAGAAGGTCTCTGGGCCATCTTCTTTTCAGACGCCTCGGAGGATTACCCGGAATAGTGTGGGAAGCAAGTTGAGAAATTAGGGGATTTGAGTGGTTATGAAGCTTACTATGAAAGGATAGATATCTGGTTTGGGCTAAATCTGCAACATATCTAACATCAAGATCTTTACGGATAAGTTTATTGGTGACAAAGTAAGGGGCATTTAGGATTTTTCGAAAGGATTATGGATTGTAAGGATTGGATACGAGATGAATTGGATGGTTTATTGGAGCCCCAAAGCTCAACTCCGTACGTCCAGATAGGTCTAATACAGTCATGTATATTAGTCTTTTGTAATTAATTGGGAGCTTTGAACGTTTGTCTAATAAATGTTGAAGTAATCTGTTATGACGGGCAGTTTCTTGTCTTTTTAGTTTTGTATGTGGATTCCAAGTAAGACGTTTGTCCAAGTGGAGTCTTTTTCAGTCTTAAAGTATGTAGAACGGATTTATTGGATTTATTTTTTTGGAATTCTCCATTTTTGCCACCATTCTTGAAGGGTTAGGATATGGGATTGGAGTGTTTGGGATCATTGTTTACTGATAACACACATGTGTCATTAGCGTAAGTGGTGAGAACAGTGGTAGAATGATTTGGAATGTCAGCATTTCTAAAATGTAAAATGGGATAATCAGTAGATTATAACATATCTATGATCTATTATATAATGATTTTTTTTTTCTTTTTTGCTGAAGTAAAAGAACATTTTATGTATGTTTTTTTTCTTTGTCTATTGGCAGAAATGTAGTTAGTAGAATGAAGCGTATTTCAATTAATAAAAACGTATTCTAATATTTTTTTTTTTATCGGATTTGAAGACCTTAGGTCATATACATAGACCCAATTCATTGGACAGCCAGTATTCACGGTCTTCCCAATCTCCTTCCGCTAATCCTCACAACGCCATTACCTCCTCAACTTCTTGAACACATGTTTTATTAGGGCGGCCTCTATTTCATTTCGTTGTATAATTTTTCTTTCGGGACATAGTTGAACATTATTTTTAGCCGGTCTCTGGCCCCACTCTTCTTAGATGGCCGTACCAGAACAGCTGTTTGGTTTCAATGGTGTGAACTATAGTTTTTTTCTGGATTAAGTTATTTTGTATGGCAGAATTATTCACCCGTTGAATCCTGGCAATGCGACAGCTTCATCTCCGAAAATTCATTTCGACAGCTTGTAGCCTCTGTCTATCTCTCGTCCAATCCACCCACATTTCCGAACCATAAAGGATTACTCCTTAGAAAAAAGGAGTGGAAAATCCTCTTTTTGGTTTCTAGTGAAACATTTGGGCTCCACAGTAGGTACTGAGTTGATCATGCCAATTAGCTTTCTTCCTTTCTTTATCTTTTCTTATATGTCGCTCTAAAGCGCCGTCTTGTTATTGGTATAAAACCTCCCCCCTCCCCCCCAAGTACTTAAAGAGAGTACTCCGATGTAGCTAATGATAGAAAAGATTTAGAGGAGTTAAAGGCCATGTTTTCTGTCTCCTCTTTGCTAATTTCTAGGCCCCATTCTGTTTTTAGCTTCCTCGGGCATTATTACAGCTATTACTACCTGATGCATCAGCAAAATGTAGACTACAATGTTTTCTTTCCTATTCTTTGGCCCATACCTCGGCATTTCCTTTTCCACTCTTTCAAAATTCTTCCGCTTCTACATACATGATATGTAGAATATGAATATTTTAATCATTTATTTTATAATTTTATTCTAAAAACATAATCCTGTATTAATTTCCGGACAACCTTTTATATTAGATTTTTTTCTTTTATTGTTAAAAAAACCGTACTATAGATCCTAACCTATCGTTCCTCAGGTCTCCCCTGTCGGGCAATCAGGAGGTGACAGCCTTCGGCGAGAAAGGCCTCGGAGACACGGGGGACTCCTGGCAGGTGATGTGCAAGAGGCTCCTGTGGAGGAGGGACAGCCCCGTGCTCCTGCGGCACCAGGACACCGGAGGCTACCTAATGGTCAGCGGGAAGAGGTACAGCGAACCGATCCAGGGGCACCTGGAGGTCGCGGCGTCTCACCTCGGCCACCAGTCCTACTGGGAGGTAGCGGAAGGTCTGTTCGTCCATCCAACCGAGCCTAGGTTCGGGCACAGCGAGCTTTAGGGATAATAAACTGTTTAATAATTTGGATTTGTGTTCTTTATATCGAAACTACAACATAGCCTGTTAAATTAGTACTATAGCTTCCCCATGACGAAAAGTTTGAAACACTGTCCCGCTTCTATTTAACATTTGCTTGAAGAATGTAAGAAGGAATGCCATGATATGTGAATAAAAATTGATCTGACTTAAAATACAAGAAACTGTTCTTTTTCGACTTCTCCAACGTTTACTAGACAAGCGTTCAAAGCCCGTATTACTATTGGAAACTAGGATATGAGGACAATCCTTGCCCAATGAATAGTATGCGCGGATGATAGCTGATACCAAACAGAGCCTAAAGGAAGCTGTAATTGAATGGGAAGCCTATGTCCTGCTATGTCCTTTGGTCCTTCGTGAGTTCGGATCATGCATTTATCTAAAGTTAGGGATGCCAGCCAGGACTTTCATTACCTGACAATTTATAAATGAGTATTTTTATATTATTAATTAATTAATAATTAATCTAATATCTCTTCCAGAAGGTTATCGTGGGGCCTTCATAATATATTAGAGTAATCATAATATATAAATTAAATGAGGTAAATGAATTTTACTATTGCTAAATGAAAATCCAGATACATATTTAAACAAGGTGTTGACACATAAAATTACAATATGGAAATGTCGATCATAACTTAATCTAGTATCTTAAATTTAACATAAGAAATTCAGCCTAGACTTATCTTTGAAGGAGATGCTATGATGTGGGCAAGGCGTCATCGGCGGAAGTGGAAGTCGTCAGTGAGGTGTCATTTGGAAATGACTACATCTTGATCGGCTACATTTTAAGAGGTGAGAAAGGAGCTCCTGGGTCAAGCTCCGAAGACCTCGTGGAATCAACTCTGCAGAACCAGTGCAGGGAAAAAAGGACTGATCAGACTGATCGACTGCCTAGAAATTATTATTCCGTCCCTTTTTAAAGAATAGGCTCCGCCCTTGTAGTTGGGACACGCCCACTGACTTCCTAGCTTTTTGAATTTTAGAATAACTTAAATATCTTGTTTACCCCTAATATTAAAAGGTAAGGGACAAGCAGGTAGAGAACTTTGATTGTATGACCGAACAAAGGAAGTGAATTCTCGGACCACCCGTAGGGTGCTGTGTAGGTGCTACCCTTTTGGCGACACCCGAATATTATGCTTGTTATTTTAAAACTTATAGGTTTGATACATAGCTGGAATGACCATAAATTTCAGGAAAGTAAAGAATGCACATTGGCCGGGAACAGGAATACGAGGTACTTTGCAGGGGTGTAGTAATTAGCAAAAATGAAAGGTAGACCAGGAGATATCCAATAGGATAATGAAGACTAACTCTACTATCTATTACCACCTCTAGTTACTACTACCACTACTACTACCACCTCACAGTTATAGGGAAAAGGGAGGTGGAGAAAAATGTTAAGCTACATATCTTCATAGCTGTTTACACCTACCTACCCTCCTATATGGAACTGAAAGCTGGCTACCAAGTTCCTAAGCAAAGTTACTTCAGCAGGCCGAACCAGAAGTGATCGTATCAGGAATGAAAGAACTAGAGAGGATCTAGGGCTTGTCTCTCAAATGATAGTCTTGAAAGGAGGCAACTTAGATGGTTCGGGCATCTCTGCCAGATGAATGAGGACCGGGTCCCGAGAAAGTACTCTGAGGCCAGACCAACAGGAAAATGTCTGAGAGGGAGACCCAGAACTCACGGCTTCAGAAAGTTCCAAACATTAAAATTAGACAGAGAGGTAGGACAAACAGAAAACATCCCCTGCACTATTGGGACTATGAGGCTAAAATGGTTCGAGCATGTAACGAGGATAGGGTAGGGACGATGGCACAAAAAGAAACGGAAAAAAGGGTGCCCAAGAAGACATCGTGTTGAGATCGTCATGGAAGGGACGGTGAATATGGGAATTTGTGAAGAAATTTGACGCGACAAGAATAAACTTATCTTTGTCGAAGAGATATGATATTTTTTTTTTCGGTTGGCTCTAAAGTCCTTGCAGATCCTTGGCCGCCTTAATCAGCCTGCTTCACCTCTGCTTATCTTGGGCTGTCGCTTTAACTTACAAAGTTTGTAATTCTTCAGGTATCCTTGTACAAAGCCGGGGGCGTTGGTGATGCTGATTTAAGGTTTCGTAATAGGCAGGATTTTACAAGATAGAGTTATTAGCTCTATGCCAAACCCCCGACCTGGAGGACCAGGAACTATGCCAGACACAGGGGTCGCTCACCTCCCTGTGACTCCTAGGGTGAGGACAGTGTACTGCCCCCATGTGGGAATCGAACCCACGCCGTATAAGCCTGAACTCTGTGGTCTTACTTGGAGGGCGGTCACCCATCAAGATATGATATTGAGTTGTGAAAATTCTTGACCTGCCAGGATCTGACGATTTTTTGTGTCCGAAGGACATCCTTGGCCACTCTCCCACTACAATTAGAATTAGTTTTCATCCGTAAGGATGCTGTATTAAGATGGCGGAATTAAACGATTTTAATAGTTTTTCGTCCTTAAGGTTAATATGTTGAAATATTTAACGGTTTTTAAGTTATGCGAGGGTTTTTTTCATCGCATCTAGAACTTCGGTCCATTTGGATGAGTCCTATCCTATCACTCGACTAGTACTCTCCATTAGCTGTATTAGCCTGGACTCTATGGTCTTACTTGGAGGGCGGTCACTCATCAAGATATGATATTGAGTTGTGAAAATTCTTGATTTAAAAAAATTCATGGATAAACAAATGGAAAAGGCGTGGGAGCTCAGTAAAGGAAATTAACTGCCATGCTCCCGGCCTCGAGTTCGAGTCCGTCTGAAGCCAGTAAATTTATTTTCTATTATATTAGATCTGGATCGACTTCGAGATCGGGAAATCCTTCTGAGGCATATGTATCATCTATAAACAGAGAAGCTTTAATTCGGGGAAAATCCTGGCTGTTGACCAGATTTATATAGCGTTATAGTGGTACTTCTTTTTTTTTTAGCTTGAATTAACAGATTTAGGTCCGGTAGATATGAAACAGATTAAAAATTCATCGTTTTAGAAATACCCACACATTTAGAAAGAAACCATTAATGTGGACGGATTCATGAACTCCTTAACGATTTTAATCTCTCAACTGTGCTTGTTAAGGGCCTTTAGAACTTCAATGAGAAGAAGAAAACCTTTACCAGGAAGATTGCCAAAGGATGAAGAACATTATGGAGTAAAGAAGAGGGAACTTAATTAAAGGAATAGTGTGGTAGGCGTAATTGAGAAAAATACGTCACTGCTATCGAAGTAAGTGTTGAAGTAATGTAAAATTAAAAATGAGTTTATTTCTGACATGGGTATGCCCTAAGGCTAGGGTTGTATACTTTTTTTGTGTACCGTATTTTTTACTCTCGAAATATTGCTCGGATCGAATATTTGCCGACAGTTCCCCGATCAGAAATTTAATGAAAAATATTTTTTATTTTATAACATTTGTCGCTATGACCTACTTTTTAGGAGCTATATTAGTTTTAATGAAATAAATCACTTTTTGCCTACATTTTTTTAAGTTTTGTGGCATTTTTGATATGCTCTAACCTAATCAGAAATAGGGTAAACCAGACAATTATTGACAACCTATCTTAAAAAAAAATTAGCTAAAAAAAAGAAATCATAAAATTCCTTTTAAATCCTACAACTCAATTGTGTAAAAGTATTTTCAATTATGTCCGTATTTTAAAAGATATCCATAGGTTGTCAATAATTGAATGGGTCCGCCGAAAAACGTTCTAAGCTACAAAATTTTAAAGTGACAATTTTTAAGTTTTTAAATGTATTATAAATAGTACATCATAGTATGATATAGCAATACATTATGTTATCATACTTGTAAATATAACCAATTAAAAGGTGAAAAAAAAAATCTAGCTTACAAATCTAACAAAAAATTTAAATTATGATTTGTTTCAGACTACTTCAACATTTACTAGACAAACGTTCAAAGCTCCCGATTAATTACAAAAGACTCATATACATGACTGTGATTAGACCTGTTTGGACGTACAGAGTTGAGCTTTGGGGCTCCACTAAACCACCCAATTCATCTCGTATTCAATCCTTACAATTCAAAATCCTTCGTAAAATCCTCAATGCTCCTTACTTTGTCACCAATAAACGTATCCATAAAGATCTTAATGTTCCATATGCTGCTGATTTAGCCCACACCAGATATCTATCCTTACATATTAAGCTCCATAATCACTCAAATCCGTTAGTTTCTCAACTTGCTTCCCACTCCATTCCTGATAATCCTCCGAGGCGTCTGAAACGAAGATGGCCTAGAGACCTTCTAGTGTAGAAGTTTTAATAAAGTGCTACTGATGAGTAGTTCTTTTTAAGTTTTAACATGTTATTATAATCGTTGTCAATACATTTACTTGATGTTTATATTCTGTACAGTTGTAAATTTCAATAAATGCATATACAAAAAAATAAAAAATAAAAAAATATTATGATTTTCTTTTACTGATTACTCAAAATTTTGTTTGTCGCTTAGAACGTTTTTCGGCGGAGCCATTCAATTGATTTTACATTATTTATTCTCACTATCTTGTAAAATACGTTCCAGGAGTAATGTTTGATGTGAACTTTCTTGCTTAGCTTAAAGTATAGTAATTAAAGGATAAATAACTGCAAATTTAAACTTTATTGAACTATTCTTAAAATAATTACAGTATCAATATTTTCGAATATTTCCTTAAGGGTGTCAATAACTGTCTGGTTTAACCTGCATGAGCTACCAAAAGAGCTAGAGCCTGTCGAAAAAGCCCCCGTAATTAAAAATTTAGGCAAAACGTGACTTTTCATTCAAACCAATATAGCTCCGAAACGGTTGGTCTCAGGGAGAAATGTTATAGAACAAAATAGATTCTCCATTAAATTTCTTACAAGAATGCTGTCGTAAAATTGTCGATCTGAGCAAAACAAACAAATCTAGAGTGTGTAAAAAAAGTCCCAACACTTGCAAATCTTAAGCAGATCTTGGATATTTTTATTCTAACCATTTGAACTTCTAAACGGTAGGTCCTATTAACAAAAGTTAAAAACAAAAAATATTCTCAATTAATTTCTGACTAGGGAATTATTTTAATATTTTTGATATTAGCAAGACCAACAGACCCAGTGCGTCTCAGAAAAGTCCATACACTTGAATGTATGGAAAACTTGAATATTTTTATTCAAACCAATATAGCTTCTAATCAGTAGGTCCAATATAAACAAATGTTATAAGGACACTCTTTTACAGATCTGCCAGGATCTGACGATTTTTTGTGTGCGAAGGACATCCTTGGCCACTCTCCTACCACAATTAGAATTAGTTTTCGTCCTTAAGGATGCTGTTTTAAGATGGCGGAATTTAACGATTTTATTAGCTTTTCGTCCTTAAGGATAATATGTTGAAATATTTAACGGTTTTTAAGTTATCCGAAGGTTTTTTTTCATCGCATCTAGAACTTCGGTCCATTTGTATGAGTCCTATCCTAGCACTCGACTAGTACTCTGCATTATTTTTGCTTGTGGCCTGGTTCCCCACATTCTCTCACGCTATTCAAATCTTAAAATGCTAAAAGGCAAGAAAAGATCACCCATTCCCTGAATTCCGTGTTTCCTTGCATGAAATTAAATATAATAAAGTCGGAGGATAGGGGAAAAAAAAAGAAGAAAAAAAAGTGTTCCAACTCACGACATATCGCTCAAATGGGTTCAATGTACCAGGTCCTACAAATAGTCCTGTCGTGTTTTAATACATTACAATATTTTATATTTTTGTTTTAACACCATGTAAATTCCTTTCTGCCTAATCCCATTTGTTCTTATGTAAACAATAATGTTTACTCTTCACAATAACAGTGGCAACCTTTAATTCAGCCTCTCTGTGTATTTTAAAAAGTGCGGTCAAAATGGTGAGCACTGAAATTAAAATTAGATCTGCTTTGCTCTATGAATTCAAACGCGGTTCAAAAGCGACAGAAGGCCGCTTCTAATATTTGTCACGTCTTTGGCAAAGATAGTCTTAGTGAGCGGAAGGCTCAATTTTGGTTTTCAAAATTTCGAGAGGGCGATGAATCGCTTGAAGACGGATATCGGTCTGGAAGACCAAAAGTGGTTGAACAAGCACAAGTGCGGGATTTAATCGCAGCAGATCCACGCCGAACATGTTCAGAAATTGCTGAACAGCTCAACATTTCCGAATCTATAGCTTGGAACTACCTAAAAGAAATGGGAAAAGTAAAAAAGTTGGATAAATGGGTAACTCACCAACTATCGGGTGGCAATAAACTGGTTCGGCTAACAACGACTTCATGTTTATTGTCTCGATTAAAAATTGATCCATTTTTCCTCATCCACCTTATTCTTCTGATCTTTCGCCAACAGATCTTTTCCAATCAACCATCTTTTCCGGGCTTTAGATAATATTCTAAGAAAAAAATGTTTTAACAATCGTCAGAGCTTAGAAATGGAGTTGGGCAACTTTTTCCGTAATAAAACGAAAGATTTAAAAAAAAAAGGAATTTGGGACCTGACATCGTGTTGAGAGAAAACAACTAAATTTAATAGTGCTTATTTCGATGAATAAAATATTTGCATACTTCACAGCTGACTTTTTATAGACCACTTGATAAAAACGACAGGACTTTTTGGAGGACCTGGTATATACATTGATCAAATAATATAAATATATTCAAAATCATAAGGTATAGTTGACTGTGATGTATATAGGAGATGTAGATAATTAGGGTAGGCAGTCAAAGATATTCAGCTGATCAAAATAAAATGTTTATTTTATTCTAATTCTAAGAATTAGAATAAAATAAACATTTTATTTTGATCAGCTGAATATCTTTGACTGCCTACCCTAATTATCTACATCTCCTAAATATATTCAAATACATATTTTTATAAATAATGCTTAATTTAGGGTACTAGGGTAGGATAATATTTTTTTCAAAAAATAGGAATGAACTGTGACTCCTTAAATAAACTTTTGTGGATTTTAAGAATTTTCGATCAGTACAACACAAACAAAGATGGATCTTGCGAAAATGTTACATGGTTGATTCTGAAAAAAAAAACGTTGCAGCAACAAGTATAGACCCCCAACCAAAATAAATTTCCATAAAAAAAAAGAAAATAATATTTTCTATTGATTAATATCACAATGTCAATTACCTGTATATTTTTTCTCTTTATTTGTTTAATCCACACCTGTCAGTTATCATGTGACAAGCAGATGTGATTAATTGTTGTATACAAGATAATTGGCATGTCAGGCATGAGGGAGGACAGCACCCAGCGGTACTTACTCATAACATGAACATGATATTTAATCAGTTTTAACGGAGTAGATCCCTCAACCAACTCCTTTTTAGTCTCCTTTGGGTATTATCTGGCAAGCTTATGGAGGCCATAATTTGTATTAAATTATTGATATGTCCGTGAAGTTTGTCGTGAAGACTTTTATATAAAGTCTGGATGTGATCTTGTTCCATGGGTATGTGTAAGTCTGTGTGTAAAGTTCTGTTATTGACATACCAGGGTGATTGTGTAATGAGTCTTAAAGTTTTTGCCTGGAAAGTCTGTATTTTTTGGATGTGTGTTTTTTTAGCAGTTCTGTAAATTTGTGAGGTGTACGTCCATAGAGGTTTTAATAAGTAAGTATATGTATTTAGTCTTTGCGTCATTTTCAATTTAGATCGTTTATGTAGAATCGTATATAAGTCAAGGACCGAAGCAGGCTAGTATTAGCCTTAATCCTATCACTAGTCATAATAAACACTGTACTTGTATAAATAAAGCTGCCTCAGAGCAATAAATCAGTTATATTTTAACAGTCATACTGCGTTGTTCTTCACCCTTTTATTTCTTTTTTTTAAGTTATTTTTCGTCAGCTTATTTAACTGGTGCCGAAACCCGGGAAGACGAGGAGAGAGGACCAAAGGTAGGAAAATTTTTTCCTTTCTTTTTCCTTTTTGGTCAGGAGTAAGTGGTATTTATGGAGAACATTTTGAAGCCAGCCGTGCTTCAAATCAACCCCGAACAAGAAATAGCACGTGAAACCATGGCAGAAGCACACGCCAACACCCTGGCCTGGCTGAAGGTGAGGACAGCTACGGCGCAGGATCTCAGGAAGGCGGTGTCAGACATCGAGCGGTTCACGGGAGAAATAGGCGAACTGAACCACTTCTTGAAGAGTATAGACCGCGTGATGTCCAGAATTGATGTGAAAAGAGCCGAAGGACTCCTGGACGCGCACGACGCGGAATCCCTGAGGGCGGACTTAGTATGCCGCATAAGGAGGAACGTCTTGAACCACATCCAGGCGGATGAAGAGACGCCCTGGGACATCATCAAGGAGAGGTTAAAGAAGGCCTACGGAGGAGGGAGATGGACGCCGGAAGAGGATCTCTTCCAACTCTTCAGAGAGAGCAGGCATCCTCGGCAGAGCAGCGGGCGCTATGCAGGTGAGCTGCTCATGAAATTTAATAAAGTGACGGAGAAAATGAGGGAGACAGCGAGCGCCCAGGAGGTAGAAGCAAGGATGGCTTTTGTCGCAACCATCCTTAAGGTACAGCTGGCCCGAGAAACGGGGAAAAAGGATAACTTCCCCCGAGACAAGGGATTCGTGGAGTGCGCCCAGGAACTAATGGACATGGGTGCCCGCGAAGAAGAAAGCCGGCCGGAACGGGAGGAGGAAAGGAGCTGGACCGAGGTGGTGCATCGAAGACCTCGAGGCCCACCGTGGAGAAGCAGAGAGGCCGAAAGAAGAACCGATCAGCCAAGGAGAGCCGATCATAAGAAGCCGGGGCCAAGAAGATCTGGTAGTAAGAGGGAGGACCGGCGGTGCCACGGGTGTGGCAAGCCAGGGCATCTGGTCGCACAATGTCCCCGCACAAAGTGCTTTGAATGCGGGAACGAAGGCCACATTGCGAGGCAATGCCCCTACATGTTTAGACGGAAGGAACATCCACGAGGTGAGCCCATGGAGATCAACAGGGTCTGGAGGAGACAGAGGCTACGACCAGAGTCTCCGGGATCATCAGGGACATCCGAGGTGTCGGATACTGAGAGAGAGGACCCAAGACTAGGGAGCAGCGGAGACGAGGGAACTGGCAGACGGGAGCGGAGCGGCCGGAGGAGGGCGGCACAACCTGGACGGGTGGCGGCCTGAGGAAGGTGTCAGAGGAGAGGCGACCGCATCTTAGAGGTAAACAATGTGAGGGCGAGAAGCGGCGGTCTGCCTATCATCCGAGTGGAGCGAGGGGTAAGGTGTCTGGTGGACACCGGGAGCTCCAGCACCATCCTGAGTCGGCGAGCGGCGGAGCGTTTGAGTGGCTGCAATGGAGCACTCCAGGTAAGGGTATGTTCTTGTAACTTAATTACTCTGGGTGGCCCTTGTACCATTGAGGGGGAGATCGAGATGGATTTAGGGAAATGGTCGGACAGAGGGGGAAAACTAGTGTGCCATGTAATGGGGGAAATGTCCAACTCATACAATGCCATTATAGGGTGCGATCTATTAGAAAGGGTAGGGGCCAGAGTGAGGAATAAGGAGGGAAGGTGGAGCGTTAAGATTGGGAAAAAGCAGTACAGGTGTTGCTCGGTATTAAAAGGGGAGAAAGGGCAAATTGGGGTGGTAGACAGAGCGGAAGACTGGAGGGGGAAGATTTTAAGAGAGTTCGATGACATTTTTTTCAGGGAGGGCGATAGGTTGGGCGTCACGGGTAGGGCGGAACATGAGATACCGCTGAAGGAGGAGCGGATTACATATGTTAAAGAAAGGAGATACCCACAGGCGCTCCGCAAGCATATCCGGGAGGAGATCGAGGACCTGAAGCGACAAGGGATCGTCGTCGATAGCACTTCCCCCTACAATAGTCCGCTCTGGGCCGTGAGAAAGAAGAGTTCCCCCGGGGAGGAGAAATAAAGGGTTGTCATAGACTACCGCAAACTAAACGAGAACACCCGGGACGAGAAATACCCTATCCCCAGATTCGAAGACATCTTAGATAGGTTAAGTGGGGCTAAGATATTTAGCACATTGGATTTGAAAGCCGGGTACCACCAGATCCGAATGAACCCCAGGGACCAGTGTAAGACGGCCTTCACCTTCGAGCGAGGGCACTACGAGTTCACCCGGATGCCGTTTGGGCTTAAGAACGCGCCCATTACTTTCCAGAGGATCATGGATGAGCTCCTGAGGGGTCTGGATGAAAGTATGTGCCAGATTTACATGGATGATCTCTTGGTTTTCAGTAAATCGGAGGGCGAGCATCTGGCACATCTCAGGGCGGTATTCGGGAGAATTCGGGAATTTGGCCTGAAGCTTTCATTGGAAAAGTCGCGGCTGGGGGAAAGCGAAATTAGTTTCCTGGGGCATACGATATCGGAAGACGGTGTGAAGCCGGATAGAGGGAAAGTGGAGGCAATCGCGAGAATGGCAATTCCGCGGGACGTTAAGGGCATACGGCGGCTACTGGGTTCCCTGAATTACTACCGTAGATTTATCCCCGAGATGGCGAGGTTCCTAGTTCCGTTAAACAACTTATTGAAGAAGGGCAGGAAAATTTTTATCACTCCGGAAATGGAAAATAACATCAGGCGCTGCATGGAGGAGCTGCAGAGAGAGCCGGTATTAGCCTTCCCGGACTTCAATAAGGTGTTTACCGTAACTACGGATGCGAGCGAATACGCGTTGGGGGCGGTGTTATCGCAAGAGAACGAGAAAGGGGAGAGGCCGGTAGCGTATGCGAGCCGAAGGTTGACGGACGCGGAGACGCGGTATAGTGCGTTAGAGAGGGAACTGCTCGGGATTGTATGGGCTGTGGATCACTTCCGTCCGTATATCTTTGGAAGGAAATTTAGGGTCCACACGGACCACAGACCATTACAGTGGATTGGGAAGTTAAAAGAATCTTCCGCAAGAGTTACGCGATGGAAGGAGTTCCTCAGCCAGTACAATCTCGAGATAGTGTACAAGCCTGGGAAGGAGAACGTGGTTGCGGATTGGTTATCGCGCGCACTGATGATAAATGCCGTTGAGGGGGACGAACCGGGACCGTCGGGGGATATACGTCAGTTCCTTAGGGAGTGGACACCGGAGGGAGAAGGTGAGGATGAGACGCGCAGTGGTAGGGAGGATTCCCAAGAAGATGAAAGTTCCGCGGATGAGAGGCCCTCAGACATGGAAGAAGTAGATGAAATAGTAAACGATAAGAGAGATCAGATCATCTGGAAGACCAGGACTGAGGGTCTCCCAAAGGCGGACTTTTCAAAATATGGAAAAAGTAATGTCGTCACCATCTGGACGGAGCCTGGGATTAGGGAGGAGTCGATGGTGAAACTACTGCGCGGGGTGACTAAGGTGGGAAAGACGTATCACCTCTATATCGGGAATACCACTATATGGGATAGAGTTAAGAGGCTTTGGAAGGAGGAGAAGATCGGGATCGACCGAACTTTTATTAGGTGCTTGAGGTCGGTAGAGGTGGTACAGGACGTCGAACGGCAGAAGGAGGTAACCCTATCATACCACCAGGGAAAGACGAACCACCGTGGGACACAGGAGACTCGCCAAGCATTGAAACGGAGGTATTTCTGGTGGGGCATGAAGCGGACGATCCAAGAGGTCATTGGGTCGTGCGAGGTATGCCTCACCACGAAATATGACCGACATCCCCCAGGGTGGGTACAGGAAGAGACACCTACGGTAGTGTTCCCCTTATCGGATCTCCAAGTAGATACTTTTAAGTGGCGGGGATACCAATGGGTCACCATTTTTGATGTGTTTAGCAAATTGGCCCTAGCTCATCTCGTACAGGCTAAATCGGCGGAGGCGGTATTGGGGGCGTTGAGAGCCTGGTTTAGGGCGTACGGGATCCCGGATCGCATCACGTCGGACGGGGGTCTTGAATTTGACAACGCGCGGGTTAGGGCGGAGGCCAAGGAGTTGGATATTATATGGCACATTAATACCCCAGGGCATTCCAAGGGCAGAGGGGGGATTGAGAGGCTTCATGGGACCCTTAGTGACCACCTGCGAATCTATCAAGTAGAGAAGGGACTAGAACCGGACATCGCGATGGAAAAGGCGGTTGCCGCGTATAACGGTTCCATCCACAGCTCGACGGGATATTCGCCGGTGGAAATTATCTTTGGGCTCCGGGAGCGACGCCGAGACTTCCGCGACACCGTAGTGGGGGAAGAACTGGTAAATTCCATCGCTAACCGTCGGTGGGCATTCGGTAAGTTATGGGGAAAAGCGCGTGAGCGCATAGTCAAGGAGAAGAAGCAACGGATTGAGAGGGAGAAACGTAAGAGTACGGGATGTTGCGGGAAAAATCAGAATCGGAATGGTCGTGTATAGAAAAAAGAGTACGAACCGAGGGAAAGAGGTTTGTAGGTATGAAGGGCCATTCCGGGTAATTTGTATAAGAGAGCACAATGTGGTGACGTTGGAGAGCGTCAAAGAGCCGCGGAAGCGGAGAAAAACGTGCATGTGGAGCAATTAAAAATTCCTATTGAGGAACAGGTTATGCCCTGATCTGTGAGTGGTCCGTTGCCAGCAACGGAAGAAGAATTTTATTTTTTCTTTGTAATTTTTTTTTTTGTTTTGTCGTTTTGTAAAAAAATGTTTTTTTGAGATTTGGAGCAAAGTTTGTTTATGTAAAATTAATTTTATTTTATGTATATTGTAGAGGTAATGCGAAATTGTAAATAAGTGAAAAGAGATATATATTATTTTTGTACATAGGAAATTTTAGTTTTATTTGTGTATGTGTGTGAGTACGTTTTATTTTATTTATTTTTTTTTTTTTTGGATAAGTGGTTAGTTGTAAGTTAGTTTTAAGTATTGTTTTTATGATGTAAATAAAGTTTTACTGTTGTACTATGTCAGGTTAAGGATTATAGAGTAAAGTTTCTTTTGTTGTATTATCAGGTGGACTTTGTATCATAGAGAATTAAGACAGTGTATTTAAAATATGTATAGAATTAGTTGGTAGAAGTATGGACGGGATAGGATTGGGGTGGTTATGTACCGCTACCTGCTTCGGCCTTTGACCATGAGGGGATGAGTCTCTGGACTCCTTAATACCGTATTGGTTATTACCCAATATTAGAGTTTATGAAAGATGGTCATAAACTGGAGGGGGGAAGTCAAGGACCGAAGCAGGCTAGTATTAGCCTTAATCCTATCACTAGTCATAATAAACACTGTACTTGTATAAATAAAGCTGCCTCAGAGCAATAAATCAGTTATATTCTAACAGTCATACTGCGTTGTTCTTCACCCTTTTATTTCTTTTTTTTAAGTTATTTTTCGTCAGCTTATTTAACTTATAATATTCTCAGTCTTTTGTTAAGGCTTAGGCGTTTCTGTTTCACATGTGGGCCCCATGTCATCCTTCTGTCGAACATTAGTCCTAGGTATTGAACAGTGTCAGTCTGTTTAATTGGAACATTGTTAATATTAACGTTGGGGGCAGAATTACCTGTTTATAATATTATAATAATGATACTAGCTATTATTTTCTGTCTTATTTTTCATTATAGTGAACAAATTATTATAAAGGACGCGCTATTAAATGAAAACAAATGAATGCTGTTGAAATTCAATATTCATTTTAATGAACAATGTAATACAAATGAACTTTCAAATCCATTATGTACACACTGACGCAAATCCTGCCTTTCTGGCTATTTCAGTGATATTACAATACCGCTTAGGTTCGACACAGAACTGTTCCTGGACCCCCCCCCCCCCCCCCTTTCCCCGTACCAGACTCAAAGCCAAGAATGTAACAGACGTTTCAACCAATTATATAGATTACTAAATATATCTCATCATTCCATGGTGATCATAATTCACTTATACAAAACCATCATCAAACCAATTCGGTCCCTTGGACTATGAACTGCGAGGCACAGCAAAATAATCGAATATCAAACATTCAATTTCGTTAGTAGGTTCTTTAGACTAAGTGTTTATTTATATTTCGGGATGGGTAACGTAAGAAAAATATGGATATTTCGTATACAAAATTTTTAGAGTTCTGAATATCAATAGATACACGATACATCGATTACCAAAAATATCGATATACCGATATATTTAATTTTAACATGGAACATGTTTTACCGGTGACCTAATTGGTCTGAAGGGATACGTTTTTGAATAACGCTAGGGCGTTACTTGTAGTTTGATAGTTTGATATTATCAGAGTAGGAGCAGTTAAGAGCTCAACTCCCGTCATATTAAATTACACCAATGAGTGAGCTCCTTTTGACTCTGTTCCTCCTAATACGAAATAAAAATTTTTATCCTGGATTTGACCGATCTTTCTCAATCCCTCTCGGCTGTTGTATGTAAAAAATCACTCTTCTTTGGAAATAAACAATTTAATAAAATTGGCAAGCGAAAAAAAAATAATTGAAAAAATAAAGGCATAGACGGTCTGCAATAATTATATATTTTATTTGAAAATTTATCTTCTACAGAATACTGTATCGCAGGTAAGGTCGGTTAGATTGCCAATTCCGCAATGTGCATTTTAGCACCTTCTACGACGTTAAATACAACATGTGCTTTAATGCACATGATTAGTTATTTTATGGTTTCGTCAGAACCTGATCCAAGATGAATTTACATTATACGCGATATTTCATTTTAAAATAAAACATGCAAAAAAAAAAAACATCCTCAATCGAAATAATGCACATAGCGTGACGGTCAAGACAGCAACCCCTAAAACATGTTCCATGTTATTATTTCTTTAGCCGGCAGGCTCAACGGGGCCAGTTATTTTTTTTTTATCGTTATAGTTTATATATGTAACAACTTAGATCACTATTCTATATTACGTCAAATTCGCATCATTCTTTCAGATCGATTCCGTTGCTTCACCTCGAGTTTCACATTTATCGATGTCTCTTTACTACAACTTCACCTGTAAACTTCCATTTCTATAGTTATAAGTTGGATTCTATTGTTTAGTGTGCTATATTGATTTTTCTAATTTTGTCTTCTCAAGTGAAAGAAGATGCAACAGAAGTTCACATCAGTTTCAACATTGATATTTTTACAATTAGGATTGATGAATTAATTGCCACTTCTATTGGGATTATTTTATTATAAAACTAGTTTCGAATGCTAGAGATTCATCTTCAGTTCTTAAACAAAATCTTTAACACAACAGTACTATGTTACATGGATTATATATACTAAAGTTTTCAAAAACGTTAAACAAGAAATCTATTATATTGGTACTTACCTAAGGAGATGTAACATATATCTGTTATCACTTAGATCTCCTGAGAACTGAAGATGAATGTTTAGTATTCGAAACTAGTTCTCTAATAAAATAATTCGAAGTGGCAATTACTTCATCAATCCTAATTGTATTGATTCTTCTATACCATCATGCGTACCTTAAGTGATGGATTTTTTTTTGTCTTATTTGAGTGATTCATTGTGGAATTTGGGACCTTACATCAATAAATCCTGGAATTCCAGTTGCCCCTATGATAAGGTTTTCACACATTAATAAAGCGTTTTCTTGAAATTCATGTAAGGTTATGAATGAATCGGAAATTATTTGTATTATAATCTGCAAACCATTGAAAGCATACAAGTCATACCGTTTTTGTATCTCCTAAAAGGTTTTATGGTCCAGCCAACGAGTGTTGAAATGAGGGGTGTAGAGTGCATGAAATATGCGATAATTTTTGACTTCACAGCTTCGTTAGGAGCAGTTATAAGGTAAACATACTAAAGGTCCCCGCCCCTGGGGGGTGAGCTTACGGTGGGGGGAGGGGAGAAATTCACTTTTTCGATAATATCTCAAAAACGGATGACTCTAGAAAAATATGCTATTATTCATAATTAAAGCTAATAAAAGTTCCTATAAAATTAATTCTATGCATATTTTTCGAAATTCCAACGATTCTCGAAATATAAGTTATTAAAAATCGATAATTTCGGGAAATGAAAAATGTTTTACAATTTTTGTTCTGACATTTCTTCCGAGGAACGATCGGGGAAGCCACTAAAAGCAAATGACAAAGATTGAGATGAAATTTGTTTTTTTTTTCCCTAAAAATCACTAATTTTCAATAACGTACATCTCGAAAACCGTTTTAGATCGACGAATACTTATGGGAACTATTTTATAGGAAGTTTATTTAGCTTTATCATTTATTTGAAATATATTTTTATATAGTCAACCGTATTCGAGATATAATAGAAAAACAAAAAAAAAAATTAACTTCTTCCCTCTCCCTCACCGTTAGCTCACCCCCCAGGGGCGGGTACTTTTAGTATGTTTACCTTCTAACTATTCCTAACGAAGATATGAAGTCAAAAATAATCGCATGTTTCATGCACTTTACAATTTGTTTATTGATTTGACTATTATGAGGCAAAAACTCAAATATTGTTCAATATAATTATAAATATTCTCATGTTGATGGTAATTAATTTATAAATTATATCCTGCGAACAAAGGACTCATATCTTTAGATCTTCTATTTCCCTGTAGTGTTATTATTTATATTCAAATTCAAAATGCGCCCTCTTGCGAGCCTGACAGGCAATAGCAGAATTCTGTTCGAGAGCAAATCCTCTCCAAAAAAGCCTAAGTGGAAAATAAAATTGGACTTTGTGATGTACTTTTGATGGGTATTAGTTCAATCTTTCAGGAACTAGGACGTAAAGTAGGCTAAAGGGGAAAGTGAAGTACCGGGATTTCAATTTCAACAATAAATTCACCATCAGCGGGGGTAAATTGTTTATCGAATTCAAAATGTTGGTTTGAGCATGAGTATTTCATTCTGGGCAGAAAGGACTGCTTATCTACGTTTAAATTTTTTTAACGATTTACTGCTTGGATTTCTAGATAATGTGATGTATTGTACACTAAAATAATAAAAACAAAATTACAAAAATCCGCCCCCCTTGGTCCTGCCGGCTAAATAAAAATAAAAATATAACACGGAACATGTTTTAGGGTAGCCCTAGTAACAATCGATGTTCATGTTTTCTATTTTTTTTTTTTTTTTTTACCGACGATGAACAAAGTTATCTGGATAATTTGATGAACCTCCGCTTACCTTTGATTCAGTTTTCTTTAGGAGATAAATTTTCAAATTAAATAGCTTAATCCTGCTTATCCCCTTATGTTCTTTATTTATTCCAGCATTATACCAGCACTCCTTCCATGCTCGATCCACTACCCTCTGGAACTCTATACCTCCTGAAATTAGACATCCTCCTTCCTTAAACTCATTCAAAACTCTCCTATTCCAATATCTCCTTAAATCCCAGTTAGACGCCGCCAATATTTGTAATAATTAAAAATCCAGTCAGTCAATCTCAACTATATCTGATATCAATGAATTACTTCAATACTAATATTGGTAACTGTGTCAATTTAAATCCTTTGTCTGTCAAAAAAATTGCTTTTTATTTTTGTCTCATATAGCTATATAATATAAGAGGATAGTAAGCAGATGTGTAAATATATATTTTCAGCTATTTGTAAATATTTTGTCTTATTAACATTCCAATAGTTAATTTTTTTTTTCTCTATTTAGCTTTTCCTTTCTATTCACTATATTTGTTTTATTTCATTGAATTCTTTTTTATATTTTTATATATTTTTTATCTTTCTGAATACATTGTAATTATTAGATTAGCATATTAGTATTATTGTTTTTTTTCTTTTCTCATGTATATTTTCATAATATAGTTCTATTTTAAAATAGATACATATACCATCTTTTATGTGTATATGTGTGTGTATGTATGTTTGTATATCTGTGTATGTATGTGTGTATATATATATATATATGTATATGTGTATGTGTGTGTATATGTATATATATATATATATATATATATATATATATATATATATATACATATGTGTGTATATATATATATATATATATATATATACATATATATGTGTACATATATATATATATGTATATATACGACGGTATTTTAAGTTATAATTATTATTTCATATGTTTATTTTTTTTTTTATTTAATTTAATTTTTTCCCTATAAAAAATTTATGCTGTAATTACTGATGCATTTAATTTGTAAGTAACATGCCTGACATTGTACTTCTAACTGTGCATTATTTTTATTCTAAGGGGACAGTAAGTCCCAGAATAGAGTTTATTTTTTTTTTCCATTTCATTTCAAAGGAGAGTAATTTTGAAAACACAAAAAGCGATAAAAAAAAAAAAAAAAAAAAAAAATTATCACTGTATTAAATTAGATGAGTAATTCAATTCTTCATTTTCTTTCAGTTGATGATAGAAATTTCGTTTGAAATTTTCCCCTTTTTGGGAACAATGAGGATAATTGTTAAAAAAACTAGCTTCTAGTATTTACAAATACACAAAGGGTTTATGACAATATTTAAGATCGAATTTTAATTACAATATAGAATTATTTGAGACATTTGTAGACCACTTTATTCATATAAACGTTCTTCATGGTTTAACTTACCTATTTTTCCGAGAAACCAACACTAGAAAAAGAGGGATCGAGCAGGATCGGTGAAATCAAGATTAAAATTTTTTATTTTGTATTAGGAGAAGCAAAGTCAAAAGGAGCTCACTCATTAGAAACTATCTTCTAGTGATAGTGTAATTTATAATAACGAGAGTTAAGCTCTTATCTGCTCCTATTCTCTTAATATCAAAATATCAAACTACGCGTAACACCCTCAAGTTCCCCCAAAACATCGCTTTTAACGTATTATTATATTATCATATTAAACATAAAAAACTCTTTAATGTTCGTTTTAATGAAAGGTTTACATTAAAAGGTTTGTTGGCCATCTTTTATCTTTTATTTTTTCAATATATTCTCCTCTAAGCTGTTCACGCTTACAACACTTATATATGAGGCTATGAGAGCAAAAGTGGCCTAACCCACAAAATATAAAAAAATCTGATTTAGTAATTTTTGGCAACTATAACGCCATCAACAAGGTGTTAATGTGTTTGAAAAATTGGTTCACATGGTGGTGCAATGTGAACCAATTTTTCAAACACATAAACACCACCAGATGGCGTTATAGTTGCAAAAAATTACTAAATTAGATTTTTTTATATTTTGTGGGTTAGGCCACTTTTGCTCTCATAGCCTCATATATATATTAGGCATGAGGAGAGATAGTACCCAGTGACAACTTTTTTTTTTCATTGATTTTCTTACTTTTATGTAAGAAGGTCTCTCATTCACATATGCGGCCATTCCATCGATAACCTCATTTTTATGTCGTTTTCATTAGTCATGAAACGGTTAATTGTGTGTATGCGTAGGCCAGTTTGAATAGCTTTGATGATAACACACCATGGTGCTTGGGTTAACAGTTTAATGAAGTCCGTTTCTTTCTAATATGTTGATTCCATGTTATTATGTTATTATACTCTTATCGAATATATAAGTCCTAGGAATTCTCTTTTAGCATTTGAAATATTTTATAATAAACGAAGTTGGTTGTGTGAAAATCTTATCTTTAAATGGTAACAATGAGTAAAGTTGGGCGAATTACATTAATGGAAAACAAACTTTGCCAATAACGCAGCTTTAATTAAGATGTCCAAGTGTGATTTTCGTTTCATTTCCTGTTAGCTCGGGCGGGGGAAATGTTCAAAGCTGGTAATACTAAAACCATGAACCGATCCGCTGCCAACAGGTTTGTCGAAATGGAAACCCTTCAACTGTAAGTGATCCTTTTTGGAAATATCACAAAAATTGAATACAAAACGATATCTAAATAAAAATGAATATTGTTTAGTTACAATAAGTTTCTACATAAAATCATATTCCGCTTAAAGTAAAAACAAGTCTATCATTAAGTTTAATTGATTAAGTCTACTTTACAGTCGAATTAGCGTAAACCGATTAATTTTCATTTTTTTTTTTCACGGGAGTATGCATGACGATAAAGAAGGATCAATACAATTCGAATAGGTAAATCAATTGCCATTTCTATTGTAATTATTTTATTAAAAAACTAGTTTCGAATGCTAAACATTCATCTTCAGTTCTAAAACATACAAACTTTTCAACACATCAGCACTTTGTTAATTGGATTATATATTCTAAAGTTTTCAAAAATTTAAGAAAAAAATCAAATATTGGTACTCACCTGAGGAGATCTAACAGAAATCTCTAATATAACCATGTTGGGAAGGGAAAGGGGGCAGGAAGGTTAAGTTTTTGGGGTTCACTTAGGGATTTCCATTATGACTCATTGGATTTTCCTTTTCCTATTGGAAATCAATTTAAAATGGGGCTATTGGAAATGTTTATCTGGTCATTTAAACAAAAATCTGGATCGGTTTTAAACGATTTTATTATTTATAATGATTGTTAAATATTTAATTTTAGGTTATTTTCTACTTGATGTATTATTTTTACTCACGAGTCTTTATTAAATTTATGGTTATTTTCATTTAGATGGATAGCGAAATTGGAATTTTGGGTCTTATTATTGTATGCTCTTATATGTTCTTTTATTCTTTGATTTACCGATTGTCCAGTTTTTCCCGTGTATTTAGCTTCACAGTCATTACATTTTAGTTCGTATACACACTAAAATATATACGAACGTGTATACTCAGGTGTAAGGTGATAATGTGTAGATCAATAAACCAAAGATTAAAAGAACATATAAAGGCATACAATCAATGAGAACAAGATTTCCAACTTCGATATCCATCTAAATGAAAATGATCATAAATTCAACAAAAATTCGGGAGTGATACTAATTCATTATTTAGAAGTTACCTTAAAATTAAATATTTACGAATTATTAAAAATAATAAAATCTTTATTTCTTTATCTTTATCTTTATTTTTAGTTTTTTTATTAAAAATGGATAACATTTCTTCAATTTTTGAAGCTTTTATGTGAAGCCAATTTATTATTTCCTCACTTACTAATTGTGAGAATTTTTGATGCACTTTTTTTCTCTTTATATTTTTTACCCTACAGGGTCACCTGTGGTGTAGTGGTAAGCATAGCAACCTACTAAACGCAAGATCGCGGGTTCACAGCCCGGCAGATGACCTTAGGATTTTTAAACGGAGTAAAAAATCCTTAGCTATGCCGTCCTTCGGAAGTGACGTAAAATAGGGGTCTCGAGCCTGTGCGATGTCAGGTACTCGTTAAAGATCCCTATCCTAATTATACCTGGATAGGCAAAATTTAGGACTCCCACCGTAGCATCGTCCGATTAGCCATAGCAGCAAAAATTGACGTTAAACGAAATAAACAAACAATATTTTTTACCCATAAAAAGTCGGCTTTATCCAGTTCGGTGACAACGAATGGTTTCTTTTTTCTGGAATTCCTCGTTATATTTAAACAGTGTGATGGTAGGTATAGTCGCTGCTAGTATTATAATACACTTTCTATATCGCTGAAACCTGTATTTGAAAAAAAAAAAAAAAATGTGAATTTGGATTGAGCTAAAACTAAAAAGATCAAAAATGAGATTTGACTAGGTTCGTTAGGGGTAGAGGTTTTTTCACGGACGTCTTTTAGGTCGGGATTTAATTTTTTTTTTTTGTAACGTAAAGTATCGCCAAGGCAACCCTTTTGTTATGTTCTTTCACTCTAAAACTGTAACATTTTGACACGTTCTAGCTCTAATGCTGATACTCGAATCGAAAATGTGACGACAGTTTTCTAATCTAAAATCCAATGGAGAATGTTTTTTGTTCTATAACATTTGTCGCAATGTCCTACCGTTTAGGAGCTATATTGATCTGAATGAATTGTTGACACGCGCTAGCTCTGTTGTTGCTGCTCAAAATTTTTTCAGCAATTTCCTCATCAAAATCAGTTGATATAAAATCAATAGATTATAGGTATTTAAATTTATTTATTTATTTTTTATTATTTTTTTTTATTTTTGTTTTATTTATTTATTTTTTTTTTTTACAGGAAAGTTGAAACCGCTGTTTTAAGAAGAAAATATCATAACTAATTTTCTTAATTATCACATAATTTTTATAATTTTTTCTGATTTTTTTTTTATAGTACATATTGTTTATATTACATATTGCCCTTAAGCGAGGCATATTGTAATATTTTATTCATAAAAACTCACTAAAATAAAGATTAAAAAATATATATATTAAAGTCACAAATTTCTTGAGGCTTAATGCTGTATACATTTTATCGTTTATAAATCCTACATCGATTTCATAGCACCTGATGCTGCTAATCCGTCAGTAGACATATTATTTATTATTGACAGCATCTGCGTAATAAATTATATAAATATCTCAACCGCAAATACTGTATTGAATTTATGCCGCGCTGAGAAAAGCTAGTCTAGATGATACACGAGATGCCTAGGGGACTAGATATAATCAGAGTCTTGGAATCGCATTAGATCTGTTGGATATCTCGTGCTAAGTTGTCAGTTGTTTACCTACCGCCAGGGGAAATTGAATAAGTTCTTAAGTTGGATTCCGATAGCGAAATGTATACTAAGGACATAGCGCCCAACTCTAAGAGGCTTCATTAACCAAGTTAGAGATAAATAATTCGATATCTAGTATTTTTTAATAATTTTGGTACAATAAATAATAAGAACTAGATAGATATATAGATAGATAGATAGATATTTTTATTTGTCTTTGGGGGCTTCCCCGTACAAATAGAGCCTAGCTTGGCTATAAATTACAATTAATGTACATATCTTTTCATAATTAATAAAATAAATAAAATTCGATTCACTAATACATTCTGGTTTTCAAAACATAATAGAATGGAGAATAAATTGGTGTTATGATAGAAACAATAAAAATAAATTAACAAAAATTTCACTTTAAAGATAAACTGAAAACAGACACTTAATAGAAAATGGTCTATGATAAACGATTTAGCACATTTTGGAGTCCCATAATGTAATAGTAAACTTTATGTAATTTCTCTACACTGTCAATATCGAGTATAGCTTGGATACTTTGGTTATCAGAAGATTCTAAGATGAACTGTTGAATAAATTGTTGTCTATGTTCATTGTGTGCTGGGCAGTGAACGAGAATGTGGTGTAGACTATTGTTGATAAATTGATTGCAAGATAAACAGATTTCTTGTGACTTGAACAAAAAAGTTGTGTTTTTTCCATTAATTATGATATGCTCTGAATTAGCAACTCTTAATTGGCTGACACATTTCAATTTCTTTATATGAACTTTAAATGTAAGGTACTTTTCGGGATTGGGAGTATTGTAACTGCATAAACTTCTATATAGAGGGTAGTTAGTTGAATTTAAAGTTCTCTGAATGTCGGCTGAGAAATATTGGTTATGTGTTTTTTCCAGCATGTAGCCTTTGTATCGAAGAAGTCCGTTTGTATTGTGAACAGGGAGCTCTTCTGCAAAGGCATTTAGCTCGGCTATTGCTCTAAATTGGGACACCCAGTTAAAGTCCATGTCAGGCTTATCCTTGTCTAGTGATTTTAGTCTATTAAAACAGAGTTTTGGGAGTCGCTCTTCTGGCATAAACTCGAGCTTGTTCCATAGGTTTGTCATCTTTTTTACCACTTTCATGCCTAATGGTTCTCTTCCTGTTTCGAGACTAATAAGAACTACGCGGCTGTTAAAACAAAAACTCGTTTTCTCTCTGAGTAGGAAAAACAGATCATAGATCTATCTGTAATCTACATTTTAGAATCAAAAGGATCAAATTACTTTATATTAGTTTATTATTTGTATACATTTATTGAAATTTAAAACTGTACAAAAAATATACATGAAGTAAATGTATTGACAACGATCACAATAACATGTCAAAACTTTTAAAGAACTACTCATCAGTAGCACTTAATTCTACACTAGAAGGTCTCTGGGCCATCTTCGTTTCAGACGCCTCGGAGGATTATCAGGATTGAAGTGGAAAGCAAGTTGAGAAACTAACGGATTTGAGTGGTTATGGAGCTTAATATGAAAGGATGGGTATCTGGTGTGGGCTAAATCAGCAACATATGGAACATTAAGATCTTTATGAATAAGTTTATTAGTGACGAAGTAAGGAGCATTGAGGATTTTACGTAAGGATTTTGGATTGTATGATTTGGATACGAGATGAATTGGATGGTTTAGTAGAGCCCCAAAGCTCGACTCCGTACGTCCAAATAGGTCTAATCACAGTCATGTATATGAGTCTTTTGTAATTAATTGGGAGCTTTGAGCGTTTGTCTAGTAAATGTTGAAGTAGTCTGCAACGACGGGCAGCTTCTTGTCCTTTTAGCCTTGTATGTAGATTCCAAGTAAGACGTTTGTCCAAGTGGAGTCCTAGGTTGCGGATCTGTTCAATAGGGGTTAGTGGAATATCATTAAAGGATACTGTAGGACAGGAAGTCGTAGGTTTACGACGTAATGATTAAATTAAATTTACAATTCATCATTATTCGATATAAAGTTGATAGAAAGTAGCGATTTCATACTGACTTTTATCATTATAATCACTGATGATCATAAACAGTAGTGCTGTATAACAAAGAATTTCTTATAAAGAAACCGTCGTATAATTTTCGATTTGAGCAGCTCAGAGCTAGAGCATGTTTAAAACATGCCCAACACTTAAAAAATGTAGGTAAAACTTTCCTTTTTTTATTCAAACCAATATGGCTCCTAAACGGTTGGTCCAAGCGACAAATATTATATAACAAAAAATGTTTTTCATTAAATTTTTGATGAGTTAACTTTAGTCAAATTTTCGATCCAAGGAACATCAACAGAGCTAGAGCGTGTAAAAAAAGCCATTAAACTTAGAAATAGATATTTCAAACGTCACTTTTTTCATTAATTATATATATATATATATATATATATATATATATATATATATATATATATATATATATATATATAGATTTAAATTTCTTGACTGTTCCTATTAAATGTTTAGTAAGGTTCTTGAGGTTCAGTCATAAAATAAAAAAAAAACAATTATTTTGCGACGTTTCCAGACTATTGTTCTCATAATCATGCCAATGTTACTGGTGGATATGATATTGACTACTAAATATAACAATTCTAGTACACAACTCTCCTCGAAACGTCGCCAAAATAGTTCTTTTTTTTTTTATTTTACGACTGAACCTCAAGAGCCTTACTAAACATATATATATATATATATATATATATATATATATATATATATATATATATATATATAGGAGTATGAGTATGAGTATTTCTATTCATATCCACCAGTAACATTGTAAGTAGCTTCATACTCCTCTATATTCTGTAATTATATATATTTTTATTACCCTACACATGTTGTTATATACCTACCTGTACTGTAGCTAACTTTATGTTTTGAAATAACTTGTATAACTTATATAATTTTATTGTAACCTGTTTTTTTTCACGGTAGGGCATGATTATGAGAACAATATAGTCTCGAAACGTCGCCAAAATAGTTGATTTTTTTTATTTTATGACTGAACCTCAAGAACCTTACTAAACATATATATATATATATATATATATATATATATATATATATATATATATATATATATATATATATTTTTTTTTTTTTTCTTGTGCCCAATACTTCCATTGAAGTCCTATGTGGGGCTGGCCAATGGCCGGGGTGGGAAGGTCAAGATTTATTCGTGGGTCCGCCACAATATAAATTTTAAACCGCCCAGGTGGGATTTGAACCCACGACCTTCTGGTTATGAGCGCGCTGAAACCCTCGCCCCCAACTCACTCGGCCATCTTTTAAAAGTTCACGTAAATATGTATTATCCATTCTAGAGGTATTTAAATAATAATAATTATTATTAATCATCTGTAAACAACTCCTCTTAATACCATGGAAGGAAATTTATGAGATACCCTTTTAGACAAGATATGATAAAATAAAAAAGGTTTCATAAGTGGGAGAGGATAAAGGAAGTTGGACAAAATATGAAATATTGTCTTTATGAAGGGAACAGTGTACTCTACCTAATTGAACATTGACACATCGCTGATTTGAATCAATCTAATTAGGGGACCATACTGAGTGTCCGGCGTCGATTTCGATCCAACAATTATTGGTTATTCTATATCGAAAATAAATCGATAAATATTTTATTATTTCACTTGAGGTACACCATGATGGTATAGAAGGATCAATATAATTAGGATTGATGAATTAATACTATACCATCATTCGAACCTCAAGTGATTCTGAAGCCAGCCAGGCTACTACGTATAATCGATCAAAACTCAGCACATCAAGATTCAACACATTATCAGAAAAAGTTGTTGAAGAACTGAAGACTGCAAGCCAGAAGGACGCAGCTTATTGGTTTTCCAAACTTAGACTTAAATACGCCATCGCTAACAAAAATATTTGGTTTAACCAGACGTGCTCATGAGAAGGCCTCATTCCCAGATACGTGCAACTAAGAAGCGGAGCACAAACAAGAGCAGCATCGAAAGCCACTCACCATGTTAGACGTCAATGGGTAAGATTTGAAATTAACCATTGGTACTCAGTGAGATGTAATTTAAAATTGTATAATCAATAGAAGTGGCAATTAATTCATCAATCCTAATTTTATTATTTTCATCCAATGTGGTACTAGGAGATGAAAAAGAAGAAAAAATATTATGATGATGAAACAAATATGCGAGATGCCTACCTTAGCATTACCTGATTAATATAAATTAGCATTACCTGATCTTTGTCAGGTAATGCTAATTTACGTTCTTCATTCCTTGTTTACCATTTTAGCGATTTCAATAGCGACCGTCTCCCTAAGAAATGTAACCCAAGAAGCTTTCAAACAAAGAGATGGAAGAGAGACGGAAGGGAGATGAGTTGGGAGAAGTTGAGAGAAGAATCAACAAGAAGTCGACGTGTTAAATGAAGTCCCCCGAAGGGTTAGCTACCCTTTTAATTAGCATATATATTGTTTCTACCCGGGTTTGACTTTTACGTTCGCCACCGCTTCATTCAATCCTCAGCTCACAAAGTCTTCTTCAATTTTAGCGCCTCGTAATTAGCCTCCTTCGCGGCAATGTTGAGCTTACAACTTCTCCTATTGAAATTTCCTTAATGCCAGTATGTGAGGGGAAGAATTCAAATTAGGTTTACATCTCATGAGACTTTAGCAACTAATGTTCCTTGTAATTCGTTGCAAAAACTACCGTAACTGGGTTAATCTATGTTCCTTTGTCTTGAACCTATAATATATGCACCTACTCGTCATTCATTTTTTTTTTTTTTTTTTTTTTTTTTTTTTTTTTTTTTTTTTGCATGCATATTTCTTTTATCTTCACACTCAAAAATGTAACTTGATTCTTGTTGTTACTCGGAAAATGACTTCATTTTCGAAATTCGAAATTTAATAGAAAATATTGGTTGTTATGTCTGTACCGTTTGGGAAAAAATAGATAAGTGGATTTTTGTTCACAATAAGAATAATATTTTGAGGAACCCATATTGGAGTCCTACTCATCATGTAAAAGTAGGCAAATTGTAATGTCAATTGCATAAAAGGATACTATACTCCATTATGGGTTGCTCAAAATATTTTTCTTATTGTGGACAAAAATCCACTTATCTAGTTTTTCCCAAATGGTACAGATCTAACCCTTGTCCCTAGGGATCTAGCATTTAGGAGCTACAGAAGAACCTCGATAATCCGAACCTTTGTAATCCGAACGCCGTTTTGGGAAAAATAAAAATTATTTTCTGAAAATCCGTGATTTAGCAGCCAAAAAACATTCTTCAACCTTAGTTCAGAAAAAAATAATTGACTATTTTCTAAATGTCTAGTTTTTTGTTTTCTTGAATTTTTTTATCTTTCTGTACAGCATAATTTTTTTGTGTGTACAGTACTGTACTTTCTGTGTGTATAAGATTGTATACATACTATGTTGTATTACGAAATTCATGTGCAATACATTACATAAAATATAGTTATCTTACTGTAGCACAGTAGTATTTCATAAAACAAACTTTTTACCTTTAACAATACAACGTTCATCTTATTTTATGGGAACTAGTATGTCAGTGTTCATTTTTTGCATGCTACTTACTATGCCTGGAAAACACTTTGTAATCAGAACGATTCGATAGTCCGAACCACCCTCGGTCCCAATTAGTTCGGATTATCGAGCTTCTACTGTATATTGTTTCAAATGAAAAAGTCACATTTGAAACTTTTATTTTCTCTTAACTTCGTTTATTTAGTTAATTATTAAATCAATCATAGTATTATAAACAGCATTCAAATCCTCTTTATTAAAAGTAAAAACTTGTAACATGTTTCGGGAAACAAGGTCCCATCATCAGGCTTATTTCTGTTTCCATTTCCATTCTACCTTCTTCTTCACTATAATTCTTCAAGTGGTTATTCATCATGCCATTCACTATATATAATAAATTTTTCAATGAAGGAGTTACTTTTATTGATCAATAATAGTATTATAAACAGCATTCAACTCCTCTTTATTAAAAGTAAAAACTTGTTACATGCTTCGGGAAACAAGAATAACCACTTGAAAAATTATAGTGAAGAAGAAGGTAGAATGGAAATGGAAACAGAAATATGGTAAGTCTGATGATGGGACCTTGTTTCCTGAAACATGTAACAAGTTTTTACTTTTCATAAAGAGGAGTTGAATGATGTTTATAATACTATTATTGATCAATAAAAGTAACTCCTTCATTGAAAAAATTATAATATTAATTATTAAAGTTATTTGATTCTTTTAATTCTTAAATGGAAATTGGGAAAAAACAGTAGATTATTGATTGACATATTCATGATCCGTTATTTTTTTTTCAGAAAGGGAAAAATTGTGTTTTTTTAAATATATTTTTTTCTTTACTTTATTTTTGTTATCACACCTTTCAGTGAATACACTCATGGCATGAAAGACATTAGGGAAAGCAGATCCCAGCGGCCCCTCCCGTCTTGATTTTTTAAATTTTAGTTTCGGAGGTCCCTCATCGAGCTCATATTTCGCCTTTTGCGTTTTTTTTTTCTGGTATTTTCGTGGTATACATGTCGTTTATTATGCCAGTTTAAATTGTTGTTATGTTTGGTATGCCCATGTAATTTAACAAAAAATATTTAATGTAATAAAACTATTCTCCATTAAATTTCTAATCAGAAATTGTATTCAAATATTCTTTACTGAGACTAGATCAATCTTATTTTTAATACACCTTTTATTAACTTCACCTATATGTGACGGAATCTTTCATAATTTTCACCAATTTCCAGCAATCTGATTAAACTGAAGAAAATTTGCACACGTTTCAAGGACCAATGACAATACAATAATTGCACAACTTAGTTCTAATGTTCTCCCCTAGTCTAGTTAAATTACCCCCAAATTGGGGACATGTCTCACAAAAGTTGGAATGATTATGTTTTATATTATTATATGGTCGATGGGAGCCTTTCTCGACGTAGAACAAGCTTTTGATCGAGTCTGGCACCCAGGACTGCTTTACAAGCTCCGCAAATTCCTCCCTTCAACATACTTCCTTATTATCCGCTCCTATCTTAGTGATAGAACGTTTAAAGTGAACCATCAATTTTCTTACTCTTCCCTCTTTACCCAATCTGCCGGTGTTCCTCAAGGTAGTATTCTTGGTCCCATTCTCTACACGGTCTATACAGCTGACATTCCAACTCATCCTACCACTGTCCTCACCACTTACGCTGATGACACATGTGTATTATCAGTAAACAATGATCCCTTCATTGCCTCCCAAACACTCCAATCCCATATCCTAAACATTCAAGAATGGTGTCAAAAATGGAGAATCAAAATAAATCCGAACAAATCTCACCAAATAACCTTTACCCTTCGTCGTAAACCTACGACCTCCTGTCCTACAGTATCCTTTAATGATATTCCACTAATCCCAGTTGAACAGATCCGCTACCTAGGACTCCTTTTGGACAAACGTCTTACTTGGAATCCACATACAAGACTAAAACGACAAGAAACAGCTCGTCGTTACAGACTGCTTCAACACTTACTAGACAAACGTTCAAAACTCCCAATCAATTACAAAAGACTCATTTACATGACTGTGATGAGACCAATATGGACTTACGGAGTTGAGCTTCGGGCCTCTACTAAACCATCCAATTCATCCCGTATCCAATCCTTACAATCCAAAATCCTTCGAAAAATCCTCAATGCTCCTTACTTTGTCACCAATAAACTTATCCATAAAGATGTTAATGTTCTATATGTTGCTGATTTAGCCCAACACAGATACCAATCCTTTCATAGTAAGCTCCATAACCACTCAAATCCACTAGTTTCTCAACTTTCTTCCCTCTCGATTCCCGATAATCCTCCGAGGCGTCTGAAAAGAAGATGGCCTAGAGATCTTCTTGTGTAGATTTTTATTAAAGTGCTACTAATGAATAGTTACTTTCAAGTTTTACTATGTTATTGTAAGCGTTTTTAACACATTTACTTAATGTATTTTTGTACATTTGTAAATTTCAATAAATTGTAAAAAAAAAAAAAAAAAAAAAAAAAAAAAAAAAAAAAAAAAAAAAAAAAAAAAAAAAAAAAAAAAAAAAAAAAAAAAAAAAAAAAAAAAAAAAAAAAAAAAAATGGTCGAGATGGGTCCTGAGAATAAAATATTAAAAATGGAACTAAAAGTGATAAGATGGAAATGTTTGGGAGGCAAAAAGCCCAAACTCTTTGAGCATTTTTCAGATTTTTGAAAAAAATATATAGAAAAATGCTTTCAATCGAAAAATGCTTGATTATAAAAATTAAAGTTTATTAAATTTTGCGTCTTAAGAGACCCCTTAAGCTGAATTTGATTTAGGCGTTTAGCCAATATCGATTGTCAAACATCGAAGAATTTTTCAAACTTTCACAAACAGTTAATTTCGGTCAAAGAGTCTATAACGCAGAAATGGCTAATCAGAGAAAAAAATGCTGTTTACTAAATTTCGTAGATCATTAAATTTTGTGCAAGATAGAATTTTTAAAGTAAAAATTTGTCCATTCCTACTCTGAGATATGGTCGATTTTCGATAAACTGCGTTAAAATTGCAAACAAATCAGTAATAGTAGAGGGAAATTAGCTTCGAACCTTAAATTCAAAAAATTAGAAGTCTGACTGCTGCAAATTTATCATTACATTTAGCTTCTTATTTAGGTTTGCTATGAAAGCGTGCTTTTCAAGTCTTTTTTAAACTATTAAATTATTTTATAGCTAAGATTTTTTAATACTTTCAAATGTTCAATAAAAACCACTTAATACCACAGAATGTAATATTTTATAGTAAACATCTAAAGAAAACAGATCTAAGTAATACTGTAAAGAAACTCAAAGGAGACATCTTCACGAAGCCAATCTGTGAAGTGCCATGAAAGGATAATGTGAGCAAATCGCAGGCATCATACGTGAGATTATTTCTCTTTGAGGAGGAGCGGAGATTCCCATGACGAGAGCAGGTGACAGGGATCGAGGCATCCAGGCGTGGGAGGAGAAACGATTGAAGAAGCTGCTTCGAGGTGTGGCGAAACGTCCGGGGACGGCAGCTTTGTCGTGTTTGCTTTAGCGGACGTGACCTGGTCAGGGCTCTCTGCCACAAATCGTCCACTTCAACTCCTTCCTCTAAGGACCTTACTAATGCTCGAGTACACAAAGTCTGTACCAACAGGAGGGTCGATACATTATCTCCTTATGTACGCCTGATATTCTAAAAGGATACATATTATTAGTGACTAATGAATTAAACCCCTTCTATGACATAGAATTTTTAACTAATTCGTGAATTTTTAGACATTCAATGTAATAGTTAAAGTTTGAAAATTAGATCTTCAGCTTTAAACAAACCCAAACATTCAAAACGCTAGAAATCAAGAATTATTATTTTAATGTTCGGAATATCATTTTTGAATAATAAAAATGTCTTGGTTGATACTATCTTCATCAGATCATCTTTTAGTCTAGTCAATGAATCATTGACTTCATAGCTTCGTTACGAGTAGTTAGAAGGTAAACATATTAAAAGTCCCCGCCTCTGGGGTTAGCTTACGGTGAGGGTAGGGTAGAAGTTCAATTTTTTTGGTTTTTCGATTATATTTCGAAAACGGATGACTCCAGAAAATAAAATTACGAATAAAATTTAAAGCTATATGAATTTCCTACACAATTAGTTTTATACATATCTATCGAATTTCCAAGGGTTTTCGAGATATACGTTATTGAAAATTGATAATTTTCGAGAAAAAAACCTTTTGACCTCACTTTATGTCAAATATTTGCTTCAAGTACCAGAAGCGTATATATGAAATTTTTGATTCTGAAGTTTTTATCTGAGAAATGATTGTGGAAAGTACTAGAAGCAAATGTTTGACAAAAAGCGAGGTCATTTTTTTTTTTTTTTTTTTTTTACCGTTAAAAGTTCGACAAATATGTATTGATTTGATTAAATAATTTCTAGTCCACCGTTTTTGAGATATGATCGAGAAATCGTCAAATCCTGGCAGATCTGAAAAACAAACGTAGTTTTCGTCCTTAAGGGTAATATGTTGAAATATTTCAGGATTTGACGATTTTTAAGTTATCCAAAGGATATTCCGCCACGGTTGCCCTATTAGTTTTGTCCTTAAGGATATTCCGCCATTGTTATCCTTTTAGTTTTTGTCCTTAAGAATACTATCAACTCGCTTCCGACGGTCACCTATCCAAGTGCTAACCCTGCTCGAGTGTTTTTAGCTTCGATTACCTATTGCACAAGTCCTGGCCCGTTCGGCCATCCCGATCACTAATATATTTGATTAATCTAACAAGTTAGCCTGCCGGGCTCTCCGACGTCTATTTCGATTTCACAACTATTACTAGTGATTCTGCATCGAAAAAATATTCGAATCCTAATTTTATTTTGGTCCTTTGAGCTAAAAATAAAAACTGTAAAAATCTTATTTTATATTATGAGTTTGAAAAATCAACGCGACCGAACAAAATCTGATTAAGAATATATCAACTGAAAAGTGTAAATAATAAAGGGAATATTGTTCTTTAATCAAAATATTATTAATTTTATTTAAATAATGGTGTAAACTAAGCTGACTTCCTTTATCGGAAAAAATTATATCAGATTTAGATTTAATACATCCATAGACAAGACTAAAACGAAAAAAAACTGTCCGTCGTTACAGACTACTTCAACATTTACTAGACAAATGTTCAAAGCTCCCGATTAATTACAAAAGACTCATTTACATGACTGTGATTAGACCTATTTGGACGTACGGAGTTGACCTTTGGGGCTCCACTAAACCATCCAATTCATCTCGTATCTAATCCTTACAATCCAAAATCCTTCGAGAAATCCTCTATTCTCCTTACTTTGTCGCAAACTGTTGTTTGTCCTTACTGTTGTTTGGTTTATGGGGGACTGTCTGGGGATCTCGAGATGAAGCTGAGGAGACTGATGAACTGTTTTATTAGATTTATATTCGGGATCCCCAGGCGGTCACACGTTACTTGCCGATACTCTGAGCTTGGGTGGCTATTTCCTAAATTTCGATGGCAATACTTTCTGGGTATTTTCATATTCCAATGTCTAAAAACCAAATACCCTCCCTATATTCTTGATTTATTAACTCTGCGTTCTTCTATCCACCTCCTAAACACTAGATCCCAACCTTTTAATCTATATATACCCTCACATAAAACCGCTTCCTTTGACAAATCCTTCATCATTCGTGCTACCTCCTTCTGGAATTCCTTACCCACTTCTATTCGTAAAGCAGCTTCCATAACCTCCTTTAAAAATAAGCTATTCCAGTACCTTTTAGACAATCAATCTTCCGCAAAGATGTCAATAATCAAATGAATACTTTTTTTCTTTTTTTTTGCGTTCATGCGTTCATATATATATATATATATATATATATATATATATATATATATATATGTGTATGTAATGTATATATATATATATATATATATATATATATATATATATATATATATATATATACGATTGTATTTTATTTTATAATTATTATTTCATATATTTATTTATTTTTTCCTGTAAAAAATGTATGCTTTAATTACTGGAACATCTAATTTGTAAATAATTGGCCAGACAATTGGACTCTTAATTGTGCATTATTTTTATTCTTAGGGGACAATAAGTCCCAGAATAAAGTTTACTTTTTCTTTAAAAAAAACAAAACAAACTTATCCATAAAGATCTTAATGTGCCATTTGTTGCTGAGTTAGCCCAAACCAGATACCTATCCTTTCATAGTAAGTTCCATAACCACTCAAATCTGTTAGTTTCTTAACTGGCTTTCCACTCCATTCCTGATAATCCTCCGAGGCGTCTGAAACGAAGATGGCCTAGAGACCTTCTACTACTGAAGTTTTAACATGTTATTGTAATCGTTTTCAATACATTTACTTGATGTAAATATTCTGTTCAGTTGTAAATTTCAATAAATGTATATATATATATATATATATATATATATATATATATATATATATATATATATATATATATATATATATAAAATGTATTGTATAGATAATATATTTTTTTTATTTATCTTTATTGTCTCGGTGGTGCATAACCTAATTTCGATGACCCTTCATGAGTTGTAGCGGTACAAGTTTTTATTTAAATAATTAACTAATTATAATTATTCAATGTATGGACAGTAAATTAAATGATTAAACATTTAATTACAGAAAGTGGTCTTCCTTACCCTGAGGCTACAATGAGCCAAGATTAATTAATTAATAATTATCACTTTTTATATCATTAATTTATTATTTCGTTCTAAATACTGTGAAGCAGCCCCAGCTCTGTTGATTTGTTAATGAAAATTATAACCGAGCGCGGAAATTAGCGAAGGAATTTCGAATTGACATTTCATTTACTATCAAAAGCAGATCACATTGGGCGAACCTAAAATTATTTGAAGTAATTGATTTCTCATACGTATTCATTGTGAATTATTTATTAATTACTTAAGAATTATAGATACTTAAGCATTTTATTTATTACTAAAGGGCGGATTTCGTACATTAAAGATTTATAACTTGCAATGAAAATTAGTCAAACATGCAAAAATTTGCAATAAAAACAAAACACGTTGAAAAACATGCAATATAACCTTCATCTGTGTAAAGAGGTGATGTGTAGTTAAAAGTTGTAATGTGTGATTAAAATCAAATACTAAGTTAACATAATGAAGAATGGTGTCATAACTGGAGAGTTAAGATTAATCCCAGCTAATAACCTTTATCCTCCGTCGATAACCTACCTCATCCTGTCCTCCTGTATCCTTCAATGGAGTACCATTAAATAATGTAGAACAGATAAGATACCTTGGATTTTATTTGGACAAGAGACTTACCAGGAACCCTCATACAAGATTGAAAAGACAAGAAGCTGCACGTCGATTTCGACTACTACAACACTTACTCGACAAACGCTCAAATCTCTCGATTCACTCCAAAAAAAAAACCTCATCTATATGACTAGTATCTAATCTCTTTCGACTTACGGGATAGATTTATGGTGAACCACTTAACAATCGAATTCTTCCCACATCCAATCGCTAAATCCTCAATACTCCTTACTTTGTCACAAATCTGATCCACATTGACCTTAACATCCCATATGTTGCTGACTCGAACCAGATACCTTTCCTTTCATAATAAACTTACTGCTCATCCAAATCCACTTGTTGCACAACTTACTTCCTATTCCTGACAATCCTCAGAGGTGTTTAAAAAGAAGATGGCCTCGGGATCTTCTTCTTTTGTTGATATTTCATTAGAGTACTACCAATGGGTAGTTTCTCTATAAGTTTTAATCTTGTCACCATTTTTAGTTGCATACCGCTTATTTACTTGATGTATATGTAATACAGTTGTAAATTTCTATTCATGAAGGAATAAAAAAAATAAATAAAAAGTTAACATAAGAAAATATTTTTATGCTAGGTATGATAATTACAAATAATAATAATAAATTATATACAGTAGAACATAAATCTTCGGAATTTTTACCAGCTATGTTAGTTTATCAAATAGAAATTTCTATAATTTTAGTAAAATTTACAATCATGTATGATTTCAGATTATGTTCCTTAAAATTATATCGTCGGTCATCTAATACGTGTTTTAACTCTGAAAACATGCGCTCCACATTAAATAGCTACTTAAGATTACTGGATCCAACTCCACGTCTGTTTCTTCTTCTTTGAGAGCTTTGTTGTAGATTTTTAAAATTTTTTTAATAGTGTTTTTTTTCTGTGACTAATTTAAATTTATCATAAATTGTTTTTCCCTTTTCTAATTTTTAAAATTCATTTCCAGCATTCTCTATAATATTATTCTGTGATGTCGCAAATGCTGTACAAAACATTAATATTTGCTCTTCAAGCTTTTTTTATTTGCGATGGTGAAAGCGATAAATGCTAAAGCGAATATGACAGATGTTAAATTTAAAACGTTGTTTACTTTCTTTCTTTTTTTTTTTTTTTTTTTTTTTTTTTTTTTTACAGATACTGTGCCAAACTTCAAGAGCACAAAGAACTCTTTTAAATTATTAAAATAATTTGAATAAAATAGGACAGCTCTGGTTCATGTTCCACATCTAGTAATCGCAGGTTCGGAGGAAGTGGACAGTCCATAATACTTTTACAAGTATTTTCTAGTATTTATTAACAATATTCAACGAAATATATAAGCAATATTTTCAGCGCTTACGCTTAATGAATGGTTGTTATACAGCTAATTATATTTGAGATACCGAAAGAATTAGATTAGGGTTATTAAGTATGAAAATGTTGATATTTTATTGAGTAACAATTTAAATGGAGTGATTTGGTAAAATCGTTTTCTAAAAGTTTTCATTTTATTTTGACCATTAGTTAATCATTTTCTTAAATTTTCAATGAAAATTTCTTGAACACAGTTCTAAGTAAATGCTCAATGGTAATTTAAGGGTTTAGTGTTATTTTTTGAAGGGAATGAATACATTTTGAGTGGTTTAAGTTTTCTTTCAAGGTTAAGGAGTTTAAGACGAAGGAATAATGCCAAAATATAAATGCATCCGTTGCAGGTTTACTGCAGAAAGCATTTTTAAAAACTTTTGTAAGTAGCATTCTCCTGTTTTTGGCACCAATTTCACAATTTGTTGGCACTCGGAAGTATCATTTGAGGATTATAATTTCTGCGGAATTGTTTACTGCAAGGGTGCAGAACTAAAAAAAAACAAAAAAAAAGTTTGGAAGTAGGTTGGCGGTTAAAACAAATTCTCATTCAAGAAAAGAAGAAAATAACGGTGTTTTATTTAAAAATATTTATTTCGTTATACTCATCAACAATTAATGTTTACTATGATTTTTAAAATTAATTTTACTAGTAAAAGACCTTTTTCTATTTTCTACTTTATACATTATCCATAATGTATCTAATTTGGTCTAAATAAAATACATTTCTTTTCACAATTAATTCCCTGTTCTCACATAGCAAGTTTGATAAGAAATTTGCTTCGCGAAGGTTCTAAAATAAAACTTTTACTTGGGTGCTAACAATAATTGATTTTCAAGACGTCATCATAATCATTAAATGTCTCATCACTTGTAGTAAGCTTTATAACTGGCTCACTGATTTTTCAATCGTCTTCAAGGATAATATGTTTTTAACGGTTTTTAAGTCATCCGAAGGATAACTCTTCCGCCATTGTTGTCCTTGAGGATACTATTTAAAATGTTTAAAGATTTTAAGATGGCGGACTTCCGCCATTGTTGTCCTTCTAAGGACACTGTTTTACAGATCTGCCAGGATTTGACAATTTTTTGAGGCCGAAGGACATCCTTGGCCACTCTCTCCTTCCACAATTAGAATGAGTTTTCGTCCTTAAGGATACTGTTTTAAGATGGCGGAATTTTATTAGTTTTTCGTCCATAAGAATAATATGTTTTTAACGGTTTTTAAGTTATCGGAAGGATAACTTCCCCCATTGTTGTCCTCCAGGATACTGTTTTGAAATATTTAACGATTTTACTTAGGCCCAGGCCTGAAGTAAGTAGACCAGCTGTTGAAGTAAACAACAGATTCACCCAGCTGCCGGTAGAAGTGGTAGAGGCGCCCCTACCTAAGTCACAGGCACCAATCATGATCCCCCCCTCCCCATATTTCACTGACAAACATCACTGATTTTTCGGCTAACAATTGAAAAAAAGAAACCGGGCTCTACTGCAACACAGAAATAACCCTTAATGGTGGCTCTCACGTGCAGAGGAAAACCCGAAGGAATGCCTTGAGGCACCAGGCTTTGAGGTGAACCTCTATGCGTGGATAAAGAACTCTGTGAGGCCTACAGAAAAACCTCTACGGAATTCTCCATCCACACATAGGCGTTCGCCTCAAGGCCTGGTGCCTCAAGGCATGCCTTCGGGTTTTCTTCTTCTATGTTATACTTTATTTAGCCAACAGGCTCAAGGGTAATGTCTTAATGCAAGTTTTTGTGTTGTGTCACTTCAGAAATACACGTGCAATGTTTTGATCAAACATTTCTGATTTCTTTAATTTTTACTGAACCCTTGTTACTACAAGAATTATTTACCTACAGTCAACAAATCCTCCTCTCTATTAAAAATGTCTAATGATTTTGCTTACTTAGTTACTCCCAATTTTAATCCTACTTCTAACTCCTAATTTACAGACTGTAAAAATAAGAAAACCTGTAGCACTAACAACCCATGGAGGGAACCTTTCAACGACTAGGGTTTTCCCCCAATTAAAGGTATCTCAATTATAGTGGCTAGGTATGCGATAGAAAGGTTTCGGGTGCTAGTATTCAGAGTTGAGCTCCTTATTCACTCTATGCTGTATAATCTGAATTATACATTACAAAATCCAGAACTTTATCCTTTTTTTTTTTTCTGATAGGAAATGTTTTTGCTTTTTTAGGTCGAATAATTTATTCTGATGCTATTTTAAATAATTAATACAAACATAACACAGCTGATATTAATAGTTAGTTCTCCGTTTAATAGTACACTAAAATTAGCCTTAGTAATGCATCTATGTGATTTCAAATCAACAATATTGATCCAGGTAGTAATTCTCGTATTTAGGATTAGCAGTGTGTTATGAAGTCACCGTTCCGTGGATTGGAATTGGGATTGATGGAATATATTATTCAATTATCACGTTCAATTATCTTGGACAATAATGGACGTAATTAATCAAATCTTTAATTTGTTGTTTTGGAAATTGGGTGACAATATACTTTGGGGTTCGAGTCTCTAATTACGTTTACCACTTGTTTGGGCTATCGTCATTGTGTATTCTAACTAGAGAAGGAAGAGCGTATTACTCTACAGGTTAATAACCGATTATAATAATGGGAGAAGGTCGAGATTCATTCCGTTGATTCATGTCTTGACTCAAATCTAGGCCATCCCTAGATAAATATGCTACAACTCTCCAGCTGTTTATCCCTTAATCGACTTTAATTCACATATTATTGGTAAAGACACTTTTCCGCTAAAATCGAGTATACTTATTTTTTTGTACTAATAAAATATGTTAGACAACGACAAAAAGGACCAAAATCCGAAGGATTTTATAAACTGGAATAAGGAATATCCTTTTATAAAGCGAAAAAGGACAATAATATACTGTGACCAATAAAAATTGTTAGATCCTGGCAGATCTAAGACCAGTATACATCCGTGTCTTGTGAAACGGATTAAACGCTAAGAGAGGTTGTCCTTAATAAAAAACGTAATAAATAATTTAATTTCTGAAAAAACGAAAATTGATCAAATCTTTTGTTTTTTTAAATGTATACTCTTTCTTCCCGTTTAATTATTTTCACAAGACACTAAGGGATAATATTTTTTGATCTGTTACGATCTAATAAGTATCTAATTAATATCTAATACCTGACTACTCACCATCGCCAGCAGAGTGATTCCTCCTCACTTCATTAAAACAACAGGAATACAACGGCAACTGAGGCGCCAGGATCATAGTAGCTACCAATCTTAAAATGCTGGAGAGACAAAACAAGATCCTTCCATTCCGATTTGTATTTGCTTGTTTTGTTTATTTTTATATTAATAAATGGAGGATTAAAAGAAAAAAAGAAGAAAAAAGAAAGTTAGGATCTAACGATTTTTGACACTCGCAGGATATTCCGCCATTGTTGTTCTTTCTAAAATTGATTAAATCTCAATTTTTTAAAATGACTCTCTTTCCTTCAGTTTAAACACTGAAGTCACTAAATGATACTGGTTTCGGAAATAAGTTAACAAGATTGGTGGGGGACTCGATGGCCGAGCGAGTTGGGGCGAGGGTCTCAGGATGATGGTACTGAAGGTTGTGTGTTCGAATCCCGGCTGATGGGGGGGGAGGTTAAAATATATTTCGTCGCCGACCCAAGGAATGAATCTCAATCTTTCCAACCCTGCACTACAATAGATAAGACAATCGGTAGGATATGTCTAGTCTTGCTGATTGTCTAGTTGGGGTACATAAGGACGTTAAGCCCAAATAAACAAAAAAACAACAACAATATTAGCCTCTACATAGATTAGGTGTTTTATACATTTATATTTTGTTATAATCACTTTCCTTATTTGAAAAATTTTAAATTTGCATATTTTTATAATGGATTCTTTGACATTCATATCATTTATTGTCCTAAGATGAGACAGTTTGTATTATTAATTCAATCAAACACATCGATATAATAAGTATATAATAAAGTATATCAGAAGATTCATAATTTCTTATTTCAACTTCCCTAGCGTGAGAAAGTTTGTCAGAAGTCATCATTACTTGCGATTTAGAATTAACTTAATTCTGATTTAGCATGTATATAATATTAATCCAACATTGATTTAGTGTTGTATTGTTTAATTTTTTTTTCTCTCTCGATTTTGGCCGCCTAGGACCGCGTGAAGTAAAATAATTCAGTAACCATTTCCGTAATTCTTTCCTTGATTTTCAATAGTGCTTTATCAGTTCACTTTACTGTCCCTTTCTCCCTTCTGTCCAGATTCTAATTCTTTATCTATTCTTCTTGTTCTACATATCCTTATAGTTTAGTATCATTCTTCGGAAAGCTGTTCTGTCTTGTATTACGTTATCTGTCATACCAATCACTGCCATGGCTTTCTTAATTCCCTGAATCCATTGTTTACCATTTTTGCTTTTATGAACCTGGTTGACCAATTTTTTTCTAAGCCTGTAGTGATTCATCCTCATTATGTGACCAAGGAATTTGATTCTTCTTTTCCTGATTGAATCTGACAACCTTTCATTCATGTCTCTAAATTCTCCCTTTTCTGTTTTCAACGGCCCCAAATTTTCCTTTCTTTTTTCTCTATCCTTTCTAATTTTTTTGTAATCTATTATTACCACTTATTGATTATTATTATTATTTTTTATTTCTCTATATAACAGAACTATTTGTTTGAACATGGGTTGAGATTTTGTGTGTAAATAAGTGAAGGAGCATAACCTTTTCCATCAAAAAGTAGCGGCAAAAACAAAACTAAACAGATTTTGGTCTTTTTTGTATTGTTTTTGAGAATATAATTGTGATGTAAATAAAATTAATGAGGTTTGGAGTTGGGTTTGAAACTAGAGCAGAGGACGTAATAAAGAAGGCGAAGGAAGGAGACAGTACTTTCGGTGAGGTGACGTCAGGAGAATAAGAACAAGGCCGAGGGGACCCGTAACTCCACAGGAGGAAGGGGGGTGGGGGGAGGGTAGTCCCGGGGGATGGTGCCCCACAACAACACCGGCCACAAATGCTAAGCATTCCAACACAAACGTGTCCTCGTACAGTTTAAGGCCCACATATCTCAACTCCTGGTTTAACCTCTTAGCAGCTGTTTTAGTTACTTTTTTTTTTTTTTTTTATGGAATAGAATAGAAAAATAATTTTATTATTGTATTACGTCCCTTAATAATAACAAATAAGTACAGACATGAATTGAGTTAGCTTTAATTCTTGTTTTATTCTACCCACAACCAAATGTTTGTGAGATGAGGTTATCATATCTTGTTTTGCAAAAAATATATTATTACAAGTATATATTAGTACGAGTAGCAACTCAAAAACCACAAGTCAGAATAATGTAATATTTAACATTTATCTATTCTTGGTAAGTACAACTTCAATACCAAAAATCATAGAAATCAGAGAGGTCAAGGTCTAAATCTAATGTAGAATTTGATTTGACATGAAATGGCCCCATTGTAGTTCTATTGAAAATTCGCCATTGATGTCCTTTTTGGAAATTAATTAAACTATTAGGTCTTTTACGAAGGACACTCTCCCTTCCCTCTTTAATCCTACTATTACGCCCAAAAGGATACTGTTTTTCAGATTCGCCCTTAGGAACACTTTTTTTTTTTTTTTAATCCAGGTTTTAACGATTTTAATATTTATTTTATTGTTTTCGACCTTAAGGATACAATTGTAAGATGGCTGAAGGACATCCTTGCCATATATATATATATATATATATATATATATATATATATATATATATATATATATATATTAGTTTTCGATACTATTTTGAGATTCGTTTGATCCTTTGGGTTTGTGTGCATGCCTAACGCATTTAACGGGAAGTTGGAAATAGTTATTCAACATTATCAACCTTTTAAAAAGTCGGAATACTATATTTACGAGGACATAGGAACTGCAAGTGAAGTGTTATTAAAAAAAGGAGTTGTGTCGGAAACAAATCTAATTACTCGCAAAAATATGGGTGAAAAAAGATGAAACCTTTTTATTCTGAAGAGTAATATTTGATGATGTTTAAAATATGTTACCTGAAATGAAGCTTTACTTTCCTACAAGCAATTTGGTAAAATATTAAACTATTAATATTACTGTTTATACTGTACACTATTAAAACAAAATAACAGGATATCAGAATTGTATGAAACGAACTTAAAAATGCATGAAACAGTCGAATCGTTGAGTGCAGAAACAAGGCACGTCATAAAAAATGCGAAATTTCGCAGTCGATTATTAATTGAAGTATTTTGATGATTTTAATTCTAATATATAATTTGAGGAAAACAGGAGATTATGGATATTCATGGTCAATTGTTTTTTCCCTGTAAGAAGGTAAGAATTTTTTTTTTTATGACATGGCCTCCAAACATTGTTTATTGTAATCAAACAATTCATTTCTTTGAAATACTCCAAAACTCATCCCTGTACTATTAATATTATTCAGTATAGCTACCTGATTTTGTTGCAACTACTTTGGCAAAAAAGACAATGACAAAAACAATGACATCAAAGTCATATGAATCCAATGTTGTTGTTTTCAAATCAAACCTTTACTGTGACCAGCTGGGCAGAGTTTATTCAGTTATGAACGAAAATTACAGCTCTTTGGTAAACAAAATAGCCAAGCCGATGTCCGAGCACATCATTCTTGTTTGATCAATATAGGACACATTATCGGAACAGCAACGGGTAAACTGAATGTAATGGAAGAAAGGTGAGTGCCAATAGTTCAAATCAATTAGAGCTAGCTAGATTCATATAATGAACTAGAATCTCTAGCCGCGACTTTGCCCACGCTCATGAGTAGAGACCGGATTTCTGTGTTATTGCCCATTTAGCTGCTTTGATTTAACGCTCTCTAACCCAACTAGTTATCTCATTTATGAACTAAGGATTCTTATTCTTAAATTTTATTTTGCACGAACTGGCACAGATTTGACTTTTTGAGCTTAATTGCACGAATTCGGGTTTTACTGCACGAAATTGCACAATTGAACCAAATTCATCTAATTTTATTCACTTAACCATTTATTTTTTGAAAATTTTACATAGGATTGTTAGGCAACATTTATAACAATTATTTATATTAAATAGGTTAATTAGTTTTAAATTGAAAGTAAAAAGTAGCTTAAATCAAATGTATTTGTGACCTACTACTTTTAAATGATCGTATTGAATTAGGAGCTTTGAGGATTTAGGCAAACATTGAGGATGGAGGTACTTCCTAGAACTAAGACGTTTCCTCAGAAAATTTTACTCCCCGCTTCCCATGATTCTAATTTAGCACAAAGGATTGTTGACAAGGTTTTAAACTATCAACTTTGAAAATGCCAAAAACGTCCGCGAGTGTTTCTACAAAATTGAAACAATGGACAAATGAATATCCAGAGCTGATATTTGAAACTTCCCGATGAAAGCTTAAAACGAATTGAAAATGAAAAGGGAAGATGCTTGTTTTTGAAATTCGAGGAAACCCTTGAGAAAAACTACGGCTACATTCGTTAAAAAAAAATTAAATTATTGTATCAACGGAAAGGAAATAGAAGCTGATAATCTGGATCCATCCACAATCGCATGCTACAAAAATTGTCCTTACGTGCATAGATGTATAACGTTCCTTTTCTTTGCTAAAGAACATTTTATTAAGTGATAGGCGGCATAATTTTACTGAGAAATATTTTGAAATTTATAATGTCGTACATTTTCACGAAACTTTTAAAAACTAATTTATTTTTCAAAAACATTTAATTATATGTTGTCTCCACGTAAAAGGAAAGTTTAATGAAGATATTTTATATTTCTTTTATTCCCAAATTTTAAAGTATTTCAGATTGAATTAACTCTAAAACGAAAGTTTGTCGAAATGTCCTTAAGTTTATTCAAGGCTGGTTAAGTTTTGCATATTTGTGTAAATAAATGGATTGCAGCATTAAGTTTTTAAATTCACGTTTTGAGTTTTTTATTGCACGATTTTGCATATTTTGAGTTTTTTACTGCACGATTTTGCTTGTTTTGAGTTTTTTACTGCACATTTTTTGATTTTTTACTGCACAAAAATCCGGTCTCTAGTAATCAGTTATGAGCCGTCGTGTAAACGAGCGAGGGGTAGACCGAGACGAAGATGGGAGGATTGCGTCAGGGCCGACCTGGGGGATTTGGGTTTTGGAGGAGGGGGTTGGAGGGAAGTGTGCGGTCGACGGTTGGTGGTGTCGGCATCGAACCTTCGGGTTCGCTAAGCCATAATTTATTTATTTATTTATTTATTATTAAGTTTTATTCGGCAGAAATAATTTTATTGATCTCATCTAGTTGGATTTTAATTTCTGACCATAAAATTATATGACAGTGTGGCAAACCTCGCATCTGGGTTTAAAATTATAGTACATTTTAGTATTTCTAAACCTTCCTAGAACTATGAATATGATACAGTTAAAATGTGGAACAGATGGATTAAGTAGTTTCACAATTGTGAACTATATTGCGGAATGGTGCTCAGCACATATCTATTTTTAAACTTCATTGGGATCGACATGTGACACCATTTCTTTTTAATAATTAAATATTAGTATTTTAATATCTATTTCTAGCTCTATATAACACCTTATACTGAGCGCCACACATTTATCGCTTTTTTAGAAACAATTTAATTGAAAATAGGTGAATTTTGTTATTCCTAAATTTTCATTATTTTTTTTTATTTATTTTTTTTTACAACTGTGTAAGAAGAATTTAAGTTGAAATTTACAACATGTGGATAAGACGGAGAAGGGGAAGACCCAGAGTGAGGTGAGAAGTACCTCCAGGAAGATTACCGAATACGAAGATAATGATAAAACTCAAGTAAATACGACGATACGTCACTTGTCACTGGGTTTTTTAAAGCAACTACCTATCACTTATAAAGTTTTATGTAATACTATATTAGGAGGTCCCGAGGCCATCTTCTTTTCAGACGCCTCGGAGGGTTATCTGGAATGGAATGAGTAGCAAGTTGTGATACTAATGGATTTGAATGGTTGTGGAGTTTAATATGAAAGGATTGATATCTGGTATGAACTATGTCAGAAACGTAAGACATATTAAGATCTTTGTGGATAAGTTTATTTGTGACGAAGTAAGGAGCATTTAGGATTTTCCTAAGGATTGGATACGAGATAAATTGAATGGTTTAGTGGAACCCCAAAGCTCAACTCCGTACGTCCAAATAGGTCTAATCAGAGTTATGTATATTAGTCTTTTGTAATTAATTGAGAGCTTTGAACGTTTTTCAAGTAAAAGTTGAAGTATTCGAAAACGACGGGCAGTTTCTTGTCGTTTTAGTCTTGTGTGTAGATTCCAAGTAAGACTTTTGTCCAGATGGAGTCCTAAGCAGCGGATCTGTTCAACGGGGATTAATGGAACATCATTAAAGGATACTGAAGGACAGGAAGTCATAGGTTTACGACGAAGGGAAAAGGTTATTTGATGGGATTTATTTGGATTTATTTTGATTCTCCATTTTCGACTCCATTCTTGAAGGTTTATGATATGGGATAGGAGTGTATGGGAAATTTTCATTGAACTATTGAAAATGGTGTAGTTAAAATTTGGCACAGATTGGTTTAGTAGTTTTCGCGGTTAGTGATCACAAACGAAAAATGGCTTGTCCTTTTATATAATAGTTCCTATAGATAAAGATGTATGAACTCAAAAAATAAACACATTCGTTTATGCCGTAAAGCAAATAAAGGAGGTATTTATGAGGTAAATAAACTTGAAGTTTTGTTACAAAGCAACTTGTAACATATAGCAAGAGTGAAAACATTAGTTGCTTAGGTTTCATTTCCGAATGGTGCTTCTACCTGCTGAAGATATTGGTAATTTCGGAAAGTAGTAGAGTTCCCAACGCCAACAATTTAATAAATTTTAAAAATTACGAAGCTTATTATACTTTAAATAATCGTATACGACACATTCTCTCTCAGCTACAAAGAAGCTTCTCCCTGATACTAAGCGATTGAACACAAACAATTTCCGAAACCTGTTCGGACTTTCGCATCACAGATTCAGCCACAAAATTCCCATGCACAAACTACAATCATTTCAATTACAAGTGTTAAAACTAATTAAAAGATCTTTATCGTAGGTAAGTAATAAAACACTGCATACATACTTACAAGTTTCCTCTGTACTGGACTTAGATGGTTACTGTAAATATTTCCAACTAAACGTACCGAAGGCTTGAAAAAAGCTGGATCAGAGATCTCCATATGTAATAGGACGTATAAAAAAAAAATGACCGTCTTATCAAATTCCAGAGTTCAAAAGTCTGTAAATATCTTAATGCTATTTATAATGCTATTTGCCATTCTCTAAGCTTGTTTCTAACACTGGACCTCTTCAAAAAAAATCTCAGTTCAGTTATTTATTTCAAAGAAGAAACATGACAGTGTCCTGCCGCTGAAGCAACTCGTGAAATTAATTAATATGAAGGGGAAGGTGTCCTTGAAGAGTGCACTGCGCGGCGTTGGTTTGAAAAATTTAGAAGTGGAGATACGACGTTGGAAAGGAAGAAGGGCCCCGGGCGGTTATTAATGAATATTGACGAGGTTCTGAAGGAAGCTGTTGAGTCAAATCCGTCCACAAGTACTCGCGAACTTGCCAGGGAGAGTGGTGTGTTGAAAGATACTGTTAGTCACCACCTTTTCTCCATGGGGAAGGTGAAAAAGACCTGTAGACTGGTCCCTCACGAACTTACTCCTCAACAATCATCAGAAAAGTTTACAGAAATTCATGGGTTTGAACTCCTGCCTCATCCACCATATAGTCCAGACCTTCGGATTACTACTTGTTTCGATCCATGGCCCATTTTCTTCAAGGGAAAAATTTGATAATTTTGCGGAAGTTGAAAATGCCGTTCAAGAGTTCTTTGACAACCATCCCAAGGAATGGTATTAGCGTGGCATCGAGTAATAGGCTAGCATATGCGTAATGACGGTAGATAACAATGGACTATATTTTGACTATTAATTGTATTTTATATCAAAGAAATAATAATACAAATATTTGTTTAAGAAACGGTCATTTTTTTTTTATACACCCTATTAACAAAGAACCTAAAATAATTTCTGGCGGAGAAACTGATGGGTAGTGGTCTCAAAAATCAATAAATGAAGTAAGAAAAAAAAATTAAATCAATTAATTTGTCATTAAAAAAGCGATAATATTTGAAAATTGACCAATAGGTGGCGAGTGCTATTCTAAATAAGTTTACAAAGGTACGGTGTTTTATATACCTTGAAATTGATAATAAAATTTACTAATAATTAATTTGATTGTTAAAAAAATATTAAAATATTTATGGTAAGGCATGTATATTCTAGTGAAGTTGGTAAATCGACCGATATGTGGTTAGCACTCAACCCCAATAGTTAATGCCAAGAGGTCAATCGTCGAACTCCTTAACCCATCTGTTCCAAATAGATCGGGTTAACTAAGTACATCATTTAAATGTACAATTTTAAGTGGCAAAAAACGAGGTTTGCCACACTAACATATACTTTTATGGTTATAAATTAAAACCCAACGCCCAAAAAGATCGATATAATTATTTCTGCCGAATAAAAATTATTACATTGATGAGGTATAGTTGACTGTTAAGTATTTAGAGAAGTAGATTGTTGGGGTATGCAGTCATAAAGATACACAGCAATTAAAAAATAAGTTTTTTAATTGCGGTGTATCTTGATGACTGCATACCTCAACAATCTACTTCTCTAAAAATTATTACCAAATCAAAATGCCAATCCTTTGTTTTTTGATATTGTGTGTAAAAATGTGATTCATAGGCTTTTAATTGTAAGCACTAATAATGCAGTTCATTATCTGCAAGAGTTTTTAATAGTCTCTGTCCGTCTGGATAACCATCTCATACATTAAAATTAGGGTTTTTACCTAACCTTTATTCGTCTAATTTGTACAATACTACCAGGTTAAAAATGACTGCTATGCCTGGACATCATCGAGGAAATAATGATCGATTACATACTTCAATACATGATTTTTATCGATATACAAATAACATTTCGATTATTAATTAAAATTATTTAAGTTCTATACATACGAGGCGAAGTCGCTACGGGAGAGTGGGTTGTTCAGAAATTATTGCAGGATTTCATGTTTAAACCAAAGCCTGATATTATTAAAAATATTTTTTATCTCTTTACCACAACATGATACATTACTTTTACTCTACGTCGTAGTTTCGGCCCAAAAGTCCTATGAAATAATATCCCATTACCCAGACACGATACAGTGTCTTGGTTTTGGTTTCATTTTACAAGGAGACGTTTTGACTTGAAACTCACAGATTTAAATGACGATTTTTGTGTGGGTAGTAGAGACCTACAATAGTGCAAAACTAGAGTTATAGCCACCAATGAGCATTAGAAGGCGAGGAAAAAAATAAAATATGAAAATCACGTTTCATTTTTTTCTCTGTTCTCAGTCAAGATAGAGAATTTTTTTTTTTTCAGGGAAAATTGTAGTTTTGCATGCTATCTCTTTACTACAACCAAAACCTGTTGTCCGCAACTTAATGTAGAATTTCATGTTTATCAGGTTTTGGTTGTGGTAAAGAGATAAATAATCTCTTTAATAATAATATCAGGATTTGGTTTAAATATGGAATCCTGTATTAATTTCCGGACAAACCAATAATTTAAATAGAGCATTGAAACATAACATCTGTTCAATAAGAGGTACTCGTTACTTTTATAATACGTGTGCTATCTCCGAGTACCCTTCAACCTTTTGGAACGGACGAGGTGAAAGGAGTTGGGCGATACGGTCCGGTGGGCTAACGAGAGACGGAGGAAGGAGGAAGGACGAAGGACGAACATGATAATGAGGGCGGTGGGCTGACAATGGCCGTCTTCTTCAGGAGCTACGTGCGTTCCTAACGCCCACGCTCTCTTCAAACAGACATTGGTAACGGTAGTTCTTCGCCAGGTTGTCTTTTTGTACCGGAACGTGCCTTCGGCCTGTTGATTCAGGTTTCTTTTCTGAGCTTACTTCACACCTATCCTGTCTTCAGGGATATATTTATGAATAGGTTCAACTACCAGAAGATAAACGTGCGGTCTGCTGCTGAAATGATCTACATGTAGTTAAACGTTTGTACCGATACTATCGATGGAATCAATAATCGATAGTATCGGTACAAACGTTTAACTACATACTCTGTAGCTGTCCTCATTTTTAAAGGACAGACACAGTTTGATGAGAATCATAGTCCCAAGTGACAAATGGCCACTTAAAGAAAAGTAAATCTTCAGATATTAAACCGAATTTGAAAAATTTTTGAAACATTTATTTCCAGTTTCTAGAACTGAAGAAGGATTGACGGGAGTAAGGATTTAAAGAAGAAAACACCCGTTTTCGTTTTGTGTCTACAGACAATTAACTTATTACTCAGTTTTTTTTTTTAACTTATTATTTTGTAAAGTATTCATTATTAACTAGCATCCACGGTCATGGCTTCGCCATCTCATATGAGTAAAGAACTTACAAGGGGACGTTTGCAGTTGTAACTCACAGATTTTAATGCCAATTTTTGTGTGAGATGAGGAATTTGAAAATAATATCAGTTTTTAGCTTAAAAATTTTCCTCACCTATATTATATAAATATAACGTTTTAAAATGACATATTTTTATTTCAAATTGCATAGAAATCCTAAGATTGACGAATAATCAAATCTTAATATCAGGTTTTGGTTAAAAATTATGTATATATTTTTTAAATGGTCCTATTCGAAAGTTATCGGGTAAAAACTAAAATAATAATAGAAATAGATCATTTTAAAACGTCTTATTTATATAATATAAGTGAGGAAAATTTTTAAACTAAAAACTGATATTATTTTCAAATTCCTCATCTCAAAAAACATGTAGAAACGTAATTTTGTCGAAATCAAAAATATTTTTTTTTACCTTTAAAATTTTGTAGGATTTTAGTTGGCAAGGGGCTGTCAATTTCTGAAAAAATATAAATAATTTGCGCTATCTCACATATTTCAGCAATGGATTAAGACCAAATTTTAAGATCATCTAGAAGACGTAAAACTGCATAGTTTAGCCCAAATCCGGAGGTCGCAGGATTTCACCTTATTGAAATATCTCAAGTTATAATTGATCTCGGATTTTTTCATTCACATCAGTTTTTGTTCACTAAACTCTGGAGTAAATACAATGTTATGCACATGGATAAAAACAGAATGTATGCTAATTCTAGTGATGCTATTGCTCTTGTAATCGGTTGAACACAGCAGTTGTTATGGCCGGTAGAAAATGTTGATGAAATCTCAACAAAATTTTAACCTCCTCGAAGGGGTAAAAAATCAATATTTTTTTATTTTGATAAAATTTCACATATAAGTGTTTTATGGTGCGTTAATTCGAGATTTGAGGTCAGTTGTTCACGAAGAAAAGTGTCCACTAATTTACAGCGGATTGTATTGGAATTTTGTCATTTTTTTGGAGTTTTTGAGCACCCTAAAGCCGGGTAGTGTTCTGAGCATAACGGAAGTATTTTTATATCTAATAGCATATATAACTGCAATTAAACGTGAAAGAATTATTTCTCTATCTTGGCTGAAAGCTGAGAAAATAAATAAAACGTGGTTTTCATATTTTATTTTTTTTCTCGGCTCCTAATGGCCATTGGCGGCTATAACTCTAGATTTGCACTATTATAGGTCCCTACTACCCACACAAAAATCGGCATTCAAATCTGTGAGTTACAATTGCAAACGTTCCCTTGTTAGATATTTTTAACTAATAGTTGAAGTTTTATTGGTTTATCAAGAAAAATCTTGTATCGATGTATGCCATTGAGCACTGTTTATTTCTTCAACGATATTTTCACGCATAGCATTAATTTTGATTAGTTGTTTGAAAATTACGAATAAGCATAGTTAGGCATTCAATTATTAATTTTAATATATGAGTAGATAATCCAGACGGACAGAGACTATTAAGAAACTATTGCGGATAATGGTCTGCATTATCAGTGCTTACAGCTAAAGGCCCGTGGATTAAATTTTTACTCACAATATCAAAAAGCATAGGGTCAATATTTTATTTGGTAATAATTTTTATCCGGCAGAAAAAATTTTATTGATTTCATCTTGTTGGATGTTGATTTCTAACCTGAAAAGCTAACGGCAGTGTGGCAAACCTCGATTCTGCCACTAATAATTGTACATTTAAATTATTATTATTGTATATTTTAATATTTCTGAACTTTCCTAGAACTATGAAAATGATGTAAGTGAAATTTGGTTCAGATAATTCCAAAAATTTTACTAAAACTCCTTTACGGAATGACGCCACATATCGTCCGATTTTAAACTTTCCAATCCACATATTTATAGCTTGTTTGATAAAAATTTAATTGAATTAAGCACATTTTATTATCAAGTTCTAACCTTATATATCGCCGTATCTTTGACACCTCTCTTGAATGGTAATCCCACCTATCGGTCAATTTCAAACTTCACTGCGCACCACATATTATTATCACTTGTTTAACATCAATTTAACAGAAAATATGTTAATTTTATCATTGTTAAACCTAAGACTAAGTGAGAGCATTAGATCAAAGTTGTGCAATTATTGTATTGTTAGGACACTAACACACATGTGTCATCAGCGTAAGTGGTGAGGACAGTGGTAGGATGAGTTGGAATGTCAGCATTTCTAAAATGGAAAATGGGATAATCAGTAGATTATAACATATCTATGATCTATTATATGATGATTTTTTTTTACTTTTTTGCTGCAGTAAAAGAACATTTTATATATGTTTTTTTTTCGTTGTCTATTGGCAGAAATGTAGTTAGTAGAATGAAGCGTATTTCAATTAATAAAAACGTATTTTAATATTTGTTTCTTTATCGGCTTTGACGACCATAGGGCTTCAGGTTGGAGACCCAATTCATTGGACCGCCAGTATTCACAGTCTTACCTATCTCCTTCCGCTAATCCTCACAACGCCATTACCTCCTCAATTCCTTGAACACATGCTTTGTTTGGGCGGCCTCTTTTTCATTTCGTTGTATAGTTTTTCTTTTGGGACATAGTTGAACATTATTTTTGGCCAACTCTCTGACGCCCTCTTCTTAGATGGCCGTACCAGAACAGCTGTTTGGTTTCAATCGGGTGAACTATAGTTTTTTTTTCGGATTAACGATATTTTGTATGGCAGGATTATTCACCCGTTGAATCCTGGCAATGCGACAGCTTCATCTCCAAAAATTCATTTCGACAGCTTGTAATCTCTGTCTATCTCTCGTCCCATCCACTCACATTTCCGAACCATAAAGGATTACTCCTTAGAAAAAAGGAGTGGAAAATCCTCTTTGAGTAAAACATTTGGGCTCCACAGTACAGAGTTGATCATGCCAACTAGCTTTCTTCCTTTCTTTATCTTTTCTTTTATTAGGATTGATGAATTAATTGTTACTTCTATTGAGATTATTTTATTTGAAAACTAGTTTCGAATGCTAAACATTCATCTTCAGTTCTAAAACATACAAAAAATTTTTCAACACATCAGTACTGTATTACATAGATTATATATACTAAAGTTTTTTAAAAAGATAAGACAAGAAATCAAGCAGGTAACTAAAACACTGAATTTGTGAGAAGTAAAAGGGGTAGGTTAAGTTTTAGGTTTACAACAGGGTTTCCTTTATGACTCATTGGGTTTTTCCGTTCCTATGGGAAACAAATTTAAAATGGGGCTATTGGATATATTAATCTGATCATTTAAACAAAAATCTGGATCGGTTTTAAACGATTTTATTATTTCTAGTGATTCAAAAGTATTTAATTTTAGACTATTTTCTACTTGATGTAATTTTTTTTCTTCCGAGTCTTTATTAAATTTGTGGTTATTTTCATTTAGATGGATAGCGAAATTGGAATTTTGGGTCTTATTAGAGTATGCTCTTATATTTTCATTTACTCTTTGATTTACTGATTGGTTTTTCCCGTGTATTTTGCTTCACAGTCATTACATTTTAATTCGTATACGCCGCTTTATTGGAAAGGGTCTATTTTGCCTTTCGGTGAAGGGAAGTATGATGACAATGGTTTATCTATTTCAAATGCAGGGTTTAAACCTAATTTTTTTATTTCTTTCCCGACTTAGAACTGAAGATGAATGTTTAACATTCGAAACTAGTTTTCAAATAAAATAATCTCAATAGAAGTGGCATTTAATTCATCAATCCTAATTTTATTGATCCTTCTATATCATTATGCGTACCTCAAGCGATATTGTATTGTCATTGGTCCTTGAAACGTGTGCAGGTTTTCAAGTTAATCAGATCGCTGGAAATTGATGAAAATTACGATGAGAGATTCCGTTACAGACAGGCGAAGCATATTTATAAGGTATAGTTGACTGTTAGGTATCAGAGAAGTAGATTGTTTGGGTATGCAGTCATAAAGATACACAGCAATTAAAAAATAAGCTTTTTAATTTGTAATGCCAACGTTTCACCTTGCATTGCAATCCTTCATCAGGGCTAGAAGTAGAAAAAAAAAAAAAAAAAAAAAGGTATGACTAAATTTTAATTCAGTAGTCTGTATACATTATTCTCCAAGGAATTAGATATTAACTCATTAACTGGCCCTTACTATTTCATTAACTTGGTATCTACTCAGTTTTTATGTTTACCAATTATATTGTTGAATTTACTCATTAATTTTTTAATTAACTATCCCTCATTTAATTTCTTCTAATTTTTATCTTATTTTAATAGCCTTTATGTATTGTCTTATTTGCCTTTAGATATTGTATTTTCATACCTTTATTTTTTATACTCTTTACAATTTAGTCATACCTTTTCGTTTGTTTTCCTCTTCTAGCCCTGATGAAGGATTGCAATGCAAGTTGAAACGTTGGCATTACAAATTAAAAAACTTTTTTTTTAATTGCTGTGTATCTTTATGACTGCATACCCCAACAATCTACTTCTCTACAGGTGAAGCAAATAAAAGCGTATTAAAAAAAAATGTCTATTTTCGTAGGCTGGCAATCGATTTTAACTTATCGATACAAATACCATGTGAGTTGGAAGATTACTGGAAGGTTACTATGACTAGCCTGTTTACATAATTAATTCCTGCTCCAATAAACCCTACTGTCTGATTGAAATTCTAAACGAACACGGCCGTAAATCCAACGCCCCTGCGCTCTTTTCCTAACGGCCGAGGGACTAATGAAATGCCTCGCAACTGAGGGTCGTCGCAATCTCTGCTTTACGGCTCGAGCAGTAAAGGATGCATGAGCTGATGACACTGCTTTAACGCAACGGCTCGTCGAATTCAATTCTCGATCCTACATGAGTGATAGCAAAAAAAAAAATATCGAATAGTTAATAATGTATTTATAAGGGTATGTGTATAGGAAAGAAGGGTAATATGACGCACCTAAAGGAGAATTACCAAAGCATCGAAACATTTTTTTTAATCACTTGCTCCAAAAGTAGCTTGAAATATTGATTTGAATTATTATTGAACATTATAACATTATTAAAATTAAATATATATATATTTTGTGTAGATGTCTTAGTGTTTTTTTTTTTTTGTTTTTTTTTTATATAGAACTAATGGTGGTTTTTCAACATTAGAAACTAAAAACAAAAAAGAATTTTAAAAGATGTAAAACCATTTATCAATTGAATAGGTGGAAAATTTGAAGTTGGTGGCTCGATGGCCGAGTGAATTGTGGCAGTCCTAGGGTTGGGCGATAGCCCGATACTATCGGTTGAGAACCATCGATTGCTATCGATAGTTTTTCGATAGTTGCTTCCTTTTTTCCCAAAGCTATTCAATAAAAAATTTCAACTTATTTAATTAAATTCAATTATATACTTACTATTTGAAATTTGCAGGATTGTAGATTATAAGATCATGTCATAAAGATGAGAGAGAAAAGCTAATTTATTTGAATTTTAAAAACGCTATTGAAGAAAAAGCGCTATTCAAAATTTTCGAAGAATTGTAGAAAAGATCCTTAATTAAAGAGCCTAACTTTCCCTTATAGTTAAATTAAGTTAAGATTATAAAAACCTAGAAGAGCCAGAACAGCGAATTAGGTTGGTTTGCACAAGTGTGAGACTACGTGTCCTTTCCAATATAATGTAATTTCAAAGAATTAAATAATGACACGTCCGATGCGGCATCAAAGTTATATAGAACTCGACACTGGACAGAGACAGATCAGTATATTTCCGAGAGTGTCAAAACTTGAGGGTAAAATATATCTATCGATATTGACCATCGATAGTCAACACTATCGATAGTGGCCATTGTTAGACATGACCTATCGATATATCGATAGTAACTATCGACTATCGCCCAACCCTAGTGGGTCCCAGTGCGAACCCACGAATAAATCTTGACCTGTTTTTAAGGACTCCTCCCCCTACAACAGTGCCAAAAATGGCTTCTATATGAATTATGTCCCCTATTCGGCCTTTTTTGGTCTTCGTTGCTTGGACTATAAGGCGGTGAAGTGGATGGGCCTCTACAAGATGTCTGGACCGAGTTAGGTGGTTAGGTAATTAGAAAATTCTTGTAAATGGAAAAAAATAAGCAAAAAATAAAAAGTTTTTTCCACCCCGAAAAATTGAAACAAGCCTAAAGCGACAAGAAATTGCTCTTCGTTACAGACTACTTCAACATTTACTAAACAAATTCAAAGATCCCGAATAATTACAAAATGCTTATTTACATGACTGTAATTAGACCTATTTGGAGGTACGTAGTTTGGGCTCTACTAAACCATCCTATTCATCTCATATCCAATCCTTACAATCCAAAAATCCTTCGAAAAATCCTAAATGCCACTTACTTTGTCACCATTAAACTTATCCATAAAGATCTTAATGTTCCATATGCTGCTGAGTTAGCCCAAACCAGATACCTATCCTTTCATAGTAAGCTCCATAACCACTCAAATCCACTAGTTTCTCAACTTGCTTCCCATTCCATTTCCGATAATCCTCCGAGGTGTCTGAAAAGAAGATTCTAGGCCATCTTCTAGTGTTGAATTTTTATTGAAGTGCTACTGATGAGTAGTTCTTTTCAAGTTTTGACATGTTATTGTAATCGTTATCAGCTCATTTACTTGATATATAAATATTGTACAGTTGTAAATTTCAATAAATTGATGTATAAAAAAAAAAAAAGTTGAACAATTTGGCATGCTCAAGCTCTGTTGGTGTTGCTTAGATCGAAAATTTGACGGCAGTTACCTGATCAGAAGTTCAAGGGAGAAAATATATATATATATATATATATATATATATATATATATATATATATATATATATATATATATATATATATATATTTACCATTTAGATGTAAATGAGACGTTAATGCTAATAACATTTTAATGTTATTTGCTGTCCATTCGTAGTACTTGAATAAGCTCTACATTAGAAGGTCTGGAGGCCATCTTCTTTTCAGACACCTCTTAAGGTTATCTGGATTAGAGTGGGAAGCGAATTGAGATACTATTGGATTTGAATGGTTATGGAGTTTACTATGAAAGGTTTAGATATCTGGTTTGAGCTAACATTAAGTCACAAAGATATAGAAGATTGAGATCTGTGTGGATAAGATTGTATGTGACAAAGTAAGGAGCATTGAGGATTTTGGATTGTAACGATATCTTACAAGATAAATTAAGTAGTAAAAGAGATAAAAAGTATATACAAAAATATATATATTGCATGTTTATCCTAGTTTTTAGTTATATAGTTATCGTTATTGTTATTGTTATTTATGTGAATAGTTTTATGCTTATTTTATATATTATAATTAGGATTGATGAATTAAGTGCAACTTCTATTTAGATTATTTTATTTGAAAACTAGTTTCGAATACTAAACATTCATCTTCAGTTCTAAAACATACAAAATTTTTTCAGCACATCAGTACTATGTTACATAGATTATATATACTAAAGTTTTTTTAAAAAGATAAGACAAGAAATCAAGCATAGGCACTCACCTACGAAACTAGTTTTCAAATAAAATAATCTCAATAGAAGTGGCATTTAATTCATCAATCCTAATTGTATTGATCCTTCTATATCATCATGCCTCAAGTGATTGTATATTATATTATATATTGTTATCAATAAGGTTATATATTATGTTTTTAATATTTTAAATTTTGTTTTAATTGTAATTAAATCGATCATTTTAATATGTAGATTTTAATCATGCCTAAACACACCAAGAAAATAAAAATTTTAGACGAAAAAATTATAAAAAACCAAAATAAAACGAAGGTTGGAATATTTTCTTGTCAATATTTATACTTCCGAAAGGTCTTGGGACATGAAATTGAATATCCTTGAACAAATTATAATGTTATCAATGTTTAAACATTTTAGGTTTAGCTAGCTCACAAATTTACATAGGCTCGTCCTGAAACCTAAAACCAATTAATAAAAGACAGGGCTATCACACAACAGCTGAAAGATCTTTAATAAACGAGGTACTTCAAAGCAGCTCGAATTTAACTCGAAGTCTTGGGATTACCTTGTAACACACTAATATCAAGACTATTTATTTATTTTTGTTTAAAGGGCAACGAAAGTTTAAAAAAATTAAAAACATTAGATTTTCGACTTCTTTAACATTTAGTAGACAAACGTTCAAACCTTTTTGATTAATTACAAAAAACTCATTAACATGACATTAATCAGACCTATATGGACACACGGACTTGAGCTACTAGAGAGAAAGAGAGAGAGAGAGAGAGAGAGAGAGAGAGAGAGAGAGAGAGAGAGAGAGAGAGAGAGAGAGAGAGAGAGAGAGAGAGAGAGAGAGAGAGAGAGAGAGAGAGAGAGAGAGAGAGAGAGAGAGAGAGAGAGAGAGAGAGAGAGAGAGAGAGAGAGAGAGAGAGAGAGAGAGAGAGAGAGAGAGAGAGAGAGAGAGAGAGAGAGAGAGAGAGAGAGAGAGAGAGAGAGAGAGAGAGAGAGAGAGAGAGAGAGAGAGAGAGAGAGAGAGAGAGAGAGAGAGAGAGAGAGAGAGAGAGAGAGAGAGAGAGAGAGAGAGAGAGAGAGAGAGAGAGAGAGAGAGAAACACTTTATTAAGTGGTGCTGCCCATTTTTAAATGGGTTGCTAAAACACATCATACTTAATCAATCCAAATTTGACATCTTACAATATTTAATATTAAAAAAAAACAACGTAATAGTCATTATTTTAAAAATATAAAAATCTACATATTAAAATGCTCGATCCCGTGCGGAATATAAAATTACAATTAAAACAAAATTTAAAATATTAAAAAGATAATATACAACTTTATTGATAACGATATAAAATATAATATACAAAATAAACATAAAACTATTCACATAAATAACAATAACAATAACGATAACTATATAACTAATAACAATAACAATAACAATGACTATATAAAAACTAGGATAGACATGCAATATATATATTTTTATACAATTTTCATCTCTTTTACTTCTTAATTTATCTTGTATGATATTGTTACAATCCAAAATCCTCAATGCTCCTTTTGAGGATTTTGTGACTTTGTCACATACAACCTTATCCACACAGATCTCAATGTTCCATATCTATGTGAGTTAATGTTCACAGTACCTTTCATAGTAAACTCCATAACCATTTAAATCCACTAGTATCTCAATTCTCTTCCCACTCTAATCCAGATAACCTTAAGAGGTGAATGAAAAGAAGATGGCCTCCAGATCTTCTAATATAGAGCTTATTCAAGTACTACGAATGGGTAGCAAATAACATTAAAATGTTATTAGCATTAACGTCTCATTTACTCCTAACCGGTAAAATATATATACAAGGTGTTCGGAAGATCGTTGGCCAAAAAATTATCTCGGGTAGAGAGGTTCATTTTGAACCTATTTAAGGTCATTTACCTAATACAAAGTCTTACGGTTTTTTTTTTATGATTTTTTTTTGTAAAAATGGCCAAATCCAAACATTTATCCCTTATAACTCCGTTGTTTACTGATATATCAAAGCCATTCTTTTTTCCTGTAATTACTAATACATTGTCCATGTAAAATAAAAAAGATATGGTGCAAAAAACAAATACCAAAAAAACGGGAGATCGTTAAATCTTGTCAAAGGCAAAAATAAAAGTTATGAACATCAAGTTTAGGTTCAATAAAAAAAAAGTAAGCGCAACAGCCAAATCCAAATTGTTTTAAAAACTTCTCTATTTAATACTCTTTAAAAAAATACCATTTTCAGGCATGCAGCACATACAATCCGAGCAACACCAACATCAATGATATAATCTGATATAATTGAGGGTGCCAAAAAATTAAACAAATTAGGCCTGCTGGACTTTTTTCATTCAAACCAAAATAGCTTCTAAACAGTAGGTTCTAGCGATAAATGTTATATTACAAAAACTATTCTTCATTAAATTTCTCATAAGGAAACTTTAGTCGAATTTTCGATGCCCACATATACATTAATCAGGGAATATGAAACGTTTTAGGATTAACGTAAAAACATTAGTTAAATAAAAGGAAACAGGTTTTCAATAAGATTATAGGGAAAAAGTTTTAAATTATTGATTAGATTAATTTTACATTAGATGGGGGCATATGTCTTAAGCCGGTTTTGTACGATCAAGCTATTTGCGGAAATAGGCTTGTGCAAGCCAAGTATTCTATGATCTAATATCTTAGAGGCTACCTCTGCTTAGTGGGTAAGGAACTTGACTATCAGGCCCCTGGCCCGAGTTCGAGTCTGACTGAAAATAGAAAATTTATTTTCTGTTATTTCGGCTGGGGCTGGGATTCGAGCTTGGGAGACCCCTCTTTGGTCACGCCCAGCCTCTATAAAGTGGCAACACTCAATTGGGAAAAAAACCTGGCGGTTAAGCGAGTATTCTGGCCAACGATTTTTTCGCTGTTTGTTAAAAAGCTAACGGAGCAGTCACAATGTTGATTACGCCTTTTTTCTCGGTACCAATGTAGTCTCCACCCCCCCAAAAAAATTCTTGATCGAACAAAACTATTTTAAAATTATTCATTTTTTAGTATACTTAATATTATAGTTTCTATAAAATGTTCAATTATAATATAGAAGGAGGAGGTTATCAGCTCGAAGTCACAAAAAGGTATGTAACGAAAATGCATGGTACATCGGTAGTAGGCTTGTAAAGCTGACGTGGAACAGACCGTAAATTCTCAATGCAATTTTAACTTCTGACGGCCTAGGTTTGGGCGATAGACGATAATTGCTATCAATGTATCGATAGGTCATGCCTATCGATGGTCACTATCGATAGTGCCGACTATCGATAGATCTTGTTTGCTAATTTCAAGTTTTGAAACTCTCGGAATTATGCTGATCTGCCTCTGTCCAGTGTTTTGAATTTGAATTCGGAATTCCTAGAGCTCAAGGGTTCTCTTAAAGATTAAGCCAAAGGAAAGCAGAAATGCTAGTTTTTCTTTCGGGAAATATATGGCTCAAGGAGTACACTTGACTCTTGAAATTAACTATTTAGTCATTTTTCTTTTCTGATGATTTGATTTGTTAATTATTATTGTAACTATGTAAATTGTAAATACCTTTTTTAAAATTCAAATAAACCAGTTTTTTTCTCTCTACTTTATGACATAATCTTATAATTTATAATCCTGCAAATTTCAAATAGTTACTAGATTATTGAATTTAATTAAATTAGTTGAAATTCATTATTCAATAGCTTTGGAAAAAAAAGAAGAAACTATCGAAAAACTTTCGATAGCAATCGATAGTTCTCAACCGATAGTATTGGCCTATCGATAGTGTTAACTTTCGACTATCGCCCAATCCTAGTATGTAGTAGCTTCGTTAAACTGACGTGGAACGAAAACTAGAACTGGTTCCAATAGTGGAACGGAACGTAAAACCTCATTTCACTTTTAAGTCGGAACGGCCCTGACCGGACAGTTTCCTGATCAGATATTTAATGGAAAATACTTTTTGTTATATAACATTTGTTGCTAGAACCTACCGTTTAGGATCTATGTTTAATAAATAAATAAATTAAGGCTTAGCGAACCCGAAGGATCGATGCCGACACCACCAACCGTCGACCGCACACTTCCGTCCAATCCACTCCTCCAAAATCTAAATCCCCCAGGTCGGCCCTGATGCAATCCTCCCATCTTCGTCTCGGTCTACCCCTCGGTCGTTTACCCGACGGCTCAAAACTGATTACTTTTTTCGGGATTCGATCATTATTAAACCCAACGACTTTACTTGCTCATTTTAAGCGTCGCGCCGCTATTACTTGAACTATATTTACCGGATATAATTCGCGCAGTTCCGCATTGTGAAGCCTTCTAAATTTTCCTGTTTCTTCGTCCTTTTTTGGGCCAAATATTCTACGCAGTACTTTATTTTCAAAAACTTTAAGGCGTTGTTCCTCCCTTAACGTCGGCGGCCATGTTTCACATCCGTAGAGAACTGTTGGTAGTATAATAGTTTTGCATATCCTAATCTTTAAATTTTTGGAGAGTAAGCGCGAACTGAGTAATTTTGCGACCGAGAAATAACAAGCATTACCGGCTTTTAACCTAGCCTTTATTTCTTCTTGATTTTCATTTTTCCTCGATATAATAGACCCTAGATATTTGAATTGCTCAACGTGTTCCAACTTTATCCCGGAAATATCTACATCACTAACATGTTCACCGTTTCTACTACTAACCATATATTTCGCTTTATCGGTATTAATTACTAAACCAATTTCGTTAGCGGTTTCCATGAGCGTAGTAGCGTTTAGTTTTATAGTTTCCTCGTTTTCACCGAAAAGTACCAAATCATCAGCATAACCAAGAACCGGACATTTCCCACCCATCTCTAATCCTTTTCCCGTAAGCATTACCTTCCTAATGACGTATTGTAGTGCTAAGTTAAATAATACCTGAGATTAAACCCGAACGTACCTCAAACTTTTCGGAGTAAAAAGTCCCGATTCGTACTCTGTTAATTGTTTCGGACATGCACATCTTTACTAGATTAACCAATTTCTTTGGGATTCCCAGTTCAATCAAAATATCAAACAGTTTCTGGTGGTTAATCGAATCGTAAGCCTTTTGGAAATCAACATAGAGCTGATGCACTACGCCCTTAAATTCTATTTTTACCTGAAAATTTGACGAAGGGAAAATATTTGATCGATAGTTGAACGATACCGTCTAAAGCCACATTGATAGTCTCCAATTATTTCCTCCACGTAATCAGTAATTCGGTTAGTTAGAATTGAGTAAATATTTTATAACACGTCGGAACGAGTTAAATACCACGATAGTTGCTACACTCTGTTCTTGGAACCTTTTCATGAATCCGAATAAGTATAAGGAGCTATGTTAGTTTTGATTAAAAAAAAAAAGTCACGTTTGGAATCCCTATTTTCTCTCAACTTTGTTTAGTTCGAATAAACATTAATTGTTCATTTAATTTAATTACTTGCATCCCATCTGGGAGCAATAGTTTCTTAATGGCGTAATTTTGAATATACTGAGTGAGGACCGAAACAGCAGTTTTTTGAGTTTTTAAAAGCTTATGATTTGCCCTAATGGTCAACCATGTCTACTGCTAAACGGCTCTAGGAGGGAACTAGTGGTGATGACTAGGCTGTGCATCGGACACACAAGACTCACAAACCAACACCTACTTCAAGGTACTTCACAGCCCATGTGCTCAAGGTGCCATGTTCCTCTATCAGTAGAGCACATATTTAGTAATTGCATTGCAGTCTACACCATACAGCTGGAACACCCATCTTCAACAAAGACCTGGGTACAATGTTCAAAAACTATCAACCAGATGTTCTGAAGTTCCTCAGGAATTGCAGAATCTTTAATACCATTTAGATAAACAAGAAATCAGAATTTGGTGCCTCTGGCCATTTTGCAGTACACGGCACCTTAAAATAAAATAAAATCTAAATGTCTAAGCTTTCACGATAAGCTCTATACCCGTTCAAATCCATTAATCTCTCAACTTGCTTCCCCCTCTATTCCATATAACCCTTCGAGGCGTCTGAAAAGAAAATGGCTGATAGACCTAATATAGATCTTTTTATTGAAGTGCAACTAATGAGTTCTTTGTATTATTCACTACAAGTTATTGATATTGTTACGGTCTGGTGAGGTTGAGAGTACCCTGGACGGCCCGGGGGCAGGTAGCTGGAAAAGCCGCCAGGGTGGCCTAGACTTGGTGGTGCCGTGGGCATGGGCGAGCAGGTAGCCGAAAAGGGCGGCAAATGGCCTGGAAGGGTCAAGGCGGGCCAGAAGGCCCTAGATCTGTAATCTGGCCAGATCTAGAATGTTCGGCGTAGCTTTAAATAGGCCGACTTCCAGCCTAGTGAGTAAGAATTGAGGTGACAGTGGTCAGTGAGTGATCGGTCGGGCAAGTGTCAGTCAGGAGTCTGTGACATCCTGAGTGAGTATCGATGTGTCAGTGATCAAGTAACGATCAATCAGTCAAGTGTCAAGTCATACCCCCAGTGGCCCGTAACAATATGTTGTTAAAATCATTCTTCCTCGCGATTACTTCATATTGTATTCCGTTATCAATAAAATTAAAATGCAATAAGATAATGTTTTAAAATTCAATTCCAAAAAAATAACAAATAACTGTTCATATTTAGGATTTATAAATTTACATTATATTTCATTTGATATAAAAAGAAGATTGGCAAACCTTTCTCACGAGATTGAACTTCCTTTAGTTGAGCACTGAAATATGGGATGAGAAAACTGCCCAAAGGGTTGCTGAGTGAACGCTTAAAACAACTAGAATGACATTATAATAATATCAATCAAGTCAATATAATATAATATATTATCCCACCGCCCATCATCGCGCGCTTCGTGAGACAGTCAGTGAGGGATGATCTGGTGCAAAAAAGAAAAATTAAGCGAGACTTCTCGACCAGAGATATAGGTTGGCAGGAAAATGATTCCCACCGAATATATCTCGCCGAAGAGATGACACCAGCGAACAGGCACCTATACTGGCTTGCACGGCAGAAGAGGTCCACCGGAAAAGTGAAATATGTTTGGTTTGCGGCTGGTAGAGTGCGCTGCCGGAAAGATGACGGCCATCCGGTGATCTTCATTGACCAGGCTCAAGACCTTGATGTTTTCGGATGACTAACAGGATTGCAAGTACCATCCAGTTTTTCTCGCGGATACAGCATTCTCTCTGATCTTCATTTTTTTTCGGCTTTTGTATTGGTATTAGTCTTACAGCTTATTATATTTGACTTTAACCACATATTTCCATATATCTTTCTTTTTCATTTTTACTTTTTCTTACTCTTATTTGTATTTTTATTTCATGGATTCATCTTTACTTTTTCCTACATCGCAATCGATTTATCTATTTTTTTCAGAAAAAAATCATTTTTTCTACCAGTTTATGTAAATTTTTGTCTACGTTTTAGTAATGATTTGACAAACCATAATTTTTTTTTTCGTTAATTATTACATATCTAAATCTCTATACAATGTAATATTCTTATTTTTCTTTTTCTTGTCTCTGTGTTTCAAATTTCCTAATGATAGATGCATTTATATTTTCCCGTTGTTCTTACTACCCTATTGGTTCTGTGATAATTATTGTTCCTATAAGCTCCAATTAAAAATTTCCATTATCTCTCAAAGTAACCTTGTCCTCTCTCTTTCCTATGTCTAATATACTACTGACCTGTCACGTTAACTCCCAATCCCTCCCAGCGCACTTCGATGAATTTCATGACTACTTTATCCATAACACCTATCATATCATTGCAGTTTCTGAGACTTGGTTGAAACCATATATTCCCACCTCTTCCATATATATCTATTCCTGATTACACCCTTATTCGCCATGATCGGACGGACCGAACTGGTGGAGGTGTTTGTTTATATGTTCGCAATAACCTAAGAGCAAAAATTCTTCTAAAATCCAGTTCTCTTGATATTCCACACCTTGAATACATGTTCACTGAAATCTCTTCGGAATCATTTTCCCTCCTTTACCTTATAGTTTACCGCCCTCCTCAGGTCAAATTCGACCCATCATTCGAATCATCTCTTTTTACTTATGTACCTCTGTATAATAATGTCATCATTGCTGGTGACTTTAATACTAACCTCCTCTCAGATTCTTCTGATAAAATGTATCTTATGGACTTGGTGTATTCTCTACATCTTTTTGCAGTACCTTTCCAACCCACCCATCACACTCAGTTCACAGATACGTTAATTGACCTTATGATTGTAGATTCTCAGAAAAACCTATTATCCTTCTCTCAAAATCCAGTACCTTTCCTCTCATGCCACGATCTCATCCAAATCTCCTATGACATATCTGTTCCTATCCTTATTCCTAAGAAAATATCTTGGAGAAATCTTGACCATATAACCCCAGATAGGATAGAATCCTTACTTGACGCACTATCCCATTCCTTGGAATCCATATATTCTTCCCCCTCAATTGACGAAATGGTGGAATGCCTAACATCGTATCTTTATACTGTCCTTAATCATCTTGCCCCTCTCAAAACCTCAATTATCCGACGACTACCAGCTCCATGGATTAACCCTGACATTAGAAATCTGATGAAGCGAAGAGATGCTGCCAGGAGACGTTTTAGGCGTACTAGACATTCAGATGATTATTCATCGTTTAAGCTTCTTAGAAACCTTACCCAGACCTCTTTACGCCGTGCTAAAGCACAGTATTTTCAAAATATCCTATCCCAAGCGCCTGACCCCTAAATCTAAATGGAAAATTTTGAGAAAATTTGCAGTACCCAGTTCCACATCTGATAACAATTATCCATTCACTCCAGATGAACTTAATTCCTACTTTGCTGACCCCCACCCTAATGAACTCCCTGTAAACACCTTATCCTATTCTATTTCTCAAACCCCTTTTAATTCTAATAACTTTTATTTTCTTAATATTTCCCCTAATGACCTAATTGATTCAGTTTTTAAATCTCGTACCAATGACCATGGTTTGGATCAAATACCTTTAAAAATAATCAAACTCTGCCTTCCTGTTATCTTACCTGCCCTGCTCCACATATATAATTTCTCCTTACAAAACTCTATTTTCCCTACAGCTTGGAAAAAAGTCCTTGTCCGTCCATTAAATAAAGTTCCTTCTCCTTCCTCAGTTTCCCACTTTCGACCTATATCAATCCTATCAAATTTATCTAAACCATTAGAAAGATTAGCACATACCCAACTCACCTCCTTTCTTGACTATAAAACTCTCCTTAATCCTTTCCAATCAGGATTCCGATCCGGATACTCCACGCAGTCTGCTTTGGTAAAAATTACTCAAGACCTTTACTACTCCTTAGACCAACAGAATATTACGATCCTGATCCTTTTTGATTTTTCAAAAGCTTTTGATTCTGTTGACCATACAATCCTCCTCTCCAAACTCCATAACCTCTCAATATCTAATAGTGCGTTAAGCTGGCTTCATTCTTTTTTATCCAACCGTTCCCAAACAGTGATTATACCTGGAAAACCTCACTCATCTTCACTACCACTCTCGCGAGGAGTACCCCAGGGATCTTCTCTTTCACCTACCCTATTTTCTATTTATATTAATGACTTGCCGAATCACATCCACTACACCCAATATCATCTTTATGCTGACGACTTGCAAATATATTTATCCTTTCATCCATCAAATATGCTAGAGGCGACTTGTAAGCTACAGAAAGACATAGATAGCATTAACCTTTGGGCAGTGGAGAATAAATTAAGTCTAAATCCAGAAAAAACAAAGGCTATTCTCATTGGGTCAAAACCTCACCTAAAAGCTCTTCCCTACTATCCACTGCTTTTCTTAAAAAAAAACCGTCCAATTCATTTCCAAAATTCCATTAAAAATCTGGAATAACTTTCGATAAACATCTTGCATGGAATAGCCATATCTCTCAAATCACGAGAAAATCTATTTTTATTCTTAAGCAACTTTCACATTACCGTGATTCATTACCATTAAGTACTCGAAAACTTTTAGTATCATCACTTATTTTTCCTAACTTTGACTATGGATGCGTAGTATATGGAGGACTGTCTGATGAGCTCGAGATGAGATGTAAAAGAGTAATGAACTGTTTTATTAGATTTATTTTCGGGATCTCCAGACGTTCTCACATATCTCACAGGTATTCTGAAATCGGGTGGCTGTACCCCGGTTTTCGACGTCAATACTTCCTGGGTGCTCTCATATTTCAAACCTTGAAAACCAAAAAACCCACCTATATCCATGACCTCCTTACTCTGCGCTCCTCCATTCACCTCTTAAATACTAGAACCCAACCCATCAACCTATACACTCCGGCGCATCGAACTGCATCCTTCGAGAAATCCTTTATTATCCGTGCTTCCTCGTTATGGAATTCATTGCCCATCACAATTCGAAAGAGATCCACTCTTACTTCCTTTAAACATTATTTATTCCTTTACCTCCTTCATTTTCAATCTTCCGAGCTAATGTAAAACGTAAATATTTATATAATATACATTATAATAGTATACATAAGATGTATCATTTTACAAGATGTCACAGTTATCTTGTAACATATAATTTAATTATTTATCAATTTTTATTATTATCTATTGTTATTAATTATTATAATTAATTATCAAAGCCAGACGATTGTCCTATGTACTGTAATCATATGTTATTCTTAGGGGACAAGTAGTCCCAGAATAAAGTTCATTTTCTTCTTCTCTTACAAAAAATTTTGTATCGACCTATGGTACCAAGCATTATTAGTATGATATGAGCATTTTATCCGTATCTTATTTCCACTAAAAGCAGTAAATTTTAACATAGTACTATTCCACAGATTAGGTTGTTACTTATTCAAACATCCAATTTATAATTTTAATATATGAGTTAGTAATCCAGATAGACAGAGACTATTTAAAGACTTGCGGATAATGGACTGCATTAGCAGAGCTTACAAATGAAGGCCCATAATTTATATTTTTACACACAATATCAATTAACAAAAGATCGAAATTTTGATTTAATAATGATTTTTGTTTGGCAGAATATATTTATTGATTTCCCCTAGTTGGATTTTTGTTTTTAACCATAAAAGTAAATTACAATGTGGCAAACCTCGAATCTGCCACTCAACATTGTAAATTTATATTTTTACTATTGTGAATTTTATAATTGCTTAAACTTTCTAGAACGATGAAAATAATGTAATTTATACTTGTTACTAATGAGTTCAGCAGTTTTACTACTGTAAACTCTTTTGCGGAATGATGCTAACCACATATTGGCCGATTTTCAAACTTCACTGAGATCCATATATTTTTTAAAAATAATTTAACTGAATATAAGAAAATATATATATTTTTTTATCTATTTCAAGCTCTATACAGTGTGATCTCTTAGTGTAAAAAAACATTTGGGTGAAACTAGATCAAAAATGTAGAAAAATGCCGCAGACCTCACCTTTCTATTCCAATCTGTACCAAATTTTAACCAAGTCATTTTTATTGTCCCATTAAGGTTAAGCAATAGTAAAATCTTCTGACCTTCAATTAACTTATTATTAAAAAGTGATAATACGTAGACTACAGTGAAGTTTGAAAATTGACCAATAGATGTAAAGAGCCATTCATTATACATGAAAGGTTACAATGGTACGGTAACATACAGGGTGAGTATCTCTTAGTGTAAAAAAACATTTGGGTGAAACTAGATCAAAAATGTAGAAAAATGCCGCAGACCTCACCTATCTATTCCAATCTGTACCAAATTTTAACCAAGTCATTTTTATTGTCCCATTAAGGTTAAGCAATTGTAAAATCTTCTGACCTTCAATTAACTTATTATTAAAAAGTGATAATACGTAGACTACAGTGAATTTTGAAAATTGACCAATAGATGGAGCGAGCCATTATACATGAGAGGTTACAATGGTAAGGTAATATACAGGGTGAGTATCTCTTAGTGTAAAAAAATGGGTGAAACTAGATCAAAAATGTAGAAAAATGTCGCAGACCTCACCTTTCTATTCCAATCCGTTGCAGATATACGATAAATCAAAGACATTTTTGAGGAAACCACGTTTTTTTCTATAAAAGCTGTAATATCTCCATTTTATTTAAATATTTTTCAAATTTTAACCACGTTTTCGGATTTAGAATTAAAGTTTCTATTATAGCTGAGTACCTGTAATCTTGAATTTTACAAACTTGGTATCTAAAGAACAGTTTGATCTTCAGCTTATTTGGGGAAGTCAAATGTCTATAACTTCAACGCTCACCGTTTTTCGAAAAATCTATCCACAATACGTCAACTCTCACAAAAACTTGCGAATTGAATAAGCTTTCAAATGATATGTTAAATGTAATGATTCAGTTTCGATTTCATGGAGAAATTTACTTTTGAAACATGGTGTTCTCATTTGGCATACAAATCAGTTACTTGTGTAAATAAATATTATGACTGTCCCTTAATGAAAATGTGCATTTTAGACATAATAGACTCTTCATTGGATTAAAAAGCAAAGAAAAAAATTATTGTTTAATAGAAAATAAAGAAAAACTGTCAATAAAGCGACTCCAGATAAAAGGATCTTATGTTATTACATTGATTTATTTATTATTGTAATTTAGGATTTATATTATTAGATTTTCAATGTAAGGCTTAAAACTCAATGATAATGAACATAGACCTCAATTTTGCTATTAGCTTTTGAATTCAACATATCATTCGAAAGCTTATTATATTTGCATGTTTTTGTGACATTTGCAGTTTTGAGGATAGTTTTTTCGAAAAACGGTGAGCGTTGAAGTTATATAAGACATTTGACTTCCACAAATAAGCTGAAGATCAAACTGTTCTTTAGATACCATGTTTGTAAAATTCAAGGTTACAGGTACTCAGCTATTATAGAAACCTTAATGCTAAATCCGAAAATGTGGTCAAAATTTGAAAAATACTTGAACAAAATGGAGATATTACAGCTTTTATGAAACAAAAACGCGGCTTCCGCAAACAAAGTCTTTGATTTATCGTATATCTGCAACCGATTGGAATAGAAAGGTGAGATCTGCGGCATTTTTCTACATTTTTGATCTAGTTTCACCCAAATGTTTTTTTACACTAAGAGATACTCACCCTGTATGTTACCGTACCATTGTAACCTTTCATGTATAATGAATGGCTCTTTCCATCTATTGGTCAATTTTCAAACTTCACTGTAGTCTACGTATTATCACTTTTTAATAATAAGTTAATTGAAGGTCAGAAGATTTTACTATTGCTTAACCTTCATGGGACAATAAAGATGACGTGGTTAAAATTTGGTTGAGATTGGTTCAGTAGTTTTCGTGGTTAGTGATCTAATAATAAGTTAATTGAAGGTCAGAAGATTTTACTATTGCTTAACCTTCATGGGACAATAAAGATGACGTGGTTAAAATTTGGTTGAGATTGGTTCAGTAGTTTTCGTGGTTAGTGATCACAAACGAAAAATAGCTTGTCCCTTTTATATAATAGTACAGATTTATTTTAGAGGTCCTTTTAATTCTAGGATGTGAATTAGCAAAAGCTGTAGATTATAAATATACATATCCATCGTCTATTGTTTTGCCTTACTGGGGTAATATAATTTTTTTTTTAAATTATTTTATTGAGTAATTATTACAATCTGCCACAAATGTGGGCAATAAGTAATATAGATGGCTTAATGGTTACATTCACACATTATTTACAGTAAAAAGAGAAAAAAAAAAAGAAGATATATACTAAAAAATAAAAAAAATAATAATAAAAGAAATAATAAAAAAAATATAATAATAAAATAAATTAATAAAAAAAAAAAAAATTAAAAAAAACTATGCTATACATAAATAATATAAAATATACATCTGGGTGAAATATATAAATTTAAAAAAAATCAAATAAAATTAAATAACAGTAAATGAAAATAAGACAAAATTAAATTAAAGGTTAAAAATACAATTATACTTTATTTACAATTTACATTCATTCTAGAGATCCCCCGACCAGACCCGTCCCTCCACTAATGGAAGGACAAGCCAGGTACAGAGAATTCCCAGCTCTTCTCTCTCAGCCGCACCACTGAAGTAAAAAACCCAGTGGAGGCTGAGTGAGAGCGCTATATACATTCACTCAGGGCATGAGTGGAGAAGCTGGCCATTGCCAGAACTCGAACATAAATAAATTTTACAAAAGATCTCGGGGCCACTGCCGTTTTAGTCTGCGAGGGGGGTTATCAGGATGTGTGGAAGCAGATAATGATTGAGCCAGAGGGTTAGGATGAAAGGAAAGATTACTATGGAATTTCGAAAATTTAAGCGGTATGAGGTCGAGGACATATGGTATATTGAGATCATTATGTAGGGTTTTATTGGAGACAAAATAAGGAGCATTTAAAATAGTTCGGAGGATTTTGGATTGGAAGGATTGAATGCGTTTGATATTCGACTTTTTTGCTGTTGGGGTAATATAATAGTGACAAAGGCATGACATTAATAGTTGTACGCACTCTTCGTATAATAAATGAATTTAGAATATTAATTAAGATACATTTACTATATTTTTAGATTTATGTATAAATTATGGTTCGGAAATGTGGGTGGTTGGAACAAGAGATGCGCAGAGCTTACAAGCTGTCGAAATGGATTTTTGGAGAAGAAGCTGTCGCATTTCCAAGGTTCAACGGGTGACTAATTCTGCCATACGAAGTATCGTTAAGGCGGAAAACACTATAGTTCATACCAAAGAGCTGCTGTGGTATGGCCATTTAAGAAGATTGGGCCAAGAAAGATGGCCAAAAAGGATATTTAACTACGTCCCGGAAGAAAGACGAAAAAGAGGCCGCCCAAGGAAAACATGGATTCAAGTAGTTGAGGAGGTAATGGCGGCGAGATGATTACGGGAAGGAGATTGGGAAGACCGCGAATACTGGCTGTCCAATGTATTGGGTCTCGGTATATGACCTAAGGTCGTCAAATCCAAAAAAAAAAAAAAAATGTATAAATTATGTAATCATGATTATTCAAACAAGCAGCAGAAAAAGCAGGATTACAAATCTCTTTTGAGAAAACTGAGGAAATGACAAACGACAAAAGTCCACCATCAAAGGTAAGCATGAAGTTCGGAAATAAAAGAAAAAACAAAGAAATTTTAGTATAGAAGCAATCATTCAACCTTATGAAGGGGAGAAAAGAAGCTACCCAAGCGACATTGCAAAACATGGACTTAGCATTCCACTCAACTAAATATGTTTACAATAAAAAATCACCGCCCAGAAATTCAAAAATTCGTCATTACAAGACAGTTATTCGGCAAGAATGTTTATATGCAGATAAAACACTAATTTCTGGAACAATAAAAGAAAATAAAGGAATTAGGGAAAAGTAACTTCCATATTAAGAAGTAACACAGAAGTATACAAACATATAAATAACAGATGAAATTAGGAAAAGGAGACTGATGTTCTATGGCCATATACAAAGGAAGTCCAAGCAGGTTAACAAGAAAAACTGTACAACATTCTGAAAGATCAAAAAGCAAACCCTATTGGCTTCAGAAGGTAGAAAAAGAAAGAAGAAAAATGAACTTTATTCTGGTACAACTTGTCCACTAAGAATAACAAATTAGTACAATACATAAAACAATAGTCTGGCTATGACAATTAATTATAATAAATAATAAAAATTGATCAATAATTAAATTATGAGTTACAGAATAAATGAGGAAATCTTGTAAAAGGATACATCTTATGTGTACTATTATAATGTATATAACATAAATATACATGTTTCACAGTTGCTCGGAAGATTGCAGATCCAGGAGGTAAAGAAATAGATGATGTTTAAAGGAAGTAATAGGGGTGCTTTTTCGTATTGATATGGCAATGAACTCCATAAAGAGGAAGCGCGGATTTTTCGAAGGATGCAGTTCGATGCGCAGGAGTGTACAGGTTGATGGGTTGGGTTCTAGTATTTAAGAGGTGGATGGAGGAGCGCAGGGTAAGGAGGTCATGAATATAGGGTGGGTTTTTTGGTTTTCAAGGATTCAAATATGAGTGCACCTAGGAAGTTTTGACGTCGGAAAGCCAACCAATTTTAGAATACCTGTGAGATATGTGAGAACGTCTAGAAATCCCAAAAATAAATCTAATAAAACAGTTCATTAATCTTTCACATCTCATTGATGTACATGAATATTTAAAAACCAAATTGGCTTAAATAAAGAAGAAATTGAAGACGGAACAAACTATAGAAACAAAATTATGTATGAACACGTTGATTTTTATGTATATAGAAGATAATATGGTCTCTTGTTCTTATTTTTAATCGTCTGGTTTCTCGTTCTTTCACTATAAACAGCATGGGAATGACTTAGCTGTTAGAAATACACTGATTTGTTGAAGCGATTTTTATTAATTCACGATTTTTACATTTTGGTCTATAACGTGTCAACTATGAATCCAATCAATATACCAAAAAATACCGCCTCGCATTGAACATCATCTTTTACCCTTTCTAAGCCTCGGACAAGATTCGGTCTCATCTAGCCCGGATTAATAAGACTCTAATGTTACATTTTTCTTTTTTTTTTAATCTTTTATCCTGGTTTTAAATCTGGATTCAGTATGTCATGAAATATAAGCCTATTGCGAATAAAAAAAATACATTTCGTTCCCTGCCAAATTATTTGGTTATTGTACAAATGTCTTGCCCTTGACGATGCTGTCAGGCTTAACTATATAGTTAAATAATCTTACTCCAACTTAGACTTTTTTAAAAAAAGGTTTATTTCAAATACAATAAATACAACACTTGTGTCTAACAATGACTGACTGAGAGCTATAAGACGGGTCGTACTGACCGCGACAAACCTAACTTACTTCTCCCCTTCGTCCTAAAAGACTAGGTCATATAAATGGGTTGTTATCGGTGTGAAAGCAAATAGTGAGTAAGGAATCGAAGGGCGTAGGATAAGAGGTGATGACTTTTTATAAAGATTACTGTCTTAACTTATAGGGGTTGTTATCGATGTGAAAGCAAATAGTGAATAAGGAATCGAAGGGCGTAGGATAAGAGGTGATGACCCCTTTTACAAAGGTTACTGTCTTAACTATATAACTTGTTTTTAATACCAACAAAACCAAATATATGATTGCTGGTAAACAAGAAGGTACAACGAAAGTTTGGTCGAAATTGGTAATTATTCTTTAGAACGAGTTGAGGAATTTGTGTACCTCCGGTCTCAGTTCAGTGCCATTAATCCTGTTTCGGCAGAGATAAAGAGGCGAATAACATCAGCCAACAGGTGTTACTTTGGACTGCGTCGGCACTTGGGAAGTAGTTCTCTATCAAGATCTTCAAAAACAAGATTATACAAGACCCTGATTCGACCAGTGCTAACCTATACCTCAGAAACTTGGGCCTTTTCGAAGTCAGATGAAAACGATATCCAAACGTTTGAGAGAAAGATGCTAACACGCATTTACGGTCCAGTAAAGGATGGTTAAGCTTGGAGAAGACTCACCAACAGGGAAGTGTACTCGCTGATTGGTGAGCCTAATGTTGGCAAAATTGTAAGGATTGGTAGGCTCCGCTGGGCAGGCCATGTAGCTAGGATGGGGAGAGATGAGATCCCAAATAAACTACATGGAACACTGCCGAGACGCCGCCCTAAGCTTCGATGGGTGGATAGTGTGGAAGAGGATGCTCGGAGTACGGAATTGGAGAGCAGCTGCACTTAATCGAATAAACTGGCGGAAGCTGCTTGTGGAGGCCAGGACCCAGTATTGGGTTGTTGCGCCGATTGGAAAAAAAAAATTAGGTAATACAGAAGTAATATTGAATCTTATAAACGTATATATCTTGGATCCTATTTAGAAAAGACGATTTTAAAATAAATTTTAATCGTCACTCTTTAGTTGTAACATGATGCCCCCCCTCACTGGGCAGCAGCAGTGCTCTACGATCGCCTGGGGTTGCCATTCAGGCACGTAGTAGTACCACTCACTGTGGCTCCAGAGGTTCCTTCGGGCGAACCGGATCTTTCCTTCATCGGACCAAAGCCGAATATCCAGGCACTTAGGATCCAACAGTAAAACTGAAGTCTGGCTGTATATCACTCCTGCGGTGTAGTCTGTGAATTTATTTCCACTGATAAGGAACCCGTCCATCGGTCTACAGATCCCCCAAATCAAATGGCACATTCCTCTATCCCCGATTTGATTCTTGGAGATATCCAGGTATTGGATTTTTGTGAAGCAGAATACTCTTCCTAATGCCATTGCTCCTTTGTCTCCTATGATATTAGACGCGAGAATCAACATTTTGAGCTTGCTTTCGGGAAGAACTTCGGCGATGAGCTCAGCCCCGTGGCTGGAAATATGGTTACAAGAAAGATTTAGGCGAGAGAGGGGATTCTGATGCTTTAGCCCTTCAAGCAAAGTTTCAAGTTCTAGATCCGTTATGCCGTTTTTCGAGAGGACTAGTTCGACCATCGTACGGCTCACGTCTAAGACACAGGCTAAATGTCGGCATAATTCGTTCGCATTCGCCCAGCTGAGAGTCTTAGTCAAATCGAGTTTCGTTATGGTTACGTTACCTTCTTTCTGGAGGAAGCTGTCAGAAATATATTTTACCGATATCGTGGTCAGATCTGTTTCACCAAGCGCCAGGTGCCGAAGCGTCGAGTTCTTCGTCAATAGATTCGCCATAACCACACCACCATTTTGACCGATTTTGTTTCCTCTCAAATTGAGGCACTCCACGTTCCATTTGCGTACGTCATTTGACAGTTTTTCACGGTCCAGCTGCGTGATGTCGTTGTTCATTACATTCACGAACCTAATGCTGCGTTGTCTAGCTAGGAAGTCACATAACTTTGCAAAGCCATAATTTGTTATTTTGTTGTAAGGGAGATGGATACCAACTACTTTCGGGCACTCTTGTAGGTATACGAATAAACTATCCAAATCTCCATCACAGAATCTTCTTTTAAAGTTCTTCTCCATAGCTCTACCTCGGAGGTCGAGGAAATACGTGCAGTCGTGATGTAGCCGGCGCCTGGATTTAAAAAACTTGTAATTTAGAAGGGCGCAGCTCAATGCAGGCTCGGAGGATAACCTTAGACTTATGTGGGAGCTTCTGAGAAGTGCATCGGACACAGACGCCTTTGGAAACAAAGCCAAGAGCTCTCTTCTGTTACGGCCTTGATTGTAACCGAAAGAGAACTTATTATTTTCTAATAGGTCAGCGATCAAGGTTTTTGAATCATATTCGTTACGCAAACGGGCTATATCAATATAGGTCGGGAGGATGTCCATTTCCTTATCGTGTGATTTTATCATTTTGTCGACGAGCTAGTAAACGCAGTCACTAAATCCAAGTACTGAACTCATTAAATTTATAATAGACTATTCTCTACAAAGATCTACTTTCAATCTTTATTTACAAGATCTACATCCAGTAAAAAATATTTTTTGTTAACCATGTGTTTTATTATAATTAATGTGATCTTCAAAATGATTTGTTAATTGTATATTCACTCAGAGTACGCAAGGTGCTATAGCCTTGAATGAATTATTCTCATCGAAATTCTATCTTTTCTATACATTTAAATGAAAATAACCATAAATTCACTTATAAAGCAATCCGAAATCAACTTTAATCGAATGGCTAGAAATAATAAAACCAATTATAATTTTATTTATTTATTATTTTTTTAAATGACCATAAACAGTCCTTACCAGGGACGGTGATGACACATACGTGTTACCAGTAAATCATGATCCTTTTTTAGAATCCTAAACACACCAATCTCATGTCATAAATCTTTACCAATGGTGTAAAAATGGAGAATATAAATGAATGGCTTCGCCGAAAAACGTTCTAAGCGACAAAATTTCCGAAGTGGCGATTTTAAAGATTTTAAAATGTATAATAAATAGTACATCTTAGTATGATATAGTACTGCATTATGTTGCTAAACAGGTAAATATAACAAATTAATATGTGAATATAAAATCTAACCTTTAAAACTAAAAAAAAACTTTCGATTATGATTTTCTTTCACTGATTTTTAAAATTTTTATGTTTGTCGCTTAGAACGTTTTTCGGCGGACCCATTCAAATAAAAATAATTTTCAGAAAAAAAAACAAAACCGACTTCAAGATTAAACCTATATATACAAACGTTAGCTAAAAAATAAAAAAAAATTTAATTTCTTCACAATAAAAAGCATTAAATGACAATCAACGAAATTATCGATACTTATATACCTATTCACAATTGATGATCTGCTATTTTTGCAGTCGGTGCCAGCCAAGAAGGGCAGTTTAATCCTAACATTGCCACAAACTTGTGAATGGCAGGAGACAGCTGTGAGGTGGTGTTGAAACAGTGGGAGCATCTTTACAATTACCAGCTTTCTTTTGAATTCTGTTTGTTTTGGTTGGCACCTACTCCAAAAATAACTGATCATAAATTGTGAACAGGTATATAAGTATCGATAACTTCGTTGATTGTCATTTAATTCATTTTGTTTCGAAGCAATTAAAATATTAGTTTTTATTTTTTAGTTCAAGTTTGTATATATAAGTCGGTTTTGTTTTTTTTTTCTAAAAATTATTTTTATTTTTTTATTTTTAGTGGTGAGTGTATTTTGTTTATACAGTCAAGGCTGGATAAGTCGATCTTCAAGCTACCCTGAAAAATAGTTCGACTTATCTTCATGTAAATGGGAAAATTGAACACAAAATTGGAGTTGAAATCATTACTTATATGTTTCATTATGTTGTATGTTTGTATATACATATATAGTCATTGATACAGAAAATTAAGTACCCGGTACCATTTAATTATATTAACTTTCAACTGAACTGCGTTTTTTTCTGATGGTACCTAAAAGTAGACTTACCGGCTTCCACAAGTGGCGATCTTTTCTTTATTCTTTATAAAGGTTGAAAAAGAACTACGCGGAATTCGGATCTCACTCGCAACAACCGCTCAGCTTCTTAATCCTTTCTCCACTTTGCAAATCAGTTTTAACTTTTCGTTTGTGGTGATATCTTTTCCTTTTGTTTTTATTGTTACTACCTACCTCTTTGTAATATCATTGTCATATGTGTATCATTTATTAACTAATATAGTGTTGTTGCTTAACCTTGTTATCTTGTTATACTAGTTCAACACGTTTATCTATTATTCAGTTTGTGTTTTATTTAATCTTATTTAAGACTACTATAGACTACTATGTTTTGTCTATTATTTTAATATGAGTACACCAACAGCTGAAGAATTTCTGTCCCTTCAGAGGCAATTGGTGGCACAAATTATCCCCTTTTTGGGCCCCGGACCCAACTTTATGGTTCAATCAGCTTGAGACCCAGTTCCAACTCGCCCACGTGACAGTAGACAAAACTAAATATAACCATCTATAATCAGCACCGGACGGTAACATGCAAACCGTAGTTGCCGATGTTATTAAGCGAGACCCTCCTCCGTCTTATAACGAACTCAAAAAAGCCATAGTCTCCCGTTGCAGCGATTCTGAAGAACAACGCTTGCGAAAACTGTTATCCGGCCTCGAGTTAGGAGATTTAAAACCTATATTACTAACAGGGGAACGTTTGCAGTTGTAACTCACAGATTTGAATGCCGATTTGTGTGTGGGTAGTAGGGAACTATAATAGTGCAAAACTAGAGTTATAGCCGCCAATGGGCATTAGGAACCAAGAAAAAAAATAAAATATGAAAATCACGTTTTATTTTTTTTTCTCAGCTCTCAGTCAAGATAGAGAAATGATTCTTTCACGTTTAATTGAAGTTATGTAAGGTATTTGATATAAAAATACTTTCGTTATGCTCAAGACACCACCCGGCTTTAGGGTGCTCAAAAACTCTAAAAAAAATGACAAAATTCCAAGGAAATCCGCTGTAAATCAGTGGAAACCTTTTTTTATGAAAAACTGACCTCAAACCTCGATTTAACAACCCATAAAACCCTTATATGTGAAATTTTATCAAAATCAAAAAATATTGATTTTTTACCCCTTTCGAGGAGGTTAAAATTTTGAAGTTGAGATTTCATCAACATTTTCTACCGGCCATAACAAATGCTGTGTTCAACTGATTGCAATAGTAATAGCATCACTAGAATCAGCATACATTCTGCTTTTTACTGATGCCTATAACATTGGATTTACTCCCGAGGTTAGTGGACAAAAACTGATGTGAATGAAAAAATCCAAGGTCAGCTATAACTTGAGATATTTCAATAAGGGGAAATCCTACAACCTCCGGATTTGGGCTAAACTATGCAGTTTTAAGGCTTCTAGATGACCTTAAAATTTTTTCTTAATCAGTTGCGAAATATGTGAGATAGCGCAAATTATTTACATTTTTCCAGAAATTGACAGCCCCTACCCTTCTAAAATCCTACAAAATTTTAAAGGTAAAAAAAAAATATTTAAAAGGAATCTGAAAATTATATCAGTTTTTAGTTACAAAATTTTCCTCACCAGATTCCTCATCTCAAAAAACATGTAGAAACTTAATTTTGTCGAAATTAAAAATAATTTTTTTTTACCTTTAAAATTTTGTAGGATTTTAGAAGGGTAGGGGCTGTCAATTTCTGAAAAAATGTAAATAATTTGCGCTATCTCACATATTTCGCAACTGATTAAGACAAAATTTTAAGGTCATCTAGAAGCCTTAAAACTGCATAGTTTAGCCCAAATACAGATACTTATTTTATATATTAAAAGATTTTTATTTAATTTATTGATAAGTATATCTTTTATACTATTGTAATTTTACTACATAAACGATACCATACAATCAGAGGACAATCTTCTGAATCCCGCTAGCCAGTCTACACGCGTGTTCCAATGTTTGCTCCAAGTCTGGAAATACACCGGAACGTGATAATTACGTCAATGGGGGAATATTGCGTATTGGGACAGCTATTTGTACGGCCTCTTTATAGAGCAGTGGGAATTTATAGTCCTAATAATGCTGATAAAATGAAATATTAAATTAAATGGAAGTTAAGTTATTTTGCTACATGACTAACGCGATTTTTCAAGTTGTCCAATGTTTTTATACTATTTAAATGTTATATTATTATTGTTGCGCTAGATACCAGATAATAGAGACTTGGCTTGCTCTAGAATTGATCGCCTTCACGGTTAAGTGCTGCCACCTTACAGTTTTTGACACCAAGTAGGATTATTCAACTAGTTGCAGCTCTACCTTTAGGATCACTTGAGGTACGCATGATGGTATAGAAGGATCAATGCAATTAGGATTGATGAATTAATTGCCACTTCTTTTGAGATTATTTTATTAGAAAACTAGTTTCGAATGCTAAACATTCATCTTCAGTTCTAAAACATACAAAATTTTTTTAACACAAGTACTATGTAGAGCATACTCTAATAAGACCCAAAATTCCAATTTCGCTATCCATCTAAATGAAAATAACCACAAATTTAATAAAGACTCGGGAGTAAAAATATTACACCAAGTAATATTTTAGCCTAAAATTAAATACTTTTGAATCACTAGAAATAATAAAATCGTTTAAAACTGATCCAGATTTTTATTTAAATGATCAGATTAACATATCCAATAGCCCCATTTTAAATTTGTTTCCCATGGAACGGAAAAATCAATTGATTCATAAGAGAAACCCCATAGTAAATCAAAAATTTAACCTACCTGCCCCCTTCCACTTTTCACGAAATCAGAGAGAATTCCATTTCTGTTAAAGGTGAGTGCCCATGTTTGATTTCTTGTCTTACCTTTTTAAAAACTTCGGTATATATAATCTATGTAACATAGGACTGATGTGTTGAAAAAATTTAGTATGTTTTAGAACGGAAGATGAATGTTTAGCATTCGAAACTAGTTATTTAATAAAATAATCTCAATAGAAGTGGCAATTAATTCATCAATCTAAATACTATATTTAGGGTTAGTGCACTAGTATTTGACACTTTCAGAAAAATATCACACGTTTTTAGCAATATTTCCAGCGTTGATCATGTATCAAATTTCATTCTCCCCTCCTCAGATACGTGTGAATCCCGTCCGTTATCCTATTTTTTTAAATTTAAAGTAGTATTAATAGAACGTTAAAAAAGGGTTAATTTCCAAATTAGCTTTTTGCATTAGCAGTTCAAACGCCCTGGATGCCAGTTTTTAGTAGTTGACAGGGTACCAGTTTTCGAAGTACTCGGTTGCTTCTTGCTGCCGCTGCATCAGAAATTCCCCTTTTTACGTCATCAAGCGCCTTCTCCATTTGCTGAGGCTCATAATTGAGTAGTTTTTTTGTTGGTGCTATTTTAAAACTGAAAAAAAAGAAAAGAAAAAAGAGGGATCTAATTCCGTGTTGTGCTAGCAGTTGATAGATGCTGCATTGGTAGTCGACACCCCTCCCCCTGTCAACTACTGAATTTTGAGGTCTAAATTAGCCAAATCTGGTTCTTTCCTCTACCCCTGATTTTTCCTTTGCAGAGAACGCACATTAAAAAAAGAACGGCGAGAAATTAGAAATGTTCTAGTAGTTGACAGAGGTGTCAAGCTCTAAACAACAGGTTATAAATATGTTTTAGTAGTTGACACCAAATAAAATACTCTTAATTTTTATCTATAAACACAAGAATCTTGTAAAATGCAGTTCAGATACCTACTATTCTTAAGTATATTTATAAGTTGGACAGATATAAGCATTTGATAGAGAAAAAACAGAATACATACTAGAGCATCCTTAGCCGATTGCATAAGGATGGAGGCGTTTAGTCAACTGAAGTTGTGACAACAAATTTGGTGTTGAAAACATTTTTCCTGTCCAGGAAGTCATGGCTGTCACTCTTTGCATACAGAAATGACTGAACTACCCGCCAAGATATAAAACGAGACGAAACTGCAAACAGAAACCTTATTATAAGAGATTTATTATCAAACTGCCAACTACCAGTGCACTGCCGACTACTAGTGCACATACCTACATCGGAGTTCTGGATTTTCAGACACGCCTCGTACTATTTCCTCCGAACATATTGCTAAGTATTAATCCATACCTTTTAAATTAAAAATAGGAAATATTTGAGGTGATAGAAAGCATGTCATCTCCTTAAAGCTCTAAACAAGAAATTCAGAAATCCATAACCCCTTCTTGGAACCCCTTAGTTTTAGATCTGCCAGGATCTGGCGATTTTTGACGGCTGAAGGGCATTCTTGGCCATTCTCCTTCCCGACAAATTTTTCAATAGTTTTCGTCCTTAAGGATGCTGCTTTGAAATATTGAAAAAAAATTGCCTACTTGAGCCTGTCAGCTAAAGAAAGAATAACACGGAACATGTTTCAGGGGTTGTCCCCTTGACCGTCAATACTCATATATTTTATTATTTTTGCTTACCTGTAATTCAGTTTTCTGTAAGAGATTAATTTTCACATTAAATATTGTAATAATTCTGTTATATTTCAAAATGTTTATATTTTATTTTATTTTTTATTTTAACAATTTGAAGTTTACAACTGTACAAGTATACATCATGTAAATGTGTTAAAAACGCTTACAATAACATGCCAAAACTTGAAAAGAACTACTCATCAGTAGCACTTTAATAACAAAATCTACACAAGAAGATCTCTAGGCCATCTTATTTTCAGACGCCTCGGAGGAATATCGGATATTGAGTGGGAAGCAAGTTGAGGAACTAGCGGGTTTAAGTGCTTATGAAGCTTACTATGAAAGGATCGGTATCTGGTATGAGCTATATGAGCAACATATGGAACATTGAGATCTTTATGGCTAAGTTTATTGGTGACAAAGTAAGGAGCATTGATGATTTTTCGAAGGATTTTGGATTGTAAGGATTGGAATGTTTATTTTAAATTGTAAATAATAATTAGATAGAGTATTTTTAAAGAAATATTATTTGCTATGTTGGTATATAAAGTATTTGAGGAATATTTTTCGATCTATTACAAATACAGATGATAAATAAAAAAACTTCTATATGCGGTGTATATAAAGAGAATAGAGGTTTCATACATGACTATTTTTATTCAAACCAAAATTTTGAAGAGCGGAGAGGGATTGAGCAAGATCGGTGTAATCCAGGTTGCATTTTTTTATTTCGTATTAGGAGAAACATAATCAAAAGGAGCTCACTCAATAGAACTTGCTTTCTAGTAAACATAAGTGTTACTTACAAGGGGACGTTTGCAGTTGTAACTCACAGATTAAAAACTAAAAACTGATATTATTTTCAAATTCCTCATCTCAAGAAACATGTCGAAACTTAATTTTGTCGAAATCAAAAATAATTTTTTTTTTACAATTAAAATTTTGTAGGATTTTAAAAGGCAAGTAAGTTGCTGTCAATTTCTGAAAAAAAGTAAATAATTTGTGCTATCTCACTTATTTCGCCACCGATTAAAACCAAATTTTAAGGTCTTTTAGAAGCCGTAAATCTGCATAGTTTAGTCCCAATCCGGAAGTCGCAGGATTTCCCCTTATTGAAATATCTCAAGTTATAACTTACCTCGGATTTTTCCATTCACATCAGTTTTTGTCCACTAACATCTGGAGTAATGTTATACGCATGGATAAAAAGCAGAATGTATGCTGGTTCTAGTGATGCTATTACTATTGTAATCGGTTAAACGCAGCAGTTGTTATGGCCGATAGAAATTGTTGATGAAACCTTAACTTCAAAATGTTAACCTCCTCGAAGGGGTAAAAAATCAATATTTTTTTATTTTGATAAAATTTAACATATAAGGGTTTTATGGTGTGTTAAAACGAGATTTGAGGTCAGTTGTTCGTGAAAAAATGTTTCCACTGATTTACAGCGGATTTCCTTGGAATTTTGTCATTTTTTTGGAGTTTTTAAGCACCCGAAAGCCGGATAGTGTCTTGAGCATAACAAAAGTATTTTTATATCTAATAGCATACATAACTGCAATTAAACGGGAAAGAATCATTTCTCTATCTTGACTGAGAGCTGAGAAAAAAAATAAAACGTGATTTTCATATTTTTTTTCTCGGCTCCTAATGCTCATTGGCGGCTATAACTCTAGTTTTGCACTATTATAGGTCCCTACTACCCACACAAAAATCGGCATTAAAATATGTGAGTTACAACTGCAAATGTCCCCTTGTTAGTACAAGAAGAGTTAAGCTCTTAACTGCTCCTGCTCTAATTATATCAAACTACGCGTAACAGCCTCGCGTTCTCCAAAAACGCATCGCTTTTGTCCTACTAGGTCACCGGTAAAAAATGTTCCATATTAAAAATTAACGCTCATTACACAATCACCCAGGTACGTCAATAACATCACATTTCACATAGCTATTGTAGAAGACTTCATTAAAAAAATTTCAAGACAAACTTTACCAATATATCAACCATTTAATATAAACCATGGCATCGAGAGACATGCCATAGAAATATGACAATCCTCTTGCATTCCATGATTACATCTGCATGTTGTCACGGCATAATTGACTATTATGGATTTTGAAATTAAAGAGAAAAGAAAAGTTCTAAGTTTTAGCCTAACTATAATAGAGTTATTTTTTGAAAAACAATTTTAAATGTACAAGCAAACAAATGAATAAAATGAATGAGAGGCGAAGTTGAAACTAAAAGGTGGAGAAATCATTGAGCGGGTATTAGAGTTGATCCCTATTATTTCTCCTAAGCCGGCTTCCAACTCAGCGCTTTTTTCATTAACAGTGATTTTTTCAACTGCGCATGCCTTACGTTATTCCGCCCTAACGTTGTTCGACGGAAAAAAAAACCTTCAATTACACAATGCTGTGTCACATACTCCAAGTTAGTATTTTAAAAAAATATAATTTATTGATATTCACAACAGTAAAAAAGATATACATTAGGTAAATATGTAGAAAATGATTTTAAGTACAGTACAATCTCGGACGCTTCTAGAAACACGGCCCTCTCCCAGAACTTTCAATCGACTCATTACTGGCGAGTGCTGGTATGAATAGTTCATTCAAGAACGGGAGCAAACACTAATTTCCGTAGAAAATGTAAATGAAATGCTAAATTATTCTACAATAAAAGCACTGGAAATTTAATTCTAACAATGGTGGATGGAAGATAAATTTAATTGTTATGGAATAAGATTTCTTGCTATTCTCTTACAGATGGAAAAAAACTGTCATTAAATCATTCAGCTGCCAAACCTTTCACCAATGAGTTTTGTGTCTAAAATTCAAGAGTTGGGTCCAAAAAAAAAAACATAATAAAAACTGCTACCTCTAATCTACTTACAGAACAGAACTTTCTTAGTCGAAGAGAGCTATGTTAGTTGAATGTATGACATAAAGAGTAAGCTTATTGTTGGGGATCAGTAAATGTTAGATATAAACTAACATATTTATTTTTTATCGTCTCGGCCAACTTTGATAGCCATCATCAGAAGAGAAAAAAAAAAAAAAAATTAAAAAAAACATGATACCCTTTTAGGAAGTGAACTCTATACTTCCTTATATAGGAATAAAGATTCCTAAAAATGGAGAATCAAAATAAATCTCACCAAATAACCTTTACCCTTTGTCGTAAACCTACGACTTCTTGTCCTACAGTATCCTTTAATGACATTCCACTAATCCCTGTTGAACAGATCCGCTACCTAGGACTCCACTTGAACAAACGTTTAACTTGGAATCCACATACAAGACTAAAACCACAGGAAACTGCTCGTCGTTTTCGACTTCTTCAAAATTTACTAGACATACGCTCAAACCTTCCGCTTTACTACAAAAGACTCATATACATGGCAGTTATCGGACCTATTTGGACACATGGAGTTGAGCTTTGGGGCTCAACTAAACCTTTTAATTCCTCCCATATCCAATCCTTACAATCCAAAATCCTTAGAAAAATCCTTGATGCCCCTTAATTTGTTACAAATAAACTTATCCATAAAGACCTTAATGTTCCATTAATGTTGCTGAGTTAGCCCATACCAGATACCTATCCCTTCATAGTAAGCTCCAAAACCACTCACATCCATTAGTTTCTCATCTTGCTTCCCATTCCTGATAATCCTCAGAGGCGTCTGAAAAGAAGATGTCCTAGAGAACTTCTAGTGTAGAATTCTTATTAAAGTGCTACTGATGAGTAGTTCTTTTCAAGCTTTGACATGTTATTGTAATCGTCATCAGCCCATTTACTTAATGTATACAATTGTACAGTTGTAAATTTCAATAAATTGGTATAAATAAAAAAAAAATATATATATTTATTAAGAATGCTATATTTTGTCAGTTTTACGATGGTACATGTTTTTACGGGGACTAACACTGTTTCAAGATTGAAACCATCCTTCTGTTAACTCTCGAAACAATTGTTATATACAATATTTCATTGTTACTCATTAAATATAAAAGTAATATTATTAATTAATACTAATATTTCTAATATCATATTTCTGCTTCAAAGTTTCACACTGGAGTATAATGCGAATTAATATTAATATTATTATTATTGAGAGGCGGGGTAGCTCAGTGGGTAATAAATACACTTTGGCTACCAAGGTCCCGGGACCGAGTTCGAATCCGACTGAGGGCAGAAAATTTATTTTTTGTTATTTCGGTTCTGACGCCAAGGTCGGGAGACCCTCCTGAGGCGCACCCAGCCTCTAAAAAGTGGGTATCCCTAATTGGGGAAACACCTGGCGGTTGAGCGACAACCGTTGCACAATGGAACCACTTATGAATCTAGCGGAACAAAAGTCTGAAAGCGATCGTATAGATAATTTAATATTTTTTTCGGATCCAGAACAACTTGAAACGATTAAAGCAAGGCTATTGAAAGATTGATAAAACATTTAAAATTTTATTTGTGACCTGTTGTTTTATTAAGAAAAGAAAACTTTATAAAACCATTTATTGATTTATCGATGATTATATAAATTTAATTAAAAACAAAATGAATATACCTACTTTATGATAATAATGTCCATATTTTATTGGAAAGGTCTCCTCTGTAACAACTAACAATTTTTCTGAAATTTGGTACAGTAATAAATAAATATAATTTATAATATATATAAATCAGGGCAATGTGTTATCAAGCTATAAACGTTAACACTTTAATACTTAATTTCTATTTTAAAACGATATGTATGAGCTAATTAAATGATCGGACAAAATCAACAAATTATTTATAATGTCACAGTGTTGGTTACTGTGCGAGACATTTTCCAAGGAAAATGTTCCCTGTATCTATTTATCTCTTTGTGTTCGTTTTTTTGGACATCCTCTGTGAGCTGCCCAATTGAAAATTTTTGAATTATATAATTGACCAGGTATATTTATTCTTCCTGGGAATTATTAAAACTGAACCCTACAACCCGTAACGCTTCAGCCAATTACAATCGCGCAACCAAGAGTACTCCGCCTAAAACACAATTTTTGGTGCTACTGATAAATGGGCAGTAAAATACTGTATATTCACTAAAATTAAATGGCCCCAGACACACAGAACCATAATTTATGATCTACGTTTATATACGTAAAAAGTTTCAGAATAAAACATGAATATGTTTTTTTACTTTTCAACTTTTTAATTGAAGTATCTAAAATGCCGTAAAATTAAACACAAAATGTACCAATACCTACTATTTTAAATGCGATTCATCGTGAAATTAAAAAAAATAACAAAACTTATTACAATATTCAATGTCGAGAGCTTGAAAGAATACATAATTCTTAAATCGTACGGAATTAAATTGCTATTAGTTCGTTATTTGTTTAATGGCTTTATTGAGATTGCTTTAGCCTGATTCACTTCGTTTCATGTCTTCCAACATTTAGCCTGTTAGATCAACCACTTTCTGCATTAAAGTTAATTTTTTGACTTTTGTCCCGCTAGATTCATAAAAATGCGTTGGTCCAGAAACAGTACAGGCTACCTAAGTACTGAACCCATGTACTGAGGACATCACTCCTGTCTAAATTAATGAGATTGAAGGGTGTGTATGGGCATTGATTCCACCTCTCTCGTTCATAATTGAAACAGCTGAACTGTAAAATAATTAAGAAGCATCTCCTCGAAAGGTCTTCCATAGAGAATATAATGGCTACTATTTTATGGGTTTTAGAGTAGATAAATACCACTAAATGATTTTAAAGAAAGGAGCTGAAAATTACGTGTCTTATGTCCACCATAAGATGCCATTAATGCGAAAAGGCGAGGAAATTTGAACGTAAGTGTTAGGCCCAATTCGCACAGCACGGACGTGGCGCTTTTGTCTCTTCGGACATAAAACCAACATTAATAAAATTTGATATTGGAGTTACATACATACATATATACCAACAATTTAATAGGGGTGAAACATCACTGATTTTATTTATTTATTTTTTTTTTCGGGGGGCGAGGGTGAGTCGGACATAAAAACAACTTTGATAAAATTTGATCGTGGAATTATATACATATATATCAACAATTTAATAGGGGTGAATCATCACATTTAATTTTATTCTTTTGGGGGGTGAGGGCGAATCGGACATAAAAACAACTTTGATAAAATTTGATAGTGGAGTTACATACATACACACCAACAATTTAATAAGGGTGATACATTGCCAACTTAATTTTTTTTTGGGGGGGGAAGGTGGCGGAGTTTTCGAAAAAATAGAGGCAAAGAGACGTGGCGAGGGCGTGGCGCGGACTTATGTCTCTTCCGCGCCTCTCCTATTAAACAAACGTTCCAATTCACACAGAACGGACGTGGCGGAGACGTGGCGCGGCCTTTTTTTAATATGACAAACGAGGAAGAGACAAAAGCGCCACGTCTCCGCCACGTCCATTCTGTTTGAATTGGGCCTTTGGGTTCCACTTTTCAAGTAATGTTGGTTCCAAGAAATCTCTCATCTTGAATATAGCCCAGATTTATTATATTTATTAAATATCATCATAACTTTTAAATATTCTAATAAGGGATATTAGAAAAAACAAACATGCAAGGTGGAAAGGAAAGAAACTTCCAAAAACTGTATCCATTTTATCATTTGACCTTTCTGACCTACATCATTACTTCCATTATATATAGACCTTCTTATATAAATGATTATAATTAATTTTAATAAATCTTTTTATTTATTTATTTATGGCTTTGTATGCATTAAACTAGTAAAATTACGAAATAGTTATCTGTATATTTTTTCATTTCTTATCTTGCCATTCACTGACTGCCGATTAGCCGGGGATCGAACCCCTCCGGCCGATAAGGCAGATAAACGACCCCGGACCCGCTCAGATAATATTTCCCACATCCGAGTACTCGACACCCTTAAAAAACCTCGCAGACAATGCCATTGGACTCGCCCTTTATCTAAACAAAGTCGCCCCTATTTGCTGAGCGCCCCGGGATTACCCTCGGTATATTTTGTATTTACATTTAGGATTTGCAGAGCTCGCCCCGACGCCAGCACGCTCCCAGGAGAGCTGTTATTTAAGATATCAGTCCACATTACAGTGACAGGACGATGGGGGGGGGGGCTCTGAACCCCATTCCCTCCCCCCATTACCACATAAATTCTCGGCTACTAAATGGGGGCAGATGCTCTGTGTTTGCGCTGCACCGTCGGCGTGAAATATCCTCTTGTATTGTAGATCTACTGGGAAAGAATAAAGGAAGATTCATTATGTCCACTCTGAGGATATCTTATTTGATATTCTCATATATATATATATATATATATATATATATATATATATATATATATATATTATTAATTACAATATTAAAAATATAACAAACGCTAATATAAAAATATACGATATATAACGAATTGTAAAATTTTCTTCATAACATAATATACCACATAATTTTGAGGTTTTATTGTCTCTTTATTTGTTTCTAATGGATTAAGTAAGATTGACCATTTATAAAACCATCAAACGAAAGGGGGGAGAGTAACTTGGAGCAAGTTACTTGCTCCAAGTTACTTGTTCTGTCTGAACATTCACTTGTACAATTTTGGTGGTAAGTCAACTTGGCGCGTAACTTGCAAGGCACAGTTAAAAGCCTCAATTACAAGAGGCCAGTTGGGAGGTCAGGCAAGTGAAAACGTTACTTGGTCTGGCAAGGGCTAATGGCAAGTAGTGTTTACAAGTGAAGACTCCACGGAAGGAAGGAGGGATGTCATTTGGAGTACTTTCCGAGAAAATACAGTTTTTAGGTTTGGATCTTTAATTACTTAAGTATGTTTTTCTTCAATTTTTTTATATGTCCTTTTCCTTTTTGTTTTGCGTTTCAAAATAATAAATTTGCCTGAAACAGAAATAACATTTAAACATGAAAGAAAGCATTATTGATGAAATGCTGATATTATTACACAATCCACACTAATAAAAATAATCCTACTTTAGAGAAAAGAGGGACACGAAAATGTAAACAAGCCCAATTTGAACTTCTAACATGACTCTCCCCCATTCTAGGTTTTTCCAAGTTGACATTCCCCCTTTCTTCCGAGTACGCGGTTCTTTTCATCGCTTGTAACCAACCGACTATAATTTTTTTCTGACTGTTTCTTTTCACCAGCATATTCTACTCAATTAGACGAACAATTATATATATCAAGTGGTTGATATGACTCCTCAAGTGTTTCAGTCAGTTGCAAGTTAAGTGCCAAGTAGGGTCTGAAAAGTGCAAAAGGTACAAAGGGAAATGTGCTATAAAAAGGTAATTAAAGGTGTAGGATAGAGATTTTTTTAATTTTAAAATATTCTTGGCTGTAGGCTCTGAGACATTTTATTTTGTTGTTGTTTTTTTTTTTTTGCCGAAATCACAGACAATCCATCTACAGACATATTTTCAACGGTCTTCCAATGCTGTTTGTTGTGCGTATTTATTTATGTATAGTTCTCTATGCATCTTCCACAGAACTTCATGATCAACGTAAAGTTCCACAAATATACAAGTCATTTTATCAGACCACTTATGAGGCATCTCAAGTTTTTTTTTATTGAAAAAAAATTAATTTAATTTAAGAACGAAAATTAAGATTAACGGATTTAAACAAAAGTAAACTAAATTTAAAAAATGACTTGTAGAACCAAATATGCAGAATACTTGCCAAACAATGTCGACAGCACTAACCAAGTGAGGTGTTTAGACTGAGGAGGTACACTTGCCCTTCTTACACAGACTACTTGCTCGCAGTGGAGGGGGGAGGCAAGCTGCTAAAAAATAGAACACCGATCAATTAAACTTGCCTTGTCTGGCAAGTTAAGCACAAAGTTGACTTGCCTCCAAAATTGTGCAAGTGGATGTTCAGACGGTACAAGTAACTTGCTCCAAGTTACTTTCATCCCTACTGGCCCCGTGTATACGAGCCTCTAGACCAGCTTGGCAAGCGATTTGAGACAAGGTCCTTGTCTATGGAAAGCAGCAGCGCCATAAATAAATAAATGATCATGTTATGTATCTATTACAAAGGTGAACATCCCTTTGTGAATATTCGGTTGAACTTCCGCCTGTGAAAAATTACACAACATTTCAGTGTAATCTGTTCTAATATTTTTTTTTTGTTTGTTTTTTTATTATAGTTTAAAACTGTTTTTCATTTTTTATACGGATGCGTCTTTTGATTGGGGATCTACACTTTTTTGGTGTAATGTTTTTTCAAACTCATTTTGATACGCTCTAGCTCTGAAGGTGCTGCTCAGATCGAAAATTTGACGATAGTTTTCCGATCAGAAATTTAATGGAAAATATTTTTCACTAGGAACTACCTTTATTGAGCTATATTGGATTGAATGAAAAAAAAAAAAAGTCACGTTTTCCCTGCATTTTTTCAAGTTTTGGAGCTTTTTATACTCTACATATAACATTTGTTTTTTCGTTTTTAGCTCTTAAAATACTTACTTTTCACAGATGACACAAATTTATAAATATTAATGATTTAATAAAGGATTTTGCATAAAAAAGAGAATGTCATTCCAGGATAGTCTGAATTAATTATGCAGGATGGAGGGGTTATAACTGTGCTAGTGCCACCGAGTTAATTATATTCTGAGTTGTGCAGGCAACCAAACGAAGCGCAGTAATAAAATTCTATAAAAGTGATAAAAAAAGCAGTAAAAGTTTAAATATATATATATATATATATATATATATATATATATATATATATATGTGTGTGTGTGTTGTGTGTGTGTGTGTGTGTGTGTGTGTGTGTGTGTGTGTGTGTGTGTGTGTGTGTGTGTGTGTGTGTGTGTGTGTGTGTGTGTGTGGATAATTTCTTGACTATGGATAATTTGTATATAAACAATTTTACAGTATTTTAAATTTGCTTTAATTTTAATCGAAAGCATATTTTCCTATAGTCCACCGTTTTCGAGATATCGTCGAGCTACCAAAAAATGGGATCTTCTCCCCTCCCCTTATTTTAATTTTCAAATGTTAAAACATTAAACATTTATTAAAAAAAAAAATTTCTCCCTGTTTAAAAAAAAAAGTAGATCATGGTTATATTTATCTGTAATCTATCAAAGGATCAAATTATTTCAACTAATAGTTAAATTAAAATAACAACCATTGATTAGTTGAAATGAACGAAGGTGAGAGAAAATTGTTTCGAATGGATTTTTTTCATTCAAACCAATGTAGCTCCTAAATGGTAATTGCTTGTGACAAACATTATATTAAAAATTATATTCTCTAATTAATTTCTGATAGAACTTAATTAAGTAGTAATTAATTAATTACTGGTTACTGCTGTTCGATTTGAACAATAACAACGGAGTTAGAGGGTGCCTAACTACACGTCAACTCCAACGTAAACAATTTTGGCTAACAAGGCCACGAGTAAAACATGATCCATATTAGCGAATAAAGGGTTACTAGTTCGTATTTATAGAATACAAATATCTTGCTGGAAATCATCATACAACTCTTAAAACTTCCATTAACATTAACTTTTAAAAAAATTAAAAACATTAAAACATTAAAAACAGGTACGACCCAATATAATATTTAACACAGCATATAAATATTTAGAGGTAATTTTAATACTGAAGTATCATTTTAATACCGCCATAATTAGATCACAGAAAATGCGGCGATATTGCCCAAGACTTAAGACCCGCAAAGCCAAAGTATTTCCAAAGTGCTAAAGTTGAAGGCTATTTTATTGTCCTGTTTTTGCCAAAATCTAAGTAGGGCTACTTAAGCACTGGTTTGGGGTGGGGGGAGGGGAGAGGAGGGGATTAAAGGAAGGTAAACAATACTTTAATAAAGATAGATTAAAGGAATATTACAATAGCCCCTCTCTTTTCCTCCTTCTATTAACATTTTTATCAAATCTCTTCCTCATTTTAACTTCCATATCAATATTCTTTATAATTGTTTATCCTTAGAGCAATAAGAACCTAACGAAGAAGATATCATGCATCACTGTGTATTACATATGAAGTGACAAGACGCACATGTGAAACTGGAACAGAATAGGATATGGGTACCCTAAAAATCGATATTTTTCTTTGACATTTCGATATTTATTCTTTCAAATATGTGTATTATCGAAAAGTAATTTAATATATAAATCGTTTCCTCTGTATTATAAAAATACAACTATACACACTCTTACATATATACAGGGTGAGTATCTCTTAGTGTAAAAAAAAAATTGGGCAAAACTACATCAAAAATGTCGCAAAATGCCGCAGATCTCACCTTTCTATTCCAATCGGTTGCAGATATACGATAAATTAAAGACTTTTTTGAGGAAACCACGTTTTTTTCCATAAAATCTGTGATATCTCCATTTTGTTTAAGGATTTTTCAAATTTTGACCACATTTTCGGATTTAGCATTAAATTTTCTATAATTGCTGAGTACCTGTAACCTTGAATTTTACAGACTTGGTATCTAAAGAACAGCTTGATCTTCACCTTATTTAGGGAAGTCACAATGTCTTATATTACTTATATTACTTTATATTACTTATATTACTTATATTACTTTATATTACTTTATATTACTTTATATTACTTATATTACTTTATATTTCAGGTGCTCACCTATTTAGAAAATTTAATGCTCAATCCATTCAATCAAAATTTGAAAAATATTTAAATAAAATGGAGATATTACAGCTTTTATGGAAAAAAACGCGGTTTCCTCCAAAAAGTCTTTAATTTATCGTATATCTGCAACCGATTGGAATAGAAAGGTGAGATCTGCCGTATTTTGCTACATTTTTGATCTAGTTCCACCCATTTTTTTTTTTTTTTCACTAAGAGATACTCACCCTGTATTTTTATATATATCTTGAGGTTCAGTCAATAAATAAAAGCAACTAATCTTGGCGACGTTTCGAGACTATATTGTTCTCATAATCATGCCCTACAGTGAAAAAAACAGGTTAACTAAAAAAAAAAAATAATTAACTACATAAATACAAAATATGGAGGAGTGGGAAACTACTTAGAATGGCACTGGTGAATATGCTATTAGTATCCACTACTAAACTATAACAGTTCTAGTACACAATTGACTTGGCAAATTTTTGAAAAAAAAATATAAGGGTTGAGAGAGTGGGTTATTTTTTATACTGGCGGAATTCCCAGGTACAGATAGAAAGGATTTCCGTAAATTTAGGATGTTTGATTTTTTATCTATTTCGCGATTTTTAAAAAGAAACTAAAAATCAGTGCAAAATGCGCAATTAGCAAACAAAAAATAGTTCCCAAATCTCAATACATGTTATTCCAATTTAATATTCAAATTTCTTTACTTTCTCTACTTAACCAATGTTTATAGTCAAAATTTTGGCGCGTTCTTGTTGTTTGTAATACATTCCGTTGTTTTTTTTCTGAGATTTTCAGACCTGTTTTGTTGTATATTTCTTTCAAGAGGTTGATTTGTTTGGATGCGTCTGATAAATTGTCTGAAAGTATAGAAAAATCGTCTGCAAAAGCCAAACAATTGAAATGAATAAGTTTGTTTTGTTTTTTCCTAAAGTGACTGGTCTTTTAATTTTTTGTTCAAAATTCGTACAATTTTTAGTAAAAGATGCAGTTTAACAGAATGAGTTCCGATATATCGCCCCTAAACTTCACTTTTTAGATTGTGTCTGTAAGGTCACGTATTAGGTTTGCCAATTTAGATTTCACTCCAAATTAACGAATTGTTTTATCCAGAGTCAAATGAATTTTTGAAATCTACAAACATCACTTCTATGTCTTTTGAGTTTATTATTCTATGGCGGATATTGGACTTTAAAATAAATATTTATTCTGAGCAAGCCTACCGTTTTATTAATAATAAATTGTTTTTAAATTTTAAACATTTAAAATAATTTATTACCTATTTTCAGTTGTAAAATAAATTAATTAAAACGATAAACCAAATAGGAATATTTAAAAGAAGATAGGGATATTTAAAATGGCATTTATATCCATTTGTCCTAAAAACCAATTATTGGCATGTATTAGATTGGATTGGAAAATAATATAAGCTTTCTTATTTTCTTTGAATTATCCCTGAATGTTTATATTTAGCATGTTATTGTTTTTGTATCGATGTCGGTGTTGTCTGTATTTATTATTCCTCTCCTAAACTATTTTTTTTTTTTTTTTTTTTTTTTACTTTATTAAAATTTTTATAACAAAATAAAACAATTATGAAAAAAAAATTTAGTCTTTACTCGTAGGTTAACACGTGAGAATAATTTCGTTTAAAAAGTTCAAACTTGGTCAGATGAAGGTCCAAAGATTCAAAATTTCAAAATAGAGATATCAGCGTTGAAGATTTTGAGGTTCATGGCAGGACTTCTATTCTGCAGTATGGTATTCTGCTTGCTTTTATTTCTGAAAAAAATCCCAGAACTATTCGAAAACATCGAATCAACAGATATGAGAAATTTAACAAAAAGTAAGGAGTTTTTTTACGATGGAACAGACAAATTTTTCGATACTTTAAAAAAATTTCAAATCCTCTAAACTAACAAATTTTATCCGAAGGAGAACTATAACAATGGCAGATCTTATTTCAAATATGAAATTATAGATTTAGGTTATTTAAGAGTGTAACGCGTATACACATTAAAAACAGCGAGCCCTATTACCTAATTATTAATTAAACTATATTAATTGAAAATTAAATTATGTTAAACAACCTATGACTAATGCTTGAAAGTAGTAAGAGGATAATGTGAAAAACTTTATATATGGTTAATAGAAGAAATGGGAGCTATGAAAAAAAACAAAAAAAACAAAAAAAAAAAACACCCTTACGAAAATATTTCAGCTAAACTTATTGAAAGAATAGCCCAATAAAGTTGAAATTTGCAGTGATTTTTAAGCTAATCAAGAAAGTTACACAAAACATTGTTTCTGGAATGTATTTTACAAGATAGTGACAATAACTAATCTAAATTCAGTTATTGACACCCTTTGAATATCTTTTAAAATACGGACAGAATTCAAAGTACCTTTACGCAGTCGAGCTGTAGGATTTAAAAGGAATTTTATGTCTTTTTTTTTTTGGGCTAAATATTTTTTTTCAAATTTTAAGTTAGGGTGTCAATAACTGTCTGGTTTACCCTATAGCTATAAATAATTAATTGCTTATAATATGTATTGATTATCAAGTCTATATAAATAAGATCTTAACGGAAGTATTCAACGATCGCAGACTATTTGACATACCTAGACCAAACCCTTTTGAATAATTTCAATAGCTTTCCAGGAAGCTCCATATTCCTGAACAGGAACCTGGAAGAAGGACTGGATTCCTGGAACTGATCTGGACAATTAAAATAATCTAGGACCTGGAAGCCCCAGGTCTAAATCATAGAGCGCCCTCTGGCGGCCACAAATCAGAGACCCCACCTGCCCCCAACTAAATCTGTTAATAAATTCCCACCCCTTTTTGAACCCCCCCCCCCGGGTATTAAAAGATTATGCCGTATCGGCCAGGGTCCACTAATTGCTCGTGGTCCCTCCTTCTTTTGTTCTTCGGGGCGCTGTCCCTGCTGTAGGTTTGCCGGACCAGAAACAATGGAGGAACCGACATTTGCAGTGTTAGGGTCAATGAATTAAGGCGGGTATTCTGGAAGATGGGAACACAAACCTGGAAGAGAAGAATTCAAGGCAACACGGCTGCCAGTTCTGACATGAACGTTGCCGACAAGATAAATTCAAGTCCCGTCATTTTGATGGTCCCGCGCTAATTAAAAAAATAAAAAAGAAATTGAAAATAACTCGAAAAACAAAAACGATGCTCCAAACACTTCAGAGGACGAAATCGTACTGAGCTGAGCTAGTAAAGTTATTTTCATAGAAGTAGAGATAAGGGGATGGTTGGATTGTACGTTATTAGAAAAAGGGATCTTCTTGGAAGGAATTATGCCGGCTCCAGCCGTTCCGCTTTCGAAAAAAGAAACAAAACAGCGGAAATTCTGAGATTTTGAGAATGATCACAAAAAACGGAAAAATGGTAATTTATGGGCCCGTTTCAAGCCATTATGATCACACAAAGTTGTTGATAACATTAACCGATATATATATATACGTTTTTACTCCACATTTTCCATTACCTTTTATATTTTCCAGCCTTCGCCTTGCGAGGTTGATAAAAGAGTAATACAATCTCCATGGAATAGAAAGGAGCCTAAAGCAATGTTTCATATCATGCATTATATATATCTTTAGAGGAAGGATCACAGTGTACTACTCTATCTCATCTTCATAAATTATTTATTAAAATTTTTAAACAATTATGCAATTATATATAATTTAATTGACATTATGATTATATAAATATATTTTTATATGTTTTTTTAGTGCAAACAGCCTCTGAATGTTTAGGCCTAGTCGGTTTACTGATCCTGACGAACAATAATCAGTGGATCTTGACCGATTTATAACAGGAACCGAGTGTTTTGGCGTAAGTCGTTTGCAAGGGCATTGGTGAATTGATTCCAAAGATACAGGCTTTGCCGCTGTACCATACGATCTATGGTTCACAGTAATATGAGGAGGGTTATTCCCTCCATGCTTCCTGTGCTTGCGTGAGCATTGATGTCTGTAGAAAAACCATTTCCAAAGTAATATATAGGTACGTATATATTTACTCAAAAGTAAAATTCATGGGATAAATTGCAAATCCATTTTAAATACGGGAGTGCGACAAGCAGATGGCCTCTAACCTCTACTTTTTAATATTGTTTTGGATAAAATAATAAGGCATTGGGAAAACAAGTTTTAAAGGCACTCAAATCAAAAACACAGAAAAATAAGAAAACAGTTGTAAGATGTGTAGCCTTTGCGGATGATTTGGCCCTTGTTCCTAAGCAAGGGAGAGAAGGGCGAGCAGGAAGCTAAACTTTCACTTAAAAAATTATACGAAATTGCACTGAAAACCGGGCTCCAGATCTCTTACGAAAAGAGCCAGTTCATGGACACCAAATCATCTGACAGAAATTTGTTCCAAACCAAATATAGAAATATAAAACAAGTCTCTTACTTTAAATACTATATAGAAACGATCCAACCATTATAACTAGAGACCGGATTTTTGTGCAGTAAAAAATCAAAAAATGTGCAGTAAAAAACTCAAAACATGCAAAGTCGTGCAGTAAAAAACTTAATACATGCAGCAATCCATTTATTTGCACAAATATGCAAAACTTAACCACCCTTGAATAAACTTAAGGACATTTCAACAAACGTTTCGTTTTAGTGTTAATTCAATCTGAAATATTTTAAAATTTGGGAAAAAATATTGTTAATTAAAAGAAATATAAAATATCTTTATTAAAATTTCCTTTTATGTGGAAAAATAATATAATTAAATGTTTTTGAAGAATAAATTAGTTTTTAAAAGTTTCGTGAAAATGTACGACATTATAAATTTCAAAATATTTCTCAATACAATTATGCCGCCTGTCAGTAAAATGTTCTTTAGCAAAGAAAAGGAACGTTCTACATCTATGGACGTAACAGGAAAAGTTTTTTAGCATGCGATTGTGGATGGATCCAGATTATCAGCTTCAATTTCCTTTCCGTTGATGCAATAATTTAATTTTTTTAACGAATGTAGCCGTAGTTTTTCTTAATGATTTACTCAAATTTTGAAAATAAACATCTTCCCTTTTCATTTTCAATTCGTTTTAAGCTTTCTTCGAGAGATTCAAACAAATATCAGCTATGGATATTCATTTGTCTATTGTTTCAATTTTGTAGAAACACTCGCGGACGTTTTTGGCATTTTCAAAGTTGATAGTTTAAAATCTTGTCAACAACTAGCCCTTTGTGCTAAATCAGAAGTGGGGAATGAAATGGGAAGCGGGGAGTAAAATTTTCTGAGGAAACGTCTTAGTTCTAGGAAGTACGTCGATCTTCAATGTTTGCCTAAATCCTCAAAGCTCCTAATTCAATACGATCATTTAAAAGTAGTAAGTCACAAATACATTTTATTTAAGCGACTTTTTACTTTCAATTTAAAACTAATTAACCTATTTAATATAAATAATTGTTATAAATGTTGCCTAATAATCGTATGTAAAATTTTCAAAAAATAAATGGCTAAGTGAATAAAATTAGATGAATTTGGTTCAATTGTGCAATTTCGTGCAGTGAAACCCGAATTCGTGCAATTAAGCTCAAAAAGTCAAATTTGTGCAATTTCGTGCAGTGAAACCTGAATTCGTGCAATTAAGCTCAAAAAGTCAAATTTGTGCAATTTCGTGCAGTGAAACCCGAATTCGTGCAATTAAGCTCAAAAAGTCAAATTTGTGCAATTTCGTGCTAAATAAAATTTAAGAATAAGAACCCTTAGGTGATAAATGAGATAACTACTTGGTTTAGAGAGCGCTAAATCAAAGCGAACTAAATGTGCAATGACACAGAATTCCGGTCTCTAATTATAACAAAAAAGCACTATCTCTCAACGCTAAGGTAAGAAACTGTAACACCGTCATTTTACCAGAGGCCTTTATGCAGTTGAAACCAAGTCAACAAAAGGGAGAAACAAGATTCATGCCATCGAAAATGAGAAAGGAAAATACTCTGTAAAATATATGGTCCAGATTTTAGAAGTGAGTTTAGAATGCTTGGTGTCTTTACAGACGTTCCACCATACCCTTTTTGAAACCTCATATTTTGCCTTACCACAATCACCAAATACAGGTCTCTTCCCAGTCTTCTGCTGGTACTGAAACATTTAAAGTTTATCTCCTAATATTCTTAACATTACATCATATAAATATACACATAATCATAATGATTACCGTTAACTAGAAATTCTGATCCTATTAGTCAGTAGGGAGTATTATGCTATAACAGTTTCAGAGGGGCAGAAAGTATAAGGTAGCAGTTGCTGGCTGTGTAGTCAACTCATTAATTAATTTCTAGAGTTCGCTTAATCTATTCTATGTCTCTGGGTGGGTTCGAGTTCAGTCTATGTCTCGCTAGACAAATATAAGGGCAAAGTCGATTAAGAACCTCGACAGGTTTATAATCGATTATCTATGATATTTTTGTAATATAATAATAGATCTGAATCTTTACGTAACAATGCCACAATAAAGTTGAGTAACTAACGATCGAAATATTTAAAAATCAACTGACTTGATGGAAACAATATTAACAACATATAGTCCGTAAAAGAGCAAAGTATCGAATGTGAAAAAATACATGGTTTTTGTATTACTTTATCAATTGCTTTAGGACTGATATACGTTTTAGCGAATTCTCAAATCTGAATTACTCTGTAAAGGGGAGGAATAACTCTGCCAAAGGGTCGATTATGTTTTTATTTTATTTTTTTTCTCATTTATTGATCTTTACAACTGTACAAAATAATATACAACAAGTGAATACAAGTGTTGACAGTGAATACAATGGCATGTAAATAACTTTTGAAGAACTACTCACGAGTAGCACTTCAATAAAATCTACACTAAAGGGTCTCTATGCTATCTTTTTTTCAGACGCCTCGGAGGATTATCAGGGATGGAGGAGGAAGCAAGTTGAGAAACTAATGGATTTGATTAATTATGGTGCTTACTATGAAAGGATAGGTATCTGGTGTGGGCTAAATCAGCAACATATGGAACATTAAGATCTTTATGGATAAGTTTATTAGTGACAAAGTAAGGAGCATTGAGGATTTTGGATTGTAAGGATTGGATACGAGATGAATTGGATGGTTTAGTAGAGCCCCTAAGATCAACTCTGTACGTCCAAATAGGTCTAATCACTGTCATGTAAGTGAGTCTTTTGTAATTAATTGTGAGCTTTGAACGTTCGTCTAGTAAATGTTGACGTAGTCTGTTACGACGGGCAGTTTCTTGTCGTTTTAGTCTTGTATGTGGATTCCAAGTAAGACGTTTGCCCAAGTGGAGTCCTAGATAGCGGATCTGTGCAACAGGGATTAGTGGTATATCATTAAAGGATACTGTAGGGGTCGATTATCGCTGACATCGTACAGGCTCGGGACTCCCATTTTACGTCCCTTCCGAAGGACGACATAGCTAAGGATTTTTAACTCCCTTTAAAAAATCCTAAGGTCATTTAGGGGCTACGAATCCGCGATCTTGGGTTTAGTGGGTTGCTGTGCTAACCACTACTCCACAGGTGAAGTAAAGATTTTTTATTAAAGGAATTTTTTTTTTAAATTTATTTAAGGACAATACAAAAAAAATGTATCCTTCGGCAACTTGCCCACTAAGTATCAGTATAAGTACAAGCGAGTATAAGTTGGGTGTGAGGCAATTTAAGAGATAGGTATCTGGTTTGGGCTAAATCTGTGACATTCAGTACATTTTATGGATACGTTTATTGGTGGTAAAGTAAGGATCATTTAGCATTTTTCCAAGGATTTTGGATTTCCAGGATTGGATATAAGATTGTTCAGTGGAGCTTCAAAGCTCAACTCTGTATGTCCAAATAAGACTAATCCCTGTGATGTAAATGAGTCTTTCGTAATTAATAGAAAGCTTAGAACGTTTATCTAGTAAATATCGAAACCTTGAACTCTTAAACGGTAGGTCCTAACGACAAAGATTGTATAACAAAACAATATAGTCCATTAAATTTCTTATTAGGTATCGTCAAATCGTCAAATCAAACACCAACAGATCTAGAGCGTGTCAAAATTTTACATTTTTGGGGGTGAAAAAAACGTTACAAAGAAAAACTATAAGACCCCCTGCTAACAAAATAAACTAAATAGTTTGCAATAGTAAATATATGTTGCTTTTTTTTTTTTTTTTTTTTTTTTATTATTCTTTATTGAAAATAAATTACATAAAGCCAAATTAGGCTAATAAAAACATAGTTACATGTTTGGATACACATCTATCTCGTGTAAAATAGTAATTTGCAAATTTGATTAAACGGTAGGAAAAAATAAAAAAAACCTACGCAACAAAATTAACAATGCTAGTTCAATTTACAATTATAGTTAATTTTATGAATTATAATAAATAAGAGTTAAATTATAATCTAAGCCAAATAATAAAAATGATAATACAGAACTTATAATTACAAAATATAAACAAACTTATAATAAGACTACTTATGTGCTATAATACAAAATCAAACTAATATTCATAACTTTAGGTGTAAAAATGTTTACACTACTGCTAATTTATTTTTATTTATTTATTTTTTTATTTATTTTTTTTTTTTTTTTTATTTTTTTTTTTTTTTTTTTTTTTTTTTTTTTTTTTTTTTGCGGTCCAGCCTTCTAAGGACAACGCAAATATTAATTAGGAAGGTTTGTTGACAATCTTCATTCTCCTTTGCTGCCAGTACGCTCTCATTTGGGATGAAAATCGTTCTTTTCTTTCTTGGGTCCATTTGGTCCCCGTTCTTCCTTTAGGTTTTTGGCATTCAAAGACCTCTATTTTCTGCATGTGTTTTTTAAACTTTTCTCTGTCTTCGCACAGTTCTTCTGTAATTTTGTACCTATCCAGGAACTGTTTCATTGTTTTACCAAACACATGGTTGCTATTTTTCATGCTCAGGGCTTTAGTATAAATCTGTTTCACCCATCTTTGGTTATTCATCCTGATTATGTGTGCATGAAAGTTCAGTTTACGCCTGATTATAGCTGAGTCCATGGGTTCCAAGATTTTATATAGCTCTAACGTCGGTCTCCTTCTGTATCCATCTTCTGTTTTGATTGGGCCGTATATCATTCTTAGGATTCTTTTCTCAATTCGAGTTAAGTTTTTGTTCTCCTTGTTCATAGCCAACGTTTCTGAATCATACAGAACCAGAGGTCTGATTACCGTAGCGTAGTGTCTTATCTTTGCATTCATTGACAAGTTCTTTTTATTGTAGACGTGTCTTACTGTATTGAAAGCTTTTTCCAGCTTCTTGGCTCTCTCCTCAATCGGAATTTTGTCAATGGCATTATTTGTTATACCTCTCCCAAATACCTGAACCTTTTGACCATTCTAATTTTTCCGTACTTGGTTTTGATCTCTTTTGATTCATCCTTTGTTACATTATTTGCCATCATTTCTGTTTTTTTTTTCGAAGGATATCTGTAGTCCTGATTTTTCCGCGATTTCTTTTAGATCTTCCACTTGTTTCTCGGCCTGTTCCTTAGTTTCTGCCAGAAGAGCTATATCGTCTGCGAAAGCGAAACATGGGAATATTAAGTTATCTTTCTTTACTTCCCATTTTGCGTGTGAGTTGTTCCGCTCCCTAAAAGTTCTCATTATTTTATCAAGAACACAGTTAAAGAGAATTGGTGATAGTCCATCGCCTTGTCTCAAACCCGTTTTGATTTCAAAAGGGCGGCTTAATTTACCTCTGAATTTAGTTTGTGACACAGTATTTGTGAGGGTAAGTTGGATCAGCTTTACCGTTTTCTTGTCAACTCCGAGTTCCTCCAACGTCTTGATCAGCGTTTCCCTATCTATCGAATCGTAGGCTTTTTTAAAGTCTACAAAAGTAATGTAGAGCCCTTTGTTCCTGAGTTTGTAATATTGCATTAATAGTTTAATACTTAATATTTGTTCTGGGCATGATCGTCCTTTTCTAAAGCCTCCTTGGTACTCACCTATAAGATAATCCACCTGCGGTTCTAGCCTATTTAGTAACAATTTGGAGAATATTTTATAAGTCACTTCCAGGAGTGATATCCCCCTGTAGTTATTAACATCAGTTTTTGAGTTCTTCTCATGGAGTGGGTGTATAAGAGCTGACAACCAATCCTCGGGTATCTCTTCCTTTTCCCAAATACCCTGAAAAAGCTTCACTGTTTCCTTGATGTACCGCTCATCTACAATTTTCCAAATTTCTGCTATGATTCCGCTTTTACCTGATGCCTTGTTATTCTTCAGAGTCTTAATTGCCTCTTCTATCTCCTCCTCATCTGGTGGTTCTCTATTCGGGTTTTGTTGTGTCAATTGGAAAATTAATCTCTCTTTTGGTTCTTCACAGTTAAGTAGTTTTTCAAAGAAATTGGCCAATATTTCGCAGTTATCCTGATCATCATATGCATTCCTACCACTTTCATCCTGAAAACTCAGACTTGATGCTTGGTATCCTGATATCCTTTTCTTAATTTCTTGGTAAAAAACCCTTGTGTTCTTCATGCAGAAAGCCGATTCTATATTGTCCAACTGCGTTTTGAGGTGCTGTCTTCTTTTATTCCTTAGAATTTTTGTAGCTCGTTGTCGTTGATTCTTAAAGTCTGTCTATTTCTGCTCTGTTTTGTGTTCCAGCCACCTCCTCTTAGCTTTTTCCCGTGCTTCAACAGCCTCATCACACTCAGAGTTCCACCAAGCATGCTTCCTGTTGGTGGTCTTTGTTGCAAGTTCTGTTGCTTTCTCCACTAGTTGGTTAACATCTTGGCAGGTTCTTGGCAGTTTTATTTCTTCGTTAAACCGTTGTCTGACGAGAGCCAATTTCTCTCTATCTATTCTCGGAATTTTTTGTGTCAATGTTTTGTGTTTTCTTACTGGGATGAAGTTAATTTTGATTTGTGTCAAGTAATGGTCTGAAGGCACTTTGCATGTTTTTTTGACCTTCGTGTTTTTTATTTCCCTTCTGTCTTGTTGAGATATCGCTACATGATCAATTTGAAATTCACCCTGCATCTTATTTGGTGATGACCAGGTTTTCTTTTCACTTGGTTTTGCCTTAAAGTACGTGGTCATTAGTTGTAGCTTAAAGGTCTGGCATAGCTGTATTAATCTCTCCCCATTTCTGTTTGTTCTCCAATGTGCAGGGTAATTTCCTACTATGTGTCTGTATTTACGCTCTTGTCCCACCTGCGCATTAAAATCGCCTAGAAGAATTTTAGTATGCGTTGGGTTAATTTTGGTTATGGTGTTGTGCAGTAAGTCCCAAAACTCATCTGTCCTCTTTCTGTTTTTCTTCCCATTGTCACTATTAATGGGTGCATGTACATTGATGAGTGTGTGGCTTTTATTCATCGTTTTGATTGTTAAAAGTGATATCCTTTCGTTAACACTCTGAAAGTCCCTGATGGTGTGTGTAAGATCCTTTCTGATTATGAATGCTGTCCCAAGGTGAGGGGTAAATCTCATTATCCTCCTCCCAGGTCTCCCCTTGAGTATTCTATATCCATCCGCTTCCACCGCATCACTATCCATGAACCTTGTCTCCTGCAATGCTGCAATTGATTGATTGATTGATTGCTGCAATATATTAAGTCTATCCATCTCTGAGGTCAGCGTCCTCAGCTTTCCCACTTGTATTAACGAATTTATATTGAAAGTCGCAAAATAATAGATGTTCTTTTTGGTAAGTTTTAATTTTGTGATGTCTCTGGAGCACTCCGACTCAGTTTTCAGTTCTTCGCTGCAGGGCACCCCGCAATCCGATCGCCCTGCTGACGGGGTATATATTTCACAAAGAACCTTTCCCATATTAATATTAAAGTTTGTTTGGTTGAACCGAAGTCCAACAAGATACAACCAGGGTTGTAAGCCTTGGAGGTTTCAAGTCAGCCGCCCCTAACATGGGGAACAGACGCTGCCCATAAGCCGCCCATTCTGGGTACAGACGCTTACAGTTATAGATTTTAGTAGCATTTCCTCCACTAAGGGTCTATCACCCTTCCCATAGAAAGCTCATCCGCCCTTAGCCGTTGGCCTTCTATAGTTTGTTAGGTTACTTGACCGCCGCCCAACACTCTCCGTTTTGCTGATGTTCGGTTCACTGCAATAGCAGCTATCCAGGGGCAGGACGTGGACCAATCAGAATCACCCCCATTTTATTTTTTTATTTATTTATTTATTTATTTATTTTTATATGTTGCTTTAAAGCTATCAAATTGCTTGGAAATTATCCAATTTTTTCAAGGCAGGTCGAAACGTTGGCATAAAGTATTTCTTCTTGACGTGGTGTTTCTGTTTGACTGCATCCCTGATTATCTTCTTCTTTATTCATCTTAACAGTCAACTATACTTTTATCAATCTTTATTATTATTATTATTTTTTTTTTTTTTGGATGTTTTTATAACTGATGATGAGTGTTTAAGATTTGAAGATAGCCTTGGATTAAACAAAAGCAAAGAAGTAGCAAATAATTCATCTATTCCTAATTTTATTGATTATTTTATTCTAACACGGGTATCATACCTCACACTTCGTCATATGACATTATCTTTCACTCCTGCACTATTAGCTGCAACCAATTTAAATTTTCTCTTCCTTTTTGAATGCCAACATACATTTTATTGACTTAATGTACGTTTAATAATTGGAACTAGTCTTTTAATAAAATAAACATATTAGAAGTGACGACTAATCATCATGGATTCCTAAACAAAAGACAAACAAAACAAAAGAAGCGGTTGCCGATGTAGAGATGTGGGGGGTATAACGCGACCAAGGGCTATTCCAAGGGCCGTCTGTAGCGATAAATATTTATTGTCGACCCTTCCGCTTTTATCACTCAGCTGTTTACTGGTAGTCACCTTATCGCAGCCTGCTTCAGGAATCTCTGCCTCCTTGATAGTCCCATCCTCCAGCCATTGCCACGGCCTCCTATTGCTCGTCTTCGCTTTGTGATCCCACAGCCTGCGGTGTATGTACTTACGTATTACGGCTCTATCTCTGCCGGCTTGATCATTGTCGTCAGTTGGACATAAAGCTCTGATAGTAAAATGTTTTATTCCCCATATGCTATAAATTCAGAAGAGCGTTTGAATAAAACGAGAGGTTATGAGTTATTGGTTCGATTCTCGTGCTGTATCTCTGGCTGAAGGTAATGGAGTCGAAGATGACAATAAAATGGAGTTGATGCTTGTGTGTTATTGATTCTGTCATATGAAGAAAAATTGGATCGACCAGAATTATATATTTTCAACGCAAGAATCTATTGTGAATTTCTTTATTTGTATTCAAACCAAGGGCCGAGTTTGAGTCCAGCTGAAGACAAAAAAATTATGTTCTGTTATTTCAGCTTTGGATGACACCGAAAAAGGTAGACCATCCTGGGGCAAATCTAGCCTCTATACAGTGGGTAACCTTGATTCGAGAAAAGATCTGGCTGTTGATAGTCATGCGTATCATGTTAAACCATTGTGGTGCGCTGTCATTTCCCATCTTTCTGCAAGTTGCATGTAGAAATGTGGCATGGCTGAGATGTAACGCACTGGAATGAAAATTACGCAATCATAGCAACCATGGTTATTGAAATATCACAGGTTCGAATCTGACCGATGGAGGGTGGAATAAATTCTAAGTAAGCAATTCCCCGCCCGTATCCTCTCAGCTTGGAAACACCGTAACGCTGGGACAGTTTCGAGTATATTCTAACTTTTTAGAATAGATGTTCGTTTTACATTCATCAGGAACAAATCCATGATGGATTACTCCTTCGTAGTTCCAAAAAAAACTTTTCCAAAGGCGTATCTCCATATAGAAAATTTATGAAACCAACGCCGCGAGATTCATTCGTCAAGAATACCATTAGTTTAGCTGATTTTACAAAACGATTCGGTGGTTGAACAAATTTTTTTTCAATTGTGCCTTAAAGTAACCAGAAATCCTTAACACACCGGCAAGTTGCTTTTTCATCTAAAACTTTCGAACTAACGCTTTATTGAGGCAGTCAATTCTTGATAAACTTTAATTAGTGATAAAAAATTATTCTCCGTGACCGTGACACTGTTTTACAGATCTTCCAGGATCTGACGATTTTTTGAGGCCGAAGGACATCCTTGGTCACTCTTTCCATCCACAATTAGAATTAGCTTTTTAGTCCATAAGGATAATATGTATTTGACGGTTTTTTAAGTTATCCGAAGGATAACTTCCGCCATAGTTGTCCTCCAGGATACTGTTTTAAAATATTTAACGGTTTTAAGATGGCGGACTTCCGCCATTGTTGTCCTTAAAAGGACATTGTTTTGAAATATTCGATGTTTTAAGTGTTTTTAAGATGGTGGAAGGATATTCCGACTTCGTAATAACCCATTCTACTGGAGGCTAGAGATAGACCGTGAAAAATAATAAATCATGGATGTGTCTATCTATAATCTACTGATTTTTTATATTTACTACCAGACAGTTTAATCTTTAACCGCCTTTTTTTTTTTTCTGATCCTCCATTTACTTTTATTTATAAACATAAAATAATTAGCTTTTACGATCTTATATTGCCTGTCGGCATTTGAAGATTGGTTTCCTCGGCTGCTTGTGGGTCCTCTGTACACCGATGGTTTTGTTCTATGATGAGCGAGGAGGAGTCACTCAGCTGGCGGTGGTGGCACTAGTGGGTCAGTCTGTAGAGCCTGAACTCCTTCCCTCGGCGAGTACGTCTGCTAAAGGGGGCCAAACGTGGCCACCTCCAGGTCTGGGGCTACGTCCCTAAAGAGAGGGTTGGCACAATGTTTCACCCGTCAAAAAATTTGATGTGTCGGCGGCCTAATGAAATTCGGGATGGAAGGCATCCTCAGCTCTTCAAGGATGTGTGTGTTTTCGGCCCTCTCTCGGCATGTATCACGGACGATTCGCCGAAGGACGGAGTTCTAGAACGTCTGGAGTGCACGGAGGGTACTTTTATACATATGGTGTAGCAGTGGAACGCCATGTAGGAGGGTGGGTCTAATGACACTGTCAACAGTGCCCATTCAAAAATATTAATTTGTACTGATTCAATGTCAGCACTTCAAAGTATAGCTAATTTCAGCAAAACTAGCCACATAATTGACGAGATCCATAGTCATTTGGAAATATTAAAAAAACATAAAAAGACCGTAACTTTTCTCTGGACCCCTGGACACTCCGGGATTCTTGGAAATGAAGCAGCGGATAAGGCTGCCAAAGAAGCTTCTGTGATGAATACCGCCCCATTACACCATTACACCGCCCCGAACCTCCGAATATATTGTAGCAATTCAGTAACAAACATTGGATGGGTCGAGAGACTATTAGGCTTGGAATTTTCCATAGGAAAGTTTTGATCCAGTTTATATTTTATCCCCCTTTATTTTTTTGGGTCGCTGAACACGTATATAAAGTTTGATCATTGACGGTGAATAGTGTTGAAACACAGATTGTTTTCGTAGAAATTGTGGATTTTGCGCTGTCCGGCGATTTCGCCCATTTTTTGACGTGCTCTATTGGCAAAACGGTTGGCCCTACAAAAACGTAAGATTTACCAATATAAAATGTAGAAAATTATGTATACTTTAATTATATATGTATATGTTCATCGTAAATAGCTTAAAACATCTGTTGTTAGAGTGCCTAAGACACGATAATTGTCGAAAGAAATACCTAAAAGACTATATTGTTCAAACAGATGAAAGTCTATCTTTGGAAAATATTTTATCCTGCAATAGCATTGGAAAGATAAATAACGTCTTCCTATTTATTTTAAATGTTTTAAATGCTAGCATAAAGTAATTGAGTTTATTTCTTTTGAATTAACTAAATGAAATATTGGATTCTATTGTAATTGCTGCTACAACTTCTGTCACCCTAGACTATAATCAATATCGATTATTATATATTGTAAAAATGTATGTTTGTATTTTTATTTTATTTTTCTTTGTATGTATATATTATTATAGCTTGTAAGAAAAAAAAAATCTTTTGTTCGTATAAATTATTATAATATGAATAAATGCTTTTTCTGTTAGTATTAAGTTATGTAGTAGATAACATGTAAAACTCTTCCTCTGTTTGTATTTGTTGTTTATATACTATTATGTAATTGTTATTGTTATTGGCTAACTCAATTGCCATAAAGTTTATACTTTAAAGCAATCAATAAAAAAAAAAAAAAATTGTATATATAGTGACGTTTGCAATATAACGCTTATGTTTCGAGATAGTTAAAACCCCACATTGCCAATATTTGGGCTAGTGCGAAAAAAAAAACAGGTTTAGGGAAAAATCTTGGCCCGCGAATTTCAGATTCGTGTTCAGCGGCCCAAAAATATTGAAGGGTGAATAAATCCAAACGTTTTACTTAACCCCATTTTCAGAGCTAACCTCTCGACAAGTATGTAGGACACTGACCAGAACCTCTAAAATCCGAAATAGGTGACAGGAGTGTAGACAGTGTTCTTTGAAAAGGATTATATGAGAAGAGGGAGGAGAGCGTCTTTTTTAAAAACAAAAATATTAAAAATTAACAAAGGACAATAATTGGTGGAAGATCGCAAAATAGTAACCTTTAGTGCCCTGTGAAAAGGATTTAACGGGAAGTGAGTGTCATTTTAAAAATAAAAAATTTAATCTATTTTAAAAAGGACCAAAATTGATTAAATGTCTTCGTTTTTTAAATATAGACTCTTTATTCCCCTTTAATCCTTTTCACAAGACAGCTAAGGATTCTCGTTTTAGACCTTCTAGGATCTAAAGATTTTTAATGGTAGAAGGATATTGCACCATAGTTGTTATTTTGAAAATTGATTAATTCTTTCCTGTTTTGAAAATTACTCTACTTCATATTTTTTTTAATATTTATTTTTATTTGTTTTGTTTCAACTTAAATTAATATTCAAATTTCTAGCTCCTGACAAGTTGTAGGCGATATTGTTAAAATCTCATTTCTGGGCAAGAGTAATTCCTCCTCCTACTCAGTTTGAGAAAACTAATTATTAAACCATACAAACAGTCTAATTTGACGCCGGGGGCCGAACACATACTCCCCTCGGGCCACAGGGTACCGCGGTGCCGGCAGAGGGCGCTCTGCTCCTCAAGACGCTGTGGAAACATCGCCTCGCCTCCCGCTCCATATTCAATTAGGAGCTATAAATAGTTAAGGGCTGCTTACTTTGCTAATCAGGGCGGGACTCGAACACATAGCGCTTCGATTAATAAGCCAACGGATGAGGAAAACCAACTGATTTCTCAGTAATAGACTCTCAACAAGGCGTGGTGGAAGACAAAAGCTCAGTCTAGATTGTTAAAAACAAAATGTTTCATTGAATACTATTCGTCAATGTGTAGTTAAGAATGATGAATAAATCACACATAAAAATTCAAAGCACTTTGCTTCATAGATTTCGTATACTCATTAAAAAAAAAAAAAATTATACTAGAAATTAAACATGTTGATACTCACCTTAAGGATGAAAAAAAAAAAACAACCAAAAGATAACAGAACCAAAAATATTTTTATCTACATCTATTTATCTGTACCTAGTTTTTCAGATCAGCCAGGATCTGACGATTGTTGGCGGCCGAGCGACATCCTTGGCCACTCTCCTTCTCCACGGTTTTTAAGCTCTCCGAATGATATTCCGCCATTGTTATCCAGGCAAAACAAGACCTTTGTCCCTTTATACTTATTTGTTTCATTTTAAACAAAGTGTGTGGTTTGTAAAAAAAAAAAAGGGGATGATTCAGGGCATCAGCAAAGTGATTCCTCCTCACTTGAAATGAAAAGGAAGTCAACATGCCTCAGGATCAGGAGAGAAACCAATCATAAAATGCCGTGATAAAAGAAGACTCCTTCTTCAAAATTTTCGATTTCGTTTCCGTGATAAAAGAAGACTCCTATAATCCTGGCAAGTTCTTCAAAATTATGATTTGCTTTTGTTCAAATGTTTTATATGAAATAGCAACTCATCTAGGATCTGACAATTTTTTAAAACCGAAGGACATCCTTGGCCACTCTCCTTCTCCAATTAAAATTAGTTTTCGTCCATCAGGATAGTATTTTGAAATATTCGATGATTTAACAGTTTTTCTTTTATGCTAGAATTTGACGATTTTTGAATACTATTGGTAAATGTGTAATTAAGAATGATGAATAAATCACACACAAAAATTCAAAGCACTTTGCTTCATAGATTTCATATACTCATTAAAAAAAAAAAATTGTTAGACTAGAAATTAAACATGTTGATACTCACCTTAAGGATGAAATGAAAAAAAAAACAAAAAAAAAACAACAACCTAAAGATAACAGAACCAAAAATGTTTTTATCTACATCTATTTATCTGTATCTTGTTTTTCAGATCTACCAGGATCTGACGATTTTTGGCGGCCGAACGACATCCTTGGCCACTCTCCTTCCCCATTTAGAATTACTTTTCTTCCTTAAGGATATAATTTTTTTTATTTTTCACGATTTCACGAATTTAATAGTTTTTGTCTTTAAGGATACTGTTTTAAGATAGCATGAAGGACGTCTTTGGGCCACTTATATATTAGTTTTATCCTTAAGGGTTGTATTTTGAAATATATTTCCCTTTAAGTGAGTATCAGCATGTTTGATTTCTTGTTTCAAATTTTTAAAAAAAATCTCTCTCTCTCTCTCTCTCTCTCTCTCTCTATATATATATATATATATATATATATATATATATATATATATATATATATATTCTATGTAGCAAAGTGCAGATATTTTGAAATTTGTGTATGTTTTTAGAACTGATCGTGAGTATTTAACATTCGAATCTAGTCTTTAAATAAAAAAAAATAATAAATTGATTTATTTGTATAACATTGGCCTATATATACTGTGTATACCTTTATAGCTTTTGATAGAGATTAGAAAAAATAAAAATATACCTGAAAATTATTCTATCTGTGACCAATTTATTTTTTTATATCCAATATTTTGAAATTTATGAATTATAGAAAAGGCACTTTATGAAGTGCATTTGTAGAGATTTCATTGTAAATATTCGAATTTTATATACATGGGTAAATCACAGGTCTTAGTTATGGGAGTTGAAATCATTAGTTCGAAATTCAGATAAAGAAAAGTTTGTTCCCTACTGTTTGTTAATATACAAACGACGCTACTATTATTACGATACACAGATACCCCACGCAAGCCTCTTAGAGTTTGCAATAGCCTAACGCATTTAAAAACCGGTGCAAAGGACGGAATATAAGACAGAACTTCAGCAAATCTCATCATATCACATTTTCACTTCGAAGAGAGAGATGTACCACCATCTTCATCGAAAAGATTCCGTAATCTGTGAGATCACGTTACCTTGGGCTAACTTTTGACCGGTGGAAGACATGGGCCCACACATCTCGTCGAAACCCAAAACAAAGGCTGAAGTTACTCTATTTCCTCATTGGTCCTACAAAACCCTATTTTAATATTTAACACAAATTTAAGTTACTGCCACATATACAAAAACTAAAAACTTTTCTGGAAAGAACTTTTAGGACAATCAGACAGGCACCTTGTTACGTAAGTAACATAACTCTGCACACGGACTTACAGATGACTTAAAGAACACATACATACCTACTAGAAAATATTTCACAATATACTTCCACGTCTTCCCAACGACTCCTATAAGACATGTGCCCAACCACAACTATATCCATATATGTTTGAAAAGGAGCTGAGTGACAGATCTTCTAGAAAAAATTCTGTGACACCCGTGCATAGTGGGCTAAGTCGAATTTTGCGTATTTTGAGCTATCTACATCACCAGAATCGTATCATTTTTCTCTTTTCTTGTATCTAACGGGCTAAGTGTTCCGTCCAATATCATAAAAGATATTCCTTTGTGAATCGTGGGCTGATACTCCAATCTTGAACTTTTACTTGTGAAAAGCGAGTCAAGTTTACGAAACCCCTTTTGCACAAAAGGAACAGCTACATACTAATAGAAAAAAATATAATGAAAAGGGCACCATGCATTGGGGGAAGGCAAGATGGCTTCACTATAACAAAGATAGCTGCGGTGTTCTCTACTACAAGTCGACTATCGATATAAATGTTAATTTTAAAACAGTAAGTTTTTTTAAAAAGGGCAGGCTACAAAAATTAGAGCAAGCAATCAGATATGTTAAATCACTTCCGATAGCGGCAGAATAGAACAAAGATCTGTTAGATCTTTTTCCCTACATAAGTCCAACATTTAGGCGATTATATGAAGAGCTGAAATCTACATCTAAGCAGGATCTGTACCCAGATTTAGGTGAAGAAGAAGACGAATGAAAGAAAATTATTGGTGATTTTTTTTTTTTTTTCAGTGCTTTAAAAACTACCAATAAAATAATTAATATTTCTGTAGGCATGCTGTGTATGTTATTTTATTTTCTATGTAAAAAAAATTTATAAATAATGTCAAAAATAAATTTTTGAAAAATGAAAAATATTATTTAATGTACATCTTATTTTTCTCAACTCTGAAAATTAGATAAGCATTTGACTTTCAGAGGTCAATCACGTTAATTTTATTCACTTAGCCCATTTCACACAAAATCGATTTGTGTAATGCGAGCTAAGAGTTCTATTTTTTTTGGAACGATTAGCAATAAATATTAGAATATTGGCAAGAACTGAAAGATACCTTACCAACATAAATAGAAATGTTCTATCAAGAGTTTAAGCCCCACAAATTTGAGTTTTTTTAACTGGACGATTTAGGATAAAATCTCAAACATTCAATTCAGTTTTCCTAAAATCGCAATTTTCGCACTTAGCCCACTATGCACAGGTGCCACAGAATTAAAATATGATTAATAAGAGATATGGAGGTACCACTGGGCAAGGCTCCGGCCAGAACCTTATAATTTTTATTTTATAGCTGTTCGTTCACTGTTTGTCATTTCATATGTTTAGTAATTGTGAATAAAAATTAATAATGGAAAAAAAAATTATAGTCTTATTTAAGATATGTGGATTTCTTGGTGTTGCATTGTAAATTAGTGAAGATGCATACATAAACGTTAAACGAACATAACGAGGTAAACGTTTGTAACTAAAGGGTTTGGATTAAAATAATTATACAATTATTTTAAAGGAAGCTTTGGTTGGGGGAAGTTTAAAAAAAAAAAAAAAAGTTGGTGGTGCTATTAAAGCCGAATTATGTAAATAGTCTTCCAAGTTGCCATGTTCTCGATTCCTTCGCATTTCTTTTTCTTTTATTCATGTTATTTGCAAATTTATATCGAATAATTTTGTTTCGTTTTATTTTATAAAATTGAGCGTTCCTTTTTTTCCCCCATTTATATTATTATTATTTATATTACGCCTAATGAAAAGATATATTTGCCTAAAGACACAAAGAAACAAACTTCATTTCATAGGTATCAGGTTCAATTCGACAACATTAAGGTCATTATGACTAACGTTATTTGTGGACGGATTGCAGATAATTATATATTGGAAATAGTTAACATGTATTTTATAAAGCAATTCCTGTTACATGTTATTACAATATATGCTGAGGAGTGAATTGCTTTATAAAATACATGTTAATTATCCACATTTGTAACTCCTTTATTGAAGAAAATATATATTGGAATATGAAGCTTAACTCTGTAGGTCCAAGTAGGTCTCATTTCTGTCATAACATATGACACACAGACTGAACTGTCACTGACACTTGACTGATTGATCGTTACTTGATCCCAACTGACACTTGTACGAATTTGAAGATGCCATTGGAAGTTGCGTTTGCTGGACTGACATCACCAGGTTTTTCATCTTTTATTTTCAAATAAATTTCCGAAATGTCAATGTTAACTCTATTACAATCAGTAGAGCTATTGATGTTGCGATATATGGTGACTCCATTGGCTCTGCGACTTGATGATGATGATACCGCTACCGATGATGTAGTTACAATCCGTCTGTTCTTAGCGGTATTACAATGTAATCTCAGTTCAAAGCTAAGCATATTCACTGGCATGGAATTTTCCATCCAAGTTTCGCTGATTGCCAAATAATCAGATCGGTTGGTGATTATATCGGTAGAGATGTCTTCTGAGTGCGCGGCCAAGCTTTGTGCATTAATTGCGGTAATAAGTATAAAACAATGCTGATCAGGAATTTTTACGTTCCCGGCACTGCTTGACTCGGTCATATGGCGTTTTATTATTTCCTTTTATTATTTTATTATTGTTCTTGAGGAGCCCTTTACAACCGTATACGATATCTGTATTTGGTTTTGGCTTGTTGGCGCGTATAGGCCGACTTCATGTATTTTTGATAATATTTTATTTTATTATAATAGTGCGTTTATAAAAAAAAAAAAAATGACCGTTTTATCAAATTCCAGAGTTCAAAAGTCTGTAAATATCTTAATGCTATTTATTATTTACCAATACTTAGTAATCCCTTTAGAGCATTTCCTAAGCTTGTTTCTAACACTGTACTTCTTCAAAAAAAAAAAAAAAAGCCTCAATTCAGTTATTTATTTCAAAGAAGAAACAGTGTCCAACGAAATTCTCGTAATTTTAAGACATTACAGGAAAAAAAAACTCAGCCGCTGAAGCAACTCGTAAAATTATTAAATATGAAGTGGAAGGTGTCCTTGAAGAGCGCACTGCGCGGCGTTGGTTTGAAAAATTTAAAAGTGGAGATACGACGTTGGAAAGGAAGAAGGGCTCTGTACAGCCATTAATGGATATTGATGAGGTTCTAAAGAAATCTGTTGAGTCAAATCCGTCCACAAGTACTTGCGAACTTGCCAGGGAGTGTGGTGTGTTGAAAGATACTGTTAGTCGTCATCTTCTCTCCATGGGGAAAGTGAAAAAGACCTGTAGACTGGCCCCTCACGAACTTACTCCTCAACAATCAGCAGAAAAGTTTACAGAACTTCATGGGTTTGAACTCCTTATCCACTGTATAGTCCAGACCTCGCACCTTCGGATTACTACTTGTTTCGAACCATGGCACATTTTCTTATGGTATCAGCGTGGCATCGAGCAATTGGCTAGCAGATGGGTAATGACGGTAGATAACAATGGACTTTACTTTGAGTATTAATTATATTTTATATCAAAGAAATAATAATACAAATATTTGTTTCAAAAAAGGTCATTTTTTTATTTATACACCCCATTACATTCACTGTCACCACTTTAAACTAATGCTTTATATAAAATCGATAGATTTTAACGACAGCTGACAATTAAAACTTAAACGAACATCGTAGCTTCTCGGAGTCAAAAGTTAATAATAACAATTGCAAAACTCGATGCGCAGCAAAATAACCTCAAATTTGCGGCGCTTCCCCTTCCACCGCGCGGAATGCGTCACTCTTCTCGATTATCGTAACGAATTCCAAACTACAACTTATTCGAAACTACAACTCTAAACTGTATGCAAATTTAAAGACGTATTCACGTCAAAAACTTGTGAGTTACTTAAATGTGTGAGGGTGGATTAATATAATAAATGATTTATTCCTAATAAATGCGGGTTGCCCAAACATAAATATTTACATTAACAAATGAATGGAGCTCCTTGTTGTTCTGCGAGAGGAATGGCAGTAATGAATCGTCCGGCCTGGCAGTTATCATAACGTATTATCTCGAGAAGATATCTCCAGCCGAGAAAGGAGGTCGCAGCGAGGATACAAGGAAAAGCGGGTATAAAGAAGGACGAGATAGGAGAGGATCCTCCCACCCCCCCTGAAGATCCCCCCTGGAGATACCCCCTTACACTATCTGCCCCCTGATTGTGAGTAATGTGATATTAAACGTCACCGAGGCTCCCCACTTCCCGAATTAATGGAAACTGATGCGTTGCGAGGCTGTGCGGGCTTTTATTTCCTTCCAGGGCCAAGGGGGGTGGTTAGGGGGGCTTCTTGTTGACCGTGTCGAGATTAATAACCCCCATTCAAATGACGTAATTAATGTCGAGGATTCTGTCGTCGTCCGCCTCCTTTTCGTTACAGAGGGCTATAAATCCGGATTAGGTCTTCTGGTCCATCAGGGTAATAGATGGCTTAACTCGGCTTATCTTGCTCGGCATAGACCTACCGTTATAGAGCGCTGGATTTGTAAAAAGTTTTATTTTTTTCTATAGAAACATTTTACGAAAGTCTGGACTTGATTATTACTAAGATAACAATACAACAAAGTCTAGAAATAAATACAGCAGAAACTTGATAATCCGTCGTGACTGGGGGAGAGGGGGTGACGAAATAACGGAAATGACGATTTACATAACTTTGCTGGTAAAGTAACAAAAAAGCATTTTAAACTACACAATTGTAATATTTTTTGCAATTTATTGAATGTAAAAACGAACAGATGAACATTATACACATTGGACTTGAGTGACAATGACAAAAAACAAAAAAAAAGCTACACACTTGCCGCATCCAATCAGGTGTGAAATATCTGATTCACATTGCTGCTCAAAACCACTCAATGCAATTAGTTAACATTTCCTCCACTTCTTTGCATGGAATAGTGGAAGAATCAGAAACGTAATCGTCATCAACGTTTTCACCACTAGCTTCATTTATAGCACGCAGCACTTGTTCTATAATTCCATTCTCATTTAAAATTTCATATCTTACATCCGTACTATCCATGTTTAACCAGCTGCTTACCTCTTGCTTATCTTTTCTCATTTTATAACCTGGAGCAGAAGTTGCTGAGCTAGATGCTATTTTTTTTGTAGGAAGAGCTTTCCAGTATTAACTGATATCGAGAATTCGTCAACTGCACTCATACTTCCTTTCGTCTCTTACGACAATCAATGGAGGGATCGACTCCAGGTTTGTTCTGTTTGTTTTTTTCTATAAAATGATTTACGAAATTTATAAATATAGGCGTATTTTTCAGTGGCAAACCAAATGAGGCGGTATAAAGATTAAATAAGTAGCAAGGGAAAAAAAAATACAAACGTATTTAATTTTGTTATTTATAGTTGACTATAAAAAAAAAATAAATAAATAAAATAAAATAAACCTGACGACTTACAGAATAAGACGAATTATCGAGTGACGAAATAACGAGTTGCCACTGTAGCTATAAAAAAAAAAAAAAAAAAAATAACAATAATAATCCATGTCGGAGCAAAAAAAGGAAACTAAATCTATTATAATAAATAATTATTCAAGAAATAGGTTAGTCAACAATTAAAGCAAATAACAATCATGGAAAAATAAAAATAACCAGAAAATTTAAGTATTTGGGGGAGAGCATCCGAGAGAAAGTTAAAAAATTTAAGTTTCTAAACAGGCAAAATTTACAATAAAAAGAACCTCTCCTCCAATACAAAATTAATTACAACGTTGTGATAAAGCTTGTGATTTTGTATAGTATGGAGACCACATGCCGACCCAAGTTGGAAAAGCTGCGAAGAATGGAAAGGAGGATCTTAAGGAAAAACTATGTGTCCAGGAAAACACAAGAAAGTTACCGGAGACCTGGAAACCGAGATAAGAATTAGAAAGCTGATGTTCTATAGGCACATGAAAAGGAAGGATGAAGGATTAAACAAAAAGACTATTAACTAAAATTTTAGCTACGAAAGCATGGGAGGATACACGAAGCAAATAAGAGAAGAATTAGAGAACCTTAAAATTTCAGATGCCGGCTGTCTAGATTGAGCCACATACATACATAAAAAGACTGAAAAATCTTACCAATATTAGAATACAAAAAAAAAATGAGTACAAAGTGGTCCGAAGTAAGAAAAGAAATGCAGCCGAAAATCATGAAATTGCGATGGGAAGAAAGAAAATTCAAGATTCCTAAAAAAGCTTAACTAAGGATATTCGCGTGGTCTTAGTTGCCGTTACGTGAAAAAATATATATAAAGTAAATTTAATTCTCTACAACTTTGATTTTGACATTTCTTATGAGAAACGATCGTGGAAGGCGCTAGAAACAAATGTTTGACAACAAAGAGGCAAAAATTATCTTTTTACGAAAATTATAGGTTTTTAATGACGTATACCTCAATAACCGTTGGAGTTCGACAAATACGTATGGAATCAAAAATAATCGCATATTTCATGCACTTTATAATATGTTTATGAATGGACTACCTATAGTGGATTGGTTTAGGGAATAAAAAAAAAAATCCGATGAGCTGGGTAATGGTTATATTAATTTAGGAATAATAAAACCCTAAATTTTAAGGATCTAACCACAAGAACTGGAAGTTGAAGATCCTTGCCCAATTTAAAAATCGGCCAATGGTTGAGAGCGGTAGATAGCGGACGGGGGGGGAGGGCCTCGGATAATTGAGATATAGGGCCGAGGAGTGGGGGGGAGGAGGGGGGTTAGAGGGAAAAAGATCGGCGATTGGAAGGCATTAATTACCTCTAATGGCCATCCTCTCTGCTCCGATCCTATTTAGCCGGAGAGTTATCGTCAGTCTAAGCAAATTACGGTCTGAAGAGAGCTCTCTCGTCTTCCAGCCCGAGTCATGGATCTCAGTTTGTGTCTCATCTCAGAGCGTTAGCATATCCAATTCCATGATATTGGTTAAGAGAAAAATAATAAAATAAATGCTTCTCTCTGGAACGTTCATTCATGGTGCTTAAAACTAAGTGAATAGGCGATGGCCCGCTCTCATAAGTAAAAAACTTTAAATAATTTTAACTAATAATTGAAACTTTATTTGTTTATCTATAAAACTCTTTGAATGAAGTATGAAATTTAGCGTCATTTCATCATTGATATTTTCACGTAGAGCAGTTAATTTTAACATGGTTGAAATTCCACTAATTAAGGTTACGTAATAGCTTAAGGATTGATGTATCCCAGACACTCCAATCATAAACCTTCAAGAATGGAGTCAAAAATGGAGAATCAAAATAAATCCCATTAAATAACCTTTACTCTTCGTCGTAAACCTACGACTTCCTGTTCTACAGTATCCTTTAATAACGTTTCACTGATCCCTGCTAAACAGATTCGCTACCTAGGACTATTTCTGGACAAACGTCTCACTTAGAATCCACATACAAGACTAAAACGACAAAATACTGATCGGCGTTTTCGACTACTTCAACATTTGTTTGACAAACGTTCAAACCTTCCAATTAATTACAAAAGACTCAGTTTCATAACTGTAAAAAGGAGCATTGAGGATTTTTCGAAGGATTTTGGATTGTAAGGATTGGATACGAGATGAATTAGATGGTTTAGTAGAGCCCCAAAGTTCAACTCCGTACGTCCAAATAGGTTTAATCTCGGTCATGTATATTAGTCTTTTGTAATTAATTGGGAGCTTTGAACGTTTGTCAATTTAATGTTGAAGTAGTCTTATAACATTATACCAATAGTTCTTCTAACATTATATAGTAACGACGAGTAGTTTCTTGTCGTTTTAATCTTGTTCGTGAGTCACTGTATGTATAATATCGAAGTGAAGTTTGAGAATGTATGTAAATTAGATAAACTTCAAAATTGCCAACCACATTTATATTTTGCTAATAATAAACAATATTTAGGGAGAACATTATAATTTTAAAGCAGGAAAAGGTTTTAACTTTTTAAGTTTATGACTTATTAAAAAAAAAAGTTACAAAATGATTATAAATGAATATTATGATTACTTATTTTCAATAAACAATACAATTTCTGCATGATCATTGTAAACCTCCAAGATTAATAATTTTTATCGTAACTCAAACTAGAGTTTAGAGAGTTTAACTCTAAAACCTTAATTGTTAAAAAAATAATATTAAAATAATTATTAGATTTACCAATGATGAGAATCGATTTTAAAAATTAGAAGACATCCACAAAGATCTTAATATACCTTACGTTTCTGACTTAGCTCAAACCAGATATCAATCCTTTCATAGCAAACTCCACAACCATTCAAATCCATTAGTATCACAACTTGCTTCTCATTCCATTCCAGATAACCCTCCGAGGCGCCTGAAAAGAAGATGGCCTCGGGACCTTCTAATATAGTACGTAATTATATAGAACCTTTATAAGTGCTACCAATGGGTTGTTGATTTAAAAACAAGTGACGTGTCATTTTTATCATTATCATCACATTTACTTGATGTATTATACTTTTATATTGTATATACTGTTGTAAATTTCAATAAATATCTAAAACAAAAATTGATGTACAAGTATGAGTTGTAATCCAGATGGACAAAGGCTATTACAAAACTCTTGCGAAATAGCGAAAAATGGACCGCTTTATCAGTGCTAACTACTAAAGGCCCCTGAGTCATATTTTTACACACAATATCAAAAAATTTCGATCCTTTTTGGTAAAAAAAAAATTTTATTTGGTAGAAATAATTTTATCGATTTCATCTGGTTGTAATATAATTTCTAAACTTGAAAATATATGTGTTGGGAACCTCGATTCTGCCACTTAACGTTATACATTCAAATTATTATTTATAATAAAGTTTACTATTTATATAATGAACTATAAATATAATTGAGTTAAATTTTGGTACAGTTGGTTCTGTAGTTTAACCATTGTAAACTCTTGCTGAATAGTGCCTATTAATCGATTTTCAAACTTCATTGATATCCGGATGTCAACCACATATTTAATTGAATATAAGTAAATTTTATTATCAATTTCAAGCTCTATATAACACCGTAGCTTTGTAACCTCTTATCTAGAATGCCGCTCCCCACCTATCGGTCTATTTTCACACCTAACGGTTATCCATATATTATCGCTTTTTTAATAACAAATAGACTAAAGTCAGTAAATTTGATTATTGCTAAACCTTTCTGAAACTATACGGATGATGTGGTTGAAATTTTGTATGTACAGATTGGTTTAGTTTTCACAAACGAAAAATGGCTTGTCCTTTTATATAATAGTACAGATTACAATAAATAATAATTAGAGATAGGCTGACTTGTTCGAGATTAGTTGGCAAAAATCGCCGACTAGTTGACCATATTCATTGATATTCATCTTTTGTTTTTTTTTCAAAGAGATTAATTATCATATATCAATAATAGAACTTATTAAAGAAAGGTTATTAAAACAAAAAAATAAATTTGATAACTTGTATCATATTAAATAAAAAACTTACGTAACATAATTTTTTTTTTTTTTTTAGTTTTGGTTTTGTGAAATAATAAAAAAAAAAAAATAATTATTCGTTGAAAAGTAATTTAAAACATACGAGTTTAAGTACAATTACGTGTAAGATATTTTTGTGTTATTACAAAGCTAAACAATGTGTAGTCATGCAGAGACGGTAAGTAGTAGTAGTGTTATTTTTTTATCGGATATTAATCTGTTGCGATATTAGTTAACAATAAGTTAAAAGAAAGGACATCATTACTTATTTAACAAAATTAATTTCAAAGATCATTTCTGATGGATTGGTTCGAATACCATAAATGTCTGTTGAAACTTGAATGAACCCGGCGATGAGATAAGACAGATCGATCTGATCAGTATAATCGATTATGGAAGGACACGGTTATTGTCGCTGAGCTTTAAGGAGTGATCGATAAGTACAAGACTTGGCCATTAGCTTATCAATGTTCAATTGTAATGTTCGAGGAGAGGGTGAGGGGGGAGCGTTCTGTTCCAATAATATCTTTGCTTTGTGTAAGGTGGAGTGAGGTGAACTGATCAATTGTTCAAAACATAAGAACTTCTATGGATTTCAATGAAAAAACAAGGAAACACTAAAAGATAACTGAATCAGAGATTAAAATTACATATAAAAGAGTAGAATAATGAGATACATTAATTCCATTGTCGCATTATATTCAAATCAAAATTATCATAAATTCAACAGTCTCAAAAGAGAAAAATTTTAAAAACGAAATAATAAATTTTTAAAAGGCCAACAATGTTAGATCCTGCCAGTTCTTAAAATATTAGTATTGCCATAATATGAGTATCCTGTGAAAAGGATTCACCGGGTAGAGAAAGCGTCCTTTCGAAAAACTAAAAGATTTAATCAATTTTCAAAAGGACGAAAATTAATTAGTTGGGAAGGATATTGCAAGGATGTCCTTTGGCCGTCCATAATGGTCATATCTAAGCATTTTAAAAACTAGTATAGTTCAGTGGCGAATGGTGGGATATCTATCGAACGTCAAAAGTCGTTAGATCTAGGCAGATCACAAAATAGTATCCTTTAGTGTCCTGTGAAAAGGCTTAGGCCAAAGAAAGATTGTCCTTTTAAAAAACCAAAAGATTTTAATCAATTTTCAAAACTACGAAAATTAATTTGTCGGGAAGGAGATGGCCAAGATTATCCATCGTACATAAAATTGTTAGATCCTGGGAGATCTCGAAGCAGTATCCTTTAGCGTCCTTTGAAAAGAATGAAAGTTGAAGAGAGTGTCTTTTAAAACAACGAAGATATCTAATCAATTTTAAAGAAAGACCTGGCAGATTAGAAAATAATATCTTACAGCGGTAGAAAATACTTCACCTATCCTGGAGTCTGGCCATAAACCGCCTAGTGTGCACATCGGCTCTGTGTTTGAATGATATTTATAGTGGTGTAGTGGTGAAAAACGGTCTAAAATTTGTCTAGTGTCTGCTATTCGCGGAGGTCTTTCGAATTCTCGTTTGAGTACAGTAGAATTCGTTGAAAAGAGAACAGTAATTGCAATTAATTTAAGGTGAATATTGAAGAAAAGAGCTGCCGATAAGGAAGAAGACAAGAAGAGGGGATAAGCTGCGCAACATTGGTGCGCACGATATCAATTAGAGGTAGGAAAGCAACTCTTATCAATTAACTAAACCAACATATAACCCTTATCTACTTATAAACTACATCTAAAATGAATGATCCTGAAGATACTCAACAAACTACATTCCTTAAACTCATAGAAAAACTAGACTCAATTTCTATAGACATCAAAGCAATAAAAAAAGAGCAAATAGACTTAAAAGAATCTGTTAATAAGTGTCATGAAGAGATGACGAAAGAAATAAAAGCTCTTAAAACAGAAAATAAACAAATAATGAAAACTCTTAACTTCTTGAAATCTGAAAACACAAAACTAAATACCGAGTTAAAATCGATTAAATCTAGCATGATTGAAAACACTCAGATTATTAAATATAACACAGTAAGAATATGTAATATACCACAAACAGAAAAAGAAGATCTACAAGAAATAGTAAGAAAAATAGGAACCTTAATCAACTATACACTTACAGAAAATCAATTGGAATACTGTTATCGTATTAGACAAATAAATCGTAAATTTCCCCCACCAATTATCTTGAAATTTGCTAGCAATAAAGACAAAGTCAACTTTATTAGACATAGTAAAGTCTTGAAAGAAATAAGAAGCACTCAAATAGATACAAATTTTCCAGATTTACAAATATTTATTTCAGAATCTATGTCACCTGAAAATTACGAAATATTTAAAGAAGCCAAAAAATTAAAAGACAAGGGTCTCTTCAACTATATCTGGTTTCGTAATAATAAAATTCTAATTAGACAAAAAGAAGGTTCACAAGCTATTCAAATCAAATCAAAGGAAGAAATACAATCAATACTATCGGAAAATCAAGAGTACATTGAAGACGAGATATCTGAAGGTGAAGACGGAGGCGACCTTGACACTGACACATCCAACCTAAGCGCAACAACTCAAAACAAAAGAGATAAGAAGAGAAGGCGCAAAGCGGGGACTACACCAAAAATACAGCATTTTTTTCGTGCAAAAATCAAATCAGCAGAATAAAAGTGAGTGTTTACAATCAAAGAAAAACTATGTAGGAAAATTTAAAATTGTTTATTGGAATATAAATGGGTATAATAATATTACATATCTTAATAATCAACAGAAAAAGTGGCTGTTTAATTTTGAAATAATAAATCTTTCCGAGACTTGGTGTACCAATATTCCTGAAATGGAAAATATGATTAAACAAGAATATTCTATTTTATATTCGAAAGCAATAAAAGAAAAGTCAAAGGGTCGAGCGAGTGGTGGACTTTTAACTCTTGTAAAAAAAAATTATAAATACCAGGTTATAAATATTTGCGAATATTGGATTATATTTAGGATTATGTTGAATAATAGTAAAAGTGTCATTATAGGAAATATTTATTTAAAGCCGGGAATAGATATTAAATATATATTAAACAACTTACAAGAAATTATTAATGACTTAAATCTTTGGCATGAGGGCGATATAATTCTCGGTGGGGATCTAAATACTCGCATAAGCAACCTAGATGCCGGAAACAACGATATTTTTTAGGATCTAACCTCTATTTGAATCGAAAATCACAAGATAGAGTAATTAACACCCGTAGTAAAAATATATTAGAATTTTTTGAGGAAAACGACTTGTATATAATTAATGGTAGAACTATATCTGATATAGAAGGTAATTTTACCTATTTAAGCCCTTCAGGATCAAGTGTAATTGACCTAATCCTTACTAACTCATTGGCTATTCATAACATACTTGATATGTTTATTTCAGATCAACTACTTTTATCTGATCATCTCCCGTGCGTCCTAATAACAGATTATATCCAACACAAGCCTAACCAGAGGAAAAGAGTCAACCCAGGTAAACAAATTATTAGATGGAATCCCCTAACCTATCAACTTTTTAAAACAGAATTTACCAATTTAACATTTCCTAAGGAAAATAATATTGATGAAATATATTTACAATTAGAAGAGAAAATGAAAAATGCAATTAATTATACCGGAATAATAGAGACCATAAACCCCCAAAATAATTACAATAATAACAATAACAAGCAACCATGGTATAGTAACCAGTGCTTTGAAGCAAAAAAAAACAATTAAACAAAGCATATAAAAAATTTCATAAAGGACAAACAAATATAACCCGCGAGGAATTTCTTGCTGAAAGAAGAAAATACAGGCAAATTCTAAAAAACTGCAAAGAGACATATTTTAATACTCTCTCTTCAACGACATAAAAAATGCTAAAAACTCAAAAGATTTTTGGGACATAATGAACAAACACAGGAAGGGGAAAATACACATAAAAAATCCGTTAACAGTTGAAGATTGGAATAACTACTTACAAGAACTATACTTACCCACGGATTCATCTGATGGATTTAATACACTCGATGTCCTACATCCACATTTTGATTCTCCTATTTCTACTCATGAGCTGAAAAGAAGCTTCAAGTCATGTAAACCTAATAAAACGCCAGGCTTAGACAATATTCAAAACGAGTTTTGGATCAACATTCCAGAACAAGGGATAAATTATATTTTAAAAATGTTTAATAAAATTTTAGAAATAGAAACACTGCCAAAACCTTGGGGGGAAATTCTGACATATTTGATTCCAAAGACCAAAAACCCAGCTATTCCAGATGACTTTCGTCCCATTTCAATGCTCAAAACCATCACAAAAATATTTACTAATATATTAAACAATAGAATTGGTGATTGGATAGAACTTTGTAACCCACTAGTAGAAACACAAAATGGTTTTCGAAAAGGAAGAGGTTGTGTAGACAGTATTTTCTCACTCTTAGCTTTGATTCAAATTCACATTCAAAAACCTAAACGAAAATTATATGCAATCACAGTAGACCTCAAAAAAGCCTTTGATTCTATCAATCAAGAAATACTTTGGGATAAACTTTATAAATTTGGGTTAAGCCGGAAAATAATAAGAATAATAGGAGATTTATATAAAAAAATCCAATATGAGATATAAAATAAATGAAAATACTACGGACAGCTTCCCAATTATCAAAGGAGTTTTACAAGGGGACCCGATGTCACCAGCCTGCTTTGCTATATATATAAATGATCTAGAAAACTACTTAACATCACAGAACTGTAATCCAGTATCTATAGACGGCAAAAATAATATCAACGCAATCTTATTTGCCGACGACCTAATTCTGTTTTCAGATACCAAACGGGAAACCCAAAAGAAATTAGACGCATTACAAAAATATTGTTTCCATAATAAATTATCAGTAAACCATAAAAAAACAAAAATTATTATTTTCAGTAAAGGAGGAAAAAAAATCAAACAAAGATGTGTTTTTCTACAATAATGAAATAATAGAAGTGGTAAACTCTCATAAATATCTAGGAGTCATTATTTCTAGAACAGGATTATTCCATCTTCAAGCTAAATCTGTCACTACCAGAGCTAAAGCAGCAAATAATAATTTAAGGGCTATATTTTCAAGCCTAAAGAGTTCTCCCTGGGAGGCAAAGATCAGATTGTTTCAAAGCCTAGTAGAATCACAAATATTGTACACCAGTGAGTTATGGGCATTAAGGTATTTAGAGGTAGTAGAAAAAGTACAATCAAACTTCTTAAAATGTTTATTGCATTTACCTTTCAATACTCCAGGACATTACGTAAGACTCGAAACAGGTCAAGTGAAAATAAGTTTAAAAATATTTAAACGTCTTATAAAATGGTGGATTAATATTCTAAACATGCCAGCTAATAGAATCCCCCGTATCTTATACAATAAATTATATGACCTTCATATCGCACATCCTCAAGAAATAAAATATAACTGGATGGGCCAACTAAAAAAAATTTACTACTTATATCAAACAATAGTTATTTATGGGAAAATCAAGATCCTGTCCTAATAAAGAAGAATTTAGGAAAAGCGGTGGGAGAATATAAAAACATGTTGATAGCCGATGATTTAGAAAGGGTAAATAATTCTACCTTTAATCCCTACTATAAGGAAATAAAACCCACACACATTACTGGTGCCAAATACATCCTTTTAAATGCCCCATTTTACAAAATAAGAATAATATCACAACTCAGGCTTGCCTCAGATAAAAAAATTCAGATTTATATAAAAATAACATATACAAAATAGACTCCGAAACCATATGCAACTTATGTAATAAAAATGAAAAAGAAACCTTAAATCATATCCTAATCAACTGCCCTCAATATCAAATATTCAGGCGGATTTTTTTAATTAATAATAAAATAAAAAACGCCTCCCGTAATATAGCCACGATTTTATCAATTAAAGATGAACAAAAAATTAACGAATTATATAATTTCATAACAAATGTCATTAAACTTAGATCATTCCTTTTGAACGAATAATAACATAACACCCAAGAGGATTAGTTACAGTAATAAGATGTAATTTTTTTTTTATTTTAGTTTCGATTTGTTGTTATAATTTAAATTGTTAAATTAGGAAATTATGTTATATCATAAAATATTATTATTTTAAAATTAAGATTTTGTCTTATATATATAAAATCAAATGGATCTATATTTTATTTTCTTGAAAATATGTAACTATACATGTGTATTTTGCTGTATAAATTTAACTAAATTGGCCAAGCTCTATTGTAACAAGCGTAACGCTTATTCAATAAATAATTTCATTCATTCATTCATTCATTCATTCATACTTCACCTATCCTTAGATCGGTAGTGTATCCTGCAGGTGGAAAATAATCTGAAATTAGATATTTATAAATCACAGTAAATAATACAATCGATTAAATCCAAGCCTAAATGTTTGTTTTAATAACCACATAATTTGAATTTAAAATAACCTGTCGTTTTTATATTTGGCGTTGTTCTTATTGATTTTAGTGTTTTTACTGTTTAACGAAATCCATACATTATTGAAATAAAAAAAAAAAATCTAAAATTCCATTGCTTGTTATTAACAGGGAAAACATAGATGTGTCTAATCCTTAATGCCTCACATAATAATAAATAATATTAATATGAATATAAACCAAGTATGGATTAAGGTAAAAACCAGGAAAATCTCGAGAATTATGGGTGTTGCAATACTTTTGACGGTGATTTTATTCCAATGAATAGGTAAAAAAAGATAATTAGAAACTCTCTCTCTCTCTCTCTCTCTCTCTCTCTCTCTCTCTCTCTCTCTCTCTCTCTCTCTCTCTCTCTCTCTCTCTCTCTCTCTCTCTCTCTCTCTCTCTTCTTTCTCTTTGAAAAAAAAAAGAAATCAGTTGTTTTCGTGCTTAGTTGGATTGAAATAGTTTCTAAACGTTAAATTAAATCAAAGGGAATAAAGACAAAAAGTAACTAATGGAGTTGTTGAAAACAAGCAATCCCCTGGCAATAAATTCAAATCGGTGAGTTTGTTCCAGTGGAAGCCATAATGGTTTTCAATTCCATACTGTCCAGCCCTGCAGCCCTGTCCTTCGCAAGATTGAATTGGAATCAGTTCTCTTGTAGCTTCTGTTATCTCTATCTCTCTCACGGATTAGTATCCATTAATACAATGCCTCTGTGATTTTAAATGGAAAATCGATTTTTTTTCTCTCACAATTATATATTTGTTTTTAATATTTGTAAGCCTTTCTAAAGGAAAATTGTATGTATTTCGTTTTTTTTGTTTGTTTTTTTTACCTCCAGGCACCCTTCAAACAAAAATACTTAAATGTACCAACAGACCTTCCGGTGAGTCCGATGCCGATTTTGATCAAATTTCCCTCGATGATTATACATCGAAAAAAAAATCGATACAATGGGGACTCGCAGCTGATAAAACAAAAAAAAATTAAGGCTCCATTGTGCCTGTCTACTAAATAAAGCATAACATGGAAAATGTGTCAAAGAAGCTCCTAGACTGTCAAATAAGGATTCACATGGCTTTTTTTATTCAATCGAATATAGCTCCTAAACGGTAGGTCCTATCCACAAATGTTATAGAACAAAAAACATTCTCTATTTAATTTCTAATCAGGTAACTGTGGGCGAAGGTTCGATTCAAGTAGCTCCAACAGAGCTAGAGCGTATCGAAAAAAACTCTACGCTTATAAACAGGGGTTTTAAACGTGACGTTTTTCATTCAAAGCAATATGGCTCCTAAACGGTAGATTCTAGCGACAAATGTTATATGACAAAAAACATTCTCCATTTAAGAAATACACTTATATTGGCAAAAACTCCTCTTTATTATACTTCAATCCAATAACATGTTTCGGGACTTTAGTCCCATCATCAGACTGAAAACAGTATATCATATGATTACTTACACAACTATTCCATTAAAATCTCAATCAATACACTCAAAGATTATTTTGCCCTTAACATATCATTATCAATTTTACCTTTAATAGTATTCCTTCATGGTGTTATTACACCGTGTCTGTCCTTTCACATATCTAAAATAACAATACTTCTACCTAATGGGTACAAGGGTCAATCCTAAACAATTGTTTATAGTCCATAGTTGGTCAATCTAATGTTAATTTATTAATTATTCCTGCATACACTGCTCCTATTTTATCTGTGTCTGTTTTGTAGTTAACAGTATTATTAATTGTTTTATTGATGTAGATTGCCTCTTTTATTTTTCTACTATGTGTTTGGCTTTCATGTTGAAGTATTTTTACTTTTTCAAAATTAAATCTGTGGTTTAGTTTCTGTGCATGTTCTGCTAAGGCTGTTTTATTATTGTTAGATTTACTAATTTTTTTCGTGTCATATTTATGTTGATTTATTCTTTTATATAGATTTTGCTTGGTTTCATATAGTGTTTCATATATATAGTGTTTATTGCAATCTAAACAATCAATTCTGTATATGATGTCTTTTTTATTCAAATGTTCTATTTCGTTTTTAGTTATTATATTTTTTATTTTATTTGTGTTGTATAATGCTGCATCGATTTTAAAATTTTCATTTTTTTATTTCTCAATTACTTTTTGTGTTAATTCTGGTATATATTTTATTTTTTTATATTTTTTAATATATGTTGTATTGTTTATACCATTTGTTAATTGATCACTATTTTTAACACTTTGTTCTATTTCTTCAATATTATTTTCATTATTTAATATATTATTATAATATTCTGTTATTTTCATTTGCTTTATTATTCTCGTGTTTTTATTATTTTCTGTGTTTGGTTTCTGTTTATTATCATCCTTTATATCATTTTTGAATGTTTGTTTTCTATTATTTACGTTTGTTTGATTATTTATTACAATATGTACATTTTTATACCACATTTTATTTATTATTTTAGTGGGCACCATACTGTCTATTAAATCTTTAAATATTTCCTTTTTTATTTCATTAAAGTAAATTCCATCTGTTAATTTTATTGCTGTTTTTATGTAGTTTTCTTTGGTATTTAGTTTTTGGTGGAGGGGGTGGTGGCTATAAAAATTCTCCATTTAATTTCTAATAAGTTAATTATGGAAGAAGTATCAATTCAAACACCAACAGGACCAGAGCGTGTAAAAAAATCTCCTACGCTTAAAAACCGGGGTTGAAAAACATTTCAAACGTGACTTTTATTATTCAAACGAATATGGCTCCTGAACGGTAGGTCCTAGCGACAAATGTTATTTTACAAAAAATATTCTTCATTGAATATTTTACAAGAAGAATATCTTCGAGTTTTTGATCCGAGCAACACTGAGCTAGAACGTGTCAAAAAACTCCTATACTTAAAAATAGTCGGGGTCACCTGTGGTGTAGTGGTTAGCATAGCAACCTACTAAACCCAAGATCGCGGGTTCGCAGCCCGCCAGATGACCTTTTAAAGGGAGTAAAAAATCCTTAGCTATGCCGTCCTTCGGAAGGGACGTAAAATGGGGGTCCCGAGCCTGTGCGATGTCAGGTACTCGTTAAAGATCCCTATCCTAATTATACCTAGATAGGCATAATTTAGGACTCCCACCGTAGCATCGTCCGATTAGCCATAGCATCATAAAGTGACGTTCAACGAAATAAAAAAACCAACTTAAAAATAAAGATTTTATACGTTTATTTGGTATTAGGAGAAGCAGAGTCAAAAGGGCCTAATTCATTAAAACCTGCTATTATAGTCAAGATATTTATAAAAAAATTAGTATTACAAGAGTTGAGCTTTGAACTCCTACCCGCCTAATATCAAACTATCAAACTACATGTAACTCCCTCGCGTTCCCCAAAAACGTATCGCTTTTGACCAACTAGGTCACCGGTAAAACATGTTATATGTTAAAAAAAAAAAAATCAACTTTCTTGTTAATAAATAGAATCGTAGGAGATTAGACTGATTTCACAACCTAGGCATATATTCTATGTACAAAGCACTACAGATATGATATATAAATCAATTTTTTATTCCAGGATTTTTATCCCCTATGAATAAAAAATTATGATACTAAGCCTGGGTTTGATAATTTAAAATAATAAATAATAGACAAATAAATAAAGGCTTTGCGAACCCGAAGGTTCGATGCCGACACCACCAACCGTTGACCACACACCTCTCTCCAATCCACTTTCCTAAGACCCAAACCCCCAAGATCGGCCCTGACGCAATCCTCCCACCTACGTCTTGTTCTACTCCTCGGTAGGATTGGGCGAAAGTCGATAGTTAGCACTATCGATAGGGCGATACTATCGGTTGAGAAGTATCGATTGCTATCGATAGTTTTTCGATAATTGTTTCCTTTTTTTCCGAAGCTATTCAATAAAGAATTTCAACTAATTTAATTAAATTAAATTGTCTACTTACTATTTAAACTTTACAGGATTATAAATTATAAGATTATATCATAAAGAAAAGAGAAAAAAAACTAATTTATTTGAATTAAAAAAAAAAAAATACAATTTACATGGTTACAATAACAATGAACAAATCAAATCTTCAGAAAAGAAAAAAAAACGAAATAGTTAATTTCAAGAGTCAAGTGTGCTCCTTGAGCAACATATATCCCTAAAGAAAATCTAGCATTCTTTGCTTTCCTTTGGCTTAATCTTTGAGAGAACCCTTGAGCTGTAGGAATTCCGAATACAATTTTAAAAGAACTCGACACTGGACATAGACAGATCAGCATGACTCCGAGAGTTTCAGAACTTGAGGAAAAAAAAGATCTATCGATATTCGACACTATCGATAGTGTCCATCGATATTCGACACTATCGATAGTGTCCATCGATATTCGACACTATCGATAGTGGCCATCAATAGGCATGACCTATCGATATATCGATAGTAACTATCGATTATCGCCCAACCCTACCCCTCGGTCGTATACCCGACGGCCCAAAACTGATTACTTTTTTCGGATTTCAGTCTTTACTATACCCAAAGACTTTACATGCCTATTTTAAGCGTCGCGCTGCTATTACCTGAACTATATTTACCTGATATAACTCCCGCAGTTCTGCATTGTGAAGCCTTTTTAAATTCTTCGGTTTCTTCATCCTTTTTTAAGCCAAATATTCTACGCAGTACATTTAATTTAAAATAATAATCTTCAATAAATTGTACTTATAAAAACAAACAAAGAATAATACATTAATCAGGAAAAAAAAAATCCTTATAAAATTTAATATAAATGATATTTAAAAAAGTATATTGGAGAGGGGTTTCAGATATTGACTTTTTTTTTTGTTCGGTGATTGGAAGACGATTTTTTTGTCCATACATATAATCAATATGTTAACTTAATTCTGTTTAAAACGTGAACTCTGTTATTTATATATATATATATAAAAACAAATTTTGCCTGACTGGGAAAAATAATTTATCGTGAATGAGTGTATCTACAATCTACTGATTTTATATAAACTGCTTTTGATGAGGAAACGTTCTTCAAATTTTCACAAATATGCCCCAACACTTTATAATTTAAAATTATAGCTCTTTAACGGTTGGTCCTTGCGACAAATGTTATATAACAAAATATTTTCTCCATTAAATATTTGACTGGTTAACTGTCGTCAAATTTTAGATTTAAGCAACACCGACAGAGCAACAGCGTATCAAAATGTTGAAACTTTTTTTTTTTTTGGTTTTTTAACACATTTTTTAGGGTGAAAAAAAGTTACATAAGAATACTATAATAACCCCCCCCCCCACCTAAAAGATATATCTATGTCAAACATTGGTGAAACAAGTTGTATTATTGTTTTTAACCTTTAAGAAAGCTCTGTTATAATTTGGAGGGAAGTGGTCCTACTAGCAATCGGTTTACTAATGTCTCTTCACTTGTTTGTTTCCTTTTCCATCTTCGTCACCACTTGTTCAGCTAAATTCGTCTTTTGTTTCAGTGGTGTTTAATTGAGAAACTGAAACAATTTATGAATTCATTAAACTAAAAAGGTAATAGAGAGAAACCTTGAACTACTTTCGAGGTTTATTTAAATGATTGAGTCAACACGGAAACCGACTTTTTTCAGAAGAAATTAGAAATAGATATAAATTGTGATGTTCAATAATAAAATAGAAAACTAACCTATATATTGTCCTTAATATCTCTCTAAATTTTATCTTCACAGCAAAATAATAGAACAACGTTCAATAACAGGGAAAACACTTCAATAACAGCAAAATTAGTGAAATTTCCTGTTTGGACTACAATTTTAAAAAAAAGAATAAACATTGCCCTAGTTAGCTTTTTATCACGAAATAGACTCTCTTCCTTATGGAAATGCTCTGACGAAAAATCTAATATAAAGTTTGATCTATTTAAATTTGTGTTAAATGTGCTCTTTTAACTATATTAAATATAAATTTGTTCCTTTGCTTACTAGCCGTTAAATCCTGCTTTAGATATTTTACTTCAATGTAGACTATCGCTTGATTTTGTTAGACAATAAAAATGCGTGTGGCGTGTTAACGCAAAGTGGTGGTTACATGTTATAAGCTGGCATGGTAATAGGAGAAGTTTGAATATTATTAATCACTTATTATTTTATCATAATTATATTTAAAAACTATCTCAAACTTCCCGTTGAATATCCTTCCGCCATTTTAAAATAGTTAAATCCTAAAATATTTCAAAATAGTATCCTTAAGAACAAAAACTAAACGAACAACCATGGCAGAATCTCCTTCGGATAACTTAAAAACCGTTTAATCCTGGAATATTTCAAAATAGTATCCTTAAGGGCGAAAACTAATTGGTGGAGAAGGAGAGTTGCCTAGGATTTCCTTCGGCCGCCAAAAATCGTCAGATCCTGGCAGTACTGAAAAAAAAAAAAATCCTTTTAGGCGGAATAGAATAGAATGTCTTTAAGTGCTGCCAAGTAAACGAAGATAATCCTCTAGTCAATGTATTATTAATAATGGTTATTAAAGTTGTTTTTTATCAATGATTAGTTTAGTTCGTGTTATATTTTCTATAAGTAAATACATTTAAAATTCTTGTCAAAACAATATTTCCGTTAATTTTATTTTCACGAGATCAAACATGATCGATTTTGGAGAGCGGCCCAAACCGAGCGTAACATCAATGTTGTTTGGGGTGAAGGAAGCATCAGTATTGACTGAGTGTAGGGATGTATATTGATAGAGTGTAGGGAATTTTCCAAAACATTTTTCTTTGAGATTTTGATCTCGAAGAGAAGGAATGTCAGGGTAGAACTTCTTTTGTTTATCCCGACCATCCGAGGTCTTTGGTAGAAGAAAACCATCGCAAAAATAATTGAGACATTGTGATGGAATTTAGTTTTGAGTACATAAACCACAGAAAATTATATTTATTTATTTCTGTCACATACAAAAACCTGGATTATTTTTTAACCAATTATATATACTCACTCTTAACACCGCACTTATAAGATCCTTACAATACATGAGACCGTTTCATGTGGGCTTTAGAAAACATTTCCTACACAGCTTTAATGTTTGCGGATGATTTATTGGTATTGGGTCGAAGTCTTATATCCAATACAACTTCCATATTCTTCAAGAACAACTAAAGAAAATTAACATGTTGGGGTATAAGACCATGCTAATAGGGGTAGGGAGAAAAACCGATCGGGCAGATCGATGTAATATTAGAATAGGAGATATTGTAAACTCGCACTGATAAATGGAAAAATAGTGAGATGATTAATGTGACAGGAGATTCCCCACTTCTTAGAAAAAATGTTTCCTGCTAAGGAAATAAATCATAAAGGAAAAAAAAGATAGTTTAGAGGAGCATGTTCCTTCCTACATGGACTTATGTCAACAAGGCATGAAACGTTAATACTAGGCATAAAAGCCAGACGAGGGCTATGGAGAAGAGATACCTCAGAAAGGATGAAGAGAAGGCAAGTAGAGACAGAGTGAAGAAAATGGCGGTCAGAAGGGGACTCAGTATAAGACCTGCCGAGGAAACCATAGAAGAAATCGCATGAGGTGGTACGTACGTTTCTCTTGAATGACGGAAATTCGCGTAGGAAAGAGCGCTGTCGCTGGTGTAGCAAAAGGAACCTGAGGAATAACTAAGAAGACTTTTTAAAAAGGATTAAGAGAGGCATTTGAGGTGCGAGAAATTAAGTAGAGAAGGAGAAACCAGATAGCACAGATTGGTGTTTTTTGTTTTTGGATCACACTCTATCAAATGGTGCTGCTCTGCGACGTGGCAGAAGAGAAAACAAGAAGAAGAATGAATGATCCATATCGAATGAATGATTAAATGAACATTTTATTTATATATAAAGTTATGTATATACAGATAACAATTATCTTAGATAACAAGATTTCTTTTAAGTAAATTAGTTTAACACAGAATACAATTAGTTTTTCAGGATTATTGAGTTATTTGAGTTTTCTATATTCGAAGACTATTTTCAAATGTTAAAAATTGATCATAAGTTCTTAAAACATAAGAAATGTTCAAAACAGTAGTACTCAGATCGTATAAATAAAATTTTTAATAATATAAGAGTAGAAATTATATATGTTGATACTCACTAATATATTGAAAAGCTGGGGAGAGAACGCGGAAGGACCATGAACCAGATGGAACGGATGGCTATGGATCGAGAGAAAACAGAAGAAGATACTAACTTGAAGAGGCTAAATGAAAGTGCTTTCTAAAGACATCACTGAAGCTGACTAATTTTGAGGAAAGAAATTATTAGCTAAGTAAATACATTTTAGATTTATTTTCTGGTGTAAAAATGGAGAATCAAAATAATTCCAAACAAATCACACCAAATAACATTTACCCTACGTCGTAAACCTATGACTTCCTGTCCTACAGTATCCTGTAATGATATTCCACTAAACCCTGTTGAACAGATCCGCTACCTAGGACTCCACTTGGACAAACTACTTCAAAATTTACTAGTCAAACGTTTAAAGCTCCTAATTAATTACAAAAGACTCATTTACATGACTGTGATTAGACCTATTTGGACGTACGGAATTGAGCTTTGGGGCTCTACTAAACCATCCAATTCATCTCGTATCCAATCCTTACAATCCAAAATCCTTTGAAAAATCCTTAATGTTCCTTACTTTGTGACCAATAAACTCATCCATAAAGATCTTAGTATTCCATATGTTTCTGATTTAGCCCAAACCAGATACCTATCCTTCCATAGTAAGCTCTATAAGCCCTCCAATCCACTAGTCTCCCAACTTGCTTCCTCCTCCATTCCTAATAATCCTCCGAGGCGTCTGAAAAGAAGATGGCCTAGAGACCTTCTTGTGAAGATTTTATTGAAGTGCTACTAGTGAGTATTTCTTCACAAGTTAATTACATGCCATTGTATTCACTGTCAACACATTTACTTGTTGTATATTATATTGTACAGTTGTAAATATCCAAAAATAAAAAAATAAAAAAAAGATTTATTTTCAGTAAAAACAAAAAACCGACGTCATAAGGAAAACTGGACGGAATTCATAAATAAATGTAGGGATCAAATGAACTTACCTAACTACCGAACTTCCTGTTCTAAGTTATCATTTAATATTGGAACACAAATCCCAATTAGGAATATCCACTACCTAGAACTTTATTTGCACCTCTCATATGGAATCCTCATAACATGAACCGATTATAAATTGACGTTTACAGGATATTCAAGTTTAACTCGACAAAGGATTTAAATTTCTAATTAATTACAGAATACTCATTTACTGCGTCATAACTTCACCAGTTTGCGGAAACAGATTTGAGCTTTAATTAAAGCCACAAGATTTTCAGAACATCAAAATGGTGTGCATAACGTAGATCGTGTTAGAAGTAAAGGACGTTTCAGGTAGTCTAGAAAATTATTTTGCAAATCATTAGCAGTATGATGTGCTTACATCTTTGTGCAAAGTTAAACTTAAACTATTGTTTTTTTACCTGAACCGTTTCTATTGAAGCTAGGATAATATAAATTATTCATTACGGAAAAATAAAAATAAAAATTAAAGCCCCCTTAATCCTGTCGGCTGAAGAAAGAATAACACGGAACATGTTTTAGCGGTTGTCATCTTGACCGTCGATACTCAATTTTTTTTTTTCCGCTTAGCTGTGATTCATTTGCCTGTTGGAGATAAATTTTCAAATTAAACATCTTAATCCGCCTGACCGCCTATGCCCTTATGTTCTTTATTTCTTTTCGCTTACCTATATGATTGTATTACTTATTTTAAAAGAGAGTAATTTTTCGGTCAAATACAGTGAAAAGAAGCTCAATCTTTAGTGAGCTACTTTTATTTAAGTATAACAAGAGTTGAGCTCTTAACTGTTCATACTCTCCTAATAACAAACTATCAAACAACACGTAACGGCCTTTTAGATGCCATCCCATGTTGTCTCCTTAGGTAAGTATAAACATGTTTTATTTCTTGTCTTAAATTTTCATAAGATTTAATATATATAATCTGTGTACCTCGAGTGTTCTTTTTTTGTATGTTTTTAAAAATAGCTATCAGTATTTAACATTTTAAACTAGATGATATTTACTAGACAAACGTTCAAAGCTCTAAATCAATTACAAAAGACTCATTTACATGACAGTGATTAGACCTATTTGGACGTACGGAGGTGAGCTCTGTGGCTCCACTAAACCATACAATTCATCTTTAATCTAATCCTTACAATCCAAAATCCTTCAAAAATAATTCTCCGAGGTGTCTGAACAGAAGATGGCCTAGAGATCTTCTAGTGTAGAATTTTTATTGAAGTGCTACTGATGAGTAGTTCTTTTCAAGTTTTGACATGTTATTGTAATCGTTGTCAACACATCTACTTAATTTATATATTTTCGAGGCGTCTGAAAAGAAGATGACCTAGAGATCTTCTAGTGTAGAATTTTTAAAAAAAGAAGCTACTGGATGAGTAGTTTTTTTTTTTTTTTTTTTGCCATTGTTGCATTAACACACATTTATTGATTGTATATATTTTGTTCTTGAGGCAGATTGTAAATATCAATAAATGAAATATTCTTAAGAAAAAAAAAAAAAAAAAAAAAGTCCAGCTTTTTTTTTTTTTTTTTTTTTTTTTTTTTTTTTTTTTTAAGAGATATTAAAATCTGCCTCAAGAAGGGCAATATATATACAATAAAAAAAAAGTAAAATGAAAATAAAAAACCAAGTAATCACATAATACATAAAATAACAAATAAAGTGTAATAGAAAATAAATAAATAAAGAACCTCAAACTACACTATAAATAGAGTGAAATAATAATAATAAAAATAAATTGCAATAAATAAAAATAAAATAATATAAAAGAACAAATATTGCTAGTGAAAACAAATATAGCATTAAATTAAAAGTTAAAAATACAACCATACTTATTCACAATATGCACACATCATAGGAATCTCCTAATGAGACAAGCTAAATCCAAGAAATCCCAGCGATGCTCTCTCAGCTGCGTCTCTGGTGTATGAACCAGTGAAGGTTGAGTCAGAGCGCTATACTAGATGTGAAGTTAAAAAAAAAAAAAAAATCCCATAGAAGTGGCAAATGATTCATCAATCCTCAAGCACACCTCAGGAGATTCATAATTCCTCACATTTACTATCTGTACTTTTGTTTTACCCAGTTTTATGATTTATTATGTAGAAAGAAGAAAATACTTTGATCAGAAGATATGAATTACGAATAGCGATCATTATAACAGATAAAGACTTCTTTCTACCTTTGGACTATAGAGAGCGCTATTTATAGAGAACTTAGCGCAGGAGTGGGCCCGGGCCACGAGGAAATACCCTGGTACTGGAACCTCGTTACTGAACGACCCCCTCAACACAGATCATAAACCGTTCTGTCTTAATTAAACTCCATAGCCTCATCTTCTGTCCCTTTCAGATAAATCCCAGAACACGAGCACTAGCTGGCACGAGTATAATTGAAGTCTGCCTAGTTAGAGCAGTCTGTCTAGCTTTCCAATAATATCGTCTCTGTCCTCCACACCTTTCAGGGTCGATGCTCATTGAAATAAACTGCAGGTTAAGGGTTTGTGACCATCCTGAGCCAGAATGAGTAAATTTAAATGTTTGATACCTCTTTAATATCTGTCCCTATATATATATATATATATATATATATATATATATATATATATATATATATATATATATATGTTTAATAAGGTTCTTGAGGTTCAGTCATAAAATAAAAAATCAACTATTTTGGCGACGTTTCGAGACTATATTGTTCTCATAATCATGCCCTTCAGTGAAAAAAACAGGTTACAATAAAATTATATAAGTTATACAAGTTATTTCAAAACATAAAGTTAGCTACAGTACAGGTAGGTATATAACAACATGTGTAGGGTAATACAAATATATATAATTACAGAATATAGAGGAGTATGAAGCTACTTACAATGTTACTGGTGGATATGGATAGACTAATAATTCTAGTACACAACTAACCTAGGGGAGTGAGTTTAAACAGACAGTTAACAAGGGTTAGTTATTTTATGACTGAACCTCAAGAACCTTACTAAACATTTAATATTTACAGTCAAGAAATTTATCCATGTATATATGTTTAATAACGTTCTTGAGGTTCAGACAATAAATAAAAACAACTATTTTGGCCATGTTGCGAGACTATATTGTCCTCATAATCATAATTCTATTGTGGACGTATTTTTGAATGTAACAGTTAGTTTTATGGTGTTTATTTGTGAGTGTTTTATCGAGTCTTTCTGATAGTGTTTGTATGTAAAGAATAATACTAAAGAAATGATAATCATTGATAAATGTTATTTAATGTTTATTATTTTATTCATTTACTAAATTTTCCCCCCCTTATATTTGTAAATCGTATTTATCTTACTTTTTTTTTTTTTTTGAATGAGATTAATAATATTTGTTTAGAACTATCTAGGCGGTACAATTAAATTCAAGTGCATGGACAATAATAACCAACAGCAGTTTTTATAAAAAAATAAAACAACAAACTACAGACAAATTTAAAAATCGCGCAGTAAACAAAAAATTAGACGTCCTAAATCTCGACACCTTGTTATTCCAATTTATTATAATATTAATATACTTCATACAAATCATTTATCCATATATATATTACAAGGGAATACGGAAATTCCTTCTACCTGTACCTGGATTCCGCCAGTTTTGGAAATACCAACCCTCACAACCATTACCTTTCTTCCCTAATTCCCAGGCCAGTTGTGTACTAGAATTGTTACTATTCAGTATCAGATAGGAATAGCATATCGACCAGTAACATTGTAAGTAGTTTTATATTCTTCCATATTTTGTAATTATATGTAGTTAATTATCCTAACGCATGTTTCTATATATTTATATTTTGTCTAACTTTGAAGAAAACTTGTAAGGTTTTATTTATTGACTGAACCTCAAAAACCGCATTCAACATTTTATATCATTGCGATTGTTCCCCTTCAGGAGAGCGATTGAACGTAAACTCATGATTTCACTTTCCTTATGCTCTTTCTCTTCATCTTCCAAATATTCTCCATCCTCACGGAATGCTTTTTATTCCGTTCATCTGTCCACTTTTTCCCAGGCTGTCGCGATATTTGTTGTTCAAACTTTGCATTTCTTATTTTGTTACGGCACTCGGTGCGGTCTTCGAAATTTTCTATGTTGCTCTGATGTTGGTCCCTTTGCACCTCTTTCTGCCAATTTGTGCAGCATTTGCTTTATATATCTATATATTTTTTTAATTTACTTAACCAACATATGTAAATATAGAGCAGGAAGTACAGGTCATCCTAAATAGGGAAGGTGAAACATTCATTCCTTGGGTCCACGAAATAAACTTTAATCTACCCAAGTGGGATTCGGACCCCACTACCTTCCGTAACTTCAGTACGAGTGCCAACTGGCTCGACCCTGTATCCGAATACATTGTAAGAATGGACACACCATAATTTCTATTAGCTATTGAATTTTACTGATTCGCACTATAATATTTGACATTATATTCAGAAATATTCGAATACCCCAGTTATTTTACCAAATTTCAGTAAGTTACATGTTTTCCACTCGGTATTTCAAGGACAGAAACTTCTTATAAAGTCTTAATCCCTGAGAAACCATTAATTAATTTAAATTATTACTCTGTTCGTTCCATTATCACCATTGTGATCATTCATTCATTCATTTAAGATTTAATAGCGCTCTAAGTTGAGTAACGCTCACTTACCAATCACTCATTCTTGTTTATCTGGAACGAGATAGGACTCAATGCCCGCCATTAATATCTATTCTCCCCTCCCCACCTCCTCATCCTCTCTGTCGGCTGTTTAATAGCCAACTGTATCTCTACTGGCGGGTACAAATTATCATTATTTCTTTTCACCGCTCCCCCCCCCCCATCCACATTTATAATAAATAAACATATAAAAAAAATATAGAATGAGTTGAATTGTTTCTAACAGCTGTTGATACAACGTAAATATATTCCATAATGTAGAAAGACCACATTTTCATTAAACATATTCAGAATTTATTTTTTTTAATTCAGAATTTTATAAACTCGTGACCTAAAGAATAGCTTGATCTTCAACTTACTTAGAAAAGCTACAATGACTTTAATTTAGGAAATAATTTTATATTTCAAACGGTAGGTCATAGAGGCAACTGTTATATCACAAAAAAAAAAAAAAAAAAAAAAAAAAAAAAAAAAAAAATTTCTGGAAACTGTCGGCACATTTTCAATCTGAGCAACACCAACAGATTTAGAGCGAGTCATAAAAGCGCCTGCAGTTAAAACATGTTGGCAATACGTGACTTTTTAAAATTAAAATAAACAATAAATAGCTCCTAAGTGGTAGGTCTTAGTGACAAATATATATATATATATATATATATATATATATATATATATATATATATATATATATATTATTATTATTATTATTATTATTATTATTATTATCGCTACATCCCTGTTGAGAGAGCTTTGGAACTTGACATCTATGATGGTTACTTTTCCCTATTTTTCCTTCGTTCTTCCCAAATTCTCTTCATTAATTTACTATGGACTTACGTGGAACCCTCATACCCGACTCAAAAGGCAGGAACTCAACAGACGCTTTAGCCAACTGTATAGAATATTAAACAGGACATCTCATCTTTCCGTTGAAAACAAACTTCTCATATACAAAACCATTATTAAACCTATTTGGACTTACTGGCACAGCTAAAAAGTCGAATATCAAACGCATTCAATCCTTCCAATCCAAAGTCCTCCGAACTATAGTAAATGCTCCTTACTATGTATCCAATAAAACCCTCCACAACGATCTCAACATACCAAACGTCCTCGACCTCATACCTCTAAATTTTTAAAATTCCATCGCAACCTTTCTTTCCATCCTAACCCTCTGGCTCAATCACTATCCAGATCAACACATCCTGATAACCCCCCTCGCAGATTAAAACGGCAATTGCCCCGAGATCTATTGTAAATATGTTGGAGTTCTGGCACTGGCCAGCTTCTCCACTCATGTCCTGAGTGACTGTACATTGCGCTCTCACTCAGCCTCCACTGGGTTTTCTTTAACTCCAGTGACGCAGCTGGGAGAGAAGAGCTGGGACCTCTCTGCGCCGGGCTTGTCCTTCCATGAGTGGAGAGGCAGGTTCGGTTGGGAGATCCCTAGGATGAGTGTGTCTTGTAAATAAAGTATGAATGTAGTTTTAACTTTTAATTTAATTTAGCTTTATTTTTTATTTTTACTTTTATTCAATTTATTTTCATTTTATTTTATTATTATTATTTTGTCTTATGTGTAAATATATATATATATTTTTTTTATATTCATATATTTAACTTGTATGTATATTCTATATTGCATATTGTTTATATATATATAGCATATATATTATTATATATATATATATATATATATGTAATTTTTCTTGATATAAATCAATATTATAAATATATTTTTTATTTTTGAAGAGAAAAGATTTGACCCGGTCGGGATTCGAACCCAAGTTTCCACCTCTCTAGCGTGGCGCCTTATCCAACTTCAGTTGCCCTTCTTCAGTGATCCATAACCCCCGGGCACTCGCAAATCGCGATGTGATTCCGGGGATGAATGTTCGGGGAAGAGAGAAGATTTGCCTGGTTTCGGATACGACCCCGGTGGCCTAGTTGGATAAGGCGCCACGCTAGAGAGGTGGAAACTTGGGTTCGAATCCCGACCGGGTCAATCTTTTCTGAAGTATCAATATACTTATTGCCCATGTTATATATATTTGTGGCATATTATATAATATATTATATATATCAATAACCATAATTCTTGATTATTAAAAAAAAATAAAAAGAGAAAAGATTTGACCCCGGTGGGATTCGAACTTTCCACCTCTTAGCGTGCGCCTTATCCACTAGTCCAGCTCGTATCCGAACCAGGGAAATCTTCTTCTTCACTGATCCGTACCCCCGTGGCACTCTGCAATTGGATGTGACATTCAAATTTTATTTTTGCTATATATATATACATGAGAAAACCTTGTTATATTAAAAAAAAACTACATTTGTGTGTTTTATTATTATTGTTATATTTATTATATATGTTACATTGAAATCTAGCCTGATTATCTATTATGACTCGTGTTATAAGGAAAGAGCTTTAAACGGCTAATATCACCAAATCTATAAGCAATTATCTTTTAATATTGATTATATTAACTCAAATTTACCTATATAGGTATAGGCGATATAGGTAAATATAGGCGTCATAATGAAAATTAGATGCGCACTTCTAAACCTGAACTACAGACCATTCATCCAGGGACAGAATTACATTTGTTCTATCTGTAATATTGGAGAAAATGAAGATGTATTTCATTATTTAGGACGTTGTAAAGTCTTGGTGGGAATGAGAAAAAAATATTTTGGTGCAGTTACTGAAATCGATATGGTCAAATACCTAAATGTTGAAGACTGGGCAGTTCTAGTGAGTTACTTGAAAGAAGCCTATATCTACCGTTCCTTTCTTATTCAAAATTTTAATTATTAACGACCTAATAAATGTTATATATTATAAAGTGATTGATAATATACTCGTATGTTATAAACCGATAAAAATTATATTAATTAGATATTATTGAATAGTTTAATTAATGGGTGGATATAAGTATATACTCGTATTATTATTTGAGATATAATTAAGATATTATCATAGGATATATGGTAATTATGATATTATTGTATAAGACATAATTAATGATTAATAATAGATTATATAATATGTAATTAGATTGTATTGTTTGAGAATAAATTAATAAATATTTACATATTTAAAAATAAATAAACAATAACAATTTAAAATCATTTTGAAATTAAAAGCGCGCCTGACAGACAGCCGTAGCTATGTCAGTAATATTACTTAAAACACTTTTGTAAATGGTGTAGTGGTTAGCATAGCAACCTACTAAACCCAAGATCGCGGGTTCGCAGCCCGGCAGATGACCTTAGGATTTTTTAAAGGGAGTAAAAAATCCTAGCTATGCCGTCCTTCGGAAGGGACGTAAAATGGGGGTCCCGAGCCTGTGCGATGTCAGGTACTCGTTAAAAATCCCTATCCTAATTATACCTGGATAGGCAAAATTTAGGACTCCCACCGTAGCATCGTCCGATTAGCCATAGCAGCATAAAGTGACGTTCAACGAAATAAACAATAAACTTTTGTAAATAACATAAAATTCTGTAAATATTATTAATAAAAGTATTTTCTATCTATCTATCTATATGTTATATTCTAAATGTGGCTGCATTAAATTTAATACTATTTAAGTAGAAAAAAATAAGCTCTGTATTTTAAACGGGGCCAAAGGCACCGGCTTTCAAAATTTCAGAATTTTATCAAAATGTGGCAGATATTGTGTTAGTTTTTTTGTTCTGTACGCCCTTACTAACGACGTATACTTCATCATGAGCGAATTTATCTATATATATATATATATATATATATATATATATATATATATATATATATATATATATAATTTATTTATTTAGCTTTTTTACATGTTTCGAGATGTTATTACCATCCTCAGGTTTATAAAATTGTACTAGCACATTAATATATCTTAAATACCACTTAGTTAACTGTACATAATTCATTAATTACCTGATTTGCAGTGGTTTATGCACATTGTCCTCCATCATAATATAAGTCCATATTAACTCTTAGTCTACTGAACAATGCTCAACTGTCGTTTACCTAATGGTTTCACTCGTATCAACTAAAATTATTTAAATAAAAATAAAAAAAATTATATTATGAGTTAGTTTATTATAAACCAAGCGTTGTTATGGCCAATGCTTATGTGCAAAAATAGCTGGCTAAAACACTTCTATGCCAATATATTAGTCTATTGATGTATATAACGTACTTTTCTATTTTCGTTAATTTTTTTAAAATGTCAATATATAACGTTTATTGTCTAGTCAACGAGTGCTGAAATGAGGGGTGTAGAGTGCATGGAATATCCGATATTTTTTTACTAAACGGCTTTGTTAGGAGTAGTTGGAAGGTAAATATACTAAAAGTTCCCGCACCTGGGGGGTAGGCTAACGGTTGGGGAAGGGAATAGAAATTTTTTTTTGGTTTTTCGATTATATCTCGAACATGGTTGGCTCTAGAAAAATATACTACAAATCAAAATTAAACCTAATTAAATTTCCAATAAAATTGATTCTATACATATTTGTCGAAATTCCAACGGCTTTCGAGATATACGTTATTATAAATCGATAATTTTAGAAATAAAAAAAAATGTGTACCTCACTTTCTGCTAAACATTTGTTTCAAATACCAGAAACGTATATATGAAATTAAATTAAATTTGATGCTTTACAATTTTGATTCTATCATTTTTCCTGAGAAACGATTGTGGAAGGTACTAGAAGCAAAAGTTTGACAAAAAGTGAGGTGACATTTGTTTTTTCTCCGGAAATCGCCGATTTTCAATAACGGATATCTCGAAAACAGTTAAATTACGGCAAATTTATATAGAATAAATTTTATAGAAAAATTTAATTAACTTTAATGTTTATTTGTAACATATTTTTCGAGAGTCAACCATGTTCGAGATGTAATCGAAAAACCCCAAAAAATTGAACTTATTCCCTCTCCCCAGGGGTGGGAACTTTTAGTATGTTTACCTTTTAACTACTACTATCGAAGCTATGAAGTCAAAAATTATCGCATATTTCATGCAATCTACAATGTGTTTATTGACTGGACTATTAGTATAATTATGATACAGTTTTAAACATGAATAACATGTGATTTATTGAAATCTGCGGTTGATCAGAACATTTGGCCGTTCCAAAATATTCTTTTTCACTTGAAAAGTTAACTGTATCTAAAAACTAATTTTATTATTAAATTGGCTAATAATGATAAACCATTCAGTGAAGTTGATACATAGCCTATAACTACACTTCGAACCAGAAATGATCTGACAGAGATAATATCTGTGACGAGGAGAGTCGCACAAGGTATACCAAGGTATACATGCTGAGGACGTGATTTCTATAATGGATGAGGAGAACCCGGGTCGGGGGGAGGGGGGGTAGGGGAGAGGGGAGGAAACCCGGGTGCTAAATGAGACGAGGCAAGTTATCAGGCGGGTGAAGGATCTATGGTCCGCTACTACGTGACGCCTCCCGAACACACTCTACCTAATTGTTTTTAAACATTCTGCAGATCGGCTAGGAGGAACTTAACTTCAAACATTTAGTGGACTTCCAATCGTTTAAGAATCTAGGATGAGGGTTCAGAGAGAAAAAAAAAGTTAAATTAAAATTTAAAACCTTTTTTTCTAAATATTTTATATATTGATATTTACAACTGCATACAGTATATTGTTCAAGTATGTTTAGAAAATTATTGCAATGCCGTGATCAGCTGACTCTAAAAATCTGGCAGCGATTCAATACTTGTAATTACTGAAGCCTATAAACCTATCAAAAATTTTCGGAACAACAAAATAGACTCACATTTAAATACTACAATTTTTTTTTTTTTTTCAAATATAAATTTATTGAAATTTACAACTGTACAAAATATATAAATCAAGTAAATGTAGTGATAGTGAATACAATGGCATGTAAATAACTTGTGAAGAACTACTCACTAATAGCACTTCAATAAATTCTACACTACACGGTTTCTAGGCCATCTTCTTTTCAGATACCTCGGAGGATTATCAGGAATGGAGTGCGAAGCAAGTTGGGAGATTAGTGGTTTAGAGTGGTTATGGAGCTTACGATGGAAGGATAGGTATCTGGTGTGGGCTAAATCAGAAACGTAAGGTATATTAAGATCTTTACGGATAAAACTAGTTTCAGTAGCACTTTTGTAAAACACAAAGTAGGCCAGGAGCATTAAGGATTTTTTGAACGATTTTGGATTGTAAGGTAAGGATTGGATAATTTTGGAGGATTGATAAAGAAAGAATTAGAAGGTTTAGTTGAGCCCCAAAGCTCAACTCCGTATGTCCAAACAGGTCTGATAAATGTCATGTAAATGAGTCTTTTGTAATAAAGTGGAAAATTTGAGCGTTTGTATAGTAAATGTTGAAGAATTCGAAAACGACGAGCAGTTTCTTGTCGATTTAGTCTTGTATGTGGATTCCAAGTTGAACGTTTGTCCAAGTGGAGTCCTAGGTAGTGGATCTGTTCCACAGGGATTAGTGAAATATCACTACTGTAGGACTGGAAGTCGTGTGTTTAAAGCGTAGGGTAAACGTTATTTGATGGGGTTTGTTTGGATTTATTTTGATTTTCCATATTTGACACCATTCTCAAAGGTTTAGGATATTGTTTACTTATAACACAAATGTGTCAGAGTGTTTGGATCAGAGGCAACTGAAGGGATCATTGTTTCCTACTTATAACAGGGACACATACTGTGTCATCAGCGTAAGTGGTGAGGACAATGTTTGGATCAGTTTTGGAGGCAATGAAGGGATCATTGTTTACTTATAACACTGTATACACTGTTGGGATGTCAGCTGTATACACTGGGTAGAGGATCTGATCTAATTTGGAGTCCTAGGTAGCGGATCTATTCAACAGGGAATGCCATTAAAGCATACTATGAGGTCGTAGGTTTAGGACGAAGGGTAAAGGTTTTTTGGTGAGATTTATTAGGATTTATTTTGATTCTCCATTTTTGACACCATTCTTGAAGACAAAATTTTTAACGAAAGATTTACGTAAGTAATAGAATATTGCATACGGACTCAGTATGGTACAGACCCACTGTACAGGATTATATTCACACAAACTTCAACGATACTGCAATAAACTAATTCAAATAATGGCGACTTTAGATATGCCTGAGTCAATCAGAAGAAGGCTGAAGAGGAGATAGCTAAGAGGTGAATAATTAAGAAAAACCTATAAATGCAAGACGGGAGTAGGTAGCGATTTGGTCCAGACAATAAACACATTGTAGAGTGCATGAAATATCCGATAATTTTGACTTCACAGCTTTGTTAGGAATAGTTAGAAGGTAAACATACTAAAAGTCCCCGCCCCTGGGGGGGTGAGCTAACGGTGGAGGGGGAGGGGAGAAGGTCCCGATTATATTTTTCGATTATATCTCGAAAACGGTGGAATGTAGAAAAATTATGCTTCGGATGAAAATTAAAGATAATTAAATTTCCTATAACATTATTTCTATACAGATGTGCCATACTTTCAACGGTTTTCGAGATATACGTTATCAAAACTTATGTCAATCAATTTCTTCCAGTACCAGAAAATATATATAAAATTCAAGTTAATTTAATACTCTACAATTTTGATTCTGCCATTTTTTCTGAGAAATGATCGCGGAAGGCACTTGAAGCAAATTTCTGACAAGTGAGGTAAAAAAATTTTCAATAAGCTAAATCTCGAAAACGGTTGGAAGTTAGGTAGCAGAATTGATTGACCCTACTTAACTGTATTAGAATTGGGTGACTCACCTTATAGTTTTCTGTTAGCATATATTTTGTTTTGTCGTATTTAATCTTTAGGCCCCACCTCTCATACTGTTCGGTTTATTTTCTGAACATGCATGCAATATTTAAAACTAACGTAGCCAGAATATTGTACAACTATTATACATATCTGTTATTCTTAGGGAACAATATGTCCCAGAATAAAGATTATTTTTTCAAAAATATCAAATTCATCTTGTGCAATAATTACCTGGTAATCAGCAAATATTAGCTGAAATAAATGTTTATTTTTTGTTGGGATTCCCATTTTGCAGCATCCTTGTGACATTTACTTAATTTTTCAAATGATAATTGAACCTAAGCCAAAAGTGAAAAATAACCAATTACTTAATTTTTTTTATTATTATTATAATTATTTTTTAGGCTTTTTAAAAACGAATATAAAAATTAAAGAGATGAGACAGCCCTAACCCTAGATATGGCAGGCAATTCGTTCCGGTTGAGATTCCAGATTGTAGGGCAATCTGCTAGCATCTGATGCAAAGACGATTTGTCACTGTCTTCCTAAAATCAGTTCTATTATCGTCCGAATTGATGGCGTCTGGTTGGATATGTATCCTATCCTGTCCATTGTAGTGTTTTACATTTGTCTTCTCTAGTATTCGATTAATTTCCATTTTAAGTATCTATCACAAATTAAAAAAGTTTGATAACAGCATTTGCAGACTTAATAACAAATCTAATTTTAAACTTTTACTGAATTGCTACTTAAATGCTAGTTATTGTTAACAAATTATTGGAATGACATTCTTATCGTTTTTCATATATATACGAGTATATTGTATACAGTTGAAAAGCCAAGAAGACACGTTAGTTTCACCAATTTTAAGATAAATAAATTTTAAGTGTTTTTTTTTCCCCCTACTTTGCCTTTTCAGGCATAAGGGGTTATATTTTCAAGAGCACGCGGTTTTCCCAGGTGGTCACCCATCCAAGTACTAAACCACGCCCGACGTTGCTTAACTTCGGTGATCGGACGAGAACCGCTGTGTTCAACGTGGTATGGCTCTTCACCATACAAGACTACAAAGACAAGAAACTGCTCTTCGTTACCGACTACTCCAACTCCAACATTTACAAGACAAGCGTTCAAACCTCCCAACAAATTACCCAAGACATATGTACATAACAGTAATCAGACCCATTTGGACATACGGAGTTTGGCTTTGGGGCTCCACTAAACCTTCCAAATCTCCTATACAACCCTTACAATTTAAAATCCTTAGTAAAATCCTCAATGCTTCTTATGTCACGAAAAAACTTACCCATTAGGATCTTAATGTTCCATATGTTGCTGATTTGACCCAAACCAAACCTTACGAGAATTCATGAATGAATGTTCGTAATGTAAATTACGAGAATTTCATAGGACACTGTCATGTTTCTTCTTTGAAATAAATAACTGAACTGAGGCTTTTTTTTTAAGAAGCCCAGTGTTAGTAAACAAGCTTAGAGAATGCTCTAAAGGGATTATTAAGTATTGGTATATTATAAATAGCATTAAGATATTTACAGAATTTTGATAAAACGGAATTTGATAAACTGGAATTTGATAAAACGGTCATTTTTTTTTTTTTTATACGCCTTATTAATATCTGTTTTTGTTTTGTTTAAGACATCAGAAACCTTGGAACAATATTTAGTTGAGCGGCCTTTGAAGCACTTTGGTATATAATTTGCCGAATCGAGATCCTCTTTTGTCTTCAAATGTATTTAAACTAAATGGAGAGATCGGGTTAGCTGTGGGGGGGGGGGGGGGGTAACCCAAACCAAGACCCAGCCAGCTCTACAGAGACTGATTTCTGACAAAGAGCTTTTGTCGGCACGGATTAAGTTATTCCAAAGTCCTCAAGTCTTCCTTGGCCAGTGCGTTCTATATCTGTCGGCGGTATCCTTCATCACTTCATTGTCTGAGGAGAAGTTCAGTGGAGGGTTCATGAATGCTCTATTGACTTGAATCAAAATTATTTTAACATCAATATGCAAGACTAAATTGATAAGAAACAACTCGTCGTTACAAACGATCAAAGCTCCCAATTCATTATAAAAGACGTATTTACATGACTGTGATTAACCCTATTTGGACGTACGGAGTTGAGCTTTGGAGCTCTACTAAACCATCTAATTCATCTAGTATACAATCCTTACAATACAAAATCTTTCGAAAAATTCTAAAGGCCCCTTACTTTGTCACCAATAAACCTATCCATAAAGATCTTAATGTTCCATATGTTGCCGAGTTAGCCCAAACCAGACACCTATCCTTTCATCGTAAGCTCCATAACCACTCAAATCATTAGTATCTCAACTTGCTTCCCACTTCATTCCCGATAATCCTCCGAGGCGTCTGAAAAGAAGCCTAGAGATCTTCTAGTGTAAAATTTTTATAGAAGTGCTACTACATGAATATGTCCTGTGGCCTTGGGATCTATAGTATGTAATTTTTTTTAAATTTAAAAAATGTAAAATTTTGACATGCTCTAGTCCTGGTTTTGTCTACAATTTGCAGACATTTCCAGATCATAAATTTAATGGAGAGTATTTTTGTTCTATAACATTTATCGCTAGGATCTACCGTTTAGGAGCCATATTGTTTTGAATGAAAAAAGGCACGTTTAAAGCCGCCATTTTCTCTCAAGTTTGTTTATTTCGAATAATTATCGGATTTTAATTTGATTTACGTAATTTGATCCTTTTGATTCTAAAAAATTTGAATCGAGAAAAGCAGTTGATTATAGATAGACATATCCATGATCTATTGTTTTTCCTAGCCAAGATAAATTTATTTATTTATTTTTTTTAAATAAAAACAAACGGTACTTGTCTATATCAATGTCCGTTGACACCAGCGCTCAGGTGTCACTTACCTCAACTATTTCGACAATGTCAGGTTATGATACCTACGATGAATTTGAAATAGGCATTGCCTTTTATTATCATACAACACATTATTAAAAATGAGACCCATGTGAAGAAAAATCTACTTAGACAAAAATAAAACATTTATTTCAAACAATATTCCTTCAAAAAAAAAAAAATAATAAAAAATAATATCTTTTAATATTGAACAAAATAAAACATTTATTTCATAAATGTTTTCTTCGGAATAACATTCCGCTCCTGAAAAAATAGGATAGCTGGTTTTCATCAGTAACCGCTGGAAAAATCTTCAAATTCCAAGTCATATTGAAACAGATAATTTACACACACAATAACAATACAAAATACAGCAATTAAAAACACCTAGAGAAGGTTACGATAACAGTAAGGGAATAGTTGAGGTAAGTGACACCTGAGCGCTGGTTTCAACGGACATTGAAACAGACAAGTACCGAAGAAACTTTTTTGTTTTTCATTTATTGATACTTACAACTGTAGAAAATAATATACATCAAGTAAATGTGTCGATAGTGAATACAATGTCATATAATAACTTGTGAAGAACTACTCACTAGTAGAGCACTTCAATCAAATCTACACTAAAAGGTCTCTAGGCCATCTTCTTTTCAGACGCCTCGGAGGATTATCGGGAATGAAGTGGGAAGCAATTTGGAGGGCTAGTGGAATGGAGTGGTTATGGAGCTTACTATGGAAGGATAGGTATCTGGTGTGGGCTAAATCTGCAACATATGGGACATAAAGGTCTTTATGGATAAGTTTATTGGTGACAAAGTAAGAAGCATTGAGGATTTTGGATTGTAAGGATTGGATACGAGATAAATTGGATGGTTTAGTGTAGCCCCAAAGTTCAACTCCGTACGTCCAAATATGTATTATCACAGTCATGTAAATGAGTCTATTGTAATTTATTGGAAGCTTTGAACGTTTGTCTAGTAAATGTTGAAGTAGTCTGTAACGACGAGCAGTTTCTTTTCGTTTTAGTCTTTAATGTGGATTCCAAGACGTTTATCCAAGCGGAGTCCTAGGTAGCAGATCTGTTCAACAGGGATTAGCGGAATATCATGAAGAAACTTTTAAAATTTAAAAGAAGTTGATTTTGATTTTAATCGTTGGTAAGATAACATGTGCAAATGCAACTAGTGCCAGCCTTGACTACTCTCCTCTGACCCTAATATAAAAGATTCTCTTATTTGAACCAATTTTACAAGGTTTTTCTGCTTTATATTTCAAAGAAAAACAAGGATACAAAATATAAGACTATGAAAGCAAAATATCGATATTTTAGATATATCTTATATCGATACCCATGTACAATACTAAGCCCTCAGTCGCACTAATATGAGAATAAGGGGAGGCTAAATATAACTATTTGCCATAAAATGTGATAAACGGCTGGGGTTTATAGGTTGAGTCACTGTCGCATAGCATACTGATCATTGATGGACCAGCTGTGTGCCATGTAACTTGGTGTAAGCTAAGTTGGGAGGGAGAAGTACTTTATTATAACAATTATGCTCAACATCATTGTGTTGCTATAAATTCAGCATACCTTTAACGCCATTTAAACATAATAGTAACTTAAACATATACCAGGTCGTTTCAAAGGTCCTGCCGTTGTTATAACGGTAACTGAAAAATCTAATGAACCAATAATTGTACAAGAACTTTATTTATTAAAATAATTTCCATTACAACTAATTACTTTATTCCATCGTGATGCAAGATCCCATACAGTTTCTAAAAAATGATTCATATTTATTATTAAAAAAACCGATTTAGTTCCAATACAAGGCTTTGCTGAAAAAAAAATAATACTTATTCATGGGCACCTTGTCCCCTTAGAATAACGCAACAGAACAATAAAAAGGTATTATTGTCTGGCCGTTTACATATTAGGGAGCAACTTATGTAGAATATACAGGGTGTCCCGAATTTAAATGGAAAAACTTCAGGAACTTATTGGGGACCGAAAATTAAGACCAAAAGTCCTTTAGAGATTTGCTCGTTTTTGCTTAGTTTTAGAGAAAATCGCAAAAAAAGAAACAAAACAAAAATGATACAGGTAGCGATTATCACCTTTCAAAGTTCGCCAGGCTAGGCAGTGAGATTTGTAAACACTTAATGTTATCCTTTACAGTCTTTTATTTGTTTACATTTCGGCTTCCTTCTAGGATTATAATTCCTAAATCAGTCTTCAGTCAGTTACTCAGATATTTTTGTGTCAATATTTGTGCCACAATGCCGCATACATATTCTAATGTTGAATACGCTGATATGATTTTTGTGTATGGTTTCTGTAACGGTAATGCTTTAGAAGCGGTGCGGGAGTATGCGCGCCAATTTCCAAATAGAAGAGTGCCTAATCGACGAGTCTTTTCGTTAACTTTTAATAGACTACAAGAGACTGGGTCATTCTTAATACGTAATGAAGGCGACCAATTCCAGGCAGCAATAAGAGCAGATTATCAAAGAAGAAATTGTGTCCAACGCCACTTCGATAACAATCCTGAGACTAGCATCCGAAGAGCATCTGCTGCATTAGCAATATCGCGGCAAGCAATATGGCGAACTTTGAAAGGTGATAATCGCTACCCATACCATCTTCAAAAAGTTCAGAATTTATTACCTCAAGATTATATCAAGAGGTTGAATTTTAGTAACTGGTTTCTTGACAAAATTCGCGATGATAATTTATCACATTTACACATTTTTTGGAGAACGACTTTTCTAATTATTTAGATGACATTCCCTTACAGCATCGGATTGAAATGTGGTTCCAACTCGATGGATGTCCAGCTCATTATAGCAGAGTTGCTCGAGCTTGGCTGGATATAAATTATCCACAACGATGGATTGGACGTGGAGGAGTAGTACCTTGGCCACCCAGATCACCTGATATGACACCCATGGATTTCTTCGTATGGGGAACCTTGAAGCAGAAAGTTTATTTGGTGTCAATCAACTCAAGAGAGCAATTAAGAGACCGAATCATAAATGCAGTGCACCAAATATCATCAGAACAATGTTTAGCTGCATTTTATCAAGTGAGTGCTAGATGTAATGCTTGCATTGGTAAAAGAGGACATTTTGAGCAATATTTACATTTAAAAGAACATAAAATAAATATAAATGTAAATAAATAAGTATAAAAAATGAAAACTTGTTTTGTTCGCTACCTTATCATTTTTTTTTGCGATTTTCTCTAAAACTAAGCAAAAACGAACAAATCTCTAAAGGACTTTTTGTCTTCATTTTTCGGTCCCCGATAAGTTCCTGAAGTTTTGCCGTTTAAATTCGGGACACCCTGTATACTAGATACTTATAAATATATGAGGTAGAAATATATAATTAAGAACTTATCTTCGAGTTTATATGAGAAACACTCTTACATTAATGTATCATTATTTTTATAAAACCTTTTATTGAGTTATTAATACAATCTGCCACAAATGTGGGCAATAAGTAATATAGATGGCGTATGATTATATTCACACATTATGTACAATGAGAAAAAATAAATAATTAGTAAACAAAAATATAGATATATATATATAAAATAAAATAAATAAAAAGAGAACAGAAAATAACTTGCTATACACCAACAATATAAAGTCTACAATATGATTATAAGTAAAATGAAATAGTAAAATTTAAAAAAATAAACAAAAAAGTAAATAAAAATAAAATGAATAAATAAATAAGTAGATAAAGAATAAAACAAATTTAAAAACACGACCATACTTCATTTACAATACACACTTATAAAAAAAATAATAGGAAGAGTTTTTATAGTTATTTTTAGGTTTTAATGTATATCTTATTTTGTTGTCTGCTCAGAAACAGAAACAAATTCAAAAGTCAAATGCTGGATATGTAGCTAGATATGCAATTACAGTTCAAAATATGTATTAATGGCACAATATGCAAAAATGTGCAAAATAAAAATGCCGCATATGTAGATGAATATGCAATTACAGTTCCCAATATTAAAACATATGCTTTATAGTAAAATTAAAATAAATCAAATTGGTTCCAAATGGTTCAAAACTTCAACCTTCTTCGCCAAAACTCAACTTCTACCAGGTATGCAAGTTTAAAATGTTTTAATTCCAATAGAATGCGCTCTTAGCCTATTGAAGGATTTGCTTATCTCTAAACGCTATTTTGTTTGTTAGTCATTTGTTTACAAAAGTCAGTTGTTTTTAAGTCGTTTACGTGGACGTATCATACCTTTCTTTGGTGTTAAAAGTTTCCCGTATATTGTGGTGGCGTATGTCCATAGGGGTGTGAAGTAAGTTAAGGTGTAGGTATTCAGTCGTTGTCGGAGTTTTTTAATGTGTCGACCGTCATTTATGATACAGAAGTAGGCCAAATAAAGAGCATTTGCGGCATGTCATGATTTTCTTATTAATCAAAAGAAAAAGGCATCTGAATGTCATCGAATTCTTGTTGAGACTTATGGCGATGTTGCTCCAACCGTCAGGACATGTGAACGTTGGTTTCAAAGTTTCAAACGTGGTGATTTTGATGTTACTGATCAAAAACGAGAAAATCGACCAAAAAAGTTTGAGGACTTCGAATTGCAATCTTTATTAGACGAAGACAATACCCAAACCCAACAAATGATGGCAGAACAGTTGAATGTCACTAGGCAAGCCATTTCCGATCGCCTGAGAGCTATGGGAAAGATTCAAAAGGTTGGAAAATGGGTTCCACATGAATTGGACGAACGACAGATGGAAAAACGAAAAACTGTGTGTGCGAAATGCTGCTTTTACGCCACGAAAGAAAGGGTTTTTTGCATCGAGTTGTAACTGGCGATGAAAAATGGATTTATTTTCAGAATCCCAAACGAAAAAAAATCATGGGTAACGCCAGGACAACCATCCACATCGAGTGCAAGACCGGATCGTTTTGGGAAGAAGACAATGCTGTGTGTGTGTGGTGGGATCAGGAGGGAGTAGTCTACTACGAGCTTCTCAAACCCGCGAAACAGTCAATACCGAGCGCTACCGACAACAAATGATCAATTTGAGTCACGCATTGATCGAAAAAAACGCCCAGAATGGGCTCACAGCACGCCAAAGTCATTCTTCAACATGATAACGCTCCTGCACATTCAGCCAGATTGACTAAGGAAACGATTTCTTCGCTTGGTTGGGAACTCCTACCCTACCCGCCGTATTCACCTGACCTGGCGCCTTCTGATTATCACCTCTTCTCATCGATGGGGTTTTTTACACTCATTGGCGGAGCAACACTTCAACAATTTCGAAAACGTACGAAAATGGCTCGATGAATGGATTTCAAATAAAGATGAAGTTTTGGAATGGTATCCATATATTCCCCGAGAGATGGGCAAAATGTGTAGAAAGCGAGGGTCAGTACTTTGAATAAAATATATTATACTTTTTTTTAAAATTACTGTGTATATATTTTAAGAAATAAACGACATTTTAAACTTGCATACCTGGTATACCAAAAATCATAGAAATCGGAAAGGTCATGGTCCAAATATTGGTTGATTTGAAATGGAATGACCCTTTAGTAATCAGTAAAATCCAAAATATTTTGGAATATTATGAAAATCAAAATATGTAAATTTGTTCGTTGTCTGAATTGTAATTACCTAAAATATTATATCGATGGTTATAGGAAACAAGTAGATAAGTACAATTACTTTGAAAATAATTACCCTATTAACATTCAAAGGAGAATTTTCAATATCTGCGTTGTGAAATATTCATTATGTTGTGCTTCTTAATATGGCCTTGAAGGGTTTATTATTGAACAAATGATATCTTTGACTCACATCAGGATTTAGAAAAACTAAAAAAAAAAGTGCCTTTTATTATTTTATTTATTTATCTTTTAGCTCTAACATGGATTTGTTTTGTACTAAAAATTTATCTTTAAGTCTAGGTTAAGTATCGAAGATCCAGAATCGATTTTGAAACGAATAATGTATTACTTGTTGATATTATCGTGTGTGTAAGTTAGGGTTTATAGTTAGTTATCTTTGCTTTGCCTCAGTGTGTCTTAAAAAATATATAATAAAATAAAGAAATAAAATCTAATGATATCATAAGAATTGTATTGAATATACTTGCAATAAGAGAAAGGAAAGAATGAATCAAGATAGATCAGGACACCTTTTCCTTTTCCCCCTCCTTCGATAATAAGAAAATCTGAAAATGGAATCTGCTGAGTTTCCTGCCTTGGAAAGATCGTTGACCCTGAAACAATTCTTATTGGATAAACTAGTCTTGTCATTCTTCGTTGACACGATTGAACACTCTTGGCAAATCAATTCCGTTCCTTCATAACCTTTTATTGAATCTCTCCAGGAGAAGCTTTGTTCCAGTATTCCAGGGATTTTCCAGTTAATAATGGAACGAGTCATGGAAAAGAGGGGAGTTTCGTTTTTTCGGAAAATTCAATCCACTGATCGGCTTTATTTGCAAGTGTTCTAGTCGATTTACAGAAAAAAAAAAAGTTCACAAAAGCGCATGTATCTATCTATTTTTTATTGATAGTGGTTAGGAACCACAAGGGTGGTTTCTATCCAAGTTTGCAACCTCTGGTGCGATTCAGGGAGCTCAAAAACTCCAAAAAATAAAAAATAAATAAATAAAAATCAGTGAGAAATTTTTTCATGGAAAACTGACTTCAAACCTCGTTTCAACGCAACGAAAATGTATATGTACATGTATAATTTTATCGGAATCAAAAAATATTGTTTTTATACTACCATGGACGACATAACATTTTTGAAGTTGAGATTTTATCAACAACTTCTTACGGCTATAACATTTGCTGTATTCAACCTATTGAAATAGCAAGGATTTATGGTGCGTTAAATCGAGATTTAAAGTCAGTTGTTCATGAAAAAAAGTTTCCATTTTTTTACAGTGGATTTCCTTGGAATTTTGTCATTTTTGAGTACCCTAAAGCCGGCTAGTGTCTTGAGTTTAACGAAATTTCAATTAAACATGAAAGAATCATTTATATATCTTGACTGAGAGCTGAGAAAAAAAATAAAACGTGATTTTCATATTTCTTTTTTTCTCGGCTCCTAATGCTCATTGGCAGCTATAACTCCAGTTTTGCACTATTATAGGTCCCTACTACCCACACAAAAATCGGCATTCAAATCTGTGAGTTACAACTGCAAACGTCCCCATGTAAGTAATTTACTTATGGGAACGGGCGAAGCCGCGACGGGTATGTTGTGTGTTTTAGAATTGATGATGAATGTTTAACATTGGAACTTAATTTTCAAATAAAATAATTCCAATAGAAGTGGCAATTAATTCATCAATCCTAATTGTATTGATCCTTCTATACCATCATGGTTTACCTCAAGAGGTTTCAGTTTATTTCAATGTTTTTGTCTCTACCTTTCGAGGGTTTTTATTTTTTTTTCACATAGGCACGATGTGCCTCGTGTTTTTTATATTTTTTCTGTATTTTAATTAGCATATTAATTACAGAGGATAACATTTCATTATTAGGTCCCAACTATGGACTTTAAAGGGAACAACTGAAGAAATAAATTGATACAATGCCCCTTTTATTTATTGAACCGGAAGCTAAACATAAGGGCATAAAAGAGAGAACGAGAGTGGGAGGGGGAAAAAAAGGTAGCACTTACCATGCCAAGTCCAATTTCCGTTTCCCCGGTGGGTATCGAAAACAAGGTTGGATAAAAGAAAATTATATACGAAGCGGGAGAAGAAATAACAAACAGGAGAATCAGGCACAAAGGGACGTCAGTTATGGGATAAAAAGAGCGAGCAGGAGTGAGGATCTCTGGTGTGCCATTGGAAAGGTAAAAGGAAACTGCCTCGCGATCTATCAAAGTCCTTAAACGAGCTTCCTTTCGTCCTTATCCGATGCCCTTTAGCGATGTATTTCCATTCCTAAGGATTATAAATAATAATAATAATAATAATAATAGATATATTATGAAATTATATTGTAATTGATCAAAACAGTTACATTTTTAAATTTAATGAATTTAAGAATAATAAAAGGAGATTAAAACCTTCATAAAACTTTGTTCACCCCAATTTCACAACATAATATTTTTTTATTTATTTATTTTTTTATTGAAATTTACAACTGTACAAAATATGAGAAGGTTACTTTCAAAACGTGTTTTGCCACAAAAAATGTTTTTTTGAGTTTTTGGTATCACTAGATTTGTTTTTCAGAAACCTACAATATGTGATGAGTATTAGCCAAGCTTTGTCCCATCCAAAATTAGTAAATAAAATAAGGGTTTTAAGCAAATAATGTTTTGTCCATAGCCTGTCTTTAGTTCAAACTATTCAAACTGGTACAAGGTTTTTTTTTTTTTTTTTTTTTTTTTACTCTCCAAGTGTTGAAAATGTTGTGGAAGAGGATGAAAGTAGTGACTGTTAAGAGAATGAAAATATTCCCCGAAAATTATGATTGTCATCAACATAGATCATCTGTTGTGTAATTATAATTTTTATTTTGTGTACTTTTGAGCAAACAGTAACTTCTGTAAAATAAAACAAGCCACTCCAAACCATGTTTTGTCCACTGTGTTCCTTCAAAACGTGTTTTGTCCATATTTAAAATTAAAAATGCTAAATTTAGGAGTAAAGAGTATTTCTGATCCTTGTTGTACTGTGTTTTTAGATGCTATAAGTTTCATTAGGAATTTTTTGTTTCTGAATGGTAACTACATCTCTTAATATACTTTTTTGTTATTGCTGAAAAGTGGGGATTACTGTGGCAAAACACGTTTTGAAAGTTACCTCCTCATATATACATTAAGTAATTGCATTGATAGTGATTACAATAACATGTCAAAACTTGAAAAGAACTACTCATTAGCAGCACTTAAATAAAAAGTCTCTTGGCCATCATCACGTTTGTCTAGTAAATGTAGAAGAAGTTGAAAACGACGAGCAGTTTCCTATTTTAGTCTTGTATATGGGTTCCAAGTTAAACGTTTGTCCTGTTGGAGCCCTAGATAGCGGATCTGCTCATATCAGTATAAATTAAATTAAAAAAGGAACACTTTTACCAATAAATAAATAAGGCATGATGTTGAAAAATAAGGTTCTGTAAAGAAAAAAAACAATAAGAAAATGCAAGTAACAAAATATAAATAACTGAAAAAATATAACAGGATGGTTGGACACTGTCCCACCCGTCCCAGAGATCAAGTGTCCCAACCATCCCTTAGGTTACTTTTTTATTCAATACGTGGTCCTGACAAACATGTAGGTTAGTATTTCAAGATTGATAACTGGAATCGAATGATAATTGATAGGAGTTTCATATGTTAATTTAAGACGGTGGCAGGGTTTTTTGTCTTTAAGAAAATATTATCCTAAAGTTCATTCAAATATTTACTTTTGCAGTGAATATTAAGAAAAACTTAGCTCTCTTCTTAGAAAATTTAAATATGGCTGACAAAGCACAGTATTATAACCTGCCTCAGGAGTGTAATTAACAGCTGTAAAGCCAATTCAGTAGTTCTAACCTATTAATCAAAAATTTTACTGTCCCAAACAACCCAGGCCTTCCCTACTTTTAACCAGGTTAAAAATGACTGCTATGCTCAAAGATATCTTTGAGGAAATAATGCATATTAATTGCAAGCTACAATACTAAATTTTAATTGGTAAACAAACAAACCTTCAGTTATTAGTTAAAATTATACAATAAGTTGATATTCTATTTTAAAAGTAATATTTATATATTCACCATTAGATCTTAGAGAGTGCAAACAACTATTGTTGCCAGCCGCTAATCTTGCTATGATCTCAGATTTCTTAATTTCATGTTCCAGATTTGTTTATTTTTTCGGAAAATAATGTTGTTTTTTTCAATGTGCCTCTTTTCTAAAAATAAGAATCTGTGGATTTATTAAAAAAAAAAAAAAAAAAAAAAAAAAAAAAAAAAAATCTCAAACCCTGCCTTTCGACCTCAACTTATTTTAAGACCTAGATGGCCGAGTCATTTAATGGAATTATCCTTTGGCCTTTTCGATAACTTTAAACAAACCAAATCCGATAAAGCTCCGCCCCACGGCGGTGTAAGAATTAAGGACTACAAAGGGGATTTGGTCCTGGAAAAAATCCTGGACCCAGACACGACTCTGATCTACCTTAGAGGACCTTTATCAAATTATATTTTTCAGAAAAATACACGGAATCTTGTTATTTCTCTGCTAAATGTTATTTTTTATTAAACCGCTTTGTTTATAAGTTCCAGCCTATGCAGATGTTGAAATCATCATCATTTTGATATTCTTTCAGATCATGAGATTAGCCTTAAAAGTCTTAGATATATGGTATACTAAAAAAGAACCTAATTAGCTATGGTGAATTAATTGCCACTTCTATTGGAATTATTTTATAAGAAAATTAATTTCAAACCTCTAACCATCCATTTTCAGTTCTCAAACATACGAACGTTTTCAACACATCAGCACTATGTTACATGGATTATATATACTAAAGTTTTCAAAAATGTAAGACAAGAAATCAAATATTGGTACTCACCTGAGGAGATCTAATAGATATCTGAAATATATCCATCGTGGAAAAAATAATAGGAAATAAATAATATTAAAAATAATAATATTTTTTAAAAATCCTTTCCGTCGTTTTTTTTTTCTTTTTTTTTGTATTGTTTTACAAATTAAAAAATTTGTGAATATACCAATTATTATTCTTTAAAGCATTATGGGCGGGTATGTATGAGAGAGAGAGACACTGATCTTTACAATACCTGAGAAAATATTATTGAACATGTGGGAAAGGATACTCCTCCGAAAAATATATGGTCCAACTAAAGATGGGCGGAATCTTTGGCAAAAGAAGAACTTAAGACCCTATATGCTGCCCGAGATATTGAAGCCTATATTACACGGCTATAGAATTCACAGAGAACAGGAGCTGGTAAGCTTCCTAAGATAATGTTGGAGGGACACCCGGGTGGAGAATTATAGAGGGGTAGGCTTCGACTTCCTTGGCTTGAAGATGTGGAGGACGATTTTCGGACTCAAGGTATGAGAGGATGGAGAAGAGCTTCCGAAGATAGGTCTGAATGAAAGAGTATTGCAGAGGAGGCCAGGGTTCTGCCAGGACCATAGCGCTATAGTTCATGATGTAGATGCATTAATAACATTTAATTTTTTAATATTATATTTAAAAAACACTTCTCAGCCCGTCAGGGTCGGGATGTCTCTTCTATACATTCGATCAAGGCCGGAGTTCCTCAAGGATCAATGCTAGCACCTTTGCTCTACATAATATACACACATGGCATTCCAACTAACCCTAACACAATAATAGCAACATACGTAGATGATACTGCAATTCTGACAAGACATTCAGACATCACTCAGGCTTCACTGACTCAGCAGCATTACTTACAACAATTACAAGACTGGTTCAAACAGTGGAAAATTAAACTCAATAATGACAAATCTCAGCATATCACATTCACTCTTAGACATGACCCCTGCCCCGCAGTCGATATAAACAATGAACCCATTCAACGAACAAGTATAGTTCAGTACCTAGGACTTACTTTGGCATGTTAGGCCAAAGTAATTCCTAAGGATGACCTGGGGCCCTCTCGTGAAAATGAAAGGCCTCTGCCTAAACAATAGACTAAGACTACTATACTCTATTCTTCACAAACAATCGACTCTAAAAATCAGACAACGATTAAATACTTATACTTACTTACGCAAACCTTTATGGACCTATGCATCACAAATTTTTGGGACAGCAAAAAAGACTCACAAACAAAAATTACAAACTTTTCAGTCTAAGGTTTTAAGAATCATAACTCGCTCACCTCGTTAAGTCAGTAACAGAACATTGCATACAGACTTGAACATACCCTCTGTACAGGACCATATCCACACTTCCTACAAACGATTTTATGACAAACTTAAAGGACACTACAACAAACTAATACAAAACATGGCGACTTTGGATATGCCAGAGACAGCACGACGAAGGCTGAAGAGGAGCTGGTTAAGAGATCTCCTAAGATAAATCTTTTTAAAATGCAAGACTGGAGTAGGTACCGCTGAGTGAACTCCCTCATGCCTGACATGCCAATGTTTTAGATTATTTCTCATATCACATCCGCTTATTGTCACGAATTGAGTGGCAGGTGTGGATATAACAAATAAAGTGAAAAAAAAAAAGTTGAAAAACAATATTAAAATTTGATATCTCAGGTTGTAAAGGACATATTAGGTTGGTAAATGGTTTAGAGAGTTTAGTTTTGTTGGAAATGTAATAAAAAATTTGTATTAAAACAAAGGTATGGTATTAATAGGGCGTATATAAAAAAAAAAAAAAAAAAAAAAAAAAAAAAAAAAAAAAAAAAAAAAAAAAAAAAAAAAATTTCCGTTTTATCAAATTCCAGAGTTCAAAAGTCTTAAAATATCTTAATGCTATTTAATATTTACCAAGATACTTAATAATCCCTTTAGACCATTCTCTAAGCTTTTTTTAACACTGGACTTCTTAAAAAAAAAAAAAAAACAAAGAGCCTCAGTTCAGTTATTTATTTTAAAGAAGAAACATGACAGTGTCCTACCAAATTCTCGTCATTTTAAGACATTACTGGAAAAAAAAATTCACAGCCGCTGAAGCAACTCGTGAAATTATTAAATATGAAGAGGAAGGTGCCCTTGAAGCGCACACTGCGCGGCGTTGGTTTAAAAAATTTAGAAGTGGAGATACGACGTTGGAAAGGAAGAAGGGCTCCAGGGGCCATTAATGGATATTGATGAGGTTCTAAAGGAAGCTGTTGAGTCAAATCCGTCCACAAGTACTCGCGAACTTGCCTGGGAGTGTGGTGTGTCGAAAGATACTGCTAGTCGCCATCTTCTGTCCATGGAGAGGGAGAAAAAGACCTGTAGACTGGTCCCTCACGAACTTACTCCTCATCAATCAGCAGAAAAGTTTACAGAACTTCATGGGTTTGAACTCCTGCCTCATCCACCATATAGTCCAGCTCTCGCACCTTCGGATTACTACTTGTTTCGATCAATGGCCCATTTTCTTCAAGGGAAAAATTTTTGATAATTTTGCGGAAAGTGCTGTCCAAGAGTTCTTTGGCAGCCATCCCAGGGAATGGAATCAGCGGGGCATCGAGTAATTGGCTAGCAGATGGGTAATGACGGTAGATAACAATGGACTATACGGTGAGTATTAATTGCATTTTATATCTAAGAAATGATAATACAAATATTTGTTTCAAAAACGGTCATTTTTTTTTTATTATACACCCCATTATTTACATACGGTTAGTTTATATTGGAACTGAAACTCAAATTGAAATCAGGAAACCGAGCCGTGCGGTTGTGACATTTTCCTTGGAATCGGGTAATGAGCTTATATATAACATTTTATAATCCTGAATATATATAGTACATTTCAATTTACATCCAAATTCAGGAAGACAAAGTAGATGTAACTAGGGTTTCATAAAATCTAGGTACTATTGATCCATCGAAACTATTTCCTCTAAAATTGTATTAAATCGGAATACAAAATCAAAATATGTAGGTGCTTTTGTGCTACAATTCTCCACCTTTTAAAAATAATGAAAATAAAATTTGACCTTGGAAGTATTGACGTCGGAAACTGGGGTTAAGCCACCCAATATCAGAACACCTGTGAGATATGTGAGAACGTCTGGAGAGCCCGAAAATAAATCTAATAAAACAGTTCCTTAATCTTTTACAAGGGATTTTAATTCATAATTTCTATATATTTTATTGTTTAATAATTTGTGGACCTTTGACGATAGGGAAGTGAGAGACCAAGTTAGTGATCCTTCCAGGGATTGGGACGAACCTAAAGGAGCTATCGAGTAGTAGTGATCAAGTACGTTTTGATAATAAAGGAAATTTTAATCCACTAGAAGAAACAAATATATAATAAATTATAGCCCCCTAGATCCTGCCGGCTAAAGAAAGAATATCATCTAACATGTTTTATGGGTTGTCGTCTTGACTGTCGGAGAAATTGTCAATTCCGTTATGTATAGTTTTTCGATGTATTTTATTTTATCTTTTTTTTTTTTCAAGTTTCGTTTTAAAATGGAATTCCAAGTCTAATGTAAAAACTCGAACAGGCAAATTCAGCAAGGATCAGGTTTTGACAAAACACTTTTGTGATTTTAGCCTAAAAAATAATTATGCATGTGCACCAAAACACATTTTGAATTTAATGCCATAGAAGGTCCTAAAATGCACATAACGGCAATCACACGGACGATATGTTATCTTTTAGTTTTTTTGATTATTGTTTATTTCCTTCTCTTCTCTCTTTTTCTTCTTTAACTTTCTCTTTTGTGCCTTTCAGCGTAGAGTTTATCCAACCCAGGACCTCCATCCGTCTCTGTCTCTCGCAGGAGCTGTCATCTCATGCAGTGTCTTTCCTCTTGCTTGTCCCAACTTAGATATGTAGCTATTGTAGGTAAGCCGAGGCCTTCCTCTAGGTCTAGTACCTGCTGGTCTCGCCTCCATAAATTTTCGTGGGTCTCTGTCTGGGCTCATCCGGCATACGTGATCCATACCATCTCAGCTGCCTCTTTTCCAGGGTCTCTTTCATCGCGGGGATATTTAATTCTTCCCTAATTGTTTCATTTCGAATTCTATCCCGGCGTGTTTTGGAAGCCACTCTGCGTAAGTACTTCATCTCCGCAGCAGTTATTCGGCACCATTTTTTATGAGGAAGGACCCAATTCTCTGCTCGATATAGCAGAACTGGCATATATACAGCCTTGAAAATGTGGAGCCTCCCTATCCCTCTCTTTCCCACAATTGTGTTGCAGATGGAGTAATATATGTTGTTTGCTTTGGCTATCCTTTGGGATAGTTCTTGTTCTAATGTTCCATTTCTGCAGATCACAGTTCCTAGGTAGGAGAATTCATTTACTACTTCAAGCTCCTTATTATTGCAGGTCAGATGGATTTGTTCGGGCTCTCGTCCTACTTGTAGGATTTTGTCTTTCGTCACATTGATATTCATGCCCTTCCTAGCGAGTTCTGCTTCCCATTCCACTAGGGTTTGTTGGAGGCTATGTGTAGAATCAGCAATTAACGCGATGTCATCAGCATATACCATTGCTTGCGCCAGTATTGGTAGTTTATTTCCAAAGGAATATAATTTTTTTTATACATGAAAAATTAAATTAAAATAAAAAAAATTTAATCTGGATTTGACCGATCTTGCTCGATCCCTTTCGGCTTTTGTGTATAGGAAAATAATTTTTTGAGCAAGATCGGTCAAATCCAGATTAAATTTTTTATTTCGTATTAGGACAAACGTAGTCAAAAGGAACTCACTCATTTGCGAGCTAGTGTTATTTTGTACAACGAAAGTTGAGCTTTTAACTATTCCTACTCTACTAATTTAAAACTATCAAACTACGCGTAACGCTCTCGCGTTCCCCAAAAACGTATCGCTCTTTACCAACTAAGTCACCGGAGAAACATTTTAACATGTTAAAAAAATCTTATTTATTTTTTTAAATATATCAAATATTATGATTTATCTAAAAAATAATTTAATATAGTAAATAAAGTAACTTGCCTAAGATTGAGCTCCTCGAGAGAGTCAACGCTCCCTGGCGGAGTTAACCCCAAACTGTATATAAACTTGGAAAGGCTTTGTTTGAAAGGAATTGATAAAGTTGCGAGGAAGTGAAACGATTAACTAGAGACCTCGCTAAAGCCAACGGCGTCATTAATCTGTGGTGATACATAATGGTTCCCCTAATCCCACGGGCGAGGGGTAACCCAGCCACCACTCCCTTCCACCTCTTCCCCTCTCCCGCCTGGATAATGAATATGTATCACACCGGAGCAGGATGAATGGCTTCTCTGAAAAGGACTCCCTGAGAGCTCTCAATGTCCCGCTTCTTATTGGCTATTGAGCACTGGTCTCGCTTCTCGGAGGCCTTGAATCAGCTGATTGACATTCAGAAATTAGGACAAGTGGCAGAGGTTATTATTAGGTTACCCATATATTAAAGCAGGTTTCAAAATATAAAAATGAAATATTTTAACAAAATACCCCCTATTAGTCTACTGTACTAGGGTGTTTAATTTTCGATGGCCACCACCTTTTTTTTTCTTCAGTTTTTAAAATTTTGAAACGAAACTCTCAGAGTCTTAACTGTGTCAAATAAAGTTTCTTTTCAGGTTATAGTCTGCTCTCCAACCTTCTCCAGTTCTTCTCCAGCGGCCCTAACTTTGGAATTCCCAATGAGCTGTGGTACTTTTTACGACGGATTTCGATAGAAAATCAAATTTTGAATCGATTTTATACTGGTGAATTTTTTTATCCGGGGCACCGTTTCGCCGCAAATCGCGAAAAATCATTTTAAGAAATAAGCAGTCTAAAACTGGTCTTGAATGAATAGATGAATGAAAAATAACTGTTTATTGAAAAAGAAATATTTTTCAATTACAGGAGGTTTAGGCTCTTAATACAGCTAAAACTCGTATTGCAAAAATAAAATAATCTTTGAACAAAAATATGAAATTAAGATCTTCCTGCAACTGGTATGAAGAGAGGCAAGAACAGGTCGACATGCTCATATCGTCGACAAGCTCGTGATGAAACTATCATTTCTGTACTGGCTACGGGGGAAGCGTATCTTCATTGGAGCATTCGAGACATTTTCTATGTCTGCTTATTTTCTTAAAATGATTTTTCGCGATTTACGGCGAAACAGTGCCCCGGATAAAAAAATTCACCGTCATTAAATCGATTCAAAATTTTATTTTCTATCGAAATCCATCGTAAAAAGTACCACATCATATTGGAAATTCCAAAGTTAGGGTCAATGGAGAAGAACTGGAGAAGGTTGTAGAGCAGACTATAACCTGAAAAGAAACATTATTGGACACAATTAAGACCATGAGAGTTTCATTTCAAAATTTCAAAAACTGTGAAAAAAAAGGGATTGGCTATCGAATATTGAACACATTATATAATAAATATTCTATGCCTTTTCAATTGGATTTTTAGTCTTTGGTATTAAGAAACTCTAAACATGCATTTCCTATTGGAATTTGTTTGTTACATCTTTATTATGTATATTAATTTAATGAAATTTACAACTATACAAATATGTACTTCAAGTAAATGAGCTGATAACGATTACAATGACATATAAAAACTTGAAAACAACTATTCATCAGTAGCACATCAATAAAATTTTACTATAGAAGATCTCTAGGCTATCTTCTTTTCAGACACCTTGGAGGATTATCGGGAATGGAGTGCGAAGCAAGTTGAGAAACTAACGGATTTGAGTGGTTATGGAGCTTACTATGAAAGAATAGGTATCTAGTGTGGGATAAATCAGCAACATATGGAACATTAAGATCTTTATGGATAAGTATATTGGTGATAAAGTAAGGGGCATTGAGGATTTTTCGAAGGATATTGGATTGTAAGGATTGGATACGAGATGAATTGGATGGTTTAGTAGAGCCCCAAAGCTCAACTCCGTCCGTCCAAATAGGTCTAATAACAGTCATGTAAATAAGTCTTTTGTAATGAATTGGGAGGATTGATCGTTTGTCTGTTATATCTTAAAAATATTATCTTATCCCAAAAATCTTTTCCTTTAATCAGATTTGCATACTCCTGCTCATTGCTCAGCCACTTTCGACAGATCTTTCGTAATCCGATCCTCTTCTCTATGGAACTTCACCCCTCTCAACATTCGTCATTCAATTTACCCTTTCTACTTTCAAATACCACTTCTTTAACCACCTACTATCCACCTAGACCCCGTTCTCCAACAACTGTCAATAGCCACTTTTTAGTTGTATAAAAAATAAAAAAAGATATCTGATCATGTTTGTACCCGATCTTCAACCACCAATCAGTGAAATGTTAACTTTAATTTTTAAGTATTTGAAGTAATAATTTTTATTCGGCCTTTGTAACCACTCATGAAGAATGGCGAACACCACCTGTCGGTCAATATTTAAATTTCACTGTAATCCACATATGATCTCATTTTTAATTACATTTTAATTAAAAATCTGTAAATTTTATAATTGCTAAACCTTCCTTGAAATAGGAATATAATGTAGTTTAAATTTGGTGCAGATTTGTGGAGTTGCTTTCGCGGTTAGTGATCTCAAACAAAAAATGGCTTGTCCTTTTATATAACAGTATAGATATAGGTGGTATAATGAAAACCTGCATTTATTTCTCGAAAAACCATTTCTTTAAAAAAAATAGAGATATCAAAGAGAGATGTCTTCACTGGCTCTCTCTCTCTCTCTCTCTCTCTCTCTCTCTCTCTCTCTCTCTCTCTCTCTCTCTCTCTCTCTCTCTCTCTCTCTCTCTCTCTCTCTCTCTCTCTCTCTCTCTCTCTCTCTCTCTCTCTCTCTCTCTCTCTCTCTCTCTCTCTCTCTCTCTCTCTCTCTCTCTCTCTCTCTCTCTCTCTCTCTCTCTCTCTCTCTCTCTCTCTCTCTCTCTCTCTCTCTCTCTCTCTCTCTCTCTCTCTCTCTCTCTCTCTCTCTCTCTCTCTCTCTCTCTCTCTCTCTCTCTCTCTCTCTCTCTCTCTCTCTCTCTCTCTCTCTCTCTCTCTCTCTCTCTCTCTCTCTCTCTCTCTCTCTCTCTCTCTCTCTCTCTCTCTCTCTCTCTCTCTCTCTCTCTCTCTCTCTCTCTCTCTCTCTCTCTCTCTCTCTCTCTCTCTCTCTCTCTCTCTCTCTCTCTCTCTCTCTCTCTCTCTCTCTCTCTCACTCTCTCTCTATCTATCTATCTCTTTTTCTCTCTCTCTTTGTTATTATTTGCATGATATCACTTTCAATTATTCGAAATACAGTAAATGGAAGAATTAGCCGACTGGCCGATTGGATTATAAACTATAAAACAGTTAGATTAAGTTGTCATCATGAGCTGTCAGTCCAACAACAGCCGAACCCTTATCCCCTTCAAGCACTCCTCTACCTCCCCTTCCCTCCCTCCCTCGAGGATCTTCGTCCAGATTTGATTCGACTTCAATCTTTTCCCTTACAGCGAGTTCTTTAGATAATGTGTGCAGAACAAACAAAAAGGTTACTCCGAGTAGCCTATGCTTCATATTGATTTCAACGATCAATCATTTTTAAATTTATTCAACATCATAATTTTATTACTAAGCAATTTTTATTATTCTTATTTATAATTAATTATCATAGCTAGATGATTGTCCTATGTACTGTAATCATATTTTTTTCTCCTTCTTCTCCTATATATTCTAACGCATGTTTTTATATTGTTTATATATATATATATATATATATATATATATATATACACACTGAGGAATCAACTCTTTATTTTAGAAAGAGGAGGTATTTAGGTAGAAGAGGTACAAGCTCAAGTGGGAGTTTGCTGAACATGGCTGACAAGTGGGAAGCAATATTTTGGAAATCCTAGCCGTCTCCTGAAAAATATTTCCCAGTACCTCTGCTCGGAGCCTAGGGTTCCTTTCTCGAGAAAAAAATATTATTTTTATTTTTATTTTATCAAAAATTTGAATTTGTATATACACAATAAAAAAAAATAATTTCTCATTATAAATTTAACTTGTAAAACATTAAATCTTCTTTTCAAACACAGTTATAATAAGTGATTAAAAAATATATATTTACGAGGATAGTCCTGGCATTTCTCAGATAAATTTCAATGTTTACTACATGAAACTGAAGTTGAAGCCCCTTCGATAGAGAATAATAAAACTATCGATTAATCGAAAACAAACTGGAGTGTGAATGATACTTACACGATCGGTCGCGATATTTCCTTATTATACAATCAGATGTAACGGCTCTGCTGTAACGAGGTCGGTTTGGAAAACAGATTGGTTAAAGGTATTATATTAAGAAAGGAAGGAATAAACAAATGAAGAACGCCGCTAACATAATCGCCTTAAATACCTCGCCGTTTTCAGGATGTATCTGCGGGATAACATTTCCTAGTAAAGTTTATGTAGACCATAGTACTTTAGGTATTGGGTCATAGCTAATTTATAGCTAATTTGAGTTATTCAGGCAGTCAAAGAAAGACTTCAGAAAAATATTCTTGATATATTTCCGGTGTAACTGTAAGTGTAACCCTGCTTTACAAAATCAACTTTAATCCGTAATTCAGTAATAAACCGATTTTGTATTCGTTCCTTTGCGGCTTCTTTTTTTGGGGTAGTAGTTTTGATAGTTCTCCCAGGAATTCCAGGCTATAAACACAGAGACCGCAAACGTTCTAATCCCAACTTAGTGAACAATCCTAGTTTTTATATACAGTTATAATTATTTGTCAATGAAATTTATAGTGATATTAGGTAGTAGTATAAGCTATACGAAAACGGTAATTTTTTACCTGAGCTCAGTTGAGCTTTTTTTTTTAAGGACCACTCATGTTAAAAACTCTCCAATGTATCGTTTTTTTGACCATGTATAACATACATTACACCAATCTAATATTTTTCCACTATTCTCTAGTACTTTAACTACAAATCCGTCAAGTTTCATAGGTTTATCTACAAAAATAAATCCACAGTGACTCAAATTGTAGCTCAATAGAAATAGGCTATTTTGGGGTGGAGTAATATTGTCCAACTTTAGAAGACCTCAGAGTCGCAAATAAAAATGAAATTGAAAATAAACAGACTGGAAATGTTTGCAACTACTAATAACACAGGCCAACGATGAAAAAACATTTTTTCATAAAACACCTTATCTTCTTGTTTCTTAGGGTGCTAAATCCAAATATGACACTTATTAAGCCGTATCACCTACCATTTCTTCACATTTGCACATCAATATATTATTTTTTTTTAATTTATTACAGAATTTAACAGCTTTTATATACTACAAATAAAATTGTCAAATAACTTGTGCTGGATGTAGAAGAGTTGGCAGGACTGCTGAAGCAGATTTAGATATAGATGAGCAAGATGAAGAAGAGTTGCAATGTGCTACAGCAAATATATAGTCTAAGCTGTTTACTCAGATTGAGCTTAACCACTTAGTTAGGGATCTTGGGTTAGCAAAGGAAAAAGCTGAATTGCTTGGTTCTAGGCTAAAAGAAAAGAACTTGTTTGCAGTTGGAACTAGCATATATCTGTATAGGAAGAGAGAGCAGCAGTTTTCGAAATTTATTGAACAAGAAGGTGATTTAGTGTACTGCTCAGGCATTCCAGGTCTGATCAAAGAGTTTGGTGTTGAATACAAAAAAGAAGACCGGAGGCTGTTTATTGATTCTTTCAAAACTAGTTTAAAAGCTGTTTTATTACACAATAGTAACACTTATACATCTATACCTGTTGGCCATTATGTACATATGAAAGAGAGCTAAGAAAACCTAGAAATAGTGTTGAATAAAATTGGCTATTCGGCTCATGGTTGGATGATATGTGGTGACTTGAAAGTAACATGCATGCTTCTTGGTCAGCAAGGCGGTTTTACCAAATTTCCATGTTTTTTTTGTGTGAATGGGACAGTAGAGCAAGGGATCAACATTGGTGCAGAAAGAACTAGTCTTTGAACCCGGCAAGAAGAACATTCTCCGCAAAAACCTTGTAGATCATAGAAACATTCTCTTACCACCTCTACATATACAGTTAGACATCATTAATCATTAATTAATGATAATGATGTACGGTACGGTACCATATACCGTACAGATTTTAAATTATATAAAAAAAGCAAATTTTTAAAAACTATAGGTGATACAAAAAAACTAGGACCAGATTTGGATTCAGCACACAAAAATCTATAAAAATCAGCTACTAAAGTAAATAAAGTTTTCAAAAACATTTTTTTTTACAAAAATAATGTAATTTTTAGAGTTTGTTCCGTATTAGCCCCACAGTGCGTCCTCGGATTAATCAATTTGGATTAAAATCAATCTGAAGAATTGTTTTAGGAAAACATTAGGAAGCATTGAAGGCGCTAAAAATAGTCTTCGATAAAGAACGCGATCAAGGGGACACCTCGTAACTGTTGGCAACTTCTGCTTTAAAGGGACAGTTTTCTCCAGAGTTAGTTGGCGGGGAGTTTGCTCCAAGTTCCAGATCCAAGGCAACTCTTAAACTCCATGAAATCTTAATGATTAAGAAGTTAAAGATGTTATCCTTCCGCTACTCCTCAAACCTTCGTCATTTAGTCGAGAGGCGAATCTTCTCGATATTAAAAAAATATATTTTTTAAGAATTCTTTTTTTTAGGCTCGTATAATCTAAGAGGCATCGAGAGAAGTTAAATTTTAATATCAAGTTAACACTTTATTTATAACATAACTGACACCCCCAGTCACGGCTTCTCCGCTCTTATAAGTAACGAACTTAGATAGATTTAACTAATAACAGAAGTTTTATTTTTTAACAATAAAAATCTTATAATGCAGTTGAGAATTATTTTCTCACAATATTTCTAAATATTTTCACTCAAAGTTGTAACCCGGTATTATTGCAATGATTTACTCAAAAGCATTATTGGATATTCAATCCTTAAATCTAATCTATGAGTTGGTAATTTAGATGGACAGAGACGTTTTAGGAAGAAACTCTGGCGGATAATGGACTGCATTATCAGTGCTTACAACCCTATCAATAGAGATATTCTCGGCTGTCACAATTTACTTTTTCAATAATAATGTTGTTAATATTCTCTGCTATAGTATTTGTTGGTAATATTACTGCTCTTTCACACAACCAATGGTAAAATTTATTAAATAAACCTGAAACATTAAAATGAATTTGAAATCATTGAAATATTAGTCTTCTTAAAACCTTCGTCAAAAGCTATGGTTAGGTCGCCCATTTTTTAAACACAGTATCAAAAAATAATCGATATTTTGATAAGGCAATAATGTTTACTGCAGCAAAAATAATTTTGTTGATTTCATTTGGTTAAATTTTAATTTCTATCTAACTATAAAAGTCAATGACATAGTGACAAACTTTTGCCACTTAACACTGTGAATTTTAATTATTATTACAGTAAATTATACTATTTAAAATCTTCCTAGAATTATGAAGATTTTGTAGTTAAAATTTGGTACAGAGGGGTTTAATAATTTTACTATTGCAATCTCTGGTGTAGAATGCCGCTAACCACAAATCGTTCGATTATTAAATATCCCTAGGATCCACACGTCACACTAAATAATTATAGCTTTTACTATAACAATTTATTTAAATCAAGCCAATATTATTATCAATTTCGGGCTCTATATAACATTGTACCGTTATAATATAAGAAAAATGGTTTGTCTTTTTTTATAATAGTATAGATATAGATTAATTTAGAAAATATATTTTATTGGTAATTGTTTATAAACACCTGCACTAAAGTAGTATTTATAAAAATAAATGTTATTTTGATACTTACATACACCTAGAACCCCAACTCTGATTTAATTTTTTTTTTTTTTAAAAAGGGGGATATACCTAATAATTTCCCAAATTTTCACGGCTATTGGATGTACGGTTTTTAAATCTATCGAGTACAGACATCCACACATTAATTTTTTATATATATAGATAATATGGCCTAAAATATATCTAAGATAAGAATCTCTAACTGAATTATATTCCCCGGTATGTTGTACTGCTATTTAGTATTCTTTCCCTTTTATTTACTTTTTAGTGCTTATCACTCTCACATTATTATAAATTATTATACATTTTATCTCTTAGTAAAAAAAAAAAAAAAAAAAAAAAAAAAAAAAAAAAAAAAAAAAAAAAAAAAAAAAAAAAAAAAAAAAAAAAAAAAAAAAAAATAGGTGAAACAAGATCAAAAATGAAGAAAAAATGCCGCAGACCTTACCTTTCTATTGCAATCCATTGCAGATAATTAAAAGGCTTTTTTGAGGAAACCACGTTATTTGCCATTAAAGCAATAATATCTCAACTTTGCTTAAACATTTTTCATATTGTTACCACATTTTCTGATTTAGCATTAAATTTCCTAGAAGAACAGAGTAGATGAACCCTTGAATTTAACAAACTTGGAACCTAAATAACAGTTTGATCTTCACCTTATTTCACAAAACAGCAAATCTCACAAAAACTTCCAAGTTTAACCAGCTTGATCAAATTAATGATTTCGTATCGATTTTATGGAGAAATTTACTTTTGAAACCGGAAAAACCGTTTTCATTTGGCATACAAATCAGTTACTTGTGTAAATGAGACATTATGATAATCGCATAATGGAAATAAGTATTTTAGAAATAATAAACAAAATTGAGATATTACAACTTTTATGGCAAAAAACGTGGTTTCCTCCATTTTTTTTTTTTTTTTTTTGCACTAAGAGGTACTTAGCTTGTATATATTCTATGTGAAAAAGTGCTGATGTTTTGAATTTTTTTTTACGTTTTTAGAACTGATGAATGAATGTTAGAATAAAATAATTCTAATTAAAGAGGCCAATGATTCATCAATACTAATTGTATTAATGATTCTATTCCATCATACGTACTTCGAGTGATGCAAAATTAAAGTCACGATTTATTAGAAATATCCAGATTTTTTTAATTTTTTTTTTTTTTTATCAGATAAATATTTCCAATTGTTCCATATGAAATGTGTTTCCTGTAGGAACAGGAAAACTGACTAGCCATAGGGAAAACTAAGTGACTGTCTATTTTCCTCATTATTTAACACCCTTTCATTCTATTGGGTTGGTGCAAGAATAATACAGGTTTTGAGTATTCATTTTGTTTAGGTAAGTACTTGCCTACAGTAAACAGAGATCATCCTCCATTCTATTCAATGGATTATAAACGATTGTTATTTATGTTGTTTTTCCTCAAAGATTAGTTTAGTGCGTGTTACATTTTCAATGATTAGAAACCTCTGAAATTTACTACGTCAAAAGAGGTTTTTCGTCAAATTTATTTTTACGAGTTCAAACTTGGTCGAAGTGCGGCCCAAACTGCGAGTAACATCTATGTACAGTGCTGCGATGGTTTTAATAATTTCGTCCTTGATTCGAAGACAAGGAAGGTTACAGTCACGTGATATTTCTACGCATAGCTGTAATTGTTAACTTGACAAAATTGAAAAGATTATGTGGTTGAAGATGATGTAAAAAACGTAATTGGACATCCAATTTTAAATTTCAATGAATGAGTTATTAATCCAGATAGATATAAAATGCTTAGTATATATATATTTACGATTTTCGATTTACATTTCACTGGAATCCACTTTTAACACATTTTCACCGAGAAAAAGTAAATTTTATTATCAATTTCAAGCTCTGGATAACAAAGTACTATTGCAACTTCTCTTGAATAAAGCGTTCGCCACCTATCGGTAGATTTTGAAACTACTCTAGAATCCAGATATGTATTGCATTTTCAAGACTATTTATCAATCAGTAATTCAGTAAATTCTATTATTTCTTAAACATCCTTAAAGTATAAAGATGACGTAGTTACATTTTTGTACAGATTGGTTCAGTATTATTAGTGGTACGTAGTGATGGGTCGTTCTGACTGGAACGGAACGTGGACCTGGTCCCAGCATTGAACTGGTTTGGAACGAAACCAATTGTCCAATTTTCATACCAACGCCAAGAGATCTCTCGTTTCGTTCCCTCGGTGCAGTTGGGTTTAGATTACACTTCTGGTTTCGTTCCGCCCAAGGTCGTTCCGATTGCTTTGTTGCGTTGATCCTTCCGCTGTTGATTTCCTTCTGCTTCTTCATCTTCCCAGCACATCGCGCATGGGCAACTTCAAAATAAACCGCTTTCTTTGAAATTTTCTATTCTACTGACAAGGCTGGCCTCTTCTTTCGGATTCAGAGAAATGAACCACACAAGGTTTTACTGCATATATAATTTAATGATTTTTTCGCTGTTTGTTTAAAAGTTGATGGAGCAGTCACAAGAGTTGATTACTCCTTTTTTCTCGGAAAGTATTCGCTCAATTGTGCACTATACTTGAGCTAACTTCCCCCCTCACCCAAAAATTAAATTCTTGATTGAATAAAACTATTTTAAAATCATACATTTTTTTAACAAGTATACTTACATATTTATTCCTTCTTAATATTATAGTACCTGTAAAATTTTTAATTATAAAATAGGAGGAGGAGGTTATCAGCTCGAAGTCACAAAAAGGTATTTTACGTTGATGCATGATACTTAGGCAGTAGGTTAGTGAAACTGACATGGAACGAAAAGTGGAGCAGACCGTAAATTCTCATTCCACTTTTAACTTGGAAAGGCCCTTCACTAGTATGTAGTAGGTTAGTCAAACTGACGTGGAACGAAAAATGGAACGGAAATAAAACTGGAGTTGCTTCCAATCGAGGAACGGAGCGTAAAATCTCATTCCACTTCTAAGCCCTTCACTAGTGGTAGGAGATCACAAACGAAAAAAATAGTTGTTCCTTTCTTATATATAGTTGGATGAAATTGCTGAATAATACATTACAGGTGGAAATAAAAGTAAAAAAAAATGTTAAAATTTATTTACGTTTTGGTTTAAAACTATATTAAAAACATTTACACGTTACTTATAAGACAAGAAACTGCTTCCGACTGCTCCAATATTCACTAGACAAACCATCTTAGATTCCGATTAATTATAAAAGACTCATTGACACGACAGTAATCAGAACTACTTGGACATACGGAGTTGAAATCTAGGCTTCCTCTAAACAATCTAATTCATCTCATATCAAATCCTTACAATCCAAAATCCTTCGTTAAACCCTCAAATGCTCCTTGTTATGTCACAAAGTTATACATTAAAAGTTTAATATTCCATATGTTGTAGATTTGGTCCAAACCAGATATCTATCCTTTCGAATTCACTTGTCTCCTAACCTCCTTCACTCTTAATTCTCGATAATCCGAGGCGTCTATAATGAAGGTTGCCGAGAGATCGAGTTATGTGAAACTTTTTTAGAAGTGCTTCTAGTGAATTGTTCTTAACATGTTATTGATATGTCATTGTTATCACTATTCTTAAATTTACTTATTTTATTTAGTGTATACAGTTGTACATACAAATCAATAGACTAAAACACAAAAAAACATTTTGATGAAGTATTAGTTGACTGAGAAGTTTTTAAAGATGTAGATTGTAGGGATATGAAGTCATAGATGCACTTCAGTTAAAAATAACATTTTAATTTATAATGCCTGACACAGTTCGGTATCTTGTTTTCCACCTAAACAAAGGACTTACATGGAACCCTCAAACTCGACTCAAAAAGCAAGAACTTAATAAATAGCATAACAGACGCTTTAGCCAACTGTATAGACTACTAAATAGGACATCTCATCTTTCCATTGAAAACAAACTTCTCATATATAAAACCATCATCAAACCTATTTGGACTTACGGACTCGAACTGTGGGGGACAGCAAAAAAGTCGAATATCAAACGCATTCAATCCTTCCAATCCAAAATCCTCCTAACTATAGTAAATGATCCTTAGTAAATTCATAATTTATAATTCATACTAATATATTATTAGTAAATGTCTCCAACAAAACCCTACATAATGATCTCAATACACCATACACCCTCGACCTAATACCTCTTAAATTTTTGAAATTCGATAGTAATCTTTCCTTTCATCCTAACCCTCTGGCTCAATCACTATCCGCTTCTACACATCCTGATAAACCCCCTCGCAGACTAAAACGGCAGTGGCCCCGAGAACTTTTGTAAAATTTATGTATGTTTGAGTTCTGGTAATGACCAGCTTCTTAACTCATGCCCTGAGTGAATTTATATAGCGCTCTCACTCAGCCTCCACTGAGTTTTTTTTTTTTTACTTCAGTGACGCAGCTGAAAGAGAAAAGCTGGGAATTCTCTGTACCTGGCCTGTCCTTCCATAAGTGGAGGGACGGGTCTGGTTGGGAGATCTCTAGGATGAACGTAAATTGTAAATAAATTATAATTGTATTTTCAACCTTTAATTTAACTTTGTCTTATTGTTACTTACTGTTATTTATTTTATATTATTTTTTTAATTTATATATTTCGCTCAGATGTATATTCTGTATTTTTTATGTTTAACATAGTTTGTTTTGTTTTGTTTTTTATACATATATATATTTTTTAATTATATCTTTTATTAATATTATAATTTTTTATTTTTTACTGTAAATAATGTGTGAATGTAATTATTAGGCCATCTATATTACTTATTGCCCACATTTGTGGCAGATTGTAATAATCACACCACAATAAAAAAAAAAATGAAAAAAAAATTATAATGCCGACGTTTCGACTTGCATTGCTATCCTTCATCAGGGTTTCAGAGAGAGTGGCAATCAGAAACAGGATTGCTAAACAAGAAAAACCAGTTTCTGATTGCCACTCTCTCTGAAACCTTGATGAAGGTTTACAATGCAAGTCAAAATGTCTGCATTATAAATTAAAATGTCATTTTTAATTGCAGTGTATCTATAACTGCATACCCCTACAATCTTTATCATTAAAACATTTTGGTTTATAACTATATATAAAATTTAACCCCTTTCTATTTCCATGATTGAAAACAATTTATAGCTTTGGCCGAACCATTTACCCGCTCAGAGAATATAAAGCCAAATAATAGACGTTTTAAATCTAATTTATTCTCCCCTTCAACATTCCAAGTCATTTGAGATCACTATTTCCGATTGCTCGATCGTTTTAATGATTATGTAGGCGACTCACTCAATTAGAGGCGAATTGATTTCCCGATGTTCCTAGTTCACGATGGGTCCGAATAGCATTCGATACTCGATACCTCTTTCGATAATTGAACCCTACGACTAAGAGCAAGTAATAGCTTAGGAAGGATGAAGCGATGAGATAGAGGAAGCTTCTGTCGAGGGTGTAATTTGTGAGTGCCTGGACGGGACCAGATATGAGAATATATTGAACAAACACAAACCCCCCATCCCCGGGGCCGAAAGGGGAATTATAAAAACCCCCGGGGCACCCTTCCCAACCATTCCCCCCTCCCAGACTAAACAATCTCAGCTATCTCCTTTCTTTATCGGACCCCTCTCATTGTCTCTTCCGATATCCTGTTGTTCGCTCTTCGCCTGCTCCCGCTGGAAGTGGAATCTCGATGAGTTACTGTTTCTGATCTCGGAGGGGGTTTTGATATTCTTTTTGCCACTCAATGTCGTCAACACTGCAAAGTTCCTAAACGGGAAAATGCGATACACATATACTTTTGTTTTGGTAACATTTTGGTATTAAGGAGGTAACTTTTAAAACGTGTTTTGTCGCAGTAATCCCACTTTTCAGCAATAACAAAAAACGTTCGCCGTAAATCTACGACTTGTATTCCCAGTGGAATACAAGAAACAGCTCGTCGTTACAGACTACTTCAAACATTTACTGGACAAACGTACAAAGCTCCCAATTAATTACAAAAGACTCATTTACATGACTGTGATTAGACCAATATGGACTTACGTAGTTGAGCTTTGGGGCTCTACTAAACCAGCCAATTCATCCCTATCCAATCCTTACAATCCAAAACCCTTCGAATAATCCTCAATGCTCCTTACTTTGTCGCCAATAAACTTATCCATAAAGATCTTAATGTTCCATAAGTTGCTGATTGAGCCCAAACCAGAAACCAATCCTTTCATAGTAAGCTCCATAACCATTCAAATCCACTAGTTTCTCAACTTTCTTCCCTCTCATTTCCAGATAATCCTCCGAGGCGTCTGAAGAAGATGGCCTAGAGGTCTTCTTGTGTAGATTTTTATTGAAGTGCTACTGATGAGTAGTTCTTTTCAAGTTTTACCATGTTATTGTAAGCGTTTTTAACACATTTACTTAATGTATATTTGTCCAGTTGTAAATTTAAATAAATTGTAAATAACGAATATTATGAGATGTTATTATCCTTCAGAAACAAAAAATTCCTAATTAAACTTATAGCATCTAAAGAAAAAACACATTACAACAAGGATCAGAAATATTCTTTACTCCTAAAATTAGCATTTTTAATTTTAAATATGGACAAAAACATGTTTTGAAGGGACACAAGGGACAAAACACGGTTTGATGAAATAACAAAGGGACAAAACACTGTTTGAAGAAGCTATGTTTTATTTTACAGAAGCCACTGCTTACTCAAAAGTACACAAAATAAAAATTATAATTACATAATATATGAATGACAATTTTCGGGGAATATTTTCATTCTCCTGACAGTCACCAGTTTTTAAATATGCAGTTTACATCTTTCATTTTCTAAACAGTTACAAGTTTCATCCTCTTCCACAACATTTTCAACACTTGGTGAGTCAAAAAGTACAAACCTTGTACCGGTGTAAGCGATCATTGTCAATGTTGTCATTATTGTCAATAATTCAGCGTTCCCATTGGCTTAGTTTGAACTAAGAACATGCTATGGACAAAACACAATTTGCTAAAAATAACTTGTTTGATGGCTAATAATCATTACATATTGTAGGGTTCTGAAAAACAAATATAATGATACCAAAAAACACAAAAAAAAAATTTTTATAATGACAAAACACGTTTTGAAAGTTACCTCCTTAATTATAATAATGGATTGTATCTAAGAAAAATGTATTATAATAGGATAGAATTAAAAGCCAACGTAGCTTGATGCCAAAAGATGGACACAGCATATAGACACCCAAAATATCTACAACAAAATGTATTTCCAACTACAACATTACAATAAAGTCATAAAACCAGAATGTCTGTCAGAGACACTAATTTTGAATAGTAAATCCGACATAGAAAACATTCAGAAAAAGGAAGCAGAATCATAAGGACAATTTTAGGCCCAAAACTTGTAGATAAACAGTAACGGCTCAGAAAAAATCAAAAAATCAATCAATAGTCTAATATTCACAGTGAAATTAGAAAACGCAGATGAAAATTCTATGAAATTCTCACATCAAGAGAATGAACCCAGCGAGGCTTACTGGATAAATTGTTGAATTCTACGAACAAAGGAGTAAATAGAAAACAGAGGTCAATGAAGTGAATTGGTGAAATCAAAACTGATCTTAAACTACCCGGAATCACACCAGAGGATATTCCAAACCGGGTAGTTTTCGAGTCCAAAATTTACAAGTGGCAAGTTGACCAGGAGGAGAAACCTAAGTAGAAGACTGGAACAACATGGTCTTAAAAGAGAAAAGAAGCCCACAGCTGAAGAATTAAGAAAGTGTGGGCACGGAGAAAGGAAAAGCATGCCTCGTGAGTAATATGCGTAGTCCCGATGGGCTCATTCGCTAATACTAATAAAAATAATTTTTAGAAAAAAACAAAACCGACTTCAAGATTAAACCTACATATACAAAATTGAACTAAAAAATAAAAAATAATATTTTAATTGCTTCCAAACAAAAACCATTAAATTACAATCAACGAAATTATCGATACTTATATACCTATTCACAATTTATGATCAGTTATTTTTGGAATCAGTGCCAGCCAAGAAGGGCAGTTTAATCATGCCTTTGCAATCAACTTTCAATTGGCCGGAGACAGCCTAGAAGTAGACTTACCGCTTTCCACCAGTGGCGATCTTTTCTTTATTCCTTAGGACAAGAGAACTACACGAAATTCGGAGTTCACTAGCGACAAACGCCTAACTTCTTTCTCCTTTGTCCCCTTTTCAAATCAATTTTAACTTTTCGTTAATTGAAAGAATTTTCAATAGCCATCGTAAAACCACTTGAGTGAATAACTAATAATCAGTTCGTTTCCTAGAGGTGGTCCTAGAAGTTCTCTCTTTTGAACCCTATTTTCAGTTCGACTTATAGTGATTTATATTTAATGTTTTTTTGATTTTTCTTAAAAAGTGCTTCGTTGATTTTAGAATATTTTTTTATGGAACTACCTCTGAAATATGCCCTACCGATCTAAAAAAGAATCATCAAATTGATTCAGAATTGACCGAGTAATCGCGTAACATACACACACACACACACAAAAAAATGCAGATGAGTTGAGAACCTCCACTTTTTTTAAGTCGGTTGATAATAAAGAAAAATTGTAACCAAAAATGTTTATTACTATTTCTTTAATATTAAATACATTTATTTATCGGATCATATCTTGGCTAGTAACTCGCATGGAACCCTCATACAAGATAGAAAAACGTTGCCCGTCGATTTCGACTGCTCTTACTTGACAAATGTTCTCATCTCCCAGTCCAATGCAAAAACTCTTTTTTCTCATTTATTGATATTTACAACTGTACAAAATAATATACATTAAGTAAATGTGTTGATAGTAAATACAATGGCATGTAAATAACTACTCACTAGTAGCGCTTCAATAAAATCTACACTAAGATGTCTCTAGGCCATCTTCTTTTCAGACGCCTCGAGGATTATCCGAAATTGGGAGAGGGAAGCAAGTAGGGAGACTAGTAGATTAGAATGGTTATGGAGCTTACTATGGAAGGATGCATATGAAGTTTGGGCTAAATCAGCAACATTTGGATCTTTATGGATAAGTTTATTGGTGACAAAGTAAGGAGGTATAATAAGGTATAATACCTCAGTATTGACCGTATACGCGCCCGGATTACCATGAAACGGAACTCGGATATTGGAGAAGCTGTGATGAAGAAATTCAATATTCATAAGCTAAAGGATCCAGAAGTGTGTGAAACCTATCAGCAACATCTTCATATTAAGCTCGGGGAGGAACTAAGGGATAGGAATGACACAGTGGATGACCAGTGGTCGGGTATTGCTAAAGCGCTAAAAGCTACTGCAGAGGAAATTCTTGGATTGCAGATAAGAAGCAGGAGGTCCCCTTGGTTTGATGGTGAATGCATCGAGGCAACAAAACGGGAAAAATGGCCATAAACGTTCAACATAGGAGACATATTGAAATAAAAGAAGGGAGGAAAAGAGATTGCACAGGAGAAAGAAGAGAGCTTGGGAGAATTGCAGGATGAAGGACGTAGAGACCACAGGACATCTCGTGACACTCGCCTCTTCTATAAGAAAGTAAATGAGGGCCGTAAAGCCTTCAAACCTAAAGTAATTATGTGCAAGAATGAGGACGGAAACCTGCTGACGGAGAGAGGGGAAATCCTGAAGAGATGGGCAAGGCACTTCAGCGGAGCACTTCAAATAGAGAACCTTGAAGTAGAAATGGCCAGAAAGGAGAACGACTTCTCTAACGATGCCGAGCCACCGAATGATGAAGACATGGAGACGGCCATAGCGAAACTGAAAAACTACAAGGCTCCGGGACTGGATGGAATTCAAGCGGAGCTGATACGCTATGGAGGAATAGAAGTGAGAAAGGAGCTCTGTAATCTCATTTTGAAGATATGGGAAGAGGAGAAGATGCCTGATGAGTGGAAAAGGGGAATTATCTACCCACTGCACAAGAAAGAGGACCAATCGGACTGCGACAACTACAGAGGCATAGTGCTCCTCTCGTGCGCATATAAAGTTCTGTCTAATATCCTATTTGAGAGACTAGTCCCTCATGCCGAGAGGGAGATAGGGAAATATCAAGCGGGGTTTAGACGAGGGAGATCCACGTTGGATCAACTATTCTCAATGAGGCTGATGCTAGAGAAATGCAAAGAGTACAGAATAGTTACCCACCACCTCTTTCTTGATTTTAAAGCCACTTACGATAGTGTAACTCGGCCAGAACTCTATCAGGCCCTGTTAGATATGAACGTCCCAGCCAAGCTGATACGGCTTGTGAAAATGACAATGTCGGGCTCGAGGTGTGCAGTACGAGTAGGAAATGACTACTCAGATGATTTCAGCACAAACTGCGGAGTGAGGCAGGGGGATGCTCTTGCCTGTATTCTCTTTAACTTTGCAGCAGAGAAAGCGATGCGTATGTCCGGAATCCAACTCCACGCAACCCTTTTTAACGGTACAGTTCAGCTTCTGGGATACGCTGACGACTTATTGAGTAGCATTGAGGATTTTTCGAAGGATTTTGGATTGTAAGGATTGGATTCGAGAAGAATTGGATGGTTTAGTGGAGCCCCAAAGCTCAACTCCGTATGCCCATATAGGTCTCATAACTACCATGTAAATGAGTCTTTTGTAATTAATTGGGAGCTTTAAACGTTTGTCCAGTAAATGTTGAAGTAGTCTGAAACGACGGGCAGTTTCTTGTTGTTTTAGTCCTGTATGTAGATTCCAAGTAAGGCGTTTGTCCAAGTGGAGTCCTTGGTAGTTGATCTGTTTAACAGGGATTAGTGGAATATCATTAAAGGATACCGGAGGGAAGAATGTCGTAGGTTTACGACGAAATACAAAAACTCATATTTATGACTAGTGCCATCCAAATTTTGACTTACGGTTAAAAGTTAACCATCAAATATTTATTATCAAATACTTACCCTACCTCCTTAATCCGAAATCCTTAAAAAAATTCTTTTTTGCACAGGAACAATAACGCTCATAATTCAACTAGCTAGACAAATATACCTCTAGTTTTGTTTTGTATTGCAAGAAGTTCGACTATAGGGTTGTAAAATTTTACGGATAGCTTATTATAAATAGAGCTTATATGAATAATGAAGGGTATTCGGCTAGAAAGCGAAATGTTCGGTAGCCATAGTTCTGAGTAAATTGCGAAACTAAATTACAAAGTCTATATTATTTATCATTTGAGAAGGGTTCTTAAACTCCAAAACACGTGAAAATCCTCTTTCTATCCTGCATGAGACTACCTTAAGTGACAGTGATTGGATTAGCTAACATAATGCAATCTGAGGTTAGAATTTTTTGTACATTCTCCCTTCGAGTCTAACGCCCTTCTTTCTTATGCCGGTAGTACACACTCGCCGAGGCAAGACGAATGCAGGCGACACGACTGTGTACTGGGTCACCTCATGTTAGTTCGGCTTAGCTCTGCTCGGCTCGGCAGCGCTCCGAAAAAAGTCGGTCTCTGGCCACGAGTCAAAGGACCGAAAGGAAACGAGGTGTCGAGGAGAAACCGACCTAGTACACACTCGCCTAAGCTCGGGATTCAGATTTCTGCGAATGGCGAGGCACTTCTTTTAATCACATTTCTACGCTTCATTCAATTTCCAGTTCCTAACTAATACTGTAGTTAATAATTAAGGAACTAATTTAAAAAAAAAATAACTAAGAACTAGAGAAAAAAAAGATTCCTTAATGGCTTCATTTAGACAATTTATTTTATTCATTTAGCCAATATATTTGTTATATATGATTATATATATATATATATATATATATATATATATATATATATATATATATATATATATATATATATATATATATAAAAGCAGTAAATAAAATCATGAAATCCTAAAATGTTATTTAAGTGGGTTTTTACAACTTCTAATTATAGAAATTCTAAGTAGTCAATTAAAGTAGCTAAATTTTCTTCGAAAATTCGCTTAAAATAAATAACCAATCAGAAAATATCAAATAAATTTGGACGTATCCAGTCCTGTTTTGATGAATGTTTTTATCTATCGTCTCCGTTTTTTTTGTAATTTGTTCATGGTTATGTACACATAATTATAATATGCGTAGGCTGCATTAGCTGCAACTGCTGTAACCAGAATCCTTACATCCATCTTCATCAACCTCCAATAAAACACTAGCGTTAGCTTATAAAACTGAACAACCCAACCCAACGTCCACAAGACATTTGGCGAGTGTGTACTTGCACCATTCGTGTTCACAGCTCGCTTCCGCTCGGCTCGGGTGGCATCGTTGACGAGCGCCTCGGCGAGTTTGTAATGCCGACATTATATGCTAGTTTACTGAACGTATTGTTTTTTTTTTTTTTTAATATCTATTTATTGAAATTTATAACTTTACATAAAAACATATAGATCCAGTAAATGTGATAATGACGAAAAATAATAAAATGACAATTGCTTGTGAAGCAACTACCCTTTCGTAGCACTTTTTTTCAAAAACTGTGAAAAAAAAGGGGTTGGCCATCGAATATTGAACACATTATATAATAAATATTCTATGACTTTTCAATTGGATTTTTAGTCTTAGGTATTAAGAAACTCTAAACATGCATTTCCTATTGGAATTTGTTTGTTACATCTTTTTTATGTATATCAATTCATTGAAATTTACAACTATACAAATATGTACATCAAGTAAATGAGCTGATAACGGTTACAATGACATGTAAAAACTTGAAAAGAACTATTCATCAGTAGCAATAAAATTTTACACTAGAAGGTCCCGAGGTCATCTTCTTTTCAGACGCCTCGGAGGGTTGTCAGGAATAGAATAGGAAGCAAGTTGAGAGACTAGTGGATTTGAATGGTTACGGAGTTTGCTATGAAAGGATAGGTATCTGGTTTGGGTTAAATCAGCAACATATGGAACATTGAGGTCTTTATGGATAAGTTTATTGGTGACAAAGTAAGGAGCATTGAGGATTTTTTGAAGGATTTTGGATTACAAGGATTGGATACGAGATGAGTTAGATGGTTTGGTGGGGCCCCAAAGCTCAATTCCATATGTCCAAATAGGTCTGATAAACTGCCATGTAAATGAGTCTTTTGTAGAATATCGGAAGTTTTGAACGTTTGGCTAGTTAATGTTGAAACGTATCGTTAAAACAATAAACTAGTTTTCTATCTCTTTATTCAAATATAGAAATCAATATATGATATAATGGGCTAATTTGAAAATTTCTGTTTTGAAGATTTTTCGCTTTAATTCGTCCACTAAAACCTTCAACTGATTTTGAATACTCGTTTTGTTACTTCTGTAAATCAAGATTTTTTTTTTTTTTAATCTCTTTGTAAGGTGGAATGTTATTTTTCCACTAAAGTTGTTTGTAATACAGATATTGGATTGGTTTATCAAATCACGGGGTGAGATCGGACTGAAAATGGATTTCGCACCCACACCGGCAAGAAGCGATGTGTTTGAAGTGATGCCGAAGCAACTAATTAATTAGCCTTTGTAATTAGTTATAAAATATACAAGATATTAAAACTTGGCACGGGGTGGGAGGGAAGGGGAAGGCTTTATTAGTCCACATCGTCGAAATTAATATTCAGGATTCGATTACCATTTTGGAACCTCGGCGGTGTGGTGGTGTTCTGTAGCCGCATCGCTTCCGGGGTTACGCTCCATGAAAACATAATAAAAAACTTTCATTTTGAATTAATTACTTACGTTCAAACATTTTTTTTACCATTTTTTGTTCAAACATTATTAATGAAGCCGTATTATTTATTACTTCAAAATATTCTATATCATGCGTATAAAAATACAGTTTTAAATTAAAACTACCAATACCATTACAGTCAATAACAGTATAATTTCTACACCATGGTGTAGAAACTCTAGTATGTTATATTTTTTTCTTGTTTACATAACTTTTTTTAACTAAAAAAAAAAAAATGCCTGTGATTTATGTTTATCATGGTACATACATGAATACAGTATCATAAATATCAATAATTAGTTTTTTTAAATATTTCTTTTTCTCTATTTTTTTTTTGCATACGGACATGTGTGTAACGGAGTTATAATTATAATAAAGTTATAAGCCAGCTAAAATAATTAATTGTGGAATTTCAAATTCTATAATACCGAAAAACATATCGTGTTGATCGAATTTTTTTTGACAAATATATTAAAAAACAAAAATAGTTTACATGTCATTTTAAATAAGCACGTATATAAACTGCTAAAATAGCAGCTTTAATTTCTATTTCCTACTATTTTCTATTACATTTCAATGAATATTTTTTATTTTTTTAATTATAACACAATACGAAAACTATAATTTAAAAAAAAAATAGTAGGTTCTACATTAAGTATTCTAGGACTTATCGAATTTTTTTTTTTGTTTTTTGACATGCCATTTTCTTCTAATTTAATTGATGTATATAATGCATAAAGTTAATAAAGTTTAATAAGGTTAATATCAATAAAAAAAATAAAATTAAATTAAAAAAATTGTCCCCTTGAGCCTTTCGGCTAAAGAAAAAATCTTCAGTCTTGATCGTCAATGGTTGTTATATCGTATTTTTGCTGGTTTATTTTTAAAATGAAATTCCTCGTCTACTATTAAGCTTGGATCAGGTTTTGAGAAAACACTTTTTTTGATTTTAGCCTAAAAAATAATTACACATGTGTATAAAAGAACATTTTGTATTGTCATAGAAGGTACAAAAATGCACATAGCGGAATTGACAATCTTACTGACGATATATTTTATATTTTTGATGATGATTCTATTGTTGACTGTGGGATGTAATGTAAGTGAAGAAATGTTCAGGGGTGCAGTCAGGTAAATAAACATGTCCAAGTTTTTAAATTAAAAAACTTTATATTTGGCATGCCGACGTTTCGGCAGGTCTTCTTCGGGGCTAAAATATTACAACAATTTTCTTTTTTTTTGTTTGTTGAAAAATAAAAATAAAGAATTTTAAAAAGAATAATTAAAAAGAATTTTTTATTTTCTATTTCGTTTTGCTTACTTTTACCTTCTTTTTTTTTTTTTTCTGTAGGAGATAAATTCTCAAATTAAATAGCTTAATCCTGCTGACTATCTATGCTCTTAAATTCTTTTGCACTTAGCTGTATGATTGTATTGTTTATCTCCAAATGAGAGTAATTTTGAATATACAGCCGAGAGGGATTGAAAAAGATCGGTCAAATCCAGGTTGCAATACAGTAGAACCTCGAAATAACGCTGCTCGTTATACCGCGGATTCGGATATAACGCGGGTCAAGCTCCGGTCCCGATCCGGATTCAATTAAAATTAATAAAGAATAATTATCGTATTATGGTTTTAAAGCCTACAATTGAAAACTTAAAAACAATTCATTAGAAAATTGAGTCATAAAAACTAGAGAAAAAAACGAAGAGGTTCCAAAGTTTAATAAGTTCTGGGGAAAAGGGAACTCGGAAAATTAAGTTACATTTGTTAATTTATTTATTTTTTTTTTTTTTTAACAGATTCCTAATTTGACTGAACATTAAAAGGAATTTGTAAAGAAAAAAAATATAACTGGTTGTTAACGTAGGAAGTAAAACTAAATAGGACGTTTAGAATGAATTACGATTGTCTAACAAAGTTTAATTGTTTTTGTTTCAATATTAGAACTTTTTAAAGTTTGATTTTTTTTAGAATTAAAAAAAAACTTTAGGAAAGAGTGGGTACATCGCTTGTATCGTCCTGGAAATAAGCCGAAATGTTTTGCTTAGACAATGTCGATTGAATATCTTTCCGGTAATCTACCTAGATGACGTACGTTGTCTCTATTCCTGCCTTCTTAGTACACAGAATCACCCTCACTTCCTTTTTAAAAACTGTGTATTAGTTTAGTTGTTGCCAGAGTGCATTTTCATTATCTTTTGACCCCCAATAATTCATACTTCTGCCTTTGTTATACCGCGGGTACGTCTATAACGCGGGAGGTTTCATTTCTCCCTAACCCGCGTTATAACGAGGGTCCACTATATTTTATTTCGTATTAGGAGGAACAGTCAGAAGGAGCTAACCCATTAGGTTTTAACAGTTTATACTCTTCTAATATCAAGCAAGCAAACTACTCCTAATGCCCTAGCGTTCCCCAAAAAATATATCGCTTTTAACTAGGGTTGGGCGATAGTCGATAGTGACCATCGATATATCGATGTGTCATGCATATCGATGGTCACTATCGATATAGTGTCTATAGTGTCAATCTAATAGAGTCTTCAAATAAGTTTTGAAACTCTCGGAATTATGCTGATCTGTCTCTGTCCAGTGTCGAGTTCTTTTGAAGTTGAATTCCGAGTTCCTAGAGCTCAAGGGTTCTCTGAAATATTAAGCCAAAGGAAAGCAGAAATGCTAGTTTTTCTTTCGGGAAATATGTGGCTCAAGAAGGAAAGATGTGACCCTTGAAATTAACTATTTTGTTATTTTTCTTTTCCGAAGATTTGATTTGTTCATTATTATTGTAACCATGTAAATTGTAAATACTTTTTTACAATTCGAATAAATTAGTTTTTTTTTTCTCTCATCTTTATGATATAATCTTATAATTTATAATCCTGCAAATTTCAAATAGTAAGTAGATAATTGAATTTAACTAAATTAGTTGGAATTATTTATTGAACAGCTTTGGAAAAAAAAGGAAGCAACTATCGATAGCAATCGATAGTTCTCAACCCATAGTATCGGCCTATCGATAGTGCTAACTATCGACTATCGCCCAACCCTACTTTTAGCCAATTAGGTCCACCGGTAAAACATGTTTCACGTTTAAAAAAATTGATAATGACCATATAATTTTCCATCTATAATTTGATTGATAATACAATTCATCTCCATAACCTATCGCAGGTTTTTTTATTTATCAAAAAATATACATATTAAATTTTATTTTGGTGGCTCGATGACCGAGTGAGTTGGGGCGAGGGTCTCAGCGCGCTCGGTACTGTAGGTCGTGGGTTTGAATCCCAGCCGGGTGGATTAAAATTTATTTCGTGGCGGATCCACGAACGAATCTTGACCTTCAAACCCTGGCTAGAATATACAAGGTAACCTGTAGGATAAAACGCCCTTCCTGGAGTACCTAAGGACGTTAAGGCACAAGAAACAAACAAGTGTTATTTTGCTATAAAGGTATCATGGATGAAAGGTTTTATTTCGATTAAATCATAGAATTTCTTAAACTAATCTTTAGCATATTACACCTTTACTATCTAAGGAACCACCTTACTGCCGAGGAAACCTAATGAAGATGCAGCCCTCACGGAGGGTCCTGATGAGGAAGGAATAAGAAGAGGGAATCCGATAGGGTCAGGATAGGGATGGGAAAGGATTGACGAAGGAAGGGCCTTGGGCAGTAAACCTCGGACAAGATGACCAGCTCGCCGCCTCCAGATCCCGGCCTTATTGCCCCCTCACTGGGATAGTGTACTCTGGGGGCACTGCCTATATCCTCCTAGTTCTTGACGAGTTCTCGGCCCCACGGCTAGGGGGGTTCTTTTTTTAGCAACATACGCAGTATTCGGGTCATCTTTCTTATCAGGGAAGTTTAAATTGCTAGAACAGTCTAAATGTTTTTAAAACTTTTAAAAAAAATATGTTTTAGATTTTCTAATTTTAAAATATATAAATAGAGAAATAAGTTTAAAAAAAGGGCACTGGTATAATTATAAGCATCCCTTCCTGCTGGCTAAGACAGAAATTGAAGACTGGCGGCGAGCACTGTCTTCGGAGTCATTTGTTAATACATAATAGCAGAGAGCAGTTGGAACCATTCTTTATACTAGTCTGGATGTAGCTTGAGATATTGTGAAAATGGTTGTTCATTTTGGGCTGTAAACTATTGAGAAACTTGTAAAATCTTTTTCGTTTCGTGTCCTTATCTTTATTTAAAAATAGATTCACAATGATGTCTCGAAAGCGAAGATCTTAAGTTATTTTCCGAAGCAAATCTTTAGTCAGAAACGGTTTTTTAGGTGACATCCAATAGTGGCCATCATTCTTAGGTATATCTCTTAGATCACATAGAGATCACAACTTGTATCTTTTGTGATGGAAAGATCTCTGAAGACACTCGAGGAGAGGTGTGGGTAAAATGTTCCCAAATGTGGGAACTTAGATCGTCCCGGGGCTGAAAGAGCCAGTTATGATTGTAATTCCTGTAAATCACTTTTCTTTCCGTAATAAACAAATTCTCTAATGTTTCGAATTATTTTATCCTGTTTTAAACTATTTAGTGACTTTTTTTGAAGAGGGCCCATATATATACCCCAATTTTTCTGGTGCTATTTTGAAAGATTTTTGTAAATCGTCGTTTTTGAAATAAAATAATTGACGTTAATCATTTTTATGCTTTCTCGCATTTAAGAAACTTGTTATAGTTGTTAATGAAAGACAAAAATCTGGAATCTTTCAGGTTGAAAGTAACTTCAAAACAAAAACAAAAGAGGGTGCCCATGTTTACACCTTCTCCTCTAATAAATCCTAGTTTTTTTTTTTGTTTGTTTTTTTCCCTCGTATACTGTCTTTCCTGACGAATCCCGTGAAATAACATGATATTTTTTATAATGAGTATTCAATATATTACTAGTATTAGTTCAGTGAATGAGGATTAAAAGGAGATTATTTTTAAAATAAAGATTATTTGCCAGTCAAATAGGGTCACCTGTGGTGTAGTGGTTAGCATAGCAACCTACTAAACCCAAGATCGCGGGTTCGCAGCCCGGCATATGACCTTAGGATTTTTTAAATGGAGTAAAATATCCTTGCTATGCCGTCCTTCGGAAGGGATGTAAAATGGGGGTCCCGAACCTGTGCGATGTCAGGTACTCGTTAAAGATCCCTATCCTAATTATACCTGGATAGGCAAAATTTAGGACTCCCACCATAGCATCGTCCGATTAGCCATAGCAGCATGAAGTGACGTTAAACGAAATAAACAAAAGCCAGTCAAAAATGTTCAAACTTCAGGTTATTGAATTGAACAGTATAATGTATGGCTAATTTATGGAGAAACTGCTATAAATATATTAAAATTATCGCTACAAAATTGGATTACCTCATTGGATAAGACAACCACAAAACAGTTGTTAGTAAGTTATATTGTATTTAGTATTTTTCTTTTCTAAAGTTGTGAATTTAAATATATATATATATATATATATATATATATATATATATATATATATATATATATATATATATAATAAAAAAATAAATTAAAATGGTATTCAGATAAAGTAGAAAGGCCTCTCTTCAACGGAGGAGGTGATGTTTATCTTGGGCTCCTGAAGGAAAAGGTAAAAACGGGCTTGTTTTTAGTGGAAAGGCTTAGAGCGAGGGAGAGGGAGTGAGGAGGGGGCGGGGCGAGGGGAGGTAGTGATGGGGGGAGGGGGTTGTTTGCTGTGCCTAAGGCGCTCGGCAGGAATAACATCCACGTCCACATCACATCCACTTATGCATTTCAAGTATTTTTTGTTCATTTTTTTTTTTTATTATTTTTTTTTTTTTATTATCCAACGCTACTTAAAGCCCTGGGTAGTGTAAGTGGCCTAACTAATAAAGCAGGTCAAGCGACCGAGTGCACATTGTGCATTCCTTCAATATTGGCTAATTACTGAAGTAACGAGTTATATAATAAAATATATATTCAGTTAGATGTATTTACAAAAAAGGTTTTAATCAAAGTAAGAACAGCGAGAACGTTGAATGCGCAATTTTATTGAAACCTCAAGATGGCAGATATGGTTGAAAAACGGGACTAATTGTGACCTCAACAAAGTCACCATGTTTTCACAAATTTATACCTCACCTTACACACAACAATTACAAACACATACAAACTAACTCAACTAATGACAGATCACGGTAACTTTGAACAGTATCTAAAGATTCAACATAATGCGATCAGACATATGTAATGAAGACAAACAGATTTAAAATTTTAGACTTGTACTTTACGAATGTAAATCATTTGAAAGACAAAGATTTGTTCTAATAAAATGTATTATTTTCAAACTCAGAACATGGCCTGAGGCAGAAAAAGTTTGTTTTCTGAAGTTGAAAGATCAACTTTGACAAACTGACTAATGATGGGCAGCGGAAGTAGTTTCTTGTATACTAGATGATTTCTTTTGTTTTTGTTGATTGTTATTTCTTTTTTTTGGGAGGGGGATTTTTCTTGCTTTGGTTAATATATGTTTGTTATCTTATTACGTTACGATTCAATAACTAATCTTGCTAAACTTTGCACACTTATATCCTCACATGAAGTATGCCTATAAGGCATAGAACATGTGAATATATAAACAGTCCTTATATTGGGAAAAGATTTAAAAAAATAAATAAATAAAAGCTTCTAACCTAACTATAACCTTGAAAAATGGGTGGTTATTTGAAAGTTATTGTAGGTTTTACTTGTGATGGTATATAAGGATCAATACAATTAGGAGTGATGAATTATAAATGGCTAAACAAATACATTTCTTATTACTCTCTGACTGGGAAAAACAATAAATATGTATTCAATCTACTGTTTTTCCATTTGACGTTATAGAAATAAAAGGATCAAATTACTTAAATTAGATTAACTATAGTGGTTTGGTGTTTGCTATAAATAAATAAATATCTACAGCAACATAAGGAACATTAAGGATTGTAAGGATTGGATACGAAAAGAATTGGTAGGTTTAGTGGAGCCTCTAAGCTCAATTCGGTATGTATAAATAAGGAGACACTATTCAAAATTTCATTCCTTGTTTCTCCATCTTCCATCTTGTCAAAAAAAGCCACAGTACTAAAACAAGGGTTAGCAGTTTGTTATTTATTCCAGGAATATGTTCTTTTTGTTAAGAAATTACCGAACTCTAAGAAAAATTATGATATTAACAAGAAATAAAGTCGATACTTCTACAATACTGAAAAAAGAATTTACGTAACCTATTATTATTATTTTTTTTCAATCAGTTTTAGTTTTGTGTCGTAATTAAATATTAATTCTTAGTTTAAATATAATATTAATGTTGAAACACGGAAAAAGAAACTACTATTTTAGAAATATACAAACGTGTTTAATTTCAACTACATGTAAAATATTTTTATGTTATATACATCCACTAGCATCCCAACTCACCTCACACTTAATTCCCGATAGTCCTCTAAGGTGTTTAAAACGAAGATGGCCAGGTAGGTGACCTTCTGGTGTAAAACTTTTAGTGAAAAGCTACTAGTGACTAGGTCTATCTTCTGTTTTTGACATGTTATTGTAATCATTTCCCTCAAATTTACTTCTTGTATTTAATGTATAAAGTCGAAAACATCAATAAATAGTTAGGATTAGTGAATAATTGCCACTTTTATTGGAATTTTTGAATAATAAAACTATTTTTAAATGCTAAACATCCAATAGCAATTCTAAAACATACAAAAATTTCAATATATCAGTTATATGTTATATAGATTATATATCCTAAGGTTTTCAAAAATGTTAGACAAAAAATCAAATATTGGTAACTCAGCTCAGGAGATTTAACAGATATCTGAAATATATCCATCGTGGAGGAAGGGGAAAGGGCCACATTTACATTTCACCAAGTAGGCTAATTTTTTTTGGATTTTACCTTGAAATTTTCACTGAGACTCATTGGATTTTTCCGTTCCTATTGGAAACAAATTTAAAATGGGGCAATTGAAAATATTTATCTGGACATTTAAACGAAAAACTGGATGGTGGTTTTAAACGATTTTATTACTTATAATAATTCATAAATATTTAATTTTAGGATATTTTCTACCTTGCGTAACTCAATTAATAAATTGTTTAATAATAATAATAATAATAAAATTACAAACACCAAAAAGATGAAGAATTTATTTTTAAACTAAATTGTTAAAATATTTAGATTATATATTCAGATTGTAAACTTATTCGGAGGAACCTGATTGATACTGGCATTTATTAAATACTTTTTGTCAGAATATTATCTAATATCCCTAATCAGAGATAGACATAAATCCGCTGGAGAGAGAGGCTGCTGGACAAGTGAAGAAACTGGAAGCCAACTAAGTCCATTACAGATAGTCCCTGGAGAACCGTAATACCTGCCTGCTCTGAGGCCAACTTGTAGCAATCAGTATGCCAGCCGTTCCTTCCCCCACCGCCTAGCTAACGTCTAGGATCCCGCTATTGATAGCTAGTGCTCTTCGCTATTGGTTAACAATAGTATATTTATCTAAATATAATATTTTAGTAAAATTAGTAAAATATAATAAATAAAATAATTAAAAATAAACTAATATTTCAGAAAAAAAGCTCAACATTTTTTAACGAGGAATTCAAAAGTAATATCAATAATTACAAATATATATGTTGGTAATCTAGACGGACACAGACTATTAAGAAACTCTTGCGGATAATGGTCTGTATTATAAGCCCTTAAAGCTAAAGGACCATGAATCATATTTTTACACAAAACATCAAAAAGCAAAGGATCGACTCTAATTTCTGACCTTAAAATTTATGCCAGTGTGTCAACCCTCGTTTCTATCACTTCTGTCAAAGTACAATAAAATGAATATTTTAGTAAACTTTACTATTGTGAACTTTCCTAGAATTATGAAGATGATGTAGTTAAAATTTGGTTTCGAAAATTTTTACTAAAAACTTTCGATGGATTTAATAGTTTTACTAAAACTCTGATGCAGAATGATTTTGGCGACATATCGTTCGATTTTTAAACTTTACTGGGAATCACACGTCACCCCACGTGTGTGCTATGTCTTTAGCAATAAAATATAACTAAGCAATTTTTTTACCAATTTCTAATTCTACATAACATCTGTCTTTGTAACCTCTCTTGAATAGCGCTCGTCACCCATCGCACATAGGGGTATTTGGCTAATCTAGGCGGCCAAAAACTATTTATAAAGTTAGATAAACAGAGAACAATATGTGACCCTTGTCCCTTCCTTCCCTGCAATACGTATGTCGTACGATTAGTCATAACTGCCCCAACGCGCCAGACCAACGGATCTCTCTCTGCTTTCTAAGTGTAATCACTTCAATTAAAATGGGTTTTCTTATATTTAGTGATATTCTTCATAAATATAGTTATTGATCTTGAAACTGCAGGTGAGGAGACATACTTTTGAAGTGTTCATTATTTTATTAATTAATGTATCAGTGCCATTTCGGCTGTTTGAAAAATAATGTATTTTTCGTTTATTTTCAACCACATTTTAGAATATTTTAGTGTTTTTGTTGTACTTCAGGGTGCGTCTTGGCTGTTATTTTTAATTTATTAGAAAGATTGGACCTTTTGTAAAATAATACTGTGCAAATCAGCCGCACCTAGCCTCACCTTTTCGATTTAAGCGGCACCAAACATGACGATGAGAAAATATTAAATTAAATATTAAAATTCTTTTAACGGGATCTTCAATTTTTTTCGTATATGTCCATTGGTTCAGCATAAGAGGAGTGTCCCGGAAATCCCTAAACGATAAAATACAGGAGCAAAACCTCCTAATTCTTAAATAATATTAGATAAAATTTATTCAAAGCCATATTTTAACTATTGGGAACTATTTTAGTGAACAGGTAAAGGACACAAAGTACCAATTTCCTGTTTAAAATCTAAACTTAATCGTAGATGGAAAAAATAAATAATCCTTTAAAAAAGACAATTAGTTGCAAAAAGCATTTGAAATACTTACTTTAATTAATTAAATTCATTAAAAAGCACCATATTAACACTGAAAAGCAATTGTTATACTATAAAACATATCGTGTGACACTCTGATTGACGCAAATGTGTGTAATGCCGTCACATTAACATCAACCATGAGGTCCTACATTTGTGGCATAGCCTTTCAGGAATTCAATTATTTGATAGGAAAACGTGATGTTAATTATCAAAATTATAAATAAGTCTTGATCCACTTAGATAGAAACAGCAATGTTGCCAAAACGGTTGCTCTCCGAAGAAGCCGTTGAGGCATAAACAAACATTTCAAGCTATTCAGCCAGAATTTTACACGACAATTTTTGAGGAAGGAATTTTTAAGTATATTGAATAAACTTTTTTTCTTTTCTTTTTTTTTCATAAAAAGCCTGAAAATTCGACAGTAAATTCGGATTAAATAATTTTGGCCGTCTAGATTTGTAAAATATCTATCACTATGTGCATCGGTCAATTTTCAAACTTCACTGCGCATCACATATTTGTCATTTTTTTAACAACAATTCCATAGAAAAAATAGAAATTTTATTTTTGCTAAACCTTCCTTCAACTATGAAGATGATGTAGTTAAAATTTGGTGTAGATTGGCTCAGTAGTTTTCGTGGTTAGTGATCACAAACGAAAAATGGCTTGTCCTTTTATATAATAGTATGGATATACAACAGGTAAATTTCCGGAAAATGATTATAATGACATGTCAATAACATGTAAAGAACTACTCATTAGTAGCACTTTAATAAAAATTCTACGATGGGTCTCTAGGCCATCTTTTTTTTAGAAGCCTTGGAGGATTATCGGGAATAAAGTGGGAAGCAAGTCGAGAAACTAGTGGATTTGAGTGGTTTTGGTGTTTAATATGAAAGGAGAGGTATCTGGTTTAGGCTAACTCAGTAACATATGGAACATTAAGATCTTTATGAACGAGTTTGTTTGTAATATGATAAAAATCATTGAGGATTTTAGATTTTAAGGATTGGATACGAGATGAATTAGAAGGCTTAGTGGAGCCCCGGAGCTCAACTCCGTATGTCCAAATGTAGCTAATTACTGTCAAGTGAATAAGTCATTTGTAATTTATTGGGACTTTTGTCTAATGGAGTAGTTGGAAATGACGAGCAGTTTCTTTTCTTTTAAAGTCTCGTATTCTCAAATAAATAAATTGAAAAAAAAAAATTATCTTTTGAAGTTTATCTAAAAGAAATATCCAGCCAAAAGTCCAGCCAGGGTCCTTGTGAAAATTTTAGAAACATGTAAAATCAATTATTCAAGTGATTAAATAATATATAGTGACTAATGCCAATATTATTTTATTTGATTTTTTTTTGTTATTTAAAGTTAATATTAGTGAACATATTGGTAGGTGAAGACAGAACTTAGACACTGAGAGTGGAGGAATGTTAAATGTAAGAGAGGCGAAGACTGCTCCACAGTTCCAGAGAGGCCCGCACCGGAGCGCCACATTCTTTAGCGAAATTTATCGCCTAATATTGAACATCTCTACAGATTTATTCCTGTTCAGGGGGAAAGGCAACTCGGCGATTGATCTCCGTTGTTTGTTTTCCGGTTCATCTTTTATGTTTTGTTTTTGTATTCGAAGTTGTCTGTTTAAACAAGAATATATTTAGTAATCTTCTGTGTCCTAAAAACTAAAATTAATTAGGATTGATGAATTAATCGCCACTTCTATTGGGATTATTTTATTAGAAAATAATTTTTAGAGACAAAAACAAAACCAACTTCAAGATTAAACCTACATATACAAACTTGAACTAAAAAATAAAAATAATATTTTAATTGCTTCAAAACAAAAACCATAAAATGAAAATCAACGAAATTATCGATACTTATATACCTATTCACAATTTATGACCAGTTATCTTTGGAGTCGGTGCCAGCCAAGAAGGGCAGTTTAATCCTGCCTTTACAATAAACTCTCGAATGGCCGGAGACAGCGGTGTGGCGGTGATGAAACAGTGGGAGGATCTTTACAATTACAATTTGTTTTCAAATTCTGTTTGTTTTGGTTGGCACCGACTCCAAAAATAACTGCTTATAAATTGTGAATAGGTATGTATATAAGTATCGATAATTTCGTTGATTTTCATTTAATGGTTTTTGTTTTGAAGCACTTAAAATATTATTTTTTATTTTTTAGTTCAAGTTTGTATATGTAGGTTTAATCATGAAGTTGGTTTTGTTTTTTTCTCTAAAAATTATTCTTATTTTTCACTTTTTAGTGGTGAGTGTATTTTTGTTTATACAGTCAATTCTCGATCTTCAAGCTTCCCTGAAAAATGGTTTGACTTACTGAACAAAGACGTATCGAGGTTTGTTTGTTTGGGTTTATAGGCATAAAACCCTAAGGTCATCAATGCCTGCGTAATTTTTATTAATTCTAATTATAATTTGGCCCGGAATGGGTGCTGCGGATAGAGGCGCGCCCCGAGGAGAGACGAGTCGCACCCGCCGAGAAGGAAAAACGCCACGGCTTGCTTATAGGACGTATCGAGGTTATCATTCACTTACCTTCATGTAATTGGGAAAATTGAACACAAAAACGGAGTTGAAATCATTACGTATATTTTTCATTAATGGGTATGTGTATGTTCTTTGCACATACATATAAAATCATTGATACAGAAAATTAAATACCTGGTACCAATTTATCAAACAACTTTCAACTGAATTTCGCTTTTTTTCTAAGGGTGCCTAAAAGTAGGCTTACCGTCTTCCACCAGTGGCGATCTTTTCTTTATTTTTTAGGACGGTTGAAAGAGAACCACGCGGAATTCGGAATTCACTAGCAAAAAACGCACAACTTCTTTCTCCTTTCTGCATTTTGCAAATCAATTTTAACTTTTCGTTAATATTAACTGTTTTTTTGATTTTTCTTAAAAAGTGCTGCGTTGATTTCAAAATATTTTTTTATGCGACCACCTCTGAAGTATGCCCTACCGATCTAAAAAAGAATCATCAAAATTGATTCAGAATTGACGGAGTAATCGCGTAAGATACACACACACAAAAAAAAAAATACAGACGAGTTGAAAACCTCCTCTTTTTTGAAGTCGGTTGAAAACTAGTTTCGAATGCCAACCCTTCATCTTCAGTTTTTCAACACATCAGTACTATGTTACATGGATTATGTATACGAAAGATTTTACCTTTAGTATATATAATCCATGTAACATAGTGCTGATGTGTTGATTTGTATGTTTTAGAACTGAAAATGAATACTTAGCATTGGAAACTAGTTTTCTAATAAAATAATCCCAATAGAAGTGGCAATTAATTCATCAATCCTAATATTGATCCTTCTATACCATCGTGCATACCCCAAGTGATACCTATTAATAAAGTCGGTATACTTTCATACACTGAAGGCTGGAATGGAGTGTACTGCGGGTACTGTCGTACCCCAGCGCCGCACAAGTTTTCTCCAGAATGTTTAGTCCTATCGAGCTGCGAATAGTCTCATTCAATTCAGAATAGAAAAATACGTTAGATTTGCAACTATCAATTGAAAAATTATATCATTGTATTCTTTAATAAAACTGAAAGATATTTTAAATTATTTTATAAAATTTATTAGATATAATTTTAATTTAATATAACATAAGTGTATGCTAATTTAACTTCATTAAAACAAAAATTGGTTCCTTTTTTCAAATATTACATTTTTATGTCGATTAAGCAGACTTAAACCGCACTGGAGTCGACACAATCGACTTTATCGACATAATCCGAACATAATTTTTTTTTTTTTGTAATGCAATTTTAATTAAATTGATCATATAATCAACAACAACAACAACAACAACAATGGCGCTACGGTCCATGCAGAACCTTGGCCTCTTCCACGATTCCCCTCCATTTGTTTCTGTCGCCAGCTGCTCTCCTCCAATACCTCACACCAAGTGTCTTTAGGTCTGCCTCAACATCTTCCCTCCAGCGCAATCTAGGCCTTCCTCTTTCTCTCTTGCCTCCTTCGGGACGCCCATTCAGCATGATTTTTGGCATTCTGTTGGGGCTCATTCTCTGAACAGGGCCCAGCCATCTTAATCTCCTTTGCTTTATTGTAGCAACCAAATCTGGAGCTTTGTGCAGTTCCCTTAGTTCCTGGTTGCTTTTTTATTCTCCATATATTTCCATCTTTAGTAGGGCCGTATATCCTCCTCAAAATTTTTCTCTCCCATCTATTTATAATGCTTTCATTCTTTGCAGTGAGCGTCCAGGTTTCACTCCCATACAATACGACTGGTTTAAGGATGGTTTGGTAAACCCTTATTTTCAAATTTTTAGGGAGCATTTTTTGCCTATTATTTTGTTGAGGGCCCAATAACATCTATTACCAGCCTTTAATCTTTCTTATATTTCATCATCTACTTCATTTCTTGAAGTAATGACGCTACCTAGGTACTTAAATTTTTTTACACTTTCGAAGTGGTATCCTGCCCCTTCTAGGTTTTCCACCACATTTTGTTCCTTCGACGTCACTAGGTATTTTGTCTTTTCTTCGTTTATCTGTAGGCCAACTTCTCTTGCTTTTCTGCTACACTCTTCAAATGCTCCTAGTAAGGAGTTTTCTGTTCTGCCAGTGATTACGACGACGCCGTTCGCAAATGCTAGATGCTGAGTCATACGGGTATAAATGCTTCCAGGGTTCGTCCTTATTGCCCTTATGACTGTTTCTAGTATTAAATTAAACAGTACCGGTGACGGGTCTCCCTGCCTCACTCCCTTATGTATATCAAATGATTCAGTCACCCCTCCTTGCACTTGGACATCATATAATCACTTATTAATTATATTATAAATTATTGCTAAAATTATGATATCAATAAAATAAAAAACAAAATGATTTTTTCCATGAACCTCTATAAGGGAAATAAGAAATAACCATTTCTCGGAAAATACAAAAAATGAACTTAGACATCTATACCTACATATTTGTTTGATCATTTGAGAATCAGATCACTTCAATTGTATCTCTGAATCCCTTCTTAGGTTTAGTATTTAGTGTTTTTAAATATACAAACATAGAGACCACGAACAGGCTAATATCAACTTTGTAAACAATCATGGTTTAATGCTCAGTTGTCATCAGTTGTCAAACAATTTTTTAGAAATATTAAGCAGTAGTATAAGCGTTAGGATTATGGTAATTTCTTACCGGAGCTCGGCGGAGCTTTTTTTGTAGGACCACACATGTTACAAAACTCTGGTTACTTTTTCCTCTCGCTCTAGCATATTTTTTAATATTGTATTTCATACATTGGACCGATCTAATATTTCTACTATTCTTTAGTGATTGAACTACAAATCTGTGAAATTTCATAGGTTTATCTTTGAAAATACATCCACAGTGATCCAAATTCTAGCTCGATAGAAATAGGCCATTTAGGAGTGGTGTAATATTGTCCAACTTTAGAAGGTCTCAGAGTCGCAAATAAAAATGAAATTGAAAAAAACAAACTGGAAATGTTTGCACCAACTAATAATGAATAAAATGGCCCATCAAACACGACAAACTGCCCCACTGTTCGCCGTGCTCAGGGGCCAGTTAACTTGTTAAGAAACAAATTATTCATTTATGTTTCTTTGTCCTCTGGATATCCTCATTTCTGACAATATGATTCCAAAAGAAAGTTTCAAGTTAATTTTAAAATTCTACCGTAGTTAATAATAAAGTCATTTAATAATTACACTAAAATATAATAGAATCGTACTACCTTGCAGCTCAACACCACAAGTACAGTGAAACTCCAATTATGCGGATGTCCGATTATTCGGATTCATTTGAAGAAAAAATATGTATATATTTTTTTAATTACATACAATTTTATTTTTAAAGTCAATTAAGACATTGGCCGTGGTTAGTAGTTCACGTAAAATACTATAGGTCCCGACTTATTAGATTTCATGACGCAATAAAATATGTAAAACTAAATAGACAGCTACCGGAACTGCGTCTCCGAATTAGGGGCGGAACCCACTCACCTTATATCAGTCCAGTTTTGAGTAAACGTAGTTAGTGGATTTCTAGAAGCATAGCACATTCATCCTCCACACGGGTTTTGCCGAGTTTAGGCCGTAATGCCGTCGCGATTGGTTTCATTATAAACTTAAAGAGTTATGGCTCCTAAAAAAAAAGTGTTGTATTAGTTGTCTCCGAAAAACTGTCTATGGAACAACGTCTTAAGAAAGGCGAATCTGGGAAAAGATTGGCGGATTAGTTCTGAGTCGGAACATTCACGATTTTCAGTATGTTAACTACCTAAACATTGTTGTTATATAAATATAATTTTATAAACAGTCAAATTTTTAATTATTCAATAATATACATAGTTAAAAAATTACATATGTCTGTATTTTTTATTTCAATAGTAAATTTGATTATTCAGTTTTTTGTGTATCTGGTTCCATTTCGGCCCCGATTAATCCGGATAATCAGAGTTTCACTGTATACACTTACACATATAAAACTACATTAATAAACTGAATAAATCGTTTTTAAAAATATAACATATAATAATGTTTGTATAATTACCACTGATAAAATAATAATCTTATTTCGAGCTTCTCCACTTTAGTCCTGAGCGACTGTGACATAGCGCTCCCTCTCAGCCTCCACTGGATTTGACACTAGTGATGTTTTAAATTACTGAAGGCCTGGTTCCCTCGCATATTAGTGGGGAAGTAAGCTCGGTTTAGGGTTTTCCTGGAATGTTTGTATATATTATATATATAGTGTGATTGTGTTATTTTTTTTATGTTTATCATCGTTATTATATTTTTTTGAATTTCTTTATATTAATATTTTCTGATTTTCTAATGTTAATATTTATTATTAGCATGTAGATCAGCCATCTTTAAGATGGTTAGTTAAGGGATGAAGACCAATTCTTAAAATTGATATGAGATGGGAAGGATCAACTTCTAAAGGTCTATGGTCTCAGCATACAAAACTTTTTTATTTAAGTCAGGCCTTATCAGTTATTACAAGCCTAAAACAGAAAAACAATCCAATATATATCCAATACATATTTCACCTCAAAGAAATACATTACTGATAACTATTTATAGTTTGTTAATCTAAAATAATTTAATTACTGGGATGTATAATAAAAATGACCGTTTTTGAAACAAATATTTGTATTATTATTTCTTTGATATAAAATACAATTAATACTCAAAGTATAGCCCATTGTTAACTACCGTCATTACCCATCTGCTAGCCAATTCCTCGATGCCACGCTGAAACCATTTCTTGAGATGGCCGTCAAAGAACTCTTGGACAGCATTTTCAACTTCCGCAAAATTATCCATTTTTTCCCTTGAAGAAAATGGGCCATGGATCGAAACAAGTAGTAAACCGAATGTGCGAGGTTTGGATTATATGGTGGATGAGGCAGGAGTTCAAACCCATGAAGTTCTGTAAACTTTTCTTTAAAGTAAAGGGACCAGTCTACAGGTCTTTTTTACCTTCCCCATGGAGAGAAGATGGCGACTAACAGTATCTTTCGACACACCACACTCCCTGGCAAGTTCGCGAGTACTTGTGGACGGATTTGATTCAGCAGCTTCCTTCAGAACCTCATCAATATCCATTAATGGCCGCCCGAAGCCCTTCTTCCTTTCCAATTTTCCACTTCTAAATTTTTCAAACCAACGCCGCGCAGTGCGCTACTCAAGGACACCTCCCTCTTCATATTTAATAATTTCACGAGTTGCTTCAGCGGCTGTGAATTTTTTTTTTCTAGTAATGTCTTAAAATTACAAGAATTTGGTAGGACACTGTCATGTTTCTTCTTTGAAATAAATAACTGAACTGAGGCTTTTTTTTGGAGAAGTCCACTGTTCGTAAATAAACATAGAGAATGCTCTAAAGGGATGATTAAGTATTGGTAAATAAAAAATAGCATTAAGATATTTACAGACTTTAGAACTCTGGAATTTGATAAAACGGTCATTTTTTTTTATACGCCCTATTAGTTTATGAATCAAGTTTTAATATGTGTAAGTGTATATATTCTTGCGGTGTTGAGCTGTTAGATAGTACATTTCCATTATATTATAGTACAGTTGTTAATTTTATTATTACCTACGGTAGGATTTTAAAATCAATTTATAGTTATCAGTACTTAGGCGAAACGTCTTAAATAAAAACTTGTTATACGCTGCAACTATTGGCTTTATGAAGGTGATTCTTCCCATCTTTATTTTATAATAATCTTTAATATATTTCGTACCTTATTATTCTATATAGTTAGAGGTTTTTTAATTTTATTTTCAACCGACTTCGAAAAAGAGGAGGTTCTCAACTCGTCTGTATCTTTTTTTTTTTTTTTTTTTGTGTGTGTATGTTACGCGATTACTCCGTCAATTCTGAATCAATTTTGATGATTCTTTTTTAGATCGATAGGGAATGCTTCAGAGGTGGTCCCATTAAAAATATTCTAAAATCAACGTAGCACTTTTTAAGAAAAATAAAAAATAATATTTTAATTGCTTCGAAACAAAAAAACACAATTAAATGACAATCAACGAAATTATCGATACTTATATACCTATTCACAATTTATGATCAGTTATTTTTAGAGTCGGTGACAACCAAAAAAAAACAAAAAAAAAACAGAATTTGAAAAGAAATGGAAATTGTAAAGATGCTCCCACTGTTTCATCACCGCCACACCACTGTCTCCGGCCATTCGAAAGTTTATTGCTAAGGCAAGATTAAACTGCCCTTCTTGGCTGGCACCGACTCTAAAAATAACTGATCATAAATTGTGAATAAATATATAAGTATCGATAATTTCGTTGATTGTCATATAATTGTTTTTGTTTCGAAGCAATTAAAATATTATTTTTTATTTTTTAGTTCAAGTTTGATTATATAGGTTTAATCTTGAAGTCGGTTTTGTTTTTTTCCTAAAAATTATTTTTTATTTTTATTTATTTTTTTTTTTTTGTTCTTATTGGATGAATTTTTATTCATACTACTTATAACCTTTAAAAAGGCAGCTCGTAATATTTATTTTATAAAACAATTTAAAAAAATAAAAAAATTTATCTGCTAGAAGTTTCAAATTTTATTTAATCATATACTACGATTTAAAAGAACTTCCATTTCCCCCTGGCTCTAATCTAACAACGTTCAATTAATTTAAAAGTAATTGAATTTTATAACATTTCTAGATTTCTACCAAATTAAAACGGACTTCCATTCCAATTGAAAAACTAATCAATTTGTAAATAATTGATTTAACATTCGATCAAATAAAGCTATTTGCAAGTTTTGAAGAGCCATTGAAATAATTACAAATTTACAGGGCGACCACACTAGCATAGGCCCCCTTGCCCATTATTAATTAATTTACAATTTATCAATTAACGTTAGTGTTGATAGCAGTGTTATTGTTATTATTGTGTCTATTGTTAATAAAGCAATACCATGTTTCGTATCTACAAATTTGATAAGTTGTTAACATTTGAAGGCGGTAATGGAACAAGGTGGTCCAATTTGTTCGTTATAACTGTTTCAACGCTGCCTGGTGTCAGGTTTATCAACTACTTGCAGCCCAAGTTTTGAACGGGTTTCATGATGAGATTGTGGAAAATCAAGGATATTATTTTTGTTGAACATGATTTTTCATTGCAAAATTTCCAACAATATACACTCTTTTTTTTTTTTTTTAAGCAATAAATATATTCAAAATAATAATATTTTTCTCAAAATTTAATTTTGTACCAGTGAACCGTCTGATAGGTAAAGTAAAGTTTGATTTTAAATTAAGATTCAGAATATTTACAAGGTACACAAAAAAGCTACCTCTTTTGCAGCTGGGCCGTACACAAAGAAGAGTTTTTAGCTATCTGTTACTTATTTATAATATTCTAAAGAAACATTTAGGTTTCACAGAAATTAATAACTCTTTCCGACTCGAACTACACGTACCAAGAAGTCTGTTGGGTTGTTTCCGAAATCAATAGATTTGGGTCTGACAGGAAAAAATGGATATGGAAAGAACGAAATAAACAAACAATCTATCTCCAATCATATGCGATTTGATCAGTTTCGTGAATAACTTTTTTTTTTTTTTAATCAATTTATTGAAATTTACAGCTGTGCAAATATACATCAAGTCAATGTGTTAAAAAAGTTTACAATAAAATGCAAAGCTTGAAAAGAACTACTCATCATTAGCACTTCAGTAAAAAAAAAAAAGAAAATACAAAAGAAGATCTCTAGGCCATCTTCTTTTCAGACGCCTCGGAGGATTATCGGGAATTGAGTGGTAAGCAAGTTGAGAAACTAGGGGATTTGAGTGGTTATGGAGCTTACTGTGAAAGGATTGGTATCTGGTTTGGGCTAAATCAGCAACATATGGAACATTAAGATCTTTATGGATAAGCTTATTGGTGACAAAGTAAGGAGCATTGAGGATTTTTCGAAGGATTTTGGATTGTAAGGATTGGATACGAGATGAATTAGATGGTTTAGTAGAGCCCCAAAGTTCAACTCCGTACGTCCAAATAGGTTTAATCTCGGTCATGTATATTAGTCTTTTGTAATTAATTGGGAGCTTTGAACGTTTGTCAATTTAATGTTGAAGTAGTCTGTAACGACGAGTAGTTTCTTGTCGTTTTAATCTTGTTCGTGAGTCACTGTATGTATAATATCGAAGTGAAGTTTGAGAATGTATGTAAATTAGATAAACTTCAAAATTGCCAACCACATTTATATTTGCTAATAATAAACAATATTTAGGGAGAACATTATAATTTTAAAGCAGGAAAAGGTTTTAACTTTTTAAGTTTATGACTTATTAAAAAAAAAAGTTACAAAATGATTATAAATGAATATTATGATTACTTATTTTCAATAAACAATACAATTTCTGCATGATCATTGTAAACCTCCAAGATTAATTAATAATTTTTATCGTAACTCAAACTAGAGTTTAGAGAGTTTAACTCTAAAACCTTAATTGTTAAAAAAATAATATTAAAATAATTATTAGATTTACCAATGATGAGAATCGATTTTAAAAATTAGAAGACATCTACAAAGATCTTAATATACCTTACGTTTCTGACGTAGCTCATACCAGATATTTATCCTTTAATAGCAAACTCCACAACTATTCAAATCCATTAGTATCACAACTTGCTTCTCACTCCATTCCAGATAACCCTCCGAGGCGCCTGAAAAGAAGATGGCCTCGGGACCTTCTAATATAGTTTCTCATTATATAGAACCTTTATAAGTGCTGCTATCAATGGGTAATTGCTTTAAAAACAATTGAAGTGTACTTTTTATCATTATCATCATATTTACTTGATGTATAATATATTTATATTGTATATACAGTTGTAAATTTCAATTAAATAATAAAAAAAAAAATTAAAAAAATAGATGTTGAAATTCGAGAATTAAAATAAATCTAAGCAAATGCCATCAAATAACCCTTCGTGTTAATCTTACAACTCTCTGTCCAATTACAATATTACAGTCATATATAATCGTTTGCAGGTCTAAAATGGTTGTTTTTATGATGAATATTTTTTTAAAGGAATGATTATTACAAATAAAATTTAGATATCCCCTGGTTACCCCCCCCCCCCCCTCCCCATTTCCATCACTACCCTCAACATAGTTTCTGTATCATTATCTAGAATATTTTCAATTTCCTCTTTACTCAATTCCAAATTTTTATTTGATTGTCCGGTTCTTTTTTCTTCCTACTTTAGTCCTGCAAAATTCGAGGAATATATTCCAGTTTTATAGATTTCCACCTAATCAAAACATTCAGTTGCAAATATCAATAAATAAATAAGAATAGATATATAAATAGTAATACAAAACTATATAACTTAGGCAGAATAAGAAGCGCCCCCTAGTCAGGAATCAATAAGCGATTACAATAATAGGAAGGAGTTATGCCGACTTGACATGGGATCTCCCGGGCTGTTACTTCTCAAAGACTTGTGATGGCCCGTCAGAACCAATCATCAACAGTAAATTCGGTTAGTCTGTCTTCGTTGTTCCCTTTAGTCATTCCTATTAAATTTATAATAAAGCAAAAGTAATAATATAGAATTATTAGTACTGCTAAGTAAAAATAATAAATAATTCAATGAAAAAATAATTTTTTCTTCTCTAATTTTTCATATCTACACATATCACCTTTTCATTGAAAATTTTCGTTAGGTTGCTGTTATAGCACAAACCAGATACCTGTCGTTTCATAGTAAACTTCATATCCATTCAATTTTTTTTTTCTTTACGTCACAAATGAAAGCCATATGTCAGATATAGTTCATTTAAACCTTTCGAATCGCTCGGGAGTTCAAGCGCAAAAGAATATAGAAACGCTCATAATATAGAATACAGAAAAAAAAAAAAAAAAAAAAAAAAAAAAAAAAAAATCCGTTTCAAATGCATTTCATATTTCTCCCCGACTAGGGAAAACAATAGATCCCGTATATTTCTATAATCTACTGCTTTTCAGAATTAACATTTTAGATTTAAAAGGATCGAATTACTTGAAATTATAATTAAATAAAATTACCAAGTAATGAGTCAAGTAAAATAGCTCCTAATCGGTAGTTCCTAGCTACAAATTGAATATAACAAAAAAAATCGTTATTCTGCTTCTGATAAGGAACCATTAGGCAAATTTCCTATCACATAACAGAGCTAGAGCGTTGAAAGGATAAAATCTCAAATTTCAATTAAAATTTATAATTAAATTAAATTTACAATTAATGGTTATTGGAAATAAACAAAGTTGAGAAAAAAAAAGAGTTTCATACATGATCAATTTTTCATTTAAACCAATTATATATCTGATCGGGAAACTGGCGACAAATTTTAGATTCGAGCAATACAGAGCTAGAGCGTGCCAAAATAAAAATGAAAAAAAATGTTAAACCAAAGAAGTATAGACCCCAATCAAAAGACTCATTCTTGTAAAAAAAACCTTCACAACTACAATTCATGTTAGAGTCTTGGGTTTAAAACTTTGGTATGGATTCGCTGTTAAAACATTAGTAGGAGGAGGAGATCAGGGCGAAATCACGCTCAACTACCTGGTTTTAAGTCCCTCAACTTGCTTCCCATTCTATTCCCGAGAACCCTCAGAGGTAACTGAAAAGAAGATGGCCTCTGGATTTTCTCATATAGAACTTCTTTAAGTGCTACCAGTGAGTAGGTCCTTCACAAGCAATTTTCATGTACGGTTATGTTCATGTACTATGTACGTTAATACCACATTTACAATTATATATATATATATATATATATATATATATATATATATATTTTTATTTTTGAAGAGAAAATATTTGACCCGGTCGGGATTCGAACCCAAGTTTCCACCTCTCTGGCGTGGCGCCTTATCCAACTAGGCCACCGGGGTCGTATCCGAACCAGGCAAATCCTCTCTCTTCAGTGATCCATAACCCCCGGGCACTCGCAAATCGCGATGTGCTCCGGGGATGAATGTTCAATTGAACATTACATTTTACTTGGATCTATTGACAATCCGTCACCGGTATATATATATGTAATTTTTCTTGATATAAATCAATATTATTTTATTTTTGAAGAGAAAAGATTTGACCCGGTTGGGATTCGAACCCAATCTGATCAAGAGAGAGGATTTGCCTGGTTCGGATACGACCTCGGTGGCCTAGTTGGATGAGGCGCAACGCTAGAGAGGTGGAAACTAGGGTTCGATTCCCGACCGGGTCAAATCTTTTCTCTTCAAAAATAAAATAATATATTTAATAATATTGATTTATATCAAGAAAAATTACATATATATATATATATATATATATATATATATATATATATATATATATATATATATATATACCGGTGACGGATTGTCAATAGATCCAAGTTAAATGTAATGTTCAATTGAACATTCATCCCCGGAATCACATCGCGATTTGCGAGTGCCCGGGGGTTATGGATCACTGAAGAGAGAGGATTTGCCTGGTTCGGATACGACCCCGGTGGCCTAGTTGGATAAGGCGCCACGCTAGAGAGGTGGAAACTAGGGTTCGAATCCCGACCGGGTCAAATCTTTTCTCTTCAAAAATAAAATAATATATTTAATAATATTGATTTATATCAAGAAAAATTACATATATATTTACCGGTGACGGATTGTCAATAGATCCAAGTTAAATGTAATGTTCAATTGAACATTCATCCCCGGAATCACATCGCGATTTGCGAGTGCCCGGGGGTTATGGATCACTGAAGAGAGAGGATTTGCCTAGTTCGGATACGACCCCGGTGGCCTAGTTGGATAAGGCGCCACGCTAGAGAGGTGGAAACTAGTGTTCGAATCCCGACCGGGTCAAATCTTTTCTCTTCAAAAATAAAATAATATATTTAATAATATTGATTTATATCAAGAAAAATTACATATATATATACCGGTGACGGATTGTCAATAGATCCAAGTTAAATGTAATGTTCAATTGAACATTCATCCCCAGAATCACATCGCGATTTGCGAGTGCCCGGGGGTTATGGATCACTGAAGAGAGAGGATTTGCCTGGTTCGGATACGACCCCGGTGGCCTAGTTGGATAAGGCGCCACGCTAGAGAGGTGGAAACTAGGGTTCGAATCCCGACCGGGTCAAATCTTTTCTCTTCAAAAAATAAAATAATATATTTAATAATATTGATTTATATCAAGAAAAATTACATATATATATATACCGGTGACGGATTGTCAATAGATCCAAGTTAAATGTAATGTTCAATTCAACATTCATCCCGGAATCACATCGCGATTTGCGAGTGCCCGGGGGTTATGGATCACTGAAGAGAGAGGATTTGCCTGGTTCGGATACGACCCCGGTGGCCTAGTTGGATAAGGCGCCACGCTAGAGAGGTGGAAACTTGGGTTCGAATCCCGACCGGGTCAAATCTTTTCTCTTCAAAAATAAAATAATATATTTAATAATATTGATTTATATCAAGAAAAATTACATATATATATATATATATATATATATATATATATATATATATATATACATATATACAGTTGTAAATTTTAATAGATGGATAAATAAATAAAAAAAACTGAAATGGAAGTTCTTTCTCTCCGCTGTGCAAAATACGAATATAGTGTATAGCATATAGTGTATAACATATAGTGTATAACATATAGTGTATAGCATATAGTGTATAGCATATAGTGTATAGCATATGGCGTAGTGTTCACAGTATTGTGTTTTAATTTAATCAATCAATAATTGAGCAAAGCGTTGTTATACGTTCTAAAACAAAAATAAAAAGCTCTGTTTATTGCCGGCAGACAGGAGGGGAGAGAATGGCTAAACTGTGGGTACATTGCTTTTGTTAAGAATGGATCAGTTTTTTTTGATTAATGACTTCTCTTTTTTAATGCGGCCTCATCTAGCACAAATTAGATGCGCGATGAAAAGCGAGATATTCCCTCCATTTATCATCATTACCCAATATCGTGTTCCACAGTTTCTATTTTCTTTTTTTTTTTTTGCGGTATATTTAGCAACAACCAATCGATAGCTTGAGGTAGAAATTTCAAAACGAGATGGTCAACAAAGATAAATATTAATACATAATTTTAGATTAGAAATATATACGATATCAGCTGTGGATAATATAACATAATATTAATACTTAAGATAATAGATAACACAAGATAATAGTTCGAAGTGCAGTTGACAATTACAAAAAATAAAAAAAAGTTCAGTCATCATATTCATTACAAGGCAATAAGAAACATTAATTAAAAGCTATCAATATTTGAACAAAAAAAGTAGGTACCAATTCAGGTTAGCTGTGCCAGTCGTTACAGACTACTTCAACATTTACTAGACAAACATTCAAAGCTCCCAACTAATTACAAAAGGCTCATATAAATGACTGAGATTAGACCTATTTGAACGTACGGAGTTGAGCTTTGGGGCTCCACTAAACCATCCAATTCATCTCGTATTCAATCCTTAAAATCCAAAATCCTTCGAAAAATCCTCAATGCCTCTTATTTTGTCACTATTAAACTTATCCATAAAGATCTTAATGTTCCATACGTTGCTGATTTAGCACACACCAGATACCTTTCATAGTAAGCTCCATAATCACTCAAATCCGTTACTTTCTCAACTTGCTTCCCATTCCATTCCTCATAATCAATCCTTCGAGGCGTCTGAAACGAAGATGGCCTAGAGACCTTCTAGGGTAGAATTTTTAATAAAGTGCTTCCTGATGAGTAGTTCTTTTTAAGTTTTAACATGTTATTGTGATTGTTGTGAATACATTTACTTGATGTATATATTTTGTACAGTTGTTAATTTCTATAAATTATATTAAAAAAAAAAAAAGCTGTATTTTAGATTCAGACAGATCCAACTCTAATCGCTATACCCAAAAGTGCCGCCTGTGATTTGTTTTTATCAAACTCTAGTTTAGCACTATTATAGAATAGTGAAAAACTAGAGTTATAGCCGCCAATGAGCATTAGGAACCGAGAAAAAAAAAAATATGAAAATCATGCTTTTATTTTTTCTCAGCTCTCAGTCAAGATAGAGAAATAATAATTTCACGAAAAATTGTAGTTTTGTATATTAAATTTTACATAAAATAAAAATACTTATGTTATACTCAAATCCACGACCTGGCTTCAGGGTGCTCTAAAACTCCAAACAAAATGACTAAATTCAATGAAATCCGCTGTAAATTAGTGGAAAATTTTTTTCATGTAAAAGTTACTTTCAAATCTCGATTCAACGTACCAAAAAAACCCTTATATACACTTATAAACTCTTATTAAAATCAAAAAGTATATATATTTTTTAAATCTTTCGAGGATGTTAACATTTTTGAAGTTGAAATTTTATCAAAAACTTCTAACGGATATAACATTTGTTGTGTAGAGAGATTATTATTAAAGATATTATTCATCTCAAGAAATGTAATCTAAAAATAATATCAGGTTTTCGTTTAAACATAAAATTCTGCATTAATTTCCGGACAACCCAATGTTTTCCCCTCTATCAGTTTTGCAGTATCATCACTGTCATTTTGACGGGTGAATTTTTCCTGAATTGTAAAAAGTTTCCAATGTTTAACATTTTTTTACCATTTCATTAGTGCTTTAATTCTGTCTCTTCTAATTTGTTCAAGACGTAGATTAATACCTGAACGAGCCGTCGTCGATAGAGTGAGTCCCTCCGAGTCTAATTTCACAGAAACACGATTTTATTTAACAGAACTTTCCACCTCAAGAAACAGATTGTAACTAAGAAGTTTTGTATTATTTTAATGGTTTATCATGTAAGCATTAAAATTAGGAACCACTAATAACTTTTAACATTACATAGGTCAGCGTTTTAATTTGTGACAGAACTTTTGGCCGGACTATAGACAGAGCGCTGGCTGATGGCACTTAGGAAAAAGTGGAGGGAGGGAGGTGTGGCAGGTCAGTGCTAATGACAGTGGTGCAGGGTTGCTGGTTCTCATCTCACCTGTCTTGAGAAGTTCATTACATTTCTACCTCTCATGTAGGTCACATTGAGGTTTTGCTTTTTATATTCAAATTTTAAGTTTGTGTTAGGTTAAGTGTGGAGGGAAAGCAGCACTTCAAATTGTAAACTGCTCATATCGCAAGCTCGCGAAATGGTTTCAAAATAAATTAGAACAGTGTTTCTACAAATTATTTTCTTTTTTTTTAATAGACATTTGTTTTACTAGAATACGTTTAATTTGCTACCATATGAGGCAATCAGAAAAACCTAATGATAACAAAATCGGGGGATACAGTTTGGTGTTGTAGTTTCGAATCTATCCCCCTACATCAGGGGTGCTCAAACGGTCGATCGCGATCGACTAGTCGATCGCGAGTGCTTTTTGGGTAGATCTCGAGAAGAAAAAAAATTTTAATAAGTAGGTAGGTAACTAAACTACAAAAATGTATTACGTAATAAATAACACTGCTTGCGGCAAAAGGTGGCTTTATCAAAGGAACGCGCGGCACTTGTCAAAGAAAAGCCGTGTTGTTTCTAGACGAGAGACAGTACAGTCTAGTTTCGGGCGGCGCGTTTGACGGGAACATTCGAGACTTTCGTTCACGCCGATATAAATGTTGCGCCTGCAGGAATTGGAGTCATTCTGAATTGTAACTTGATGGCGATCCTACGTCGATACAAAGTTTATTATTAAATAGTGGAAAATGAGTGCAGTGAAGAAATCTAAAACGTATCATTTTAATAAGGATTGGGAGGAAGAATTTTTCTTTTGTATGGTGAAGGGTAAGTGCATTTGTGTTATTTGTCGTGCGTCAGTTGCAATACCTAAGCGTGGTAACTTAGAGAGGCATCATAAAACGGTTCATAAAAACTATGAAAAGGATTTTCCGCTACCGAGTGAATTAAGAAAACGAAAAGTAAGTGATTTGATATCTTGTTTGAAAAAAGAACAATCCATGTTCACAAGACCAGCCAAACAATCAAAAGCTGCTACGATCGCGTCATTTAAAATATCTCATATTTTGGCGAAACACAAGAAACCATTTGAAGATGGATCGGTGGTGAAGGAAGCATTTATTGAAGCGGGTGAGACTTTATTTGGAGATTTTAAAAATAAAACAGAAATCATGTCTGCTATTAGAGAACTTCAGTTATCTCGTCCGACTGTCACAAGGCGTATTGAAGTCATGAGTCAGGACATCGCAGATAAACTAAAACATGATATCATGGAATGTACATACTTTTCTTTACAGTTCGACGAATCCATCGATATGACAGACACTGCCCAGCTGTGTATTTTTATTCGGATGGTATTCAATGACATGTTGGCTAAGGAAGAATTTTTGACAATCATTCCTCTGAAGGGGAAGGCCCGTGGCGAAGATATATATGACGTTTTCTTCAATTTTGTAAAAAACTACGAGCTACCAATATATAAATTAGTGTGCATTACAACCGATGGAGCACCAGCAATGACTGGAAACAAAAACGGTTTTGTGGCATTGTGTCGAGCTAATGAAGAATTCCCTTCATTTTTTTCATTCCATTGCATTATACATCAACAAGTTTTGTGTTCAAAAGTTTTAAACACGGAGGAAATTATGGGCATTGCAACAAAAATTGTTAATTCCATCCGTGCACGTAGCTTGCAACGGCGGCTCTTTCAGTTGCAGTTGGAAGATAGGGAGTCAGCTGAACACACTGATTTAGTTCTTCACACGGACGTCAGGTGGTTGAGTCGCGGAAAATTCCTAGAAAGGTTTCAAGAATTATTGCCCGAAATAACAGCTTTTCTAGACGAAAGAGGTGATGACACTCAGATTTTGAAAAACGAAAAATGGCTAAATGATTTGGCATTTTTGACTGACATCACAATGCACTTAAACACCGTTAACTTGGAGCTTCAAGGTAAAGGAAAAACTATTATTGAGATGATTAGCGCAGTAAACGCATTCAAAAGTAAATTGCAACTTATGATAGATCAACTGAAAAGAAAGGATCTGAAACATTTTCCGTCTTTGAAAGCAAGGATTCCTCAGTTGAATTATGATACGTATGAGGCTGAATTATCAAATATTTTGGGACAATTCGAAATGCGTTTTTATGATTGCAGTAAATTGGAAAATATAGCATCATTTATGAGTTATCCTTTTTCATGTAAAAACATTGAGGAATTAGCTACTGAAATAGCAAGTCAGTTTAATATGAACTCATGTTCTGTTGAAAATGAGTTGGTGCAGATTATATCAGATATACATCTCAAAGCTACAGCATCTGATACAAATTTCTGGTGTTTTATATCTGAAGATAAATATCCGAATGTAAGGCAAATCGCCCTTCAACTGACGGCATTTTTCGGGTCAACTTACTTGTGCGAGTCTGCATTTTCTGAAATGAAGATAATTAAGTCAAAATATCGCAATCGACTAACTGACGATCATATGTCATCATGCTTGAGATTAGCACTCAGTGGTTACGTACCATCTTATGAAAAGTATGCTGAGGACATGCAGTGCCACGCTTCAACATCCAAAGCCACTCCTTAGTTAAGTTTAACACCATATGTAACTCTTTTGTTTTGTAACAACAAATAAACTCGCAATTTTGAATAACTATGAGTTTTTTCATTGATATTGTAGAGAAGAACCTAACTAAACCTAACCCAAACCTTGACTAAAATAATGTACCTATATTGTGCAGAAAGCTAATATCTATATATGCTACGGTACACCCTACCTAGGCAGGTAGGGTGTATCGTGTATGTACGACAACCCTGCATCACACACACTTGCAGTCTCAGAGTCGATCGTAAGTAGTCTAAAAATATTGAGGTAGATCGCCAGCAGTTCAAGTTTGAGCACCCCTGCCCTACATCAAAAATTAAATTATACCTCTGGTTAGCTAAAAGATCAAAGAATTCATTACGATAAGCGAGAACAGTGACGAATCGCGAGCGGTGGAGGGAGAAGCGCAACAGTTTTGAAGTTATTTTGGTACGTTCAGAAATTTGAAATTAGTATAGCCTTTGACTCGGAGAAGCTACGATTTTCGTTTTAACCGTTAGCTGTCGTCAACATCTATCGATTGTATATAAAACATTAGTTTTAGTAGTGACAGTGAATATAATAAGGTGTTAGAACAAAAAAATATAAAAAATATTTAAAATCGGCCTATACGCGTCTAAAAGCCAAAACCATATACAGAGATCGTATACGGTTAGAAAGGGCTTCTCAAGAGCAATCGAGCGGTAATAATAAAACACCATATGACCGAGTCAAGCAGTGCCGGGAACGTACATTTTGAGGTATTTTGCTGCGTATCGATATTTGGAATTAGTATAACTTTTGGCTCGGAGAAGCTACGATATTCGTTTTAGTTTTAATTGTCGGCTGTCGTCAAAATCTATGGATATATATATATATATATATATATATATATATATATATATATATATACATATACAGGGTGAGTATCTCAGTGTAAAAAAAAAAAATTGGATGAAATTAGATCAAAAATGTAGCAAAATGCCGCAAACCTCTCCTTTTTATTCCAATCCGTTGCAGACCTACGATAAATCGAAGACTTCTTTGATGAAACTACGTTTTTTTCCATAACAGCTGTAATATCTCCATTTTGTTTAAATATTTTTCAAATTTTGGCCACATTTTCGGATTTAGAATTAATTTTTTCTATAATAGCTAAGTACTTGTAACCTTGAATTTTACAAACTTGGTATCTTAAGAACAGCTTGATCTTCACCTTATTTGGAGAAGTCACAATGTCTTATATTACTTCAACGCTCAACGTTTTTCTAAAAAAACTATTCACAAAACGTCAAATTTTACAAAAACTTACAAATTTAATAAGCTTTCGAATGAGATGTTAAACGCAATGTTTTTATTTCAATTTCGTGGAAATATTTACTTTTGAAACAGAAAAAAAACATGGTGTTCTGATTTAGCATACAAATCAGTTACTTGTGTAAATAAAACATTATGACAACCCCTTAATAGAAATGTGCATTTTAAACATAATAAACTCTTCATTGGATTATAAAAAGCAAAGAAAAAAAAGGAAAACTGATTGATTAGCTTCCCCTGTAAAAACAGTCTTATCTGCCGATAAAATTTACCTCAAAAAGTGGTATTCTTCAACACAATCATTCAGAAGCTAACGGCAAAATTGAGGTCTATGTTCATTTTCATTGGGTTTTAAACCTTACATTGAAAATCTAATAAAATAAATCCTAAATAATAATAATAAATAGATAAATGTAATAACATAAGATCCTCTGATCTGGTGTCACTTTATTGACAGTTTTCCTTTATTTTGTATATAAACATTTATTTTATTTATATAAAATTATATAAAGTTATAAAACAAATATAAACATTTATTTATAATTTTTTTTTTTTTGCTTTATAATCCAATGAAGAGTTTATTATGTTTAAAATGTACATTTCCATTAAGGGGTTGTCATAATGTTTTATTTATACAAGTAACTGATTTGTATGCCAAATGAGAACACCATGTTTTTTCGGTTTCAAAAGTAAATTCCTCCATAAAATAGAAACAGAATCATTGCTTTTAACATATCATTCGAAAGCTGATTAAATTTGCAAGTTTTTGTGAGGTTTGACGTTTTGTGGATAGTTTTCTCGAAAAACGGTGAGGGTTGAAGTAAAAAGACATTGTGACTTCCACAAATAAGGTGAAGATCAAGCTGTTCTTTAGATACCAGGTTTGTAAAATTCAAGGTTACAGATACTCTGTTCTTATAGAAAATGTAGTGCTAAATCCGAAAATTTGGCCAAAATTTGAAAAATATCCAAAAAAAATGGAGATATTACAGCTTTTATGGAAAAAAACGAAGCTTCCTCAAAAAGTCTTTGAATTATCGTATGTCTGGAACGGATTGGAATAAAAAGGAGAGGTTTGCGGCATTTCGCTACATTTTTGATCTAGTTTCACCTTTTTTTCTTTTTTTTTTTACACTAAGAGATACTCACCCTGTATATTTATACATGTATATATATAACTCGTTTCATTAACGTATTCACGTACAATAAACGGCCGTTTCCATGACATAGACACACACCGATTTTGGCATAGAATAGAAAAAAATACAACTTTATTAAGAGACTTGTTCCCTGAACAATTATGAATAGAAAAAAAGAAAAATCATCTCTGGATATGAGACCTTTTGTGTACATATTATATTGATAATAAATAAAATTAAAAATTACAATAAATAAAAATTAAGAAGAAAAAAATGAGATAAGACATACAGCCTTGGCCAAAAGTATTAGGCACCAGCATAAAAGTATTAAGGAATAAATATAACTTCAACCATTTAAAACATAAAAAACACGTTTTAATACTTCGTCATCAAACCATTTGCTTTTATTACCCTAATTATTCTTTTTAGCATGGAATTAGTAAGTTGTGTACAATCTTCTTTAACTATTTTTTCCCACTCTTCTTTTAATAATGTAAACAAATTGTCTTTTTTTGTAGGGTTACCTTTACCAACACTGATTTTTAATTTAGCCCACAAGTGTTCAATGGGATTGAGGTCTGGGGACTGACTAAGGGGGCCAGTCAAGAACATTGATATTGTTTTTTTCGAGCCATTCTCTACTTTTGCGTGAAACGTGGCATGGAGCATTGTCCTGTTGAGAATAATGTTGGCACTGTCCTCAGTTCAAATATTTTTTTCAAATGAAGGCTTTAAAATTTGGTTTAATATTGATATGTAGGTATCGTTATTCATCCTCCCTTCGTACAAAAATATTTTTCGATCACCCGAAGCCTTATACAACCCCAAATCATTATGTTTCCCCCACCATGTTTTACAGTAGGGACAACACAATCTGAGTGATAGGCTTCGCCTTCCCTTCTTAGTACGAAAACTCCTCCAGGAGTTCCAGAAATCTGCACAAAATTAGATATTTTAATGAATTTGTAAAAAAAGTTATATTCTTGCAGTTGAAACTTATTTTAGGGATTTTTCGACATTTCTAATTTCAATTTGCAATAATTTAATTACCTCAAAGTTATTTACATCTGATCAAATTACGTTTGCCCAATCTTCAGCAGTCCAGTTTTGAGAAATTTTTCCCAGGCAAGCCTCTTCTTGCGATTGACTTCACTAAGCCACGGTTTCTTCCTGGCAGTGCATCCCTCCAGACCTTTCTCTCCTAGTCTTCTCCTTACTGTCCGAGCAGAAATATCGCCAGAACAGAAGGTTTTAATCTTTTAAGTCAGTTCTTTTGATGTTTTCTTGCGATTTTGAAGAGATGTTCACACGAAAAATCTCTCCTCACGTTCTTTCTTTTCTAGGTAGCGAGGAAAATGTGTTAAAGGGCCGCTGTCTCATAAGTGTATATTTAACAGTACATCGGGAGCACTTCATACTTTTAGCAATCTAAGATTGATTATACCCTTCCGACGACATAAAACCTTTGCACGTTCAATCTTACTCAATTTTTTGAATTCAAAAAAGACCAAAATGTAATTTACTTGTAATATCCACAATTAAATATAACAAAAATTTTCTCAAGTTGAAGTAAAGAGAGCAGCGACTGTACTGAGTCCTTTAGTTTCTATCACATTATTGTTTCCCCTGGTGTATCGTATGATGTAGGGGGCAATGGTTTAAAAATAATCTATTTAAAGGAAGTTTGTTTATTTCGTTTAACGTCACTTTATGCTGCTATGGCTAATCGGACGATGCTACGGTGGGGGTCCTAAATTTTGCCTATCCAGATATAATTAGGATAGGGATCTTTAACGAGTACCTGACTTCGCACAGGCTCGGGACCCCCATTTTACGTCCCTTCCGAAGTACGGCATAGCTAAGGATTTTTTACTCCCTTTAAAAATCCTAAGGTCATCTGCCGGGCTGTGAACCCGCGATCTTGGGTTTAGTAAGTTGCTATGCTAACCACTACACCACAGGTGACCCCATTTAAAGAAAGTATTTTTGTCAACAAAACGAGTTTTGGGTTATTAAAAATTAAAAATTAAATAGAGAATTTTTCATAGTGCCTAATACTTTTGGCCAAGGCTGTATTTAAAATAAATAAAAAGAAACAAACATAAAATAATTAGGAGAAAGATCTCAGCAAAGACCCGTTGAGGTTTAAGGAGCTTTGGTAGCGTAGCGTTACTTCCCCTCCTCTTGCCAGCCAGGTGCCATCAGCCAACGCTCAGACTATAGGTAGAGTCGAACCGGGCGCCGGAGCAAAAGCATTGCCCAGGCACCCTAAAGCCTCCCCCCCACTCCTTACAGTGATCTCCTTAGCCTGGAGTCTTGGGGGCCCGGGCCCCAGAGATTCCCCCCCTCTTCCCCCTGCCTTCCCCTCTCAGCTGCCCTGGGTATTTCCTAATATAATACATTATCCTATCTTCCTGCATCTGATTTCTGATATTACATATGGACGTTAAGGTTGGATAGTTCTTCCTTTTGATAAATATGAAAACTATATCAACCACAGGGCTAGGGACATAATTAGCAATTACATCGCGATCCTAATTGACGACAAGGATATCGCGGCGGACCATTGTCCCCTGGAGTATTGTTCCAGTAATGAACTGGAGTAGCTGGAAGGTCCACTTTGTAAATGGAACAGTTAGGCGGCTTCCAATTTAGCTCCGTTAATTTGAGTTAACATTTACCTACAGGCTACTCTCCCCGGATTATTTCCTCTAACTAGCTACTAGCGGCCTCTGGTTTGTATATTCCCAACTAATCTATTAGCTGAGCCTGCTACTTTATATAGCCCCTCAATTTTAATCTTAGTTTATATTATTAGGACTCACGAATTATTTTCCACTTCAATTGAAATTAATTTATTCGAAGATTAGTTTAGGATATTAAACATTCATCATTATTTCTAAAAATATACAAAAAGGTCATAACATCTGTTAGGTCATAATTTGGTACAGTTGGGTTAAATAGTTCTTGCAGAATGGCCACATATCGGTAGATTTTTAAATTTTATTGAGATACACTTGTCTCTTCATAGATTTATAGTTTTTTAATAGCAATTGAATTGAAAATATGTAAATTTTATCATAAATTTCTAGCTATATAACACCGTAGCTTTGTAAACGGTGTTCGCCACCTATCTGTCGATTACCAAACTTAGGGTAAAAAAACGTTACACAGGAAAACTATAAACTCATAAACTATAACCCCTCCAAACATGTCCTTTTCCATGTCGAAATAAACTACAATAAATTTTAATTTAATCTATTTTGTCGACTTTTTTTTTTTTTTCCAAAATTTCCTTATTAGTTTTTGTCAAACAAACTATTACAAACCAGAATATTGCCTATAAAGTTAGTTGATCAAAGCCACCTTTAGGCTTTACCCCAGTTTAGGAAGTTCATTACTTCCTTGGTGCACTAATATTTCAATCCTTGATAATAAAAAAATTAAAAACAACTAAATTCACAATCTCCATACTTTGTGCTCCTCCATCCACCTCTTAAATACTAGAACCCAACCCATCAACCTGTACAATCCTGCTCATCGAAGTGCATCCTTCGAGAAATCCTTTATTATCCGCGCTTCCTCGTTATGGAATTCATTGCTCATCTCAATTCGAAAAAGCTCCACTCTTACTTCCTTTAAACATCATATATTTCTTTACCTCCTGAATTTTCAATCTTCCGAGCTAATGTAAAACAGGAATATTTACGAGGTGTGATCAAAAAGTTCCAGGACTGAACTTTTATGCATTTATTCGTACAACATACAGGTTATTCAAATTTGTCTCCTGCGAAGTACTCCCCTTGGGAAGCTACACACTTTTCCCACCGGTGTTTCCACTGATCAAAGGCCCCAGAAAACTCTTCTTTTTTAAAGGTGTTTAGCAGCTCTGTTGTTTTTTTTTTAAATTTCGTCAACTGTTTGAAATCTTCGTCCTTTCAGGTGTCTCTTGAGCTTCGGGAAAAGAAAAAAGTCGGCTGGAGCCAGGTCAGGTGAGTAGGGGGGCTGAGGAATGACAGTCATGGCGTTTTTTACACAAAAGTTACGGATAACTAATGCAGAGTGAACAGGAGCATTGTCATGGTGAAGGACCCAATCACCACTTTGCCACAGCTCAGGTCTCTTTCTTCTCACAGCATTACACTCTTCTGTCATTTCACGGATTGTTAGTCGACCGTCTGATCGTACGAGAGCGTTCACTTTAGCAACATTGTTATCATTGATTGACGTTGAAGGGCGTCCGGAACAAGCATCGTCGTCTGTGGATGTTCGGCTATCTTTAAACATCTTGAACCACTGATGGCAGCATGATCGGCTTAGACATTCTTCACCAAAACCCTCTTGTAACATCAAAAAGGTTTCAGAAAACGTTTTGTTCAGTTTCACACAGAACTTCACACAAACACGTTGCTCTTCTTTCACATTCATTTTCATAAAATAGCCAAACTCTATAAAACTAACCTCAAACAAACTGTGCTAATGTTACTTTCAGTGATGTTATGATTGATCTGCAAACACAGGCAATACAATACAATGCTGCCAACCGCATCGTTGTGAGACATTGCATTTCCATAGTATATAAAAAGTCCTGGAGCTTTTTGATCACACCTCGTATGTTATGTACATTATAATAGTACGCATACGATGTATCCTTTTATAAGATTTCACATTTGTTTTGTAACATATAATTTAAATAATAAATAAATAAATAAATCATTAATCTATTTTTATAATTATTTATTATTAATAATTATCATAGTCAGATGATTATCTTATATACTGTAATCATATGTTATTCTTAGGGAACAAGCTGTCCCAGAATAAAGTTCTTTTTCTTCGTCTTCTATAGTTGTAAAAAAGAAGTGGATAAGTAAAATTTCTTCCAAAAATGCCCAATTTTAACTTATCCACTCCTTCGCGACAGCTATATCGTAAAGCCAATACAAAAATAAACAACATAGGTAGGTAGGTATGTTCTCTACAAGTTGAGGTACATAAGTATTTATGATCAACTAACTTTATAGGCAATATACTGGTTTGTAATAGTTTGTTTGACATAAACTAATAAGGCAATTTTGGAAAAAAAAAAAAAAAAAAAAAAAAAAGAAAGAAAAAGTCGTCAAAATAGATTAAATTAAAATTTAACGTAGTTTATTTCGACATGGATGGAGGGGTTAGAGTTTATGAGTTTATAGTTTTCTTGTGTAACTTTTTTTTTCCCACATGTGAGTTTAATTTACAATCAAAATGTGTGATGTTTTTTCAAACTTAAAAATGTAACATTGTGAACTTGCTCTGATCATAAATATTACGATAGTTTTCTGAGAAGGAATTTAATGGAAAATATTTTATGTCCAATAAAATTTGTGGTTAGAACCTATCGTTTAAGATGGAAGAGAGATCGTTTAGAGATATCGGACATCTCTGCCGGATGAATGAGGACCGAGACCCGAGAAAGTACTTTGAGGCCAGACCAACAGAAAAACGTCCCAGAGGGAGACCCAGAACTCAATGGATGGACTACATCTCCAATGTGGGAGAGAAGAGAGGCAAAGACTGGAATGCAATGAGGGCGCTGGCTCAGGATAGGGAGGATCGGTTTGCCTGGACAGAGGCACCTCGACGCTGAAACGCACTAAGCAGAAAGAGAAAGAAAGAAGGAGATCGTTTAGGAATGTAAGAATAAATATATTTGCAAGTCGTCAGGATAAAGATGATATTGGGAGTAGTGGATGCAGTTCGGCAAGTCGTTAATATAAATAAAAATAGGGTAGGTGAAAGAGAAGATCCCTGGGGACTCCTCGTGAGGGCATATAGTTATAGACTATAGACTTATAATTGCGTATTTTCACTGATTCAGCATCATTTTAAAAGTAAGCTACTATTTTCCTTTATATATATATATATATATATATATATATATATATATATATATATATATATATATATATATATATATATATATATATATATAATCAGGCTAATAATTGGTGTAATTTAAATTAATAAAAGTAATTTAAGCTCTTTAAAGAAAGACAATTTGCCAGACAAACTGGACAGCTGCCAGTGTCCCTCAAGATGGCGAACAATATTACTAATTACTGGGATGAATATTTCAGTTTCAGTTTGTTTTCGTTGGCCTTGTTTTATTAGGAAACTCTTTGAAATGTTTTAGCTTGATATTAATAAATCAGGAATTTCTCCCTCGATTTCTGGCCTAGGAAATTATAAATTTCTTGTCATACAATGTTGGTGATACATTTATTATAGATAATAATAGAGTTATGTAAGAAGTACATGCTTTGTTCTTTTGAGGGATGATTTATTTTAATTACCGATTTCTGGGATATGCGAATTTTCAGAATTTATTTTTATTCCAAAATATATTTTGGTTTGATCATAAACGTGAAGACAGGCTGAGGTTGGACTTTATTGGTTCTTGAAATTATTAATGATTAACTCAAAAAGGATGACATGATTATTGTTTGTTCTCGAAAGATGTAAATAATAACAATGTGATTTCTAACGTACCAAATATGTTTCTTTATATAAATTTTGTGCAGTAAGTGATTTTATTTTTAAGTTTTTTTTTTGTAGTTCCAATGGAATAACAACTAGTTACTGTTAACATCTTAAGAAAGCTGTTTTCTCAGTCAGTTTTACACAGATATATATCAGTGTTTTCCTTGTAACCCTGCCGGAAGGGATTTTTTTATGCCTGCACACACCATCTTTTATCGTACATGATGTACATGTACTTAATTTTTGATCATTATTTTGTATTGCAAGTTAGATTTATTTAATTCATTTTATTACAATTTTAGGTTAGATGTAAAGAATTAAAAAAATGAAATAACAAATAAAGAATGATAACTGCCGCTAATGTTTCGGCACTAGAAAAGTCTAGAAAAGCTCCTGAAATTTAAGAGGAGGATCCTGAGAAGAATACATGGGCCCAGAAGAACACCAGTGGGTTACAGGTTGAAATCGAACAAAGAAATTTACAAGGATACAACGGATTTGGAGTCGGACATCAGAATAAGGATGGGCAAATGGTGAGAATGAGCCTCGAAAGATTGAACCACCAGATCATCTTCGAGAAGATCCGTGGTTATAAAGTCTCGACTTGGTACCTTAGGCAACTGAGACGTGATCTGAACCAGATAGGTCTGGGAGACCAGGAACTGCCTCGATAGGGACGAGTACAGGAAGGACACTGGCAGGGGCGATGGTTCTTGTGGAGAGGAACCATCCTGGGAGGGGTCGCGCATGGACTGAGGAGAGAAAGCTCAAGCATTCAGAGTTCATGAAAAACATGTGAAAGAAGAAGAAAAAGAAGAAGCAGGCGAAGAGCAAAGAACAAGTGCTGCTCTCATGATATTCGCGTGGTCCCAGGGGCCGTTTCGTAAATAAAATAAAAAAAAATGATAACGCTGATATATATATATATATATATATATATATATATATATATATATATATATATATATATATATATATATATATATAAGATGCTTAGATGCCTTCTGTTATTTTTAACATGGTATATGATTTTACGGGGACCAACTCCGTTTCAAGATTGTTACCGTCCGCCAGTTTACTCTCCTAACCATTGAGGAGGTGAGATGCAAAACTCGATCGTTCCATTTTTTTTTTTTTTTTTTTTTTTTTTTTTAAATTGAGAGGTCAGTGGATTCTAAAAGATATTGGATATTCAGTTATGCTTCCTTCAGAAACCCTCCGATACTGTCTTCCAAACATTTTTTTCATTTTTTCCGCCAAAATATTTTCAATATACCTGTGTGTGAATATAAAATTGAGTTTTAAGACATCTGGATATTATAAGATACCAGTTTCTTTCGATTAATTTTGATGTTTTCATGCTACTTTTTGAGGTGGTAGTTATTTTCCACAAAATATTAACTCGATTTTTCACTGACAGGGAAAAACAATTGATCATGGATATTGTTGTTTATTGGGTCTGGGGAACAACGGGTTATCCTACAGGTTCTAGCCAGAATTACGTCGATTCATTTTAATGGTCCACCACGATATACATTTTAACTTCCCCATGTGGGATTCGAGCCCACAACCTTCACAAACCCTCGCCCTAACGCGCGTCCAACTCCAAACTGCTTGTTATTTCCGATTACTTCAACATTAACAAGAGAAGCGCTCGGAGCTCCCAATAAAAGATGAAAGACTTTTTACATGACAGTACCTATTTGGACATACGGAGTTGAGCTTTGCGGCTCCACTCAGCCTTCCTGTTCTTCTCTTATCCTATTGTCTTAAAATCCAAAATCCTCAATGCTCCTATTTATGTCACCAATAAAGTTATCCATAAAGATCACACTTCCATTTGTTGCGGATTTGGCCCAAACCAGATATCTATCTTTTCATGGTAAGCTCACTACCCACTCGAATCCACTATTCTCCCAGCTTGCGTCTAAAAAGATGGCCAATAGACTTTCAAATGAAGAAGTATTGAAGTGCTACAAGTGAGTACCTCATTATGTCAATGTTACTGACATGTCACCGTAATCATTTTTCTCAAATTTTCTTGTTACATATAATGTATACAGTTGTAAATATCAATAAATAGATAAAAAAAATATTTACATATTAATCATTACAGATTTTCGAACTTGATTTCCTTTATTAAATATTATTTTAAAGTTAGCTTTGTAAAAGATCAGAAAATTAATATTTTTTATTGCTTGCTATGAAGATGGGACGGATTAAAAGTACTGGCATTGATTTGCGTTCTGTATAACCGCTAGGAAATTCTTTCATTTGCCACTCTGGTAGGCAATCGCTGATGCAATAGCTTTTGCCATTGCATCGCTGGTTATTAATTCGGCTGGAATCGGCTAACTGCAATCAGATTTAGTAGTTTTTTGGTTACGGATCGCAATTCTGCGACAAACCAGAAGAATTCAAAACAGAAACCGTGAAAGCACTATGTTTGTGCGCATAAAAGTGCTATATTTCAAAAATATTAACAATTCCTTTCTTGTCAAGATTAATTAGTTAATTTTTTTATTAACTTATTGAATTTCTCAACTATACACAAAATAAATTAATCAAGCGCCTCAACAAATTATCTGGATTCGGACACGTTGAGAGACTAGTGAATTTGAATGGTTATCGAGTTGACTATAAAATTATATGCATCTGTTTTGGGCTAAATGAGCAACATATGGAACAGTATGATCTTTATGAATGTTAGCTTGTGACAAATTTAGGAACATTAAGGATTTGTCGATGGATTTTTTTGATTGCGAGGATTGGATATTTAAGTAAGATATTTGTCCAGATGGAGTCCTAAATAGCAGATTTGTTCAACAAAGATAAACGGGCTTTCATTAAAAAATGCTGTAGGACTAGAAATCGTTTACTAAGAGTTTTCACATCGATTATTACGATTTTTTTTTTGATTTTTCTATTTAGACTCTATTATTGAATGCTAATTATATGAAACTGGAGTGTTTGAAAAGCAATGAAAGGATTATTCTTTATTGATAGCACACGTGTATGATCAGTGTCGGGATGTCAGCTGTATACACCGTGTAGAGGATAGGAGCTAGGATACTTCCTTGAGGAACGCCAGCAGATTGATGGAGGAAGAATAGGAAAATTTATGATCTGCTTAGAACGTGCCTTCCAAACACTCCAATCCCATATCCTAAACCTTCAAGAATGAAAGAAATGTAAGATAAAAATAAATCCTAACAAATCTCATGAAATAACTTCTTTTTTTTTTAGTGTAATTAAGGAAAATGGTCGCATAATCGAGTATTTATTTATTTTATTTTTTTAAATCGTCAGGTTTCTCCTAATTCAAAGTTCTTCCTAGCCTCAAATATTGTTTAAGATAAATTTAGTTTGAACAATTAGTGAAGATGTGAAGTAGTCTCGAGGTGTGATATGGTAGCGCGCTGCCCTAGAAGATGGATCGTCTCTTGGAACGGAGATTAAATTGGAATGAGTCCAAGGAGGAATCCTCTCTTGGATGGGGCGATGAAAAAGTCAGCCAAGGCCCTTTGGCTGAGTCAACGTCTTTCTCCTTGTTTACTGTCATTTTATAAATATAACATAGTCCTTTAGATAAAACATTAATATATTTTTTTTTAAATTTAAGTACAAAGTTATTACTTGAGGTACGCATGATGATATAGAAGGATCAATACAATTAGGATTGATGAATTAAGTGCCACTTCTATTGAGATTATTTTATTTGAAAACTAGTTTCGTAGGTAACTAAAACACCAGTGCTTTAGTTACCTCAAAGAACTGAAGATGAATGTTTAGCATTCGAAACTAGTTTTCAAATAAAATAATCTCAATAGAAGTGGCACTTAATTCATCAATCCTAATTACAAAGTTATTATTAAAAAAAAATAAATATATATAATGAAAATGTTTATTGAGTTTATTAGTTGATGAACTAAGTCAGTTGTAAAATTAATTCCATTTTTTTTTTCTTCTATTTTAAAAATAGTTCTTTTTTTTCATCTAGGACTGCTTTACAAGCTCCGCAAATTTCTTCCTTAAACATACTTTCTAATTATCCGTTCCTATCTCAGTGATAGAACTTTCAAAGTAAACCATAAAAATTTCTATTCTTCCCTCTTTACCTAATCTGCTGGTGTTCCTCAAGGTAGAATCCTAGGCCCCATCTTCTATATGTATACAGCTGACATCCCAACTCATCCTACCTCTTATGCTGATGACACATGTTCATTATCAGTAAACAATGATCCCTTCATTGCCTCCCAGATACTCCAATGCCATATCCTAAACATTAATGAATGGTGTCAAAACTGGAGAATCAAAATAAACCAAAAAAAATCTCACCAAATAACCTTTACCCTTCGTCGTAAACCTACGACTTCCTGTCCTACAGTATCCCACAATGATATTCCACTAATTCCTGTTAAACAGATTCGCTACCTAGAACTCCACTTGGACAAACGTCTTACTTGGAATTCAGATACAAGAGTAAAACGAGAAGAAAATACGCGTCGTTTTCGACTTCAAAATTTACTAGCCAAACGTTCAAAGGTCCCGATCTAATACAAAAGACCCATTTACATGACAGTTATCAGACCTATTTGGATATATGGAGTTGAGCTTTGGGGCTCAACTAAACCTTCTAATTCTTCCCGTATCCAATCCTTACAATCCAAATTCTATCGAAAAATCCTTAATGCTCCTTACTTTGTTACAAATAAACTTATCCATAAAGATCTTAATGTTCCATATGTTGTCCAGTTAGTCCAGACCAGATACCAATCCTTTCATAGTAAGCTCCATAACCACTCAAATCCATTAGTTTCTCAACTTGCTTCCCACTCCATTCCCGAAATCCTCCGAAGCGTCTGCGAAGATGATGGCCTAGAGATCTTCTAGTGTAGAATTTTTATAAAGTGCTACTGATGAGTAGTTCTTTTCAAGCTTTGACATGTTATTGTAATCGTTATCAGCTTATTTACTTAATGTATATGATTGTACAGTTATAAATTTCAATAAATTGATATAAATAAATAAAAAAGAACAGTTTTTCCCTCACCAACTTTTTATTTCACTGACTATCGATTTTTAAAAAAACTTAGCGATAATCATGAGAACTGTATATCATAAGAACTAGCCTTTAAGCTTAAGTGTTTCGACACCGACCAAGAAAGTACTGATACCACACATGTGTCTTCAGCGAAAGTGGTGAGGCCAGTTAAAAAAAAAAAATGTTAAAGTATAATTTAAATACTTGTCCGGAGTATCTTATTACCTTTTATGAATCTCAACTTGCTATTGCTAATTTTGATGGAAGTTCAATTTGTGCAACCAATTATAATAAACTGGAAAGGATAAAAACGCACGAGGATCATCAATGATGAGAAAATTAATCAGCAATCATAATTAAGAAATCACTCAAAAAGTACACTCGGAAAAGAACAAAACCTGTACACATGTACAAGAACAAAACCTGGCCAGATGTCACAAACCATATGGTTTTTTTTTTATTGTTATTAAAAAATTGACGATTATTTCATAACATATTTTAAAAATTAAACATAAACATTTAAAAAATACCATCTGAAGCAATAAAATTAAAAATCGATAGTGACACTTCTCCTCACAAGTGTGGTTCAGTGGCCCTGAAGAAGACCTGCAAGGCAGGTCGAAACGTTGGCACGTATTAAAGAATTTCTTCTTAGACGTGGTGTTCCTATTTGACTGCATCCCTCATCATCTTCTTCTCCAAAATTAAAAATCGTCTTTAAAATGTATAAAATATGAAAAAAAAATTATTGTAATTTTTTTTTAATTTATTGATAATTAGAAATGTATAAATTATATACAACAAGTAAAATTATAGGAAATGGTTACAACGACATGCCAGGAACACGTAAGGAGCTACACACTAGTAGCACTTCATTAAAATTTCTACACTGGAAGATCTCTAGGCCATCTTATTTTCAGACGCCTCGGAGGATTATAGGGAATGGAGAGGGAAGCAAGTTGGGAGACTAATGGATTCGAGTGTGTGCGTGGAGTTTACTATGAAAGGATAGATATCTGGTGTGGGCTAAATCAGCAACATATGTAGCATTAAGATCTTTATGAATAAGCATTGAGGATTTAACAAAGGATTTTGGATTGAAAGTATTGGATCCGAATTAAAATGGAAGGTTTAGTTAAGCCCGGAAGCTCTATTCCATATGTCCAAATAGGTCTGATAATTGTTATGTAATTTACTCTTTTGTAGTAAATCGGAAGCTTTGAACGTTTCTCTAGTAAATGTTGAAGTAGTCGGAAACTACGAACAGTTTCTTGTTTTAGCCCTGTATTTGGATTCCAAGCATTAGGTGTTTTATAATTATTAAAAACGACAAACTATTGTGAAGAGGAAGTTATAAAAGTTTAATTGGAAACTTTTTTAATAAATGAGAAATATTGAGATATTTTCTGAAGGCGAGAGATTGACAGACAGTTCGCATGTTTCCCTTCCGTGCCCCTAACACTATAACACTCCTCCGGCCACTTTATCCACTTGTAATTAATCAAAAACTGAAACAAATTGGATGTACTTTTTACTTCCAGCAAACTTTCTGGGTTCGAGTACCGCCCTGGGGGAAATAATTAGGCTAATTGATCGTTTAACTTTGTTACTAAAATTAAAAGCAACTTTTATGAAAAAAAATATCTATAATCACTTCTTTATTATATTCTTGTCGAGCCGTTTATAAATATATATACTTAAATATAACTTTACATAGCTTAATAATGTATATATACAAAGTCTTACTTGAAATCCACATACGAGACTAAAACGACAAGAAACTGCCCGTCATTTTCGACTACTTCAAAATTTTTTTAACAAACCTTCCAAATTAATTAAGAGACTCATATACACGACAGTTATCAGACCTATTTAGACATACGTAGATTGGCTTTGAGGATACACTAAACAATTTAATTAGTCTCGTATCCAATCCTTACAACTCAAAATCCTTCGAAAATTCCTAATGTTCCTTAATTTTCACAAACTTATCCAAATAGATTTTAATGTTCCACTTGTCGCTGATTAAGCCCAAACCTATCTTTTCATAGCGAACTCAATAACCATTGAAATCCATTTGTATCTCAATTTGCTTCCCATTCTATTCCAGATAACCCTCTAAGACTGCTGAAAAGAAGATGGCCTCGGTACCTTCTAATATATTACTTCATTGTATATCACATATATAAGTGCGACCAATGGGAAGTGGCTTTATATGCAATTTGCATGTGGTTTTTAGCATTATCATCACATTTACTTGATCTATTGTAATATATATATTGTATACAGTTTTATATGTGAATAAATAAAAATAAAATAAAACCTGTACCACTACAACCCATGGAAGGATCTTGGGTACTTAGGTAAGGATGTACTGTTACTGGGCCAACAATTGTGACAGGAGGAGATTTGGCCTAAATCTCGCTCAACCGCCAGGTTTTTTCCACATTAAAGGGTACCCACTTTGTAGAAAGCTGGGTGTGCTTCAGGAAGGTCTCTTTATATGTGAATAGATAACTATTAAAAAAAAAACTCATTATTGTTTGTACATTATGGCCAAGACATAAGAACGGGCTAAAGTTAAATATATTTATAAATAAATAAAATATATATATTTGTATATATAATATTATTTTATGTAAGACAGGAAATCAACTATATCTATATCTATAGTCTCTGAAAGATACCAGAATATTGAGGAAACTGAGTGTCTTTACACTCAGTTTCCTCAATGTTCTCATATGTTCTCATGTTCCTCAATGTTCTGGTATCGCCTCTTTAGGCGAAAGGGTCAGATAGATTGGTGGTTGGTCCTATTAGTTTTACCTATAACTATTTTGGTTTTTTTTTTTTGTTTGTTCCTACTGGAAACAAATTTAAATTGGGACTATTAGAAATATGAATCTGAAAATAACAGGTCTTTTTAATCTGTGACCAAATGCACTCACTAGAAGCTATAGTCCAGTCCAATGAGTGCTGAAATCAGGGATCTAGGGTGCATGAATTATTCGATAACTTTTGACTTCATAACTTCGTTAGGAATAGTTAGAAGGTAAACATACTAAAAGTCCCCGCCTCTGGGGGATGAATAGTAGGGGAGAGGGAGGAAGGTCTCATTTTTGGGTTTTTCGATCATATTTCGAAAACGGTGGACGCAAGAAAAATATGCTACGAATCAAACTTAAAGTTAATTAAATTTCATATAAAATAGTTTCTATAAATATTTGTCGAACTTCCAACGGTTTTCGAGATATACGTTATTGAAAGTCGATAGATTCGAAACAAAAATAAATGTGACCACTCTTTTTGTCAAACTTTTGCTTTAAGTGCCAGAAACATGTATATGTAATTAAAGTAAATCTAATGCTCTTCAACTTTGAAACTGATTTTTTTTTTCTTTTTTTTTTTGGTGAAATGGTCGTGAAAAGCCCAAAAGAAAATTGTTTGACAAAAAGTCTGTAGCCCAATAATTTAATATCTTATTTTATTTTATTTTTTTTTTTATATTCTCATCTCCTATAGTGAAGAAACCGCATTTAACTTATAATGAACAATATGTAGTGTAAATAGCGTGTTTACGGTTCAAGTTAAGTGTTTATGGTTCAAGTTACGTATTTATGTACGCCTCGGGAGATAAGAGCCTCAACGGTCAGTCTGGGCCAGACCTCCCTGGAAGAAGCAGTTAGGCACTAATCTCACCAACTTCATCTTCAAGACTCACCGGCAGGCTGTTTTTTTTTTATTACTCACCCCTGCCCATGGAATGATGAAGCAGTTCACCAGGGACCCTCAAGTATGGTAACACTCACAGTAACACTTACGTAACTTGAACCAATATATAAAAAAAAGGAAAAGAGACATTTAAATTTTTTTTGTATATATTTTAATTTAGTTTATTTTTGTAATCACAATAGGGGATTTTTAATATTATTATTAGGAGAAACCTTTTTTATTTGTTTATTTCTTGTTTACACATATACATGTTTTTATGTATATAAGTATTTATATTCACTCATTTAAGAAAATATATTTTTAATTTTTGGTGTTCATTTACAGTTTCAATTTTCATTGTTTTTTTTTTGTTTTTTATGTCATTAATTATTTACAGGTTTCCCAATCTTTAAAATTAATGTTTGGGCATTTTTCTAATCGTAAGATAATTTTTTTTACCAGCATTCATTGGGGTTGGGAACTGTTTTTTCCAAAAGTGAAAAGCCCCCCCTCCCCAACAGTCAGGTAAAATTAGTTTTTTATGAATTATAACGTATATTTCGGAAACCGTTGGTAGTTCGAAAAATATGTACAGAATCAATTTTATAGGAAATTTAATTTGCTTTAATTTTGCTTTGAAAGATAGTTTTCTAGAGTCCACAATTTTCGAGATATAATCAAAAATTTCAAAAATGGGAACTTCCCCCATCTCCTACCGTAAGCTCCCCCCCCCCCCCCCCCGGGTTGGCAACTTTTACTGGGTTGGTATGTTTATCTCCTAACTACTCCTAACAAAGCCCTGAAGTAAAATATTATCGCATACACTCTACAATATGTTTATTAGACTGGACTAATAGTGCTTAAATATTTTATTTGATAACAAAAAAAAATATATATATAATAATAATAATAATAAAGTTCTTTATTTATTCTGGGACCTTAAGTCCCTTAAGAATAAAAAATAATGTACAATCAAGGGCCTTCAGAGCCTTAAAATAAAATAATATTTACATAACAAAGTAACAGATAATAATAATAATACTAAAAAAAAATTTAAAAAAAAAAAAAGAAAAAAAGAAAAAAGAGCAGAAAGAAGATATTAATAAAAAGTAACAGAAAATTTATATTAATTTTTTTTTACGAAAAGAAAAAGATTTCTTAAATATAAACTGTTTATAATTATAGTTTATAGTTTATAACAACTAGAAAGTGGCTATTGTCAGTTTTTGGAGGAGAGGATCTGGGTGGATAGTAGGTGGTTAAAGAAGTGGTATTTGAAAGTGGAAAGTTTAATTGAATGACGAATGTTGAGAGGGGTGGAGTTCCAGAGAGAAGAGGATCGGATTACGAAAGATCTGTCGAAAGTGGCTGAACAATGAGTAGGAGTATGCAAATCTGATTGACGGGATCGGGTTTGGCGGGTAAGAATTGAGGATTTGAGTTGAAGGAGTTCGGAAATGTAAGGTGGATGATGGGATTGAACGGTTTGAAAAAGTAAGGATGCCAGGAAGTACTGGCGACGGTAGGAAGGAATAAGCCACTTTAACTCCGCATAAAACTGCGAAACGTGGGCGCTCCTCGGGATCCCGAAAATAAAGCGGATAAAGCAGTTAAATAGTCTTTTGATTCTGGCCTCGAGATCCCCAGAAACACCCCCATGCACAGCACAGCAGTAGTCAAAGTAGGGGAAGATGAGAGAGGTAACTAGTAATCTACGGGTTTCGAAAGGAAGAAGGTGGCGAACGTAATTGAGACGTTTTAGGATAGGGATGGTGCGGCGGGAAATTTCGGATACGTGATTTTTCCAGGATAGGGTTTCATCGAAAACGACTCCAAGGTTTTTGACCGAGGAGTAGAATTTGATAGGATCACTGTTCAGGAAAAGAGTGGGAATTGAGGATATGGTTTTTAAGAGGTGACTCGATCCTATTACAATCGCTTTGGTCTTTTCAGCATTTAGATTTAGCTTGTTCTTCGATGCCCAGTTACAGATTCGATTCAGGTCTTCTTGGATCCTTTTAGTGGCTTGTAATAAGTCAGAGTTGGGAAAGGATAAATAGATTTGGAGATCATCGGCGTAGAGATGATACCGGCAATGATGGATGGAAAGCGGAAGGTCATTAATGTAGACAGAAAATAGCGTGGGTGATAGTGAAGATCCTTGAGGAACGCCACAGGATAGGGGTTGGGTCTTGGACGGAGTTTTATTTGGAATAACTACATACTGTGATCGATCGGAAAGGAAGGACTTAAACCAGAGTAAGGCAGATGTGGATAAGGAAAGGTTTCGAAGTTTGGATAGGAGGATGTTGTGGTCAACTTTATCGAATGCTTTGGAAAAATCTAAGAGGATAAGGATAGTTAACTCTTGGCGATCTATTGCGGAAAATAAGTCTTGAGATATTTTCAGAAGGGCAGTTTCGGTAGAGTATCCGGGACGGAAACCGGATTGATAGGGATTAAGGAGTGAGCGTTCTTCGAGGAAAACTGAAAGCTGGGACTGAACAATGCGTTCCAGAGGTTTCGATAGGTTGGAGAGGAGGGAAATAGGACGGAAGTCACTTGGGGAGGAAGGATTAGGGATTTTGTTCAAGGGGCGAACCAGCGCTGTTTTCCAAGAAGAAGGAAATGTCGAATTTTGAAGAGAAAAATTGTAAATGTGGTAAAGGAGAGGTATAAGTGTGGGAAGGCATGATTTGATAAGTTTAACTGGGATATTATCGGGTCCATAGTCATTTGTTCGGGATTTCATAATGGTCGAAAGTATATCATTGTAGGACACATGGGAAAAGAAAAAGTTGTCAGGATCAAAGCTAGGAGAAGGTAATTCAGTTTCGAGCAAAGGATTCGGAGCTAGGGAGATGAAATGTTGATTAAGTTCATCCGGGGAAACTGGGAAGGAGTTGCAGTTGGGTTCAGAAGAGGTTAGTTTTCTCAGGATTTTCCATTTGGATTTAGGATCAGGAGCAGAAGAAAGGGCACTGTACGTATATTTTGATTTAGAGAGTCGGATAGCCGATTGGGTTTGGTTTCGTAAAATTTTGAAGGAAATATAATCTGTTGGTAATCGGGTTCGTCGGAATTTCCGTCTGGCTGATTCTCTTTTTCTCATCATCTCTCTTATCTCAGGAGTCAACCATGGAGCGGAAGGACGGCGCATCGTTAGTGTTTTTAGAGGAGCATGAGTATTTAGGATTGAATGAAGGTTTGAAGTAAGGGTGTAAATCATTGGTTCAATCGAGGTAAAGGAATAGATAACGTCCCATGGGATGGAATCAAGATCAGGTTGTAGGGATTCGAATGACAGGAGGTCCAGATTACGGAAAGAAACAACTGTGGGAACAAAGGATTTAGTTGGTAAATCGTATGAAATCTGGATTAGGTCATGTGATGAGAGAAAAGGAACTGGATGCTGAGATGAAGAAAGAATTTTGTCTGGAGAGTCAGTAATATAAAGGTCAAGCCAGGTATCTGAGAATCGTGTGTGATGAGTGGGAAAAAATGGTACTAGATAAAGATTAAGGAAATGGAACAAATTGACGAGGAAGGATTTATCAAAGGATTCGGATAACATATTAGTGTTAAAATCACCGGAGATTATAACATTGGAGTAGGTAGAAGTTAATTGGATTAGAGAGGTTTCAAATGCATCGTCAAATGGAACATGGGGAGGTCGGTAAATCACAGCATATAGCAAAGGGTAGGGAGTAGTTGATATCTCAAGGAATAAGTATTCAACGTGAGGAGAATCTGAAGATGGTGATTGGAGAAGGATTTTGGCTTTAAGACTATTGTGGATATAGACCCCGACACCCCCGCCCCTTCGGACAGATCTATCATGGCGCAGGAATGAGTAATTAGGGATGGAGACATGGGAAGAAGGGATAAAGGGTTTTAACCAAGTCTCAGATATGGCTATAATGTGGTAAAAGTTATCAAGGAAATATTGAAGGAATTCGTCATAGTGGGGAATAAGGGACTGAGCGTTGATGTGACAGGATACAAGGATGTTACTCACGGCTGAGTGGGTATATAAGGAAACAGGGTTAGGTAGGTACATGAATGAAGGCCTAGGAATATGGAACAATTTATATATGAAATAGCTCTAAATTTTAGATTAACATTCATGATATTATCTATATAAAATAAAAAAATAATAATAGTTAAAAAATAAACTATTTTAGTTACTAAAATGTATGAAAAAAATAGAATAAATAGAATTTTAGAAAATGATCTAATACCTGCTGGTATAATTAGAAAAAATGAAAAATAAAAGAAACTAAACTTACAGTTTTTAATATTAAGAATCGTAAACAAAATTTTAAATAATAGATAAAGTAGATGGCGAACATTTAGTCAGGCGAAAACATCTAAGTCACTCTGCTTGTTGATAATTACTGCTGGGAAGCCATCGTTCTGCCGACAACGTACTCTGCCTCCACTAAACCATACATATTTAATTTTTGCAGTAACTTTTTTCTGCCTGGCCAGCCAATAGAGGTGTTTATTAGCAGGTGTCATCGCTTCACCAACGTACACTCGGTGCACGTCATTTTCCTCCCAGCCTAGGTGGCGCGTGGAAAAGTCTCTTTTTATTCGCCTTTGTTTTACGATTTCTTCTTTTAAAGATTTGCGAACAAATCTAGCAATAATAGGGCCTGGAGTTCCTTCTAGCTTAGGCTTCTGCCGCACAGCGTGGTCTAGATCCTCAGGGCTCAGCTTAATACCCAGGCCCGCGCCGACGGCGAGTATGGTACCCACAACAGTCTCGCCAGACCTCTCTGGTATGCCCCTTATTTCAATTGTATTCTCGAGCTGCCTTTGCTCGACAAAGATAAGTCGACTTTCTAACTCAAATACTCTGCCTTTTAGCTGGGAATTTTCCTCTGTTAACTTTTCTATTCGAGATTTCTGTTCCTCTAAGAGGGTTTCTATTTTTAATAACCTCTCGTAATTTTCGAATGAAAGTTCCGTCTGTTTTTGGAGGCTATCTTTTATATCACTTAACTCTTCAATACCTTTGAGTTTAGCCTTTACCTCCTTCACGTCTCTTATTAGGCCTTTCAGCAGTTCCGACACTGAGCCTTCTTCTTTTGCCGCCTTTGATGTTGATTTACACTCGGGGCATAACCACTTTTTGATTTGATCTTTAGCACTGTCTGGAGTAATGCTATCCCCTTTCAAACATTTAAAATGATAAAATGACTGACAGTCCATACAAGATAATTTTGTTTTATCGTCCCTGGAGACGGTTTTATTACACGCCTGGCAGCTCATTTTATTACGTATAATAGTCTAGTATGAAAGGTGAGAGTGGTGGGGAGTGGGCGGAGCAAGAATTGGTGGGGCTTGCTATCTTAAGACCTACTAGAGATAACGTTAAATTTACCTGTAACGGCCTCAAGTAATATCTTATTATACAATATTTTTGGCTGGACCGATGTTTCTATGATTTTATATTTTACACCACTGATGATCACACTACACAATAGAGAAAAAATTTGACCTCTAGATGCACTTTTAACACTACTAAAAATAAATAACTAGGAAACGATGTTAACCAATGTACAGCTGGGCTCTGACTGATATAGTAAAATCAAGATCGATAATATTAAAAAAAAAATGAATCCATAAAACAACTATGAATAATATACATTTAACACCCTCGATATATATATATAGATATCTGTATAAATTGAGATACGAAGTTCAAACAAGAAAAACATATCTGTTGCGTAAGTTAATTTCCATTCCCTTGATGGTAATTATTACTTGTATAGAAACGAATTCAAAGAAACTTTCTGAAGGATGTAATCAGAACTCAAAAGGGATACGTACAAATTATTGGAACAGAAGATTAAAGGGAACGTGTCAAGGCTAATGACGTATTTGGATGATACGGTGGAGCGTTCGGACAAGAGCCTGATTATATCCGAAATGAAGGGCTGTGTCAGGAAGCCATTTGAATGAAAGAAGTCGAAGGGGATGTTGGGAGAGGGGGGGGGATACGGCTTTATGTGGTCCTCAGGGAACGATGGGAGGGGAGATAATAAAATGGAAAAATATTAAAGAAAAAGCAAGACCTTCGGCGGGAATAGAACTCGATCGATCTTCTCTTGAGGAAATTGCTGGAAAAAATAGTACAAAGGATGATTTTACTTCTAGATAAGTAATAGTGTCATTCTGTTTTAGATGGAATCGATATTTTGAATCATGAAAAGATAATTGTTTCCGTCAATCGACTTGGCAATATTTTAAAAGTCCTTAAAAAGTTTATAGTGAAAAAATAATTAATAGAAAAAAAATTAACTTCAAGATTAAACCTACATGTACTAAATTAAATTGAAAATTAAAAAAAAAATAATTTGATTACTTAAAAAAAAAAGAGCATTAAAGAAGAACCAACGAAATTATATATTTTTATATAGTCCAGTCGATAAAGGATTGTAGTACTTTCTTCAGAAAAATGGTCAGGGAAGTTAAAAAAGTAAATATACTAAAAGCCCTGGAGTTTTCGGGCCTGGGAACAGGGAGGGGGCGAGAAAGGTCCCTTTTTTTGGTTTCGCGTTCATATCTCGAAAACGGTGCGTCGAATGCAAGACATGACTATTGACTAAATTAATGTTAATTAAATTTTCTACAACGTTTATTTTATACATATTTTTCCTATTCTGTACAGTTTCCGAGATATACGCGTGGCAAATGTGAACATTTTTGAGAAAAAAAAATGTTTACCTCACGTTTTCTGTTAAACTTCCCTCCATATCCCATACCTTTTAAAACTTTCATCGTACGACAAAAGTCTTCATAAACAATATTGTAGACAATTAAATGTCCTTCAAAATGAACATACATATGTCAATTTACCTTTAACCTGTCAAAAGTTACAACTTTTTTTGATAAAACATACTTAAACTCCTTCACATTTGCCAAGCGTATATCTCGGAAACCGTAAAGAATATGAAAAATATGTTTGAAATAAACATTGTAGAGAATTTAATTAGCATTGATTTAGTATATAGTCATGTTTTGCATAAGACGCACCGTTTTCGAGATATGAGCGCGAAAGCAGAAAAAAAGGAACTTTCCGCACTCCGCGCCCCCCCCCCTTCCTGTTCCTAGTCCCGAAAACTCCAGGACTTTCAGTATGTTTACTTCCTAACTAGCCTGAACATGTTTCCAAAGAAAAACCTTGGATTACAGAAAACTCACCCTACATCCCATTTCAGGCCTTCATTGACTGGACTAATATACCTTTTTTTTTTTTTTTTTTTTTTTTAAAAAGAATAAAAAAAAAAAAAAAAAGGACTAATATACCAAAACACAATTTATGATCAGTTATTTTTGGAGTCGGTGCCACCAAAACAAACATAATTAAAAAAAAAAAAGTAATTGTAAACATCCCCCACTATTTCATCACCGCTATACCGCGGAAAAAATAATACTTTTTTTTCGAATCAACTAAAATATTTTCTTTTACTTTTTAGCTTAAATTTCATATTTCCCCATTTCATTATGCTTTTTTATGATGTTTCTAAGTGTTCTAAAACTTACATCGAATCTATACGGAATTTTATTATAACTAAATCCACGAAAACCAATTTAACCATACGAATTCATAATTATACACAATTCTATTGTGTTTTCCCCATTTTATTAACACTGAGCTATTCAAAATGTGTAAAATAATCGTATAAATTTTGGTTTATATATATTTCGGACTGAAAGGATTAAAGTATGTGGTAATGCAAATAACGAACTTATTACCTGAGTTTGTACAACTGTGCCAATACTTTTTTGACCCTTGAAATTCATATATTATTTTTTTTAATTACAGTTGGTTTTCAATTAGCTTAATCAACTGCCACTAAAAGTTAAAGTTGTATGTATGTTAATAATTTTTATACGAATTAAGTAACAAACAATTAGCCTGTATAGTTCTAAGATATAACAAAAAAATGTGGGTGTTCCAATACTTTTTTGACCCACTGTAGCTAATGAGAATAGAGTTAGAATTCAGAATAAGAATAGAGTTTATATTTTTTCATGAGAAAATTGATTGAATTTAGCTTAATATCTCATACGCTATAGCAAGATGCCTCATTGCTATTAGTCAAAAGTATTCGTACCCTAGACTTTAACTATTGTTTCTACCCCGTGTCTTAATATTTTGAGGATAACCTGTAATCAGTCTTTAACTTGACGTCATTTTTAAAGGTTTAGCGATTTTTAATGCTAATTATTGCTGTTCATTGATTGAATGAAGGGCGCAAAACTAGAGAGACGACTGAAGAGGAAACAAAAATAATTGTGCGCCTACATAATGAGTTACGGTCGCTTAGAGAAGTGACCAGACCTCACTCAACAGTTTAAGATGCTATTAAAGAGTATGGAACGAGAAAAACATTTGAATGTATAGTATGAGGAGAATGAAAAAGGAAGATTTAGTCCAAATATGAAAGACATATGACGAGAAAAGTTAAAAGAAAACCAAGGAATAGTGCCCCTAAATTAGTGGATGAACATTTGTCTGAAAGAGGAGAAAAAGGGGGGTGTTTTAACTCGAGGAGGATGTCATATTTTCGTATTGTAAAAACATTTTATTATTTGTGTTTAACTTAGGACTATTTTTATATGTTTAGTTGGTGACCATGATTTTGCCTGATATATCGATAACCTTTTGTAACCTTCTTGCTATTTGCTTCATCATTTGATAAATATATATTTAGCTTATTATGTTTCACAAAATATCTTTAATACAACTTATATTTAAGTGTAATGTGAAGAAAAACGTTACTACAATATATTTTTTTTATTATATTTAAATTTATTAAATGTATATTAAACAAATATATTACGTACTTCTATACAGGGTGAGAATTCTTAGTGTAAAAAAAAAAAATTGGGTGAAACTAGATCAAAAATGTAGCTAAATGCCGCAGACCTCACCTTTCTATTCCATTCCGCTGCAGATATACGATAAATCAAAGACTTTTTTGAGGAAATCACGTTTTTTCCCATAAAAACTGTAATATCTTCATTTTGTCTAAATATTTTTCAAATTTTGGCCACATTTTCGGATTTAGCATTAAATGTCCTATAAGAACAGAGTACACGTAACCTTGAATTTTAAAAATTGGTATCTAAAGAACAGCTTGATCTTCACCTTATTTGGGAAAGTCACAATGTCTTATTTACTTCAACCCTCACTGTTTTTCGTAAAAACTATCCACAAAACGTCAAATCTCACAAAAACTTGCAAATTTAATCAGCTTTCGAATGATATGCTAAACGTAATGATTTTGTTTCAATTTCAATTGGAGATATTTACTTTTGAAACCGAAAAAACATGGTGTTCTCATTTTGAATAAAAATCAGTTACTTGGGTAAATAAAACATTATGACAATCCCTTAATGGAAATGTGCATTTTAAACATAATAAACCCTTCATTGGAATAAAAATCAAAGAAAAAAATTATTGTTTAATAGAAAATAAAAGAAAACTGTCAATAAAGCGACACCAGATCAGAGGATCTTATGTTATTACATTTATTTATTTATTATGTGATTTATGGCTAGATGAGTCTCATTTTTACAGGGGAAGGCATTTCGACCATTCATAATAACGATATACATGGATCGGTAGAAATGCCATCCCCTGTAAAAACAGACTCATCTACCCATAAAATTCACTTCAAAAAGTAGTATTCTTCAACACAATCTGCATTCAGAAGCTAACGGCAAAATTAAGGTCTATATTCATTATCACTGGATTTTAAACATTACATTGAAAATCTAATAAAATAAATCCTAAATAATAATAAATAAATGTAATAATATCATATCCTCTGATGTAGTGTCGCTTTATTCACAGTTTTCCTTTATTTTCTATTAAACAATCATTTTTTCCTTTGCTTTTTATTCCAATGAAGAGTTTATTTACTCATCCTGTATAGTAAAACAATTATGAATAATTCGAAAAATTGTTTTTTAATTTAAATTCGATTAGTAACATATTTCTGATCAGAAGGCAAGCGATTATATTGCTGTATGAGATAGTTTAAACTATCTATGATTTATTTTTAGTCAATGTAGATGAATTAATGTAAATCAAAAAACTTTATTACGAAGTAAGAACATGCACAGTCAAGTTCAGTACAATTTTAAATCTTCTTAGTTGAGGTTGTTTACTTGAATTTTCTCAATTTTTTTTTTTTTTATGTATCTATATAAAATAATTAACAGTTTTGAAGACATAAAATAATCTTGATGGGTGGGTATATATTTCATTATGTATCACGAAATTTCTTTAGTAAAATTTAATTTGATGAAAAATCTGGAATTTTTTAAAATTATATTTTAATTTATAGAATGTATGTTAACCCTTTTCACGTCACAGTGTATACTACAGTACACCATAATTATATACATTGGAGAGGCCCTATCATTTAAAAACATTAAATGAGGTTAAAAAACAAAAATTAATAAATGAAAGTAATTTTTTTTTTTTTTTACTGTTTTATTCAGTATTAGACCAATAACAAAGAAAAACACAGTTAATTTTATTGTTTTTAATTATGTATGCTTACCCTGAAAATGGAAAATTTTTTGTGCTTATATATTGTAGAACAATTATTTTTAATTCGAAAATATTTTAATAAATTTAAAATCGATTAGTACCTTGTTTCTGATCGGCAGAGAAACGATTCTATTGCTTCCTGAAGTACATTTAACTATATTTAATTCATTTTTAGTCAACGTATGTAGATACAATCGTATTTTGATTTATGTAAATCAAAAATTAATTTTATTCCGAAGTGAATCAGTACAGAGCTAGGACCAGACTGAAGAAGGTATGAACATGCACAGACATGTTGAGTCCAATGTTCAATTTTCTAAGTAGAGGGGGTAACTCGAATTTCTTCAGATCTTTTTTTATGTATTTATATACAATAATTAACGTTTTTAACGACGTATAATAGGCTGAGATATGTACACATTCAGCTCATTAAGCATACATAAATAAATACGTAAAAAAAAGATGTGAGGAAATTCTAGTGGCCCCCCTCCACTTGGAAGATGAACATTGGACTCAACATGTCTGTGCAAGTCCCTGCCTTCCTCAGCCTGGTCCCAGCTCTCTGCCGATTTGCTTCGCAATAAAATAAGTTTTGGATTGAAATCAGAATAAGATTTCATCTACATTGACTAAAAATGAATTATAGATTGTTTAAAGTATCACAGGAAGCAACAGAATCGTTTCTCTACCGATCAGAAGAAATAAGGTACTAATCGAAATTAAATTTTAAAAATATTTTCGAATTAATAATAATTGTCCTAAAATATGCACGCAATGAATTTATTTAATATATGTACATTTCATAAATTGAAATATAATTAAAATAGTACTGGGAGAAAAAAGTATTTGCGCACCAAGTTTTTTTTTATTAAAATATGAATTTAGGTAATAAAAGAATTGGGTAACTTAGTAAACAAAAAGTATATTTAAAACTGAATAAAAACATGAATAATTCATATGAAAAATTCCTTGCTTAGTAATATAAAATTTAAATCTTACAAAAACTACCAGGAAAAAGGTATTTGCACATCAAATTTAATATTTTTTACGTAGTCCGTTAGCATTAAATTAAATTTTTTGCACTTGTTCCCCGTATTTTATTTTGAATTTGTTATCATATGTTTAGGTTACGATTAACCTTCCCAAACGTAATAACATGTCAATGAGAGATCGTTTGATTGTTCCTATTATTAAATAATTAAATAAAAAACAAAAAAAATTACAAAATAAATATTATTATGAGCATAGAACAAAGACATGTCGATTTAATTCGTAAAATAAATACAAAACAAAAAGCGATAGAATTTATTCATCAAAAATGTATTTTACATCGAATAACACTTAATAAAATATTTAAATAAGTAATTAAATTAAAACATTTTTTGTTTTTGTAATTTTTTTTTTTTTAATTTAATTATTTAATAATAGGAACAACCAAACGATCTCTCATTGACATGTTATTACATTTGGGTTACTCTTAACCTAAACATATGTTAATAAACTCAAAATGGAATGCGGGGAACAAGAGCAAAAGACCCGAATACTGATTGGAAAGGACAGGAATATACTCTAGAAAGTTAACTACAACAAGTAAACAAAAAACCTAATGGTAATACTAATAAAAAAAATCATTTATTATAATCATTATAATTGTAAACGAAGACATAAAATTAGTGCAGTTTGATAATAATATATTTAATCAACTATTTTATTGAAGGAGATTTAATTTTTATTTCTTTTAAAGGCATAACTCCTATTAAAGTTTAATTATCTTGGACATGTTGCGGAGTACATTGCTCAGGACACATCTTCAGGATAACTGTGCACATCTTTCACTTAGTCATTCGTGCATGTCCTTACTGACCCTCAACCGATCCGTCGCTGATATAAGAAAATTATTAGATTTTTTTGGGTAACTACGCAGGACATTTTAAAAAAATCTAATAAAATAATGGACTCTTTTGATCTAAATAAATCTGGTAACTTTCCTATTGAAGTTGAAGATCAAGTTGTTTTTCAGATCCTAATATTGTAAAATTCAAGATTACATGTGCTTTGGTCTTATAGAAAACTTATTGCTAAATCCGTAAATGTAGAATTATCCGTAAATTTTGAAAAATCTTTGAGCCAAGTAGAAATAATAATACTTTTATGTCAAAAAGCGTGGGTTATCCAAAAAAATGTTGGAATCATTATAACTACGTAATTAGATATCTCAAATCCATCAGTTAAGTCAGCGTTATCGATCGGTACCTAATAATCGACTTTGGATTCTTTTCTCAACCAATTTTCACGTGTTGAGTGAAGCGTCAGCACGAGCCTAGCTCTTAACACTCTACTGCTTTCGTGACTTTGGTCAGCCTCTTCTGGATAAGCACGTTGAATTGATTAGCGTCCGAGTGATACATTGAATGATCCACACGGGCTTTCAATCGTAAGTGTAAGGTTAGGAGGATTTCCACTTGTGAATGTTCATTGTCTTTCTCGATTTTATTGATGGATGGCAGTGGCTTAACGAAGTTTCACAACTCTTGCCAGCAAACTCTGTCGAAAAAGTTCTTTCTGGAATGCATTTTCACGTGCGTTGAGGGACATATTTTAAATTTTGTGCTATAGCAAACGAAAATTAGAAAAATGTTTTTTCTGTTACCGGACGATGAACCAAAGTTATCTGGAAATTTGATGAGCTCGATGAAGGGCAATGAAGGAAGATACAGTACGATGTGACTTCTATACAAATTTCTTCTAAATTTCAAAGTCTTTACACCATTCAAAATTCGAAAGAATTGATGGAATCTTAATCGACATTTGGAATCGACACACCCCTAATCGATACAATTAGGATTGATGAATTATTAGCTACTTCTATTGGAATTTTTATTCGAAGAAAAGACTGTAGTCTTGTAAGCACTCTTTGCAGAGACCGACTCATATACTTTAACCTTGACTATAAGTTATACAAAAATTTAATAGGGTCAGTATCCAAGATTTGGTTCCCAGGCCTGATGAAATTTAAAGAGGCTGAGTGTGCCTAATAGAGTCTTTGATCCCATAATTTAAACTGTGGCTGATTTAAACTAAAATTAATTTTCTACTCGGATTCCAAAATTCATGATTCCAGTGCTATCCTACTTTTATATTATATTATTATACCCTGTACATAATAAATAATATATTCAGTAACATTTATTTTTCTCCCATTTTTTTTTTTTTATGAGTAATAATTGAACTATTCAGTATTCACAGAATATGCAAGGTGCCTTAATTCCGACGCTCCCCCCCCTCCCCCCCCCCCCCCCCCCCCCCCCCCCCCCCCGGTCTGCCACTGATTATATGTTTGCCGAGTATCAGCGACACCGCGATTTGAATACAAATAGCATTACAATTCCACGCTGTTATTCAATCATATTTCTTTTTTTTTTTTATCCTCAAAACCTTAATGGAATAAATATTTCCTTATCGTGACTCCAATATATATCGCCGGGATTTTTTCTTTTTATTTTAATAACAATATAAAACGTCTTTGCGCAAAACCATTCAAAATTCAATTATCGTATATTTAAATACTTAGGTACATCTTTATATTTGAAAAACCACCCTTTGAAAAATTACCCACCGACTAAAATTACATCACTTCAGTAAAAAAAAAAAATCAATACCCCTGACTGGACAACATGATAGATCATGAACATGTCCATCTATAATCTACTGATTTTTTAAATTTACATTTTAGAATGGAAAGAATTAAATTACTTTGATAATTAATTAATTTAAAGATTATTAGAATATTAAATTGAATTCGAAAGTTGAGAGAACCACTGTTTCCGAATTCATACGTGACTTTTTTCATTCAAACCAATATGGCTCCTAAACGGTAGGTCGTAGCGATAAATGTTATAGAAAAAAAATATTTTCCATTAGATTTCGGACCAGGAAACTGTCAAAATTTTACGATCCGTGCTAGAGGATTTCAAAATATTGCATTTTTTATGGTAAAAACAAGTTGCTCCAAAAATGTATAGGCCACCGCCAAAAGAAATATCTATGTCAAAATGACTATTAGGTGATCAAGAATCATAATGTTAAATACATAAAATGTTAAATACATTCAATAATCTAGAACTGTTGTACTGTCCTGGGGTTCCTGGCAGTTGACGCAGGTAGGGGGCTCCAAACCGCGGAGAAGGTAGCCATGTGAGAATTCACAGTGGCCGATTCTCAGGCGGCACAAAATTATTTCTTCCTTTCTAGACGTCCTACAACTTGTTTGCCACTTAGCGGAGCAGTTCGTCTTTACTTGTAACAATTTAGAACTATTTGTTTTCCAGTTTTCTTCCCACTAGGCTTGGATCGAGCATCTTACATGCCTCACCCAGTCTTCTTTAGGTGTAAGGTTGATGTTTTTAACAATATCACCGTCACTAATTCTTGCTAACTGGGCTGCAGAATCAGCTCTATCATTTCCAGAAATGCCACAGTGGGAAGGAACCCAAATAAAAATAATCGTATTGTTTTCTCTGAATTTTCCAAATAAGCTCAATAATTTCTAAATTGTTACATGTTGAGACTGATCATTTTTTATTGCTAGTAATACACTCATTGAATCCGTGACAATTACTGATTTTTCATGTTCGGCTTCCAGGCAGTGTAGGAGTGCTTCCTTAATAGCAGTTGCTTCTCCAGTGAAAACGGAGCAGACTTGAGGTAACTTAAAGAGACTTACTTCGTTTTCTGTCACCACTGCACAACCCACTACAGAATTTTCACATTTTGAAGCGTCAGTATATAAGATCAAATTTTGTTTATTTATTTATTTTAAGGTGCCGTGTACTGCAACATTGCCAGAGGCACCAAATTCTGAATTCTTATTTATTTAAATGGTATTAAAGATTCTGCAATTCCTGAGGAACTTTAGGACATCTGGTTGATAGCTTTTGAAGATTGTACCCAGGTCTTTGTTGAAGATGGGTGTTCCAGCTGTAGGGTGTAGACTGCAGTTACTAAATATGTGCTCAACTGATAGAAGAACATGGCACCTTGAGCACATGGGCTGTGAAGTACCTTGAAGTAGGTGTTGGTGTGTGAGTCTTGTGTGTCCAATGCGCAGCCTAGTCATCACCACTTGTTCCCTCCTAAAGCCGTTTAGCAGTGGCCATGGTTGACCATTAGGGCAAATCATTTTATGTTTGTTACTATCCAGAATCCTGTTCCAATAATAAATCCACGCAGCCTTGCACTTCTGTTTGATATATATATGGTGGTCACTGAGGACAATTGGTAAGTTGGGTACCGGAAACATATTTCTCGCCTCTTTAGCAGCTGCATCAGCCAATTCATTCCCAGGTATTCCAACATGGCTGGGTACCCAAAGAAAGTATATTAGTTTATTTATTGTAAGTAACTGTTTTGTTATTGTGTGTGAAATTGGATTGTTAGAGGTGTGTGTTTTGTAAGTTTTTTAAAGCCGAGAAAGAGTCTGTACAAATTACTACATTGTTGCTATCTAAAAATTTAACTATATCAAGCGCTAATTGGATAGCAAATAATTCACTCGAGAAAACCGAGGAGTATAGGTTAGGAAGGCAATATCTAACTGTCGTTCCGGAAAATGTTACCGCGCAACCTGTGTCTTTGAGGCATTAGTATAAACAAAAAGGAAATCTTTATATTTTGATTTAGACTCATGAAAAAGTTTTTGTATGGAATCTTGCGGATAAGTAATTTTATTGTATGAGAAAAGTGTGAAATCGAAAGAGGCATTGATTGTTTTCCATGGGGGTATAGAATAGGGATGAGCTAAATTTTAAAACATTGTCTTATTGCATTTTAATTGATATTTTATTGATAACTGAATAAAACATACAACATCAAGTAAACGCGAGGAAAAATGATTTTAGCAACATATCAATAACTTGTATCGAATAATATAAAGAACAACTCATTAGTTGCACTTCAATAAAAGTTCTATATTAGAAGGGCTCTAAGCCATTTTCTTTTCATACGCCTCTGAGGGTTATAAGGAATCGAGTAGGAAGTTAGTTGGACTAGTACTAACTTAGTAGATTACCAGGTATGCAAGTTTAAAATGTCGTTTTAATTCCAATAGAATGCGCTCTTAGCCTATTGAAGGATTTGCTTATCTCTAAACGCTATTTTGTTTGTTAGTCATTTGTTTACAAAAGTCAGTTGTTTTTAAGTCGTTTACGTGGACGTATCATACCTTTCTTTGGTGTTAAAAATGTCTAATTTTAAGCCAAATAAAGAGCATTTGCGGCATGTCATGATTTTCTTATTTAATCAAAAGAAAAAGGCATCTGAATGTCATCGAATTCTTGTTGAGACTTATGGCGATGTTGCTCCAACCGTCAGGACATGTGAACGTTGGTTTCAAAGTTTCAAACGTGGTGATTTTGATGTTACTGATCAAAAACGAGAAAATCGACCAAAAAAGTTTGAGGACTTCGAATTGCAATCTTTATTAGACGAAGACAATACCCAAACCCAACAAATGATGGCAGAACAGTTGAATGTCACTAGGCAAGCCATTTCCGATCGCCTGAGAGCTATGGGAAAGATTCAAAAGGTTGGAAAATGGGTTTCCACATGAATTGGACGAACGACAGATGGAAAAAACGAAAAACTGTGTGCGAAATGCTGCTTTTACGCCACAAAAGAAAGGGTTTTTTGCACCGAGTTGTAACTGGCGATGAAAAATGGATTTATTTTCAGAATCCCAAACGAAAAAAATCATGGGTAACGCCAGGACAACCATCCACATCGAGTGCAAGACCGGATCGTTTTGGGAAGAAGACAATGCTGTGTGTGTGGTGGGATCAGAAGGGAGTAGTCTACTACGAGCTTCTCAAACCCGGCGAAACCGTCAATACCGAGCGCTACCGACAACAAATGATCAATTTGAGTCACGCATTGATCGAAAAAACGCCCAGAATGGGCTCACAGGCACGCCAAAGTCATTCTTCAGCATGATAACGCTCCTGCACACTCAGCCAGATTGACTAAGGAAACGATTTCTTCGCTTGGTTGGGAACTCCTACCCCACCCGCCGTATTCACCTGACCTGGCGCCTTCTGATTATCACCTCTTCTCATCGATGGGACACTCATTGGCGTAGCAACACTTCAACAATTTCGAAAACGTACGAAAATGGCTCGATGAATGGCTTTCAAATAAAGATGAAGCATTCTTTTGGAATGGTATCCATATATTGCCCGAGATATGGACAAAATGTGTAGAAAGCGAGGGTCAGTACTTTGAATAAAATATATTATACTTTTTTTTAAATTACTGTGTATTTATTTTAAGAAATAAACGACATTTTAAACTTGCATACCTGGTAGAACAGGTATGTAGCTTATCGTGCAAGGATAGGTGACTGGTTTGGGCAAAATCAAGAACTTTACATGTTTCCATGTGCAAAATGTTCATTCCATGTTGACGTCATTTTCATGGCATGTTCAATCACACTCAATTATTGTCGTGTAAATGAGCTATTTATTATTTATTAGCTTTGAACGCTTTTATAGTCAATTTTAGCATAGTCGGACACGATGAATGATTTTTTGCAGTTTAAGCATGGTAAAAACGCCATAAAACTTTCTACAATTTGGGGCAATTGGAGGTCCCTTGAACAAATTCCTCGGAGGTTGGTAAACTATTTGGGAAACCTGTGGGTTCAAGTTGAAGGATAGGTTCTGCAAGTTATGGAACTTTCAGATAATTTTGCTCTTTTTCGTAATATTTAATATAGTCTCCTATGACAATAATTATACAAATACATTTTAATATAGAAAGGTAAATATTCTATGCGTTCCCTTAGTAGAAATATATTTTTTTCACATCGGATATCATACGTTAAAATGAAAAGGTATAGATGTTCCTGGAATCAAATTTTCGATTTTAAATTTGTTTTCCTTGAAACAATGTTCTCTTCTCCGCCCCCAGACACTCTCAGTTTCATATCATAAACCTTTAAGAAAGGTGTCAAGATGGAGAATTAAAATTAAAACAAATAAATCTCATCTAATAAATTTACTCATCGTTGTAAACCCTCGACTTCCTGTCCCACAGCATCCTTCAATGATATTCCACTAATCCCTGTTGAACAGATCCGCTACCTAGGACTCCGCTTGGACAAAGGTCTTACTTGGAATCCACATACAAGGCATAAACGACAAGAAACTGCCCTTCGTTTTCTACTCTTTCAACATTTACTTGAAAAGTGTTCAAATCTTTCGATTAATTACAAAAGATCTTTTACATGATAGTAATTAGACGCACAAGGACGTATCGAGTTGAGCTTAAGAGCTCTACTTAACTTTCCAATTCATCCCTTATCCTATCCTTACAATCTAGAAAAATCCTCAATCCTCCTTTCTCTGTCACAACCAAACTTATCCAAAAAGATCTTAATATACCTTACGTTTCTAGCTTAGCTCAAAGCAGATACCTATGCTATCATAGCAAACTCAATAACCATTCAAATATTTCAACCAAACCCATTCTAGTATCTCAACTTGCTCCCCAATCTATTCCAAACACCCCTCTGAGGTGTCTAAAAATAAAATGGCCTCGAGATCTTGTAATATAAAATTTATTAATATGCTACCGAAGTAGTTGCTTTACAAAGAATTAACATGTTATTATTAGCATTATCATCTCATTTAATAGATGTATTTTTATTTTATTTGTATACAGCTATAAATTTCAATTTATCCGATCCTGGACGGAGAAAATACTTCAGCGAACTACTGAACCCAAACCCGGAGCAGTCTCGAGAAGTCTCAATAATCAATGAGCCAGCAATACCGGAAGAGGCGATAGATCTAGAACCCCCGGACCCAGAAGAGGTAGAAGAAGTCATCTCAAATTTGAAAAACAACAAAGCTCCTGGAATTGATGGAATTACCGCGGAAATGCTTAAATTTGGGGGAGACTTATTATGCCGGGAGATCTACGAACTTATCCTGGAAGTATGGAACAAGGAACAAATGCCCGAAGAATGGTATATAGCCATTATAATACCCATACATGAAAAGGGGGACAAATTGGAGTGCCACAATTACCGTGGAATAACACTATTGGGCGTTATTTACAAAACACTGGCGATTCTACTATTGAATAGAGTAATGAAAACAGCAGAAGAGGTAATTGGCGACTATCAGTGTGGATTTCGCCCGGGAAGATCAACGACTGACCATATCTTCACCATCAGAAACATTCTTGAAAAATGCTACGAATGGAATGTGGACCTACACCACCTTTTTATAGATTATAGGCAGGCATATGACAGCATCAAGAGGAATGAGCTATACGAAAACCTAAAGATGTTAGGCTGTCCCATGAAACTCGTTAGAATGATAAGAATGACCTTACAGTATAGCAGAGGCATGGTCAAAGTACAGGGAGAACTGTCCAGAGAATTCGCCATACAAAAAGGAGTGAAACAGGGAGATCCCTTATCCCCAATTTTATTTAATATGACGCTGGAAATGATTATAAGGGCAACAAGAATAAGGACTGATGGTTGCATTTATAATAAAAGGACACAATAACTAGCATATGCTGACGACGTGGTCATAACTGGGACAACACTACATTCCCTTACAGAGGTGTACAAAGAATGGGAGGATGCAGCAAATAGAGTAGGCCTAACAGTAAACGAGAACAAAACCAAGTACATGATGTCATCCAAGAAAAGCACGGACGGATCTCTCCAAAGTGGGACATACAGATTCGAAAAAGTTAGGAAATTCAAGTATCTAGGCACGATTCTCACTGAAAGTAACAAAATAGAAGAAGAAATAAAATCCAGAATCCAAAGTGGTAATAGATGCTACTGGTCTCTGAAGACAATTCTTTTGAATCGAAATGTGTCTCGAGACATCAAAGTGAGAATATACGAGACAGTGTTGCGTCCAGTAGTGATGTACGGCAGTGAGGCGTGGACCCTTACAAAACAACAGGAAAGGTGTCTGAATGCATGGGAGAGAAAACTCCTGAGGAAAATATATGGCCCAACCAAATTAGCAAACGGCTATAGAATAAAGACAAACCAGGAACTATGGGACCTGTATGGGGAACCAGATCTAGTCTCCTCCATCAAAAAGGGAAGACTAAGATGGTTGGGGCATGTCCATCGAATGAATCAGTAGAGGCTCCCAAAGATGGTAATGGAAGGGCGTCCGGAAGGATCAAGAGGAAGAGGCAGACCTAGACTGCGGTGGCTGGACGATGTCGAGGCTGACCTTCGGCTCCTGGGGGTAGCGGAATGGAGAGAAGCTGCAGAGAATCGGTCCGAATGGATAAAGGTTGTGGAGGAGGCCAAGGTCCTTCATGGACCATAGCGCCAGTAGAGAGAGAGATAAATTTAAATTAATAAATCAATAAATAGTTTCTTGTAGGAACAGAGAGACAAAACAGTCATAGGGAAAACCTCAAGGACTGCCTACTGACCTGACTAATATATGTAGGGATCAAAATGTATTTAGCTAACTACCTAACTTATCCTCCGCCCCCCCCCCCCCGGTCATCTCACTTTGCTGTCTTCTCTACTTCCTGACGTCTTTCAAAATATTTCCACTTTGCCTTCTTAGGGGAGTTCTGAAATGTTTGATTTCTAGAATAAAATTTTAGATTTTTTTTTTTTCTTTTTATTAAAATTTACAACTGCATATACAAATATAATACATCAAGTAAATACGATGGTGATGATATGAAGGTCCAGAGGCCATCTTCTTTTCAGACGCCTCGGAGGGTTATCTGGAATGGAACGAGAAGCAAGTTGTGATACTGATGATTTGAATGGTTGTGGAGTTTGGTATGAAAGGTATGAGCTATGTCAGAAACGTAAGGTATATTAAGATCCTTGTGGATAAGTTTGTTTGTAAAAAAGTAAAGGGCATTTAGGATTTTTCTAAGGATTTTCGATTGTAAGGATTGGGTACGAGATGAATTGGATGGCTTAGTGGAGCCTCAAAGCTCAACTCCGTATATCCAAATCGGCCTTATTTCTGTTATGTTAATGAGTCTTTTGTAATTAAGTGGAAGGTTTGAATGTATGTCAAGTAATTGTTGAAGTAGTCGAAAACGACTGCCAGTTTCTTGTCGTTTTAGTCTTGCATGTGGATTCCAAGTAAGACGTTTGTCCAAGCGGAGTCCAAGATAACGGATCTGTTCAACAGAGATCAGTGGGATATTATTAAAGGATACGGTCGGTCATGTAGTCGTAGGTTTACGACGAAGGGTAAAGGTTATTTGGTGGGATTTATTTCGATTCTCCATTTTTGACACCATTCATGAAGGTTTATGATATGGGATTGGAGTGTCTGGGAGCAATGAAGGAGTTATCAGCATACGTGGTGAGGAGGGTACTAGGATTAGCCGGGATGTCAGCTGTATACACCGTGTAAAGGATTGAACCTAGTATACTTCCTTTAGGAACACCTGGAGATTGGGTAAAAAGAGAGAAATAGGAAAAGTTATGATTAACTTTAAAAGTTCTATCACTGAGGTATAAGCGGATTTAAAAAAATTAATAGGTAAATATAATTTTTCAGGGGTGCAGTCAAGGTTGAATAAACACAGCCAGTTTTTTCATTTAAAAACTAGCTGTGTTTATTCTACCGTGACTGCACCCCTGACAAATTCATCTCCTTAGTAAAAACTCACAGTCAACAATACAATCATCATCGTAAATATAATTTGTATGGAAAAATGTTTTGAATTGTTTGTATGTTTTTAGGACTGATAGGAATGTTTAACATTAGAAACTAAACTTTGAATAAAAAAAATATCAACCTTAAGTTTATTGATCCCCCTTTACTATTATCCGTGCCTCAAGTGATATATTTTTGTGTTTCCATTGTAACCCATCGTTATTTAATATAATAATGCTCTTGGAACTTACAATTAGAGTAATATATAAATGTAGATATAGATGATAAGGCTAAGTGTAACTACAATGAAGAAGCTATAAGATTTAGAAGCGAAAGGAGAGAAGAGGAGAGAGGTAGGAGCGGCCCTGCGGTCGGAGCGACTTAATTAAACTGCCCTGCTCCAGAGGTCGCTTTTTGCTCCCCCCCCCCCCCCCCCCCCTCACCTCGTCAGATTTCTATCAGCTGATGTTTTTTGCACTTTGTTCGTTTTAACGAGCCAATTTAATTCGGCAGTACAAGTTTCATCCGAATGAGAAAGGATTAACTTGATAAACAATAGCGCGTCGAAATTCTTCCATTCTTACCCTTCCTCTATTACTTTTATATTCGCGTTTTTATTTGAATCCCCCCCCCCCCTTCCATTCCCATCGTTTTTCCAATTACTCTTTGTCATGCTGATCTGGTTACTCGGCGTATTTTTTAGTATTTTCGTTGATCCTATCTACCGAGCTGGCTATCAAAGGTTTTTTATAGAAGCGGTAGCAATTATTTTTCACAAAGTATTACTGTGTCTATTCTCTCGGAAAGTATTATGATAATTAAAGGAGGAGAATATTTAAACAGTAATTTTTGGAAATAACTGTGATTTTCTGAATAGTAAATGTGACTGAGGGGAAATAAGTGGTATTTATAATTTACTAGCTGAAGATACCCAGCTCCGCTACGGTTTAATATTATTAGGATTAAAGACAACTTAAATTAGTAAAAGTTAAGCTTAACGTTGATAATTAATATTACTTAAATAAACCTAAAGAATTCCATTCTTAGAATAATTTCAATAAGTAAATTTGACAATTTGCAAAAGTTAATATTATATTATATTGATAGTCCTCCAGCGAAGCTTCGAGGCAGCACTACCATCTTACCCAGCTCTGATACCAGACCATCAGCTTTTCTTATGGCATACTTTAAGTGAATATAGTCTTAACTTCTCAATATTTTTGAAGAAAGTTTAGTCTTTCTGTTTCTATTTTTGCGTACATATCATGCATAAATTGGTTGCGCAGATTACGAAATTAAAGTAAATAAGGTTCTTCACCTCCTCGCTCCATCAACATTTAGGCGTAAAAATCAGCTGCAGACACAGTTTTCTTAAGTGGTGCATTGCTGTTTGTGTCATTGCAATATTAATACTGTACCCATCTTCTCCATGGCAGAACATGTGACGATACTGAAGAGAATCATACACTTGATAGAACTCACAGATTCTTATCAGTTTTTTTGTTCCTGTCAATGTCTCTCTTTTCAAACTCCTGGCCAACAATCAAGACAGCAACTTGTGGTCAAAGTGTGCGGCATCTAACCTATTTTTTTAACTTAGCTTATCTCCATATACCATATGACAATTAATCTATTATTATTTACCCCATAAAAATTGCAATCGCATTTTTCGCGAATTAGCCGCGATCCAGGATTTTTTAAAATTCCTTTCTTAGCGAGCACCTACGGCCCTAGAGGAAGCTACATATCGAATTTCATTCCAATCCGTTCGGTGGTTTCTGAGATTTCGTGTTAAGTGAGTGAGTGGTATTTGACAAATATATAGTAGATTATATTCTACTATGTGTTAACCCTATACCTTCAAAATTAACAATATACACTACCTTATAAAAGGACAAGCCGTTTCCATTCCGTACCAAATTTTATCGAAACCATCTTTTTATTTCAGTAAAGTTTAGCAATAATAAAATTTACAGATTTTCAATTAAATTATTATAAAAAAACGAGAAATATGTGTTGCGCAGTGAAGTTTTAAATCGACCAATAGGTGGCGACCGTTATTAAGAGAGATTACAAAGATACATCGTTATATGTAGCTTTATATTTACAATAAAATTTACTTATTTTCGATCGAATTTTTATTTTTAAAAATATAAATATGTGGTTCGACATGTGGATCCCTGCTAAGCTTAAAAAATGATCAATATTAGGTTTGAGCATTCTGCAACAGAATTTACAATGTTATAACAACGGAACCTATTTGTTCCAAATTTTAACTGCATCATCTACTAGTAAGGTTTACAATAGTAAAATTTAAAATAATAACAATTTAAATGCACACTGTTGAGTGGCAGAACCGAGGTTTTGCAATCTGCCATATACATTTATGATTAAAAATTGGAACCCAACCAGATGAAAACAATAATATTATTTCTGCTGAATAAAAATTAATATTAAATCAAAATTTCGATCCTTTGTTTTTTTGATATTGTTACGGGCCCCTGGGGGTATGACTAATCAAATAACAATTTAGATACTAAACACTAATTTATTTACAACTTAATAAATAGGTACAAATAGGTCCCTTAAGCTACTTAATCTAATAAGAATTATACTTAGGTCTAATTACACTAATATGTATATTACACAATTTTTTTTTTTTTTTTTTTTTAGTAGGAGTTTTCCACTAATGTGGTTTTCCTTCCCCTAAATATCCCTCAGGATCCTTCTCCAACCTTCCCTGTCCAAGGCCTGTTCCTCTGTTATGACATGTCCTATCAGGCTTTCTTCAACTCCGTCTCTCCACCTCACTCTGGGTCTTCCCCTTCTCCGTATTTCAAAAGTTCATCCGGCAGAATATCTATCTTGGTTGAAATTCCTTGAATATTCCAGCATCCGAAGTTGATTATCCGTTTCCGTTTCCTTTGTCTGTACCCGTGTGACTGTCCGATTGTCCGAGGCTTCTTTTTAGGTCTTTTAGCATTTTACATTTTTTTCTCTGGTTGAGGAGCTAGCCCAACGCAGAAACCTCCAAAGTGGAGGGTGGGTTTCTGGTTTTAGCCTTCTCAGTAAGCACCTAGCCTGCCCAAAGAGAAGTATCCACCCCGCACGACGAGGACGTACCAGAAACCATGTAGTCCCTTTCGCTTCCCCCACCACTGGGGCTGGCAGTATAGGTGGGTTTCACTACTATCAGAGAAGGTGACTCTGTTTAGGGACTACGTAGCGGGGTATATTACACAATACTTATCTTTAATATCTTAATACTAGAAGTCACAATTATACATAAGAATCTATTACACTGACACACAGAGACTGTTACTACACTTACTGACACTAACTCACTGATCTGCCACTGACACCTGACTGATCGTTACTTGATCACTGTCACCTCAATACTGGCTCACTAGGCTAGAAGTCGGCCTATTTAAAGCTACGCCGAACATTCTAGATCGTTCTAGCCAGGTTATAGGTCTAGGCCCTTCTGGCCCGCCGTGACCCTTCTAGGCCGGCCTTTCCAGCTACCTGCCGCCGCCCGGGCCGCCCATGGCACCCCCAACTTCACCTGACCGTAACAATATTGAGGTTACAAATATCATTCATAGGGCTTTAGTAGTAAGCACTGATTATTTAGTCCATTTTCAATAGTTTCTTATTAGTCTCTGTCAATCTGGATAACCAACATATACATTAAAAGTAAAAATTAGATATAATTTATGTTAAATCCCGTATATCACTCCAAGCAGTCCAATGAACATTTCATAATTTTCATATATTGTTAAAGCACACATTTAGCATGCTAGCGTGGGTGTTTCACGGGATTTAATATAAATATCATATATTGGGTCTTATAGTTAATTTAAGCAGCTGTAAGATAAAATAGATTCGGGATGGGACATATATTTTCGAAGTTATGGTGATAAATATGCAAAAAAAAAACTTGAATTTCACAACAATACGGGTTTTTTAGCGTGCTGGCAAGTATGTTTTATGGACCTTGATTAAAACTCCATATTAAGGGACTAATAGTAAATTTAGCCAAGTTTAAGATGAAAAGAAATAATTTTGGATCGGACAAATAGTTACGGAGCTATAGCCAAAAAAGTAAGATAACGTTTTTTCTTGGAGATGTGTGACTTACCGCAATTTCACTAATTTTCCTCAACACTATAACTTCGCAAAAAATGGTCCGTTTTTGGAGCTTTTTTTTCTTTTCGCAGGTACTAGGAGTAGCTGAAATCTTCAAAAAATACTTCGTTATCGTGTCAATTGTGAAAAATGAAAATAACCGGTATTTTGGATTCAGCTTCCCAAAAATCATAAAGATCCGTTTAAAATAAAGTCAGTTTCTTCTTCGCCAAACCCTTATTTTACTGAACTAATAGAGTGACACTGTAATCATTCCTACGGAGATACGAATACCAAATGGTTTCCCTAAATATTATGTAGAAAGAAATCTTTTGAAAGCTGTAACCTCTTTTCCTTTCTATAGGATTTTTATTTTTTTCTTAATTTAGGGAGGTGTTGGCCCACTGCGAATCACAGTGAATAATTTCTGTTGGTAATTGTTACTGTAGGTAAAGTTTGACAGATTTATTATATCAGTATACATTATAAAATTAAAAATATAGAGAAGTTAGCTATGAAACGGAGGAAGGAGTTGATGTAGCGATCAGGAAAAGGTAACGTATATAGGCCAATTAGGAAAAGGTCTGGTAGTCAAGGGAAAGGTGGGGAGGGCATGCATCGCTTTGTGATGATTCATCTATTTGTACGCTGAGGTTTCATTGTAGTTCATCATCAGAATATGGTGGGAATGTTGAGAAAGCATAGGCTGTAATTAGTTTATATATAATGAAGTACCTAATAGTTCGTAAAATATTGTAATAAAATATTTGATAATATTAATTTGGTATAGAACTAATGACTGCTAAAAATTTTTTTATCATCATGTCATTTTGATGTCTTTTGGCTGGAGTTTATTGTTTTTTTGTGTAACGTTTTCGCACCCTCAAAAATGTAATAATTTAAAAAGCTCGGTTGATGTTTCTCAAACTAAAATTTTCCGATAATTTTCTATTAGAAATAGAAAAGAAAATAGTTCTTGTTATATAACACTCCCTTCCACAAATGGAGTGGGCGAGTTACCTAATTTTTAATTTTGGATTTGACCACTTTTGCAACTCATTTTGGAGTTGGCCGGTTTTGCAACGAATTAGAACTGAAAAATCACTAAATTTAATGTAAATTTTGGTTTTTTTTTGGATGCAAAGGAACAAAACTTTCTTGAATAAGTGTATATTATTCCAAAAAATTAAACTCTGAAATGTTATGATGTAACTCAAGCATATAGATGGAAAAACTGGCGAGAATGTTTTTAAAGTAATTAAGTTCCGAAAAACATAATTTAGAAAACTATAAACATTCAGAGACTTATGCTCCTGCGGCATTACCATCTTCTACAGGCTTACACATTTCTTCCTGATATTCTTCCTCATCCCTCTCATCTACTTCTCTTCTTTCTCCATCTTGAGCAGCTGATGCTACGACGTTCTTGTAAAAAATCAAACGATCTGTAGAAAACCTCCCCTTTAACTAGCACCTTATTATTTTGTTTGGTTCTGAAAAATTTCTTCTTTGGGGTGATTTTGAAGTGCCATAGTGGAGGGGGTTTGAGGAGGGCATTACTGGGACTCTTCCAATCAAGATTTGTGTAGTCTTTTCCTGGCTCGAACACCGTTCCACTTCACGATTGAAAACAATGTGCACTGTACAATGAAGGCATAAACGCTAACTACAGGAAAAGCAGGAGCAGACTGATGAGAGGTCTTCTTGATCTGGAACAACAGCGCAATCAAGCGGATGTGGAGATGGCCGGTTTTGCAGCACACTGTGATTTTCACACGCAGGTTTAACAAGGATTTGAGGGGGTTTTGCGAGGTTTCTTGCATCCAATACGTGGAAAATGTATCTTAGGACTCAGAAAAGGAGTTGGCCGGTTTTGCCAAATTTAATTTAATTATCAATTTAAGTAATTTAATCCTATTAATTCTAAAATGTAATATGTGGAAAAAAGTTGATAATAATAATAATTAAGAATAATGTATAGACAGGAGCCATCAGAAACTTAAAATAAAGAAAATATTTTAATAACAAATAACTGATAATTATAATAAAAACAAATAAAAAATATATTAATAAAAAGTAACAGAAAATTTATAATCATTTTGTTCACAGAAACAATAATATTTCATGAATAAAAATTGTTCATATTTTGTACAACTAGAAAGTGGCTATTGACATTTTTCGGTGGACAGGATCTGGGTGGATAGTAGGTGGTTAAAGAAGTGGTATTTGAAAGTGGAAAGGTTAATTGAATGACGAATGTTGAGAGGGATGGAGTTCCAGAGAGAAGAGGATCGGATTACGAAAGATCTGTCCAAAGCAGCTGAGAAATAAGCTAACTCTATTATATATAATCCTTGTGACAATAGTGTTGATGTTAGAAAAATTGAAAATTCTGTATGTTCTAGAACTGATTGTTTTTTTTATTTCGTTTAACGTCACTTTATGCTGCTATGGCTAATCGGACGATACTACGGTGGGAGTCCTAAATTTTGCCTATCCAGGTATAATTAGGATAGCGATCTTTAACGAGTACCTGACATCGCACAGGCTCGGGACCCCCATTTTACGCCCCTTCCGAAGGACGGCATAGCTAAGGATTTTTTACTCCCTTTAAAAAATCCTAAGGTCATCTGCCGGGCTGCGAGCCCGCGATCTTGGGTTTAGTAGGTTGCTATGCTAACCACTACAAGACAGGTGACCCCTTTCTAGAACTGAATATTTATGTTTAGCATTGGAAACTAGTTTTCTAATAAAATAATCTCAATAGAAGTGGCAATTAATTCATCAATCCTAATAAGCTGTAGTATACAAATCAGATTGGTGGAAACGGTTTGGAAGGTAGGAACTAAAGATTTGAGTTAAGGAGATATAGGTGGACATATTCATGATCTATTGTTTTCCCAGTAAGGGAGAAATTTATTTTTTTATTTATTTTTTTTTTTTAATAAAAAAAATAAATACTTAAATATACAGAGACAAACTATCTTTCAGCCAGTTGATAGATTCTTAAGACAGTTGTCGAGTATTTTTGATATGAAAATGGGATTGTTAAATCGTGTAACATTGTCAAATGAAGAACGGCAGGAAATGATAAACAAGGGCTGAATTAGCGTTGTGTTCTCTTGCCGTGGTCATAAATTAACATCGACCGGAAATCGAGTTATTTCTAAAAAGTAAATATTTACCGCTATTTACAAATATACTATCCGCGCTGTTATGGAGCACATAATAGAAGTTAACTGCTCCACCGAACGCCCGATCGCTAACTTGTTCGTCCGTTTGCTCGCAGCAAACTCTGGTCGCGGGAGGGAGAATAGAACCTAAACATTGATATTTGCAATGAGAGGGAAGGTTTCAGAGCTAGTCTGCTCCGCAAAATAAACCGCACCGAGCAGTTTGTGACCAACTCTCAGTTTCTCCTAACAATATCATCCATCGTAGTTTGACATCGTTGCAATGTTGTTGTTTGGCGTGGTGGTGGAACAACATATCTTTGAAACGATTTTGTTCTTATATAGAACTAGCAACCCCCGTCGCAGCTTCGCCCGCTCTCATTTGTAAGGAACTTTGATAATTTTAACTTTTATTTGTTTATCGATATAAAATATTGTATTGAAGTATTAAAAAGAACATTATTTCTTCAATATTTTCATGTATAGCAGTAATTCTATACCTGGGCTGATCAAGTGTTTGGAGATTATATTAAAGCATAATTAGACATCCGATCTTTAATTTCAATATATGAGTTGGTAATCCAGAAGGACAGAATCCATTAAGAAACTCTTGCGGATTATTAAGTCCACCGGATGCTAACGACTAAAGTCCTATGAATCGCATTTTTACGATGCGAAGAATCGACGTTTTGATTTGTTCATAATTTTTATTTGAGACAAATAATTTTATTAATGTCATCTGGCTGGATTTTAATTTTTTATTTGACAGTTTGGCAGTTTCTGGCACTCAAGACTATAAATTATTATTATAGACGTCATTATTGTAAACCTTCCTAGAACTATGAAGATGATGATGATGATGATGAACTATGAAGATGATGATGATGATGAACTATGAAGATGATGATGATGATGAACTATGAAGATGATGTATGTAGTGTAAATTTGGTAAAGTTGAGTTCAATAGTTGCAGAATTGCCATATATCAGTCGATTTTTAACTGCATTGTGACCCAAATATCTCCCTTCATATTTATACATTTTTTAATAACAATTTTATTAAAAATAAGTAAATTATATCATAATTTTCTGGCTCTAGATAACAATATATCTTTGTAACCTCTCACAAATGGTGCTCGCCCCCTTTCGGTCGATTACCAAACTTCACTACTCACTACATATTTATCGCAGGTTATTTTCGGGTTTCAATTAAATTAACACGTCAACAAAGTTTTTCCCCAAGAAAGTCTTTGGATATTAACTGTAGCTAGACCCAGTACCTACGAAATGAAAAAAAAAAACAAAAAAAACCAAAATACAGGTTATTTTCGGGTTTCTTACGTTAACACGTCAACAAAGTTTTTCCCCAAGAAAGTCTTTGGATATTAACTGTAGCTAGACCCAGTACCTACGAAATGAAAAAAAACAACAAAAAAAAACCAAATTACAGGTTATTTTCGGGTTTCTTACGTTAACACGTCAACAAAGTTTTTTCCCCAAGAAAGTCTTTGGATATTAACTGTAGCTAGACCCAGTACCTACGAATTGAAAAAAAAACAACAAAAAACAAAAAAAATCCGAAATCGGACCATTTTTTACGAAGTTATGGTCTTGGTAAAAATGTAGAAATTGATCAAATTGCGGTCTGTCCTACTTCTCCAAGAAAACACGTTTGTCGTACTCTTTTGGCTATTATTCCACATCTATTGGTCTGATTCAATATTACTTTATATCATTTTAAAGTTGATTAATTTTAGTTTTAAGTCCATTAAAATACCCACGGCACACTAAAGATCCCGTACTATTGGGAAATCCAAGTCTAATCACTGTGATTAGACCACCGAAAAATCCTAAATGCTCCTTAATTTGTCACCAATAGAGTTATCCATAGATATTCCATATGGAGCTGATTTAGCCCAAACCAGATACATATCCTTTCATAGTAAACTCCGTAACCACTCAAATACACCAGTTTCTCAACTTGCTTCCCACTCCATTCCCGGTAATCCTCCGTTGATGGTTGATGCTTCTCAAACTGAAAATTTTCCGATAATTTTTTTATTAGAAATAGAAAAGAAAATAGTTCTTGTTATATAACACTCCCTTCCACAAATGGAAGGGGCAAATGGAGTGGGCGAGTTACCTAATTTTTAATTTTGGATTTGACCACTTTTGCAACTCATTTTGGAGTTGGCCGGTTTTGCAACGAATTAGAACTGAAAAATCACTAAATTTAATGTAAATTTTTTTTTTTTTTTTTTTTTTGGATGCAAAGGAACAAAACTTTCTTGAATAAGTGTAAATAATAGAAAAAATTAAACTCTGAAATGTTGTGATGTAACTCAAGCATCTAGATGGAAAAACTGGCGAAAATGTTTTTAAAGTAATTAAGTTCCGAAAAACTTAATTTAGAAAACTATAAACATTCAGAGACTTATACTCCTGCGGCATTACCATCTTATACAGGCTTACACATTTCTTCCTGATATTCTTCCTCATCCCTCTCATCTACTTCTCTTCTTCCTCCATCTTGAGCAGCTGATGCTACGACGTTCTTGTAAAAAATCAAACGATCTGTAGAAAACCTCCCCTTTAACTAGCACCTTATTATTTTGTTTGGTTCTGAAAAATTTATTCTTTGGGGTAATTTTGAAGTGCCATAGTGGAGGGTGTTTGAGGAGGGCATTACTGGGACTCTTCCAAGGCGTCTGAAAAGAAGATGGCCTAGATAGAGACCTTCTAGTGTAGAATTTTTACTGAAGTGCTACTGATGGGTAGTTCATTTCAAGTTTTTACATGTTATTGTAATCGTAAACACATTTACTTGATGTATATATTTGGACAGTTGTAAATTTCAATAAATTGATTTAAAAAAAAAAAAAAAAATATGATATGAGTATAGATAATCGAGAATCGATTTTTTAGCATAGTCTTCGTTATAACATTTTGGTATAACTATTTATAGCAATACTTGGATAAACAGTTGTTACTTCGATAAATACAGAGCCTTTAAAGCCGATAGCTATTACGCTCACAGGAACTAGGCCATAAACTTTGGAGGAAGACAAAAAGTGCTGTTGGACCTAGGAAGACTAGTTAGTTGCGCACCGATGGGCAGGCAGCGAGTCGGATCCACGCTAACAATGTTAAAAACAACACCACAGCGTCCTCTCCCCCCCCCCCACCATCAACATCATCACTATTCGTGTTCAGTCACCATTACCCATTAATGGTCCCTAAGAACTGTCTATTCGAGTCTTTACGGCCTGGCAACAAATGTTAACGCTGGCAGGCTACCTTATAATAGCCTGTTCTTCCTCACCCTATCTTGTGAATAGTTACTACTTGTTCATTCCTAAATAATATCATTTTATATATGATATACATATATTTTATTTTGAATTTTTTTTATATATCAATTTATTGAAATTTACATTTAACATAAAACATGTAAAAACTTGAAAAGAACTACTTATCAGTAGCACTTCAATAAAAACTCGACACTAGGTCTCTAGGCCATCTTCTTCTCAGACGCCTCGGAGGATTAACGGGAATGGTGTGGGAGGCAAGTTGAGAAATTAGAGGATTTAAGTGATTATGGAGCTTACTATGAAAGGATAGATATCTGGTTTGGGCTAAATCAGCAACATGTAAAACATTAAGATCTTAATGGATAAGTTTATTGGTGACAAAGTAAGGAGCGTTGAGGATTTTGGATTGTAAGGATTGGATACGAGATGAAATGGATGGTTTAGTGGAGCCCCAAAGCTCAACTCCGTACGTCCAAATAGGTCTAATCACAGTCATGTAAATGAGTCTTTTGTAATTAATTGGGAGCTTTGAACGTTTGTCTAGTAAATGTTGAAGTAGTCTGTAACAACGGGCAGTTTCTTGTCGTTTTAGTCTTATATGTGGATTCCAAGTAAGACGTTTGTCCAAGTGGAGTCCTAGGTAGCGGATCTGTTCAACTGGGATTAGTGGAATATCATTAAAGGATACTGTAGGACAGGAAGTCGTAGGTTTACGACGAAGGGTAAAGGTTATTTGGTGAGATTTTTTTGTATTTATTTTGATTTTCCATTTTTGATACCATTCTTGAAGTCTTAGGATATGGGGTTGGAGTGTTTGGGACCCAATGAAGGGATCATTATTTACTTATAACACACATGTGTCATCATTGTACGTGGTGGGAACGGTCCTAGGAACAGTCGAGATGTCAGCTGTATGTTGTTTCTTAAGTGGTTATATTGGCTGATTTCATAGCTTAGTTATTTGAAGAGCTTATCTCAGAGAATTTGGAGTCGAATGAAAGCCATGTTGAAAAACTAATAGGTTTAAGTTTAAGTTATGGAATTTGTTATGAAAGGATAAATAGTAGATTTTTAGAAAATTCGCAATATTTGGAATATTAAGACATTTATAGATATTTTTATTGAAATGATTAGATATGGATAGTTTAAAAGAATCGGATGGTTTATTAGAGAGTTTAAATAGATCTGCTTATAGTGATGTTCATGAATTTTGATAATTAATAGGACCTAAAATAAAAGTTCCATCTAATACTTATATGACTGATAAGAGATAGTACAAAGATACAAGAAAATAATAACTTGTTTTTTTTTCTTCTGAAAAACTGTAACTGTTAATGAGACAGAGACTGTCAGTTGGTTGTGTATAAAGAATAGAAGATGGTCGTGGGAGAGCGGGAATAAATAATGCCTTTGGACAATCTGTCTCCTTCAGTCCACCGTAGGATGTCAGCTCAGCGAAGCGAACTACAATTAATAACAACTGTCATATCTAGTCTTAGAAATGTCTTCTATTTCGAATGAGTTTATTTTTCCCAATACGGAACAATGTAACATAAATAAAACAGCAAAGAAAGTAATTAGATTTTATAATTTATACCATATTGATTTTTATATTTTAAACCAAATCTAACATCAAGGTATCCTAAATTCCTCCGCGACAGAGGGAATTAATAGGGATAAGAAGGGAATTTGTTTACTGTTGGGGTTAAAATCATAATACACACCACCTATGTGAGAAAAGGCATATTATCCTACAGGTTAAGTAACGGTATTTTCTAGCCACCGTAGGGCCCACTGTGGGGCTATAAGGCTAAAAATGAGTAGAAACCTAATATCATTAAAGAAGGTGTGATTTAAGCATCAATGTTTGAAATCATACGTTTCATGAGGTGCTAAATCGGATGAAACAATAATCAACTTCATCGGATCATTAGAAGAGGTTTTGAGGGCAAAAATAAAATAAAATGATTGGCTGAATCGAATCCGAAAAATAAAATAAATGAAAATTAGAATCGAAAAATAAAAATCGAATTCAATCCAGTCTGATGAAATCAAGTAATGATCTATTTGTAAGAAACATGAAAGTCACTTGAGGTGCCAGGAGACCACTAACACATAAACTCGCAACCTTTGCTACCATGATCTACCGCCTTTTAAATATACCGTTAAATGATCAAAATTATAACAAAGAAATACAAATAATATGCACTATATCCAGCAATAACGGATACAGTAAAGTCACAATCGATAATATTTTGAATAATATATACATTACACCCCTAGAGTATAAAACTACTCCGAAGAAATATATTTTGATACTATATTACGGCCCAATATCCTCTAAAGTCGGGAAAAAATAAAAACAAGATAGGTTTAAACCCTGCATTTAAAATAAAACATTGTCATCATACTTCCCAATATGATAACAAAACCAATATTTGTTACCATCACCGAAAGACATAATAGACCCTTTCCAAAAAAGCGGCGTATACGAATTAAAATGTAATGACTGTGAAGCAAAATACACGGGAAAACCTGGACGATCGGTAAATCAAAGAGAAAAAGAACATATAAGTGCTTACACTAATAAGACCAAAAATTCCAATTTCGCTGTCCATCTAAATGAAAATAACCACAAATTTAATAAAGAGTCGGGAGTTAAAGTACTACATCAAGTAGAAAATAGCCTAAAATTAATTATTTATGAGTCATTAGAAATAATAAAATCGTTTAAAATCGATCCAGTTTTTTGTTTAGATAAACATTTCCAATAGCCCCATTTTAAGGAAAAATCCAACGAGTCATTAGGGAAATCTCAAAAACTTTACCTACCTGCCCCTTCCACTTCTCACGATGGGTATTTTTCTTTTCGTAAATCGTTATCTCTTAGACCTCCTGAGGTGAGAACTGATTTTTGATTTCTTGTCTTACATTTTTAAAAACTTTAGTGTATATAGCTTTTTTCAACCAATTTCATAATTTTTTCGACCAATTTCATAATTTGTAAGTTTGTGTCAAATCAAGTGTTCGAATCATGTCATTCGTAATTCTATTTCCCTTACATTGTGATTTTTCAAAAAAAGGTAAGTTAAATTCTTGTTTTCTTTGCATTGAGGTATATGTTTCCCAAAGAGTTCAGAGCTCCATTTGTTTTGTATATAATGCATGTGGTTTTGTTAATCTTAAATGAAACTCAAAATGAAAAGATAAAAAAAGTATCTTATATATATATATATACTATTTATATTAAATATTAAATAAATTTTATAATGTCTTATTTTTAATTTGTTCTTTCAAGTTATATGTTTAAATATAACGATTTTTCAAGGCCAAAGTACATCCTTAGCCACTCTCCTTCCCCACTTAGAATTAGTTTTCGTCCTTAAGGCTAAATGTCCCCTCTGTAGTACCAAATGTTGCCACCACGTAGCGTGCCAAAATAAACAAAATTTAGATTCCTCCTCAAATCTCAACTGATCATCCGATTTTGATTCTGTAAACTTTATTTTGTTCCATATTTCCGTAGAATCTGATGTATCTATTTTAGAAGGCCATATATGTGATATTTACAATTTTAGGTTCAAAAAAACTACTTTATAGTATTTTTTAAAGAAAAGTCAACTAATAGGCAAGTGTAGAATATTAAAATATAAATATTGGCGAAAAACAAATTTTAATTATACGAACAACATCGGCCGAAACCCATAAATACGAATTTCTATGCAAATGTTTTTGTTTTGTTTTTCAGGTAGCATCTACATCTACTATGACTATAGCAGCCTTAAACTACAAATCTAAAATAAAATTTCAATCGAAAGGTTGTTTTGGAACTCAAAATAGAATTTTCACGTTCCGAAATGAAAATTTCGAAAAATTATAAAAGTAAACAATAATTAAAACTATATAACCAAAAAGACTGCATACTTATTGTATATATATTTAAAAATGCGGGGTGCATCAAAATATAAGAATGTTTATTCCGGTATTCCTTCCGCCGCCGGGTATAAACACTTGCCTCTAGCTAGCCTTATTTTGGAGGGCCTACAACTTTTGTTTTATTTCACTTCCCCAATGATGATTATATTGACTAGAATTATTCCATTGTTCGTATATAACGGGAAAAGGATATAAATAAAAACATTATTTTTTTATTAATTTTTATAAAACTAGTTGAAAAAAAAAGGAATCCACAAACAATGAAGTTTTTATTATCTATTCCTATTACTAATAAAAAAATTTCAAATTACTTATACTATATTACTGCACATTAAGGCTAAATGTCCCCTCACTCTAGTGTGTTTCTGTCTCAAGAGATCGCAGCACCTACGGGGTCAATTTTAGATTCCTCCTAATTAAGAAACCAATAGACATTTTTTAGATCTGAAAACGGGTTTATTAATAAAATGGACATAGAATCTGATGTATCTATTTTATAAGGCCATATATGTGATATTTACAATTTTAGGTTCAAAAAAACTACTTTCTGGTATGTTTTAAAGAAAAGTCAACTAATAGGCAAGTGTAGAATAATAAAATATAAATATTGGCGATAATTTTTTTTTAATTATACGAACAACATCGGCCGAAACCCATAAATACGAATTTCTATGCAATTTGTTTTTTTTTGTTTTTTTCAGGTAGCGTCTACATCTATCATGACGATAGTAGCCTCAGACTACAAGTCTAAAATAACATTTCAATCGAAAGGTTGTTTTGGAACTCAAAATAGAATTTTCACGATCCGAACTGAAAATTTCGAAAAAATTATAAATGTAAACAATAATTAAAACTATATAACCAAAAAAACTGCACACTTATTGTAAATATTGAAAATGCGGGGTGCATCAAAATATAAGAAGGAATTAGGAAAAACCACGTTAGAAGTATGGCAGAGGATAAGCGATTGTAAACACTAATCCCCTACCTTCCGCCGCACAGTGGTACCATTCGTGAATCTAGTGGGACAAAAGTTTGAAAGCGATCGTATGGATAATTTAATATTTTTTTCTCATCCAGAACAACTGGAATTGATTAAAACAAGGCTATTGAAAGGTTGATAAAACATTTAAAATTTTATTTGTGACCTGTTGTTCTATTAAGAAAAGAAACTTCACAAAACCATTTATTGATTTATCGATGATTATATAGATTGAATTTTTAAAAAATCAAATGAATATACCTACTTCATGATAATAATGTAAATATTTTGATTGGAAAAATTTCCTCTGGAACAACTAACAATTTCTCTGAAATTTTGTACAGTAATAAATAAATAGAATTTATAATATATATAAATCAAGGCAATGTATTATCAAACTATAACCTGTAAAGTTAATAGTTTAAAATCTTGTTAACAACTAGCTCTTTGTTCTAAATCAAAAGCGGGGAGTAAAATTTTCTGAGGAAACGTCTTAGTTCTAGGAAGTACGTCGATCCTCAATGTTTGCCTAAATCCTAAAATCTCCCAATGCAATACGATCATTAAAAATAGTAGGTCACAAATACTTTTTACTTTCAATTTAAAACTAATTAACCTATTTAATATAAATAATTGATATGAATGTTGCCTAATAATCGTAAGCAAAATTTTCAAAAAATAAATGGTTAAGTGAATAAAATTAGATGAATTTGGTTCAATTGTGCTATTTCGTGCAGTAAAACCCGAATTCGTGCAATTAAGCTCAAAAAGTCAAATTTGTGCAATTTCGTGCAAAATAAAAATTTAAGAATAAGAATCCTTATTATATAAGAGGTATAAAAGACTGACTCTAGCTAGCCTTATTTTGAAGGGCCTACAACTTTTGTTCTATTTTACTTCCCTAATGATGACTTTATTGACTAGAATTATAACATTGTTCATATATAACGAGAAAAGGATATAAATAAAAACATTATTTTGTTATTAATTTATATAAAACTAGTTTAAAAAAAAAAAAAAAAGTAACCCACAAACAATAAAGTATTATCTATTCCTATTACTAATTAAAAAATTCATATTACTTATATTATATTATTGCACATTAAAAAAATACATATTATGAACAAACATGACATATTATTTTTGCATAAATGTTGCTTATTCTTAATAAAGAATAATTATATTATGAGTTGTATTTATTAAAATTATTTACTTTTTTAATACCCAAATCAAAAAGCTTTAGTACTTTTGCTGACTTCATATAAAAGTGATGAGTACAAAAAGTTATTGAATTTTTCAATTGAATGAATTCAATAAAATAACATTCAACGTTCAATAAAATGTATACGGCGGTAAATACCTTGTCCTACGATAAAGCTCTACAAGACCATTGTTGTTTGAACTTTAAATTAAAAAAATTGATGGTCACTCAATTAATTATTACTGGATACCTCTTACGATTAATTTGAATGGTAGATATTTTTTAAATCGCAGGACCTTGCTTTGACATTTATTTTATTGTGTCGATATGAAATTGTAAACAATCCACAACGTGATGGTATACTACTTGCGTAACCAGTGTTATAATATTATTTAGGGAAGATAAAAAAATATGAAGTAACTTACAAGGGGACGTTTGCAGTTGTAAATCACAGATTTGAATACCGATTTGTGTGTGGGTTGTAGGGACCTATAATAGTGCAAAACTAGAGTTTTGTCCATGGTAACAGAAATAAAAAATAAAATAAAAAAATCTTTCAAAACGCAGGAACAAACAACAATTAGTACACTCAACAGGAACACGTTTCGAAATAAAAAGGTAGAATTGTTCTGTTGCCGGCATGAAATAAACTGAAGTGAGCTTGTTTAGAGAGTGAAACTTCCAATTGCATTTCCTTTGAACCTATGCCGTCTCGGGATGTCCCGTCTTTTCTGCTTCCTTCCTTTGGCTCGACCCAAGCATAATCTTGACTTTGTTTTGTATCTCAGGAATACGCGCGGTGTTGTTTTATTGAACTCATTCAATTGAAAAATTCAATAACTTTTTGTACTCATCACTTTTATATGAAATCAGTAAAAGTGCTAAAGCTTTTTGATTTGGATATTAAAAATGTAAATACTTTTAATGAAGACAGCTATAATTATTCCTTGTTAAGAATAAGCAACATTTATGTAAAAATAATATGTCATATTTGTTCATAATATATTTTTTTTAATGTGCAGTAATATAGTATAAGTAATTTGAAATTTTTTTATTAGTAATAGGAATAGATAATAAAAACTTCATTGTTTGTGGATTCCTTTTTTTTTCAACTAGTTTTATAAAAATTAATAAAAAAATAATGTTTTTATTTATATCCTTTTCCCGTTATATACGAACAATGGAATAATTCTAGTCAATATAATCATCATTGGGGAAGTGAAATAAAACAAAAGTTGTAGGCCCTCCAAAATAAGGCTAGCTAGAGGCAAGTGTTTATACCCGGCGGCGGAAGGAATACCGGAATAAACATTCTTATATTTTGATGCACCCCGCATTTTTAAATATATATACAATAAGTATGCAGTCTTTTTGGTTATATAGTTTTAATTATTGTTTACTTTTATAATTTTTCGAAATTTTCATTTCGGAACGTGAAAATTCTATTTTGAGTTCCAAAACAACCTTTCGATTGAAATTTTATTTTAGATTTGTAGTTTAAGGCTGCTATAGTCATAGTAGATGTAGATGCTACCTGAAAAACAAAAAAAAACATTTGCATAGAAATTCGTATTTATGGGTTTCGGCCGATGTTGTTCGTATAATTAAAATTTGTTTTTCGCCAATATTTATATTTTAATATTCTACACTTGCCTATTAGTTGACTTTTCTTTAAAAAATACTATAAAGTAGTTTTTTTGAACCTAAAATTGTAAATATCACATATATGGCCTTCTAAAATAGATACATCAGATTCTACGGAAATATGGAACAAAATAAAGTTTACAGAATCAAAATCGGATGATCAGTTGAGATTTGAGGAGGAATCTAAATTTTGTTTATTTTGGCACGCTACGTGGTGGCAACATTTGGTACTACAGAGGGGACATTTAGCCTTAAAAAAAATATATTATGAACAAATATGACATATTATTTTTACATAAATGTTGCTTATTCTTAACAAGGAATAATTATAGCTGTCTTCATTAAAAGTATTTACATTTTAATATCCAAATCAAAAAGCTTTAGCACTTTTACTGATTTCATATAAAAGTGATGAGTACAAAAAGTTATTGAATTTTTCAATTGAATGAGTTCAATAAAAACAACACCGCGCGTATTCCTGAGATACAAAACAAAGTCAAGATTATGCTTGGGTCGAGCCAAAGGAAGGAAGCAGAAAAGACGGGACATCCCGAGACGGCATAGGTTCAAAGGAAATGCAATTGGAAGTTTCACTCTCTAAACAAGCTCACTTCAGTTTATTTCATGCCGGCAACAGAACAATTCTACCTTTTTATTTCGAAACGTGTTCCTGTTGAGTGTACTAATTGTTGTTTGTTCCTGCGTTTTGAAAGATTATTTTATTTTATTTTTTATTTCTGTTACCATGGACAAAACTCTAGTTTTGCACTATTATAGGTCCCTACAACCCACACACAAATCGGTATTCAAATCTGTGATTTACAACTGCAAACGTCCCCTTGTAAGTTACTTCATATTTTTTTTATCTTCCCTAAATAATATTATAACACTGGTTACGCAAGTAGTATACCATCACGTTGTGGATTGTTTACAATTTCATATCGACACAATAAAATAAATGTCAAAGCAAGGTCCTGCGATTTAAAAAATATCTACCATTCAAATTAATCGTAAGAGGTATCCAGTAATAATTAATTGAGTGACCATCAATTTTTTTAATTTAAAGTTCAAACAACAATGGTCTTGTAGAGCTTTATCGTAGGACAAGGTATTTACCGCCGTATACATTTTATTGAACGTTGAATGTTATTTTATTGAATTCATTCAATTGAAAAATTCAATAACTTTTTGTACTCATCACTTTTATATGAAGTCAGCAAAAGTACTAAAGCTTTTTGATTTGGGTATTAAAAAAGTAAATAATTTTAATAAATACAACTCATAATATAATTATTCTTTATTAAGAATAAGCAACATTTATGCAAAAATAATATGTCATGTTTGTTCATAATATGTATTTTTTTAATGTGCAATAATATAATATAAGTAATATGAATTTTTTAATTAGTAATAGGAATAGATAATACTTTATTGTTTGTGGGTTCCTTTTTTTTTTTTTTTTTAAAACTAGTTTTATATAAATTAATAACAAAATAATGTTTTTATTTATATCCTTTTCTCGTTATATATGAACAATGTTATAATTCTAGTCAATAAAGTCATCATTAGGGAAGTAAAATAGAACAAAAGTTGTAGGCCCTTCAAAATAAGGCTAGCTAGAGTCAGTCTTTTATACCTCTTATATAATAAGGATTCTTATTCTTAAATTTTATTTTGCACGAAATTGCACAAATTTGACTTTTTGAGCTTAATTGCACGAATTCGGGTTTTACTGCACGAAATAGCACAATTGAACCAAATTCATCTAATTTTATTCACTTAACCATTTATTTTTTGAAAATTTTGCTTACGATTATTAGGCAACATTCATATCAATTATTTATATTAAATAGGTTAATTAGTTTTAAATTGAAAGTAAAAAGTATTTGTGACCTACTATTTTTAATGATCGTATTGCATTGGGAGATTTTAGGATTTAGGCAAACATTGAGGATCGACGTACTTCCTAGAACTAAGACGTTTCCTCAGAAAATTTTACTCCCCGCTTTTGATTTAGAACAAAGAGCTAGTTGTTAACAAGATTTTAAACTATTAACTTTACAGGTTATAGTTTGATAATACATTGCCTTGATTTATATATATATAAATTCTATTTATTTATTACTGTACAACATTTTAGAAAAATTGTTAGTTGTTACAGAGAAAATTATTCCAATCAAAATATTTACATTATTATCATGAAGTATAATTGTATATTTATGTATATTCATTTTTTAAAAAATTAAATCTATATAATCATCGATAAATCAATAAATGGTTTTGTGAAGTTTCTTTTCTTAATAGAACAACAGGTCACAAATAAAATTTTAAATGTTTTATCAACCTTTCAATAGCCTTGTTTTAATCAATTCCAGTTGTTCTGGATGAGAAAAAAAATATTAAATTATCCATACGATCGCTTTCAAACTTTTGTCCCACTAGATTCACGAATGGTACCACTGTGCGGCGGAAGGTAGGGGATTAGTGTTTACAATCGCTTATCCTCTGCCATACTTCTAACGTGGTTTTTCCTAATTCCTTCTTATATTTTGATGCACCCCGCATTTTCAATATTTACAATAAGTGTGCAGTTTTTTTGGTTATATAGTTTTAATTATTGTTTACATTTATAATTTTTTCGAAATTTTCAGTTCGGATCGTGAAAATTCTATTTTGAGTTCCAAAACAACCTTTCGATTGAAATGTTATTTTAGACTTGTAGTCTGAGGCTACTATCGTCATGATAGATGTAGACGCTACCTGAAAAAAACAAAAAAAACAAATTGCATAGAAATTCGTATTTATGGGTTTCGGCCGATGTTGTTCGTATAATTAAAAAAAAATTATCGCCAATATTTATATTTTATTATTCTACACTTGCCTATTAGTTGACTTTTCTTTAAAACATACCAGAAAGTAGTTTTTTTTGAACCTAAAATTGTAAATATCACATATATGGCCTTATAAAATAGATACATCAGATTCTATGTCCATTTTATTAATAAACCCGTTTTCAGATCTAAAAAATGTCTATTGGTTTCTTAATTAGGAGGAATCTAAAATTGACCCCGTAGGTGCTGCGATCTCTTGAGACAGAAACACACTAGAGTGAGGGGACATTTAGCCTTAAGGATACTGTTACAAATTATCACTCTGTTTACCTATTCCTCCGAAGATGAACTATCTCTTATGTTTGATATATATAGATCTCTAAATAATTCCATCAAACTAATCCCCCATTGAATTCTATTTGAGTACTTGATAACAATACAGTACTTGATTATGAGTATGATATTATTTGAAAAAATTTTGAAATCGGTTAAAAAAAAGTTATGAATTTGATTGGAAAAATTATGAAATTGGTGGACAAAATTATGGAATTCACTGAAAAAAAGCTATATAATCCATGTAACGTAGTACTCGTGTGTTAAAAAAATGTTGTATGTCTTAGAACTAAAGATGAATGTTTAGCATTGGAAACTAGTTTTATAATAATAATCCCAATAGAAGTAGCAATTAATTCATCAATCCTAATTATACTTGAGAGTAATTCCTCTTTTAAAGCAAAACCTTTGAACCCCTGCTTTAGTCTTTTTAGTAGTGTCTAACAATTGTTGTCCTTAAATGTGATAAACTTAATGATTGTAGTTTTCAATGCTATTGTTATTCTTCCACATTCTTGAAAACGAAGAAAGTTTCCCACCGATTACAGAAATAATTCCCTTAATTCATATCCCAAGACAAACAAGAGTAGAGAAAGAGCCCTAAACCTTTGTAGGGACCTGAGCAAAGCCCATTGTTGAGGCAGGTAAGATCCGACCACGGGATTTGTCGCCTTTGTGTTTCCTCTTAAGATCCGCTACCCCCCCATTGAAGTTTCCTCTTCTTTTCTTCTTATTGCCTTCCAGTATCCATTACGTCCTCCTTCTTTTCCAAACTCCGTATCATCCTTTGCTCGGACCTCTCTCCATTCCGACCGCTTTATTAACGCTATTGCCTTTTTTACAGTTGTCCACTCCATTTCATTTTTATTTCATGAGATTTTAAGTTATTTTTTTTATCTATAACCTCTTGTGAGGTTATCTGAGAATTTTCTTGAACAATTCGTTGGTTAAAGTGGATAATAGGTTTATTTTATTGAAACACCAAAGATCAACTCTGTATGTTTAACTACAGACATGTACTTCATGTACCTCTTTGTGGCTAATATAAAGCTTAGAGAGGTTGTTCAGTAAGTAAATATACAGGGTGTTCGGAACATCGTTGGCCAAAAAGGTATCTCGGGTAGTGAGGTTCGTTTTGAACCTATTTAAGGTCACATACCTATATACAAAGTCTTACGGGATTTTTTTTATGTTTATTTTTTTTTTTTTTTTTTTGAAAAAATGGTCAAAACCAAACATTTATGCCTATAACTTCGTTGTTTACTGATATATCAACGCCACTTTTTTCTGCTGGAATTACTAATACATTGTCCATGTAAAATAAAAAAGATTTGTTGCAAAAAGCCAATACAAAAAAAAAAAAAAAAAAAAACGGGAGATCGTTAAATCTTGTTTAAGGCAAAAACAAAAAAAAAAAAATTACGAATTTTAAGTTTAGGTTAAATAAAAAAAAGTAATCGCAACAGCCAAATCTAAATTATTTAAGACTACACCTAAAATTGGAAGTTGTTAATAATTTTTTTTTTTTCTTTTTCGTGAATGGATCCATTTAGTCATCAATATTACTTATTGCCGACATTGAGGCAGATTGTAATACTTTATCGATAAAATAAAATAAAAAAAATATTATTTCAAAAAAAAAAACAGACAAATAAAACATTAAGGGATTTGGCTGTTGTGCTTTTTTTTTTTTTTTTTTTTTTTTTTTTTTTTTTTTTTTTTTTTTTTTTTTTTTTTTTTTTTGCATCAAATCTTTTTTATTTCACATGGACAATGTCCCCTACCCGAGATACCTCTTTGGCCAACGATCTTCCGAACACACTGTATATATGTAATAGTCGAAAACAGTTTTACAGTTTCTTTTTTCTTTCAGTCTGTGTTTGGATTAAAAATAACAGTTAACGGTTTCATTAAAATCATTCATATATCGCCGTGATTTTATTAATTTTTCATACTTCATAATATTTTCCACATTTATAAATGTTGGCCAATCTCTCTCTTTTCCCACTTGAAATTAGTTTTCGTCCTTAAGGATACAATTTTCTTTTCTCAAGAACCAACGATTTTATTAGTTTTCGTCCTGGGATATGTAAAAACACTATCCTTAAGGACGAAAACTAACATATATATATATATGGTCCAAATATGTCGAAAAATTAAGAGATGACTCCTTCTTTAAAGATTCTGTTTTTCAGATCTACCTGGACCAGACGATTTTTTGTGGCCGAAGTATATCCTTAGCAATCTTTCTCCCCCACTTAAAATTAGTTTTTCGTCTTTAAGGATCCTTATTTTTAAATATCCCAGGAAGAAAACTAAAGAAATCATTAAATCTTGAAAAAAAAAAAAAATATTATCCTTAAGGACGAAAACTAACCTGAAATATATATTTTTATTTGTGTGGTTACACGGGGCGCATCATATACTCATCATCATGTAGGTTGAAATATAAAACCATCTTTTGTTGATAGCTTTCTATAAATACTTTATTATAAAGCTGTCTACTTTATTTTAATGGAATCCTTTATCAAGAAGAGTAATGATATTTTCTATTTTATAATTATAAAAGGAGCATGTGCCAAGGCTATTTTTTTCCCCGGTAAAATCGTAACATCGCCCAGTGGGGTACTTGACCGATTTTCTTGGCCAAAAATACTTCTCATGTTTAATTCATGTAAGTTTGAGCAACCTTCAATCATCTGTTAATTATTTATCATCTGTTTATTATTTATCATCTTTGTTTATTACTTTATCTTAACCTTCATTAACCTATTTTAGTTGTTGTTTGCTGTAACTTACTGTTGTATTTACGTGTAATTTAATTCTTTCCTTTCATTGAATAAATCACGTTTTAACGATCTTAGATTCATTTTATTAGATCCGATACGCTGAAAAATGGTTAATATCTGTATCCCAGAACCAGAAGAGCTTCAGTCCAGATTTTATAATTTTCAGATTATTGCACCATTGTATGTAGAATTTTATATTACATTAAGCCATAACTACTTGTGTCTCTTAAAAAATTGTCTGTACTATTTTAAAAAGATAAGAACGTAAGTCCTTGCCTATGATTGAGCCAGAAAAACGCAAGCCCAAGACCGAATTCCTGTGCAATTGCACGGAATTGCACGTTTTGGGGGTTACTGCATTTGCACATTTTAAGTTTCATTTATTTCATTAAAAACATTATTTATTTTTTATCATCATTTTGGGGACAGGTACGATTTATTTTGAAATTATCAACAATACAATTTTCCTACATAGTTTTCCAAGAAGAAATGATAAAACTCATGGTTTCCAATTATCTCTTCGAACTCGTTAAAGGAACGATACAATGTTGAACAGAGTTCTCTTTGTATGAACATACGTAGAATTTCTAATTTGATTTGACTCCACCTTCCAACCTACTCGTTTATTTTCATTTTATTCTAGGGTAGAGTTTATTTCGGTAAACAAGACAAGTAATAGCGAAAATACATAAAGTGACAGCCAATCATCAAAAATTATTATTTGGAAAAAACCATAGATTTAAAATCATAAATCAATTTTTTGCTCTTCATTTGCAATGAATCAATTGGTTCGATCAAAAATCTCAAATTGATGCTCATTGAAACTCAACTAATTAGGGTAAACCAGACAATTGACACCCTTAAGGAAATATTTGGAAATATTCATACTATAATTATAGAAAGAATAGTCCAAAGACGTTTAAATTTACTGCTATTTTTCCTTACTATACTTTAAGCTAAGCAAGAAAATTCACACCAAACATTATTCCTGGAATGTATTTTACAAGATAGAGACAAAAATAAAGGTAAAATCAGTTATTGACAGCCTATGGGTATCTTTTAAAATAAGGACGGAATTGAAAGTACTTTTACACAGTTGAGTGGTAGGATTTAAAATGAGTTTTATGATATCGTTTTTTTTTTTTTTTTTGGCTATTTTTTTTTTTCTAATTTTTAAGATAGGGTGTCAATAACTGTCTGGTTTACCCTAAGTTATATCTTTTCATAAGTAGCACAAGATAGCATTTGACTTTTTTCCAATATCTTACCGATTTTGTTACGCCATGGTCGCTTCCGATATTTCATTAAATAAAATGCATTCCTGAAAATCTTTATTAACAATAATACACTAAACGAAATATACCTGACGACAGCATCCTAAGAAAACATTATCTTAATGACCGTTGTGAACATTCTAATTATACGTAAACAAATAAAAAAACGATTTTATTTATTTCATGGTAAATGAAACCACAGATCCCAGGGGACTAAGTGGAATCAGTGAAAGGTTGAATTGCACGTTTGTCAATGGTTCTTCTTTTTTTTTTTTTTTTTTATTGGACGTTGGGCTAATTTTTACTCCACGTTTTTAATTTTTTTTTTTTTTTTTTTTTTTCTGCACGAAATCCGGCCTTCAGTGGTGGCAATTAACAAGTGAGTGTACTCACTAGAGGCTGGCGACTCAGTTGTCGTATGTCTGGTTCACAGATAATCCCAGCAAAAAGATACATAAGCCTCATATATTGTTGACAAACTAGTCAACTATCTCTGGAAGTAATTCCTTTTCGTCTGAGATAACTTCTACAGAAAGGACTTTTCGCCAGCATTTCAAAGCAAATACCCCACCCTGCATCACCTGGATAAGTTATAATCAAAGGAATACATTCTAACAAAAAAAAAGTAAATGTAGTGTGCATAAATAAATATATAAATTTATTTTATTAAAAAAATAAATTTAAAACTTTTCAGTATTTTAATAATATATTAAAAGTTTTTAAATGGCTGAAACTTTTAAATGGGACAGAAGACACTATTAAATTTGATTTTTTTTTTCTTGTTTTCCCTCTAACAGTAACCCTGTAAGAGGGGCGTGTATATAAATATCTGTAAATGCTCCATGCGAAAAGCATATTGCATGTTAACTGGTTTAGTATTTAATAAAATATGTGAAATTTATAATTTAAGTTTCTATGATGAATTTTGAATAGGTACAATAAACAATGTAGAAACAGAAACAAAAGAAATTAAGTTAAAATTTCATAACTGACTAAAACAAAACATAAGTGAATAAACACAAAACAAATAAAAACAAAACTAGCATCTATGAGTTCGGCTCCACATCGCACAGTGTGGCAAAGTAGCTCTAATTGTTGCATAAACTAAATATTCTTACTTACATCTTAAATAATCATCAACATTGGTTCATATAGCTATATATCATACATTGAAACATTGAAAAACCTAAATCACTCACTTTATTTCTGTATAATACGGAAAAACGTAGAAAACAGTAAATAAAAAAAATTCACACTTTTCAGTAAAATAAGTAACGCACTTTCTATCTACAATATTTCCTCATCACCTTCACTGTCTTCTTCTTGTGTATCAGATCTATTCAAAAGGACCAGAAATAAGGTTTAAAGCCTCAGTCGGTACCTAATTTGTTTTTAGGTAGTTTTCGTTCGCTTGATTGAACTGGGTCTGAACTCAACAAAAAGTTAATGAATATATCCTGTTTGGATTTTTCTCGACTACACTACCGTGGGTGATTTTCACGATATTTATTGAAATCCTTGTTCCTCGCTTAACTGCCCTATAGGCAAAATGTCTCAAGATTTTATTTCTTTACTATGTATTAGAAAATTGTGCAGGGTCGGTGACATCGGGTACCATGGGTACTTTTCTACATAATACTTTGCAGTACCATGAGCAAACTCTTGATAGGCATTAGTATTAATTTCGTGCCCACTTGATATTGCTATCAGTATTGTATGAAGCCTTTTAATTAGTTCAGCGTCAACTCTGGTAATTTCTGACGAAACATAAGAATGAGAAAAAAATCGCCTAGCCCTTTTTCCATCGTTACTATTTCCAAAGCCAGGTTTAGGTATGTCAACAATCAAACCACATTTTTTCTTAAATCTTTCTTAGATTGCACTCTTGCATTCTTTAACAACTGTTTTGTCTTCATTGCTGCGGGCACGCCATTTTTTTAGTGGAAGCTTGTAGGATGATGGGTGTATAGGATAGGAAGTAATATGATTTTTTCGTCTATGCACTAACGAAGAAAAATTATTTTTTCTGAGGCTGGAGTAGATTAGGGCAAGATTTTTTCAACGAAGCCATAATATTTAGATAAAGTACTAGAAGATGTTGGAAAAAAATATGCTTGGACGGGTTTGGAAGGTTACTAAACCCTTTACTACAGATAACGTAAACCAGTAATCTTATTTTATTATATTATTAAGACAAATATAATACTGTATTTCAAAATTATATACCTGAAAATGATAATTCCTTGTCATAAAAATATACAAGTATTAAAACTGTATGTGAAAAACAAAAAAAAAACGCTCTGTTAATAACAAATTGATGCGGACACTGATATTGATGCTACTGAACTTTTTCCACTTTCACCGATTATCAGTACAATACATGACCGTTATCAGCTTGATGAATAACATTATTTTGTTCTGCAAAGCCTTAACTAACAGATAATAATGTCATTACGTTTGAAGGAAAATTTTAGTTTTGGGACTTTCTGCCACGTTTTGCTTTAGTTTGCCCCACTGTGCGTCGTTGGTCGTCTTTTTCACTTCTTTGAGGAGTTCTAAATCACATTCAGTGATAAACTTTTTCATTTCCTTGAGATATTTTTTAAAAATATCCTTCTCCGGAAGCGGCCAATCGTCTCCTTTTAATAGTATGGATTTTATTAGGTGTACTATCTTGTTTTTGTCAAGTATCGGGCAGTTGTATAGAATGTGATGAAAAGGCTGTTGTGTTTGTCTGTCGCAGTGGCATGTAGGTGAGTCAGTTAAATGAAATCGGTTCAAGTAGGCATTACTTTGTCTGTGTTCGGTCAAGAATTGGGTCACTTTGTAATGTGTACTTTTAATTTTGTCGTAATTGGTGAGTGTGATATCTGGAATAAAGTTGTGTAATCGTCTTTTTGTAGTTTGTTGCCAGTGTCCTTAAAAACAGACTATCTTCAGCCTCCCGTAGAATGGGTTTAAAAAACGAATTAATATCCTTCCGCCGTCTTAAAACAGTTTAAATAGTCGAAAAATTTTTAAAAAAGTGTCCTTTTTAGGTCCGCCATCTTAAAACCGTTAAATATTTTAAAACAGTATCCTGGAGGACAACAATGGCAGAAGTTATCCTTCGGATAACTTAAAAAAACCGTTAAAACAGCAATCCTTAAGGACGAAAAAGCTAATTCTAATTGTGGATGGAGAGAGTGGCCAAGGATGTCCTTCCTCGGCCTCAAAAAATCGTCAGATCCTGGCAGATCTGTAAAACAGTGTCTTTAAAAACCGTTAAAACAGCAATCCTTAAGGACGAAAAAGCTAATTCTAATTGTGGATGGAGAGAGTGGCCAAGGATGTCCTTCGGCCTCAAAAAATCGTCAGATCCTGGCAGATCTGTAAAACAGTGTCTTTAAAAACCGTTAAAACAGCAATCCTTAAGGACGAAAAAGCTAATTCTAATTGTGGATGGAGAGAAATTGGCGAAGGATGTCCTTCGGCCTCAAAAAATCGTAAGATCCTGGCAGATCTGTAAAACAGTGTCCTTAAAAACAGTTAAAACAGCAATCCTTAAGGACGAAAAAGCTAATTCTAATTGTGGATGGAGAGAGTGGCCAAGGATGTCCTTCCTCGGCCTCAAAAAATCGTCAGATCCTGGCAGATCTGTAAAACAGTGTCCTTAAAAACAGTTAAAACAGCAATCCTTAAGGACGAAAAAGCTAATTCTAATTGTGGATGGAGAGAGTGGTCAAGGATGTCCTTCCTCGGCCTCAAAAAATCGTCAGATCCTGGCAGATCTGTATAAACGGTGTCCTTAAAAACAGTTAAAACAGCAATCCTTAAGGACGAAAAAGCTAATTCTAATTGTGGATGGAGAGAGTGGCCATGGATGTCCTTCCTCGGCCTCAAAAAATCGTCAAATCCTGGCAGATCTGTAAAACAGTGTCTTTAAAAACCGTTAAAACAGCAATCCTTAAGGACGAAAAAGCTAATTCTAATTGTGGATGGAGAGAGTGGCCAAGGATGTCCTTCGGCCTCAAAAAATCGTAAGATCCTGGCAGATCTGTAAAACAGTGTCCTTAAAAACAGTTAAAACAGCAATCCTTAAGGACGAAAAAGCTAATTCTAATTGTGGATGGAGAGAGTGGCCAAGGATGTCCTTCCTCGGCCTCAAAAAATCGTCAGATCCTGGCAGATCTGTAAAACAGTGTCCATCCACAATTAGAATTAGCTTTTTCGTCCTTAAGGATTGCTGTTTTAACGGTTTTTTAATTATTTTTAAGTTTTGTTGGGGTGACAGCAACATTCATTTAACTCTAATAATTTATTTATTATTGATTCGTTTATTAGGATGATTAGATTAAATTACTTTAGGTAATTCTACTGAAGAGTTCTTATTGATTGTGTAGTTTCCGACCTCGATGTTGGATTAAAATAAGATTTAAGTGCCAGAAAGGTATTTATGAAATTAAAGTAAATTTAATGCTCTGCAACTTTGATTCTCAATTGTTTTCTGAGAAACGATCGTGGAAGGCATTAGAAGCAAATGTTTGACTCAATAACTGTTGGAGGTTCAACAACTCATTGTAGAATCAGTTTTATAAGAAATTTAATTAGCTTCAACTTTTATTCGTTACGTCTATTTCTATAGTTCACTGTTTCCGAGATATAATCGAAAAACCCATGAATGGGACCTTCTTCCCTCTTCCCCTCACCGTAGGGACTTTTAGTATCTTTACCTTTCAACTACTCCCAACGAAGATGTGAAGTTAAAAATAGTCGCATATTTCATGCACTCTGCACCCCTCATTTCAGCACTCATTGACTGGAATATATGGGAATGTAACTGGATATAGAGTGTGTCAGAGGATTCGGATAATTAGGCTGATTTTGATGAAGTTTTAAAAAAAAGATGTCTGCTATAGATTTAAGGACAAAGGGTATATTTTTTATTTTTTTTTTTAAATCTTTTTATTTGATTAATTACATGCTGCCTCACTCAAGGGCAATGAGTAATATTGATGACAGTGACTCATTCATTCAATATGTACACTGATATAAAATAAATAAAGTAAGAAAATAAACAACTTTTAAGTAAACAACTTAAAGATACAAGAAATCAAATAATATATACAAGAAGTAAGATAAAATGTACAAGAAGTAGAAAATAATAAATAAAATAAGAATAAAGAAGAAAAGAAAGAGTCGTAACTGCATTCATACTCTATATACAATAATCACAAACACTCCGAGGTACACCCCGATCCAAGCCTGCCCCCCAGTTTGAAAGGCAAGCCGGGCTCAGAGAGTTCCCTGCGCTGTTCTATCAGCTGCATCACTGATATAATCCAGTGGAGGCTGAGAGAGAGCGCTATGGCACAGTCGCACATGACTTGAGTGGAGAAGCTGGCCATTGCCAGCACTCCAATAATAAACTATTTACAATAAATCTCGGGGCCATAGCCGTTTTAATCTACGAGGTGGATTATAAGGATGCGAGGAACTGGATAGTGAATGAGCAAGTGGATTGGGATGGTTGGAAAGGTTTTGATGGAATTTGGAAAATTTAAGGGGTATCAGGTCAAGAACAAAAGGTATATTGAGATCATTATGTAGGGTTTTGTTGGAGACATAATATGGAGCATTTACAATAGTACGAAGGACTTTAGATTGGAAGGATTGAATGCGTTTGATATTCGATTGTTTTGCTGTCCCCCACAGTTCAAGTCCATAGGTCCAAATAGGTTTAATGATGGTATTGTATATGAGGAGTTTGTTTTGTATGGAGAGTTGGGATGTCCTATTTAGTAGTCTGTACAATTGGCTGAAGCGTCTGTTAAGTTCTTGCCTTTTAAGTCTAGTGTGAGGGTTCCAAGTAAGTCTTTTGTCTAGGTAAAAGCCAAGATACCTTACTGTGTCAGCTATGGGTAGCGGAATATTATTGATATAAACAGGAGGGCAGGATGTGCGGCGGAGGGTAAAAGTTACATGGGTACATTTTGTTTCATTAATTTTGATCCTCCAGTTGTTGCACCAATCTTCAATCAGGGATAAGTGGATTTGGAGATTACAGGAAGCTATTGAGGGATCTGAATGCGATGAAAGGATAACAGTGTCATCAGCAAAAGTTCCTAGGAAGGTATCAGTGGTAGTAGGGATATCTGCAGCATAGAGGATATATAGAACAGGACCAAGAACGCTACCTTGTGGAACACCTGCCTCTATTGTGTAGCAGTTGGAATATTCCATTCCGCAGCGAACTCGAAAGGAACGGTTAGAGAGGTAGGATTGAAGGACTAGGAATAGCGATTGAGGTAAAAGGGTTTTGAGTTTGAAAAGCAAACCAGCATGCCAAACCCGGTCAAAAGCTTGCGCTATATCCAGAAATGCGCCGGAGCAATACTGTTTGCTTTCAAGTGCTGAGGATATATGGTCTACAACTCTAAGGCCTTGTTGGACAGTGGAGTGCCTAGAGCGGAATCCAAACTGGTGTGAGGGAATATTTCGGGATTCAAGGATGGGTAGAATGCGTTTAAGAAGGAGTTTTTCAAAGATTTTTGACAGGATTGGAAGAAGGCTGATCGGTCTGTATGATGATGGATTGTTGGAAGGTTTGCCCGGTTTCAGGAAAAGGATAATAATAGAATGTTTCCATTGCAAGGGGAAATAGGTTGTTCTGAGGATGCAATTAAATAAATAGGTAAGGAAAATGATAGCTTTTTGAGGAAGTTGCCTGAGAATCTGTGAGGTGAGGAGATCATATCCGGGGGATTTAGTTTTTAGTTTTCTCAGGAGGAATTTGACCTCAGAGGGGTTAATTGCCTTAGGAGGTAAGGATAAAGGAATCGGTGAATCAAGGAATTCATGGACCGTTGTTGTGTGGGTGGGATTAGGATCAGGATGGGGAACAAATATAGTGGAGAGGTGCTGGGCAAATTCTTCAGCTCTGTTCTCATCAGAAGCTGCCCATGAACCATCTTCTCGCCGGAGGGGATGGGAGATGGGTTGATATTTGAGGATTTTTTTAGCGGTAATCCATAGGGAATTATCTGATGCAGAGAGTGAGGAAAGATAGGAGTTGTAGGATTGGGATTTGAAGGTAGCCATGTTTTTTTTAAGGAGTTTTGTAAGATAGTTGTAGGATTTCCGATCGTCAGGATGCCTGGTTCTTTGCCAAATGGCTCTGGCTTGGCGTCTGGATCGGATAAGGTCACTTAGGTCTTGGGGTAAAGGATTTTTCTTTCTAACTTTAGAAGGGGAACGAGGGAAGGATGCAGCCCAGGCTGCCTGCTGGATTATGTTTGTAAAGGAGTTAGTTGCATTGTCAAGGTCTTGGGAGGTTTTTAAGGATACTCTGAGGTCTATATTGTCGGAGATTATTTGGCGGAAGTGATTCCAGTCTATTGGCCCTCTTATAAATGATGGGGGAGGAGATTTTGGGATGGGAGTAACGGAGAGGGTTAGAATTAAAGGACTATGGTCTGAGGAAAGTTCATCCAGGCGTTCTATGGAGTAATGGAGAGGTCCTAAGCCTGAATGTATGAAGAAATCCAGAAGGTCAGGGTTTCTGTTAGGATCTGTGGGGCAATAAGTAGGAGTACCGGGAGAAATGAAATGAAATCTTCGGGAATTAAGTGCTGACTGCAATGCCCGCCCACGGGAGTTGGTGGTTCTTGAACCCCATTGCTGGTGCTTAGCATTGAAGTCAGCACCCAAAAGAAAGCGGTGGTCTAAGGAATTGAAGAATGAATTGAACTGGGATGTGGAAATTGGTTTATTTGGGGGGCAGTAGGCCGCTGCAATCGTGACGGGGAAGGAGAAGGTTTTAATGACAACTGCTGTGGGTTGCAGGAATTCATTTGCAGGTAAAGGGGATACGTGGTGAGAGAGGGAATTATGGATGATAATAGCAGTTCCGGCATGGGCTCTACCGTCGGGGTGGTCTGTTCGATATGTTTGGTATTGTGGTATGTTGATGTGTTGTTTACAGGTCAGTCTTGTTTCTGTAATTAAAGCTGCATCAATTTCTTTTTCATGAAGCAATGATGTCAGTTCATTAGTATGATTTCGAATACCATTCGCATTCCAAAGGAGGATGGATAAGGGTTTTGTGGGAGGCATTTAAGGATTTTTTTTGGAGAGAGATTAGGAGAGGGATAACATTCGTAAGTAAGGTTTTGTAAAGACAGAATAGAATATAAGGTCGTGTAGTTGACATGTATTGATTGTTTCTCAGAGCTTGACTGTTATGGTAAGTGTTGAGCTAGAATAAATAATAAGTTAATATTTCCACGCTGCTTTAAAGCCGATACTTTTATACCTGATTTTGTTGTTAATATGTCTTATCGATTCTAGGTATTGTTGCTACCGACATGAAAGCCTCTAACATGAAAGTAGTTCCATGTAATCAATGCCATACCTGGTAGCAGGATATGAATGAAGCCTTTGTGTAAAATTTCATTCCACCGTAATCAAATAGAAGATGTTAGATTCAGTACCGAAGGCGCTATTAATTGTGCCACAATACATTGGTGACGTCATCGGCTCAGTTAATATCAGCGCTGGATATATCTCGCCTAAAATATAAAACTCATATTGGCGTCATTGATTCTTATTTTTTTCTAATGTTGTTTTATGTGAAATGATATATGATGTTATATATATATATATATATATATATATATATATATATATATATATATATATATATATATATATATTTATTTGCTGCATATTTATAAGACCAATTCCAGGGGTTAGTTTCTTCAGAGCAGTAATTTTTCCAAGAATCGATTTTTGATGTTTTCATAAGTGCCTGGTATCTGTGTTTGCAGTCCAAATATACTTGTTTCTTTAATGTTCTTATGTCTTTGTTAGTTTTTGTTTTTTGGTAAGATTTCCTAAGTCTGTTAGTTTGTACCTCAGTTCAGTTAGTTTGTCGTTCCACCAGGGTACTGTTCTGTGAGGTCTATTTTTTGTAAATTTAGTGTTGGTTAATTTAAACGTCATATTGCAAGTTTTAGTAACCGCTTTGTTAAAAATTTCGATAATTTTGTCCACTTCATAATTGTTGATAATGTCGACGATTTCTGATTCTGTATCTAGTGTATTAGAGTCCGTTTCGAGTATATTAAATCGTTTTTCAAGTTGGAAGGTAAGATTTTTTCAAAGTTTTCCCAGTTTACATTTTTGGTTTTGTAGTGTTTTCTATCTAAACAGTTATAATTTTGGTGATGTCCGGTTTTTTGCCAGGTAATTTCGTAGTAAATAGAATTGTGGGCCGAAAAGTTACAGTCGTTTAGTATCTTCCAGTTCGTCAGTAATCTTGTCGTTTTGTTGTTGCTTATTGTCAAGTCAATATTACTCTTACCTCTTACCTCCGGAAGCAAAGCTATATAAAAAATATAAGAAACATTTAGTGAAATTCGCTACATCAATTGGACCTCATTCATGAAGAAAGAAGACCACCCCTCATCAAAATCTAAGAAAAATACCTGAAGACACATCAGAAAATCAACTTGTCTACTCGTTTTTTTTTTTTTTTTTTCTTTTTTTTTTTTTTTCTTTTTTTTCTATTGTCTTAGACGTTTTTATTTTTTTATTTTTAATTATGGCTATTAATAGTTCTTTTTTTTCATGATTTTTTTTTTTTTTTTTTTATTTCCTTTCTTATTTTTCCCCGTTTGTTCTAATTTCTATATAGAACTTTTACAATTGTAATTCATCATAATTAAAAATAATATCACACCTGTTAATTTCAGGTAGTATGCAAATATGCATGGAACCTGTAAAAATATCAAAATAAACGACCTTTCCATAGGGTTACTAGGGAAGGGAAACAATAAAAAATATATATGTATATATATATAATATATCTAATATGTCGAGTTAGTTATATAAAGTGAATATGATTCCTTTGGCCTGGTAATGAATATTTCAAATTTTTTTTTATTTTTCGACATTGCAAAAAGGCATAGCTGAGGATCTATACTTTTTTAAAATAAAGTTTTCTTTTCACACTCAAATATGTAATATTTCTTCACGCTCTTGTTTCGTTGGTGTTGCTCGGATAGAAAATCGACGAAAGTTTCCGTGTTAGAAATATAATGAAAAATATTTTTTATTTTACATTTGTTGCTAAGACCTTTCGTTTATGAGTTAAATTGGTTTTAATGAAAAAAAAAAAAAACGAGTTTGAAATATTTAACTCAGTCAATGAGTGCTGAAATGAGAAGTGTAGAGTCCATGAAATGTGCGATTATTTTTTACTTCAGGGCTTCTTTAGGAATAGTTGGAAGATAAACATACTTAAAGTCCACGCCCCTGGGGGTGAGCCAACGGTTGGGGGAGGGCAGAAGTTCAATTTTTTTGTTTTTTTCATTATATCTCGAAAACAGTTGAATCTAGAAAAATATGTTTAGTGTACATAAAAGCTAATTAAATTTCCTTTAAAATTGATTATCTATAAATTTTTCGTAATTCTAACCGTTTACGAGATATTTGTTATTGAAAACCTTCCACAATCGTTTCTCAGAAAAATCGTCAGAATCGTCTAACATTTGGATTTATTCCATAAAATTTTTGACTCCTTTTTTCGAAAGCTTTTTCCCTAGGTGTTGCTTCCAACGGACCAAAGTATCCTTTCCAGAAGTCAGCCCCTAAGGTGCCACTCACCCTTAAGCTTCCAATGTATAATAATTATTTATTAGTTTGGTATTCTGTTCAACTATTCTTCTTTTTCTTGGAAAATGAATTTTGTCGCTGAATCCGTAGAGTTCGATATTTCTACAGAATCTCCATTCACTCTCGGCTACTCATAACTTATTCATTACACAGTCATAGGGTCAATGTATGTGTTGAATATGTCAACAGTAATGAACGTAAAATATTTCATTTGGGAATTAAGCTCGGTTATGTGCCATAATCCTTTTTGTATTTCTGATAATATTTCGTTTTTACAGTTGAGTTCTGCTCTCTTATAAGTGAAATAAATATATTTATTATACAGGTAGAAATATTTGCTGCAAATTGTTCACAACACACAGCACCTAGTTATGTTTGCTTGAAATGCGTGTTTTTCTATTTTTTTTTTTTAAATATAAGTTTTATTAGAACTGATGATGCATGTTTGTTATTTGAATCTAGTCTTTGAATAAAAAAAACATTCCAACAGAAATGGAAATCCATCAATCCTAATTTTAACAAAATGTTTCGTAACTAAAGATGATATAATATTTCTTTGTGTATAATAAACTAAAATAAAACCTAGGATCAATTATACATCAGTTAGGGAAGACCGGCCTGAAAATAGAGTCCCAAGGATATAGAGCGCGCACTACATGAGCTCTCAATGTCGGGCCCGTTTACATATTCATAGGCTAAGAGAACTAACGAACTGAGAGGGCAAAAACCATGGTTTCGTTCCGACCCAACATAAACCATGGTTCCTATTCGTCCTCACTCAGCATAAACCACACCGTTGATTCACAAATTTCCTCATTTGACATGTATTTCTTAGACTAACTAGGTTATACAAACAATTTTCGTTTTATGAATTAAAGAAGTCATCAAGGATATTCATTTCATCATTATACTCATAAAAGAAACACTTCTGAAGTTCGATTCATTGTCAGAAGACAGTCTTAGTCTGAAGAAATACATTCCATATTACGGCACTATATGCAATAAATTTGATAATGAATTAAAACGATTCCAGGTCGTCTTCATTTACAATTGAAAATACATTTGATATTATAGTGAGTGGTGGCTCACTCTTAATATTTATTTCATAAATAAATACATAACAATAAATAAACAATTAATACAAACAGAAGAACATTTTTAAATGTTACAATAATTACTATGAACAAAATAATTTGTTAAAAATTTAATTGCTATCCACAGTTCATGCAAACCCTCACATTCGCCCCCCCCCCTGTATTATTTTCCCTTTTCTTTGTACTATGTACATTTAAAATTATTTTACTACTTATAACCCAATAATTATCATTCTCCTATTACAATTTATTTCTCATTGCTATGCTTTATGTATTGATTATCTTTATTTATGTATTTATTAGTTATGCTTATGCTTTTTATTTATTGTATATTGTAAATTCCTACTATTATATATATTATTCGTTCATTTAATTTTTCTTTTTTTCAATTTTTTTTTTTTTTTAATTCAATAGCCTTTATGTATTGTCTTCATAGTCTTTATATGATGAATACAGGGAAAAAATCGACTAAGTCATTTTTTTTTTTAAACAGAGATAAAGCTATTTTTATTTTTAAAACACAATTACAATTAAACAATTGACTGAAATTAAGTACTGCAATGGCTTAAATGTCCATCAAAAATTCGTCACAACAGAGAAAAACTTATTTATCGCTTATAATTTGTTGAGGCACTGTAAACGATGAAATTGTGAACTAAGTCATCTGAAACAGAAAAAAACAAACTATGTCATCTGAAACTGACAACAACTAAGTATGTCATTTTCATATAATTATCTTAGTTTGTAATTTACGGTATTATCATTGTTGTTAATGTTATAATGAAATATTATTACCATGGATCACTAACTCACTATGTGCCAGGCGACGAAAAAATTTCTGAGCATTTGAGCTACAAAATTTCATAAGACTCTTAAGGTCAGTGTATTTTGCTTTCTTGATCAATATGGGTGTGAAAGAAAGTTCTGCTTGTATTTTGTGTATTTTGATTTCATGAAGTCAGTTTTTATTTTGAAAATAGCGAGAGGTACTATAAATAATATAAGTAAGACGTAGCAGCAAATAAAATATCTTTCTGTCGGATCAACATCTTTCTTGAATGGTCTGCGTATTACAGCAGACTAAAAGGCTCCATTGTATGTTGTGCGGTAACGTACTAAGCGGTAATTGTTGGCAGACGCTGTAATTTCCTTCAATAGTTGAATCTTAAATGGATATTTTTGCACACATTCTTTATCCAGTAGATCCTTCCAGTTAAGGATAAGACTTTGTGTAACATTTATAACCTTGAATGGCGACGGCTTTGCTCGAGAGGTTCTGATAACTTACCTAAACTCTTTGTGGGTTTCCATTGGATTTTGTATATTCAATAATCCAACATTCTTATCACACTCCATATAGGAGTGACCTGTGATTGGAAATGTAATCGTGATCTCTTTTAGGCCATGAATGTTGTTACTAGTCACAAATTGTATTAAATGGAAAATTGTAAAATTTTTGTTTTGGCCTCCTGCTGAGTCGCAAAAAATTTGAAGTTGCTCTACGTCATCATCCAAGTAGTTGTTGATGAAATGAAATAAGAAACTCGCAACTTCGTTGGGGCTCTTTTTAGCAATTCCTTCGTTCATTATCTTTAAGATCGCACTGCCATCTATTCTCAAAATGTTGACTTATGCGGTTCTTTCACTGGACGTCGTGACTTCGTCGGTTTTTCCCCTGTACACGTAAACTTATCTAATGATTTAGTTGTTTTTTCCCGGTTTTGACCTGTCAGAATGTGCAGTGTTTCTAACTGAAACCAATGATAACATAATATCCATTTGTGAAAAAAAATGACTTAGTCGGTTTTTCCCTGTGCCCTTCATATATTGCCTTTATATTCCTGTCTTTATTCTTTTCATATTTTTTCTATACCTACTCTTTGTAATTTTGTCATATCTTTTTGTCTGTTTTCTTTTGTTTTAGCCCTAATGAAGGCTTGCCATGCAAGTCGAAACTTCGGCATTAAAAATTAAAATTTAATTTTAACTGCTTTTTTTCTTGACTGCATACCCCAACCAACAACCTACATCTTAGATACATATCAGTCAACAAATAGCCCATCATTATAAAATAATTTTTTTTTTTACGAATTATAATGATTTAAACAAACAAAAACAAAAAAGAAAAATACATTTTTACAATTTATTATAATTAATAGTGATTACAATGACAATAATATCCCGGTTCACAATAGTAGTAGCAGCAATTGCAATGGAATCTTAATCGATTTTTATATTAATTAAATCGATTTTATTTTACTCTTTTTTGTTCAGATTTCCTCACTAGAATTATCACAATAAAAGAAAACATTTAGATAAGTTTGCAGGTTTATTAAACACCATTCACGGGACGTCGTTAAACGTTCTACTTCGTTCTTCTTTACTAATATTTATCTTTTTTACTAATTGAGGAATATAAATGATAATGATGATATTGTTCCTTCCATACATGTGCAAATTTTCAAGTCAATCAGATTGTTGGAAATTGGTGAAAATTATGATGGAAGATTCCATTACATAAAAATCTAGTTAACAAAAGCATATTAATAAAACAAATTCAGATAGCAGTGGCTAATCCATTCATCAATCCTAATTACATTAATATTTGTTCAAGCTTTATTCGTTTTTATTAGGTATTTAATTCAAAAAGCATATAGAATTTGAACATCATCATATAAAAACGTTATATTTGTATGAAGTTAAAAAAATTTAATGATAAAATGACAATTTTTTTTTGGCTGAGATTTGAAATTGAAAATTTAATCAAACATGTCGTTTAAATTAACTTAGAGCTAGTACACGGGGAGAGGAAAACTGGCAGTTAATAAACGAATCAATTTAATAACTTTTCGAACAAGAAATATATTAGTTTATCGGGTAGAAAAAGATTTTGAATATGTGGAATATTGGACCGTTGAATATATCTAAATTTTAGTATAGATGGGTGGTTAGCCTGCACACGACAGGCAGACTAGCCATTTCCTATACAACTATCGTAAACGACACTTTCCTAATTAAACAAGTTAGGTCAATTCCTTGCTCTAAATGTGTCGCCAGCTCTTCAATAGAGGCTGTTTATTTTAGTTTTATGAATTCATCTATTTTATAGCATTGTACATATTGTGTGAATGAGTGTTTGTCATCCATATGGATTTAAGTTATGGATTTTACTATGAAAGTATAGGCATCTGGTAGGGCTAAATCAGCCACATATGGAACATTAAGGTCTTTATGGTTAAGTTTATTGGTGAAAAAACAAGGGAAATTTAGGATTTTTCGAAGGATTTTGGATTGTAAGGATTGGATATGAGAATAATTGGAAAGTTTAATAGAGCACAATTGGTGAACTCCGTTTGTTCAAATATGTCTGATTAATGTTAATGAGTCTTTTTTTGTAGGTAAATTGAAGCTTAAAGCGATTGTCTGGTAAATGTTTAAGTAGTCGAAAAAACAAGCAGTTTCTTGTCGTTTTAGTCTTGGAAAATTAAACCTTTTCCAGTTGGAGTCCTAAATAGCGGATCTGTTGAAGAGGGATCAGTGGAATATTATTAAAGGATACTGTAGGGCAGGAAGTTGTAAGTTCACGACGAAGGGGGAAGAACATTTGAGATTATTTTTTGATTTATTTTTATTCACTAATCTCTTATGATGTGACGAATGAAAGATTAAAATTCACTGATAGCATAAATACGTCTTTAGCACATTTGATGAATTGATTTTTTTTATTTGAATACCGATTCCAAGCAAATCCCACCAAATAACCTTTGCCCTTCGCCGTAAACCAACGAATTCTTGTCCTACAGTATCCTTTAGTAATATCCCACTGATCCCTGTAGAACAGATCCGCTATCTTGGGCTCCAACTGGACAAACGGCAGGAAACTGCTCGTCGTTTTCGACTTCTTCAACATTTACTAGACAAACGTTTAAACCTTCCAGTTTTGAATTTGAATGCTGAACAGATCCGCTACCTAGGACTCCACTTGGACAAACGTCTTACTTGGAACCCACACACAAGACTGAAACGACAAGTAACTGCCCGTCGTTACAGACTACTTTAACATTTACTAGACAAACGTTTAAACCTTCCAATTTTGAATTTAAATGTTGAACAGATCCGCTACCTAGGACTCCACTTGGACAAACGTCTTACTTGGAACCCACACACAAGACTAAAACGACAAGTAACTGCCCGTCGTTACAGACTACTTTAACATTTACTAGACAAACGTTTAAACCTTCCAATTTTGAATTTGAATGTTGAACAGATCCGCTACCTAGGACTCCACTTGGATAAACGTCTTACTTGGAACCCACACACAAGACTAAAACGACAAGTAACTGCCCGTCGTTACAGACTACTTTAACATTTACTAGACAAACGTTTAAACCTTCCAATTTTGAATTTGAATGTTGAACAGATCCGCTACCTAGGACTCCATTTGGACAAACGTCTTACTTGGAACCCACACACAAGACTAAAACGACAAGTAACTGCCCGTCGTTACAGACTACTTTAACATTTACTAGACAAACGTTTAAACCTTCCAATTTTGAATTTGAATGTTGAACAGATCCGCTACCTAGGACTCCACTTGGATAAACGTCTTACTTGGAACCCACACACAAGACTAAAACGACAAGTAACTGCCCGTCGTTACAGACTACTTTAACATTTACTAGACAAACGTTTAAACCTTCCAATTTTGAATTTGAATGTTGAACAGATCCGCTACCTAGGACTCCACTTGGACAAACGTCTTACTTGGAACCCACACACAAGACTAAAACGACAAGTAACTGCCCGTCGTTACAGACTACTTTAACATTTACTAGACAAACGTTTAAACCTTCCAATTTTGAATTTGAATGTTGAACAGATCCGCTACCTAGGACTCCACTTGGACAAACGTCTTACTTGGAATCCACATACAAGACTAAAACGACAAGAAACTGCTCGTCGTTACAGACTACTTCAACATTTACTAGACAAACGTTCAAAGCTCCCAATTCATTACAAAAGACTCATTTACATGACTGTGATTAGACCTATTCGGAAATATGGAGTTGAGCTTTAAGGATCAACTAAACCTTTCCGTATCCAATCCTTGCAATGCAAAATCCTTCGAAAAATCCTTAATGCTCCCTACTTTGTTATCCATAAAGATCTTAATGTCCCATATATTGCTGATTTAGCCCAAATCAGATACCTATCCTTTCATAGAAAACTCCATATCAACACAAATCCACTAGTTTCTCAACTTGCTTCCTATTCTATTCCTGATCACCCTTCGAAGCGTCTGAAAAGAAGATGGCCTCGAGACCTTCTAGTGTGATTTTTTTTTTTTTTTAGGGCTACTGATGTGTAGTTCTTTTCAAGTTCCGCATGTTTTCGTAATCATAATCTATTCATTTACTAGATTTATATATTTTGTACAGTTGTAAATTTCAATAAATGGATATAAAAAATTATATTTAATTTTATTTTATTAATGTTTCTAATGATGATAGGTTTTCACACGCTCTGGTTTCAAAGTCTTTTTTTTTTAGCCTATTTCACTTCCTTTCCTCCCAGTGTTGAAACATTGTTTAGTAATCAACATCACTGTCAAATAAGGAATTTAGTGTAGAAACCTTTACAGACCCATCAGATGAGATGAGATAAGATTCGCAGAAAATCCTAGAGGGATAGAAACCTTCTCAGAAACCATTAGTCCGATGTGTTATTCTCCCTTTTTTTCCCTTTCAAATGTTTAATAAACGAAGTTGAAAAGAAAAGTAAATTTAGATTTCCATGTATGTACTTAACGAAACTCAATTTCTACCTTAATGGGAAAGACAATAGATCAGGGGTATGTCTATCTATAATATATTTTATTTCCTAAATTATATTTTAGGATTAAAAGGTTCAAATTACTTAAATTAATAATTAAATTAAATTAACAATCAATGATTATTCGAAATCAACAAAGTTGAGAGAAAATAAGGGTCCCAAACATGACTTTTTTCATTCAAACCAATTCAGTTCCTCAACGGCAGGGAAAGAAAATGCTTAATTTTCATACTCAACTGTATCAATAAAACGATACCCAATATGACAAATGATACAGGCCAACGATGAAAAAACTTTTTTCTTAAAACACATTCTTCTGTTTTTTAGGGTGCTAAATCCAAATATGACACTTAGTAAGCCGTATCACATACCATTTTTTCACATTTGCACATCAATATATTAAATTTTTTGATTTATTAGAGAATTTAACAGCTTTTATATTCTACAAATAAAATTGTAAAATAATTTGTGCTGGATGTAGAAGAGTTGGCAGGACTGCTGAAACAGATATAGATATAGATGAGCAAGATGATGAAGAGTTGCAATGTGCTACAGCAAATATATAGTCTAAGCTGTTTACTCAGGTTGAGCTTAACGACTTAGTTAGGGATCTTGGGTTAGCAAAAGAAAAAGCTGAATTGCTTGGTTCTAGGCTAAAAGAAAAGAACTTGTTGGCAGTTGGAACTAGCATATATGTGTATAGGAAGAGAGAGCAGCAGTTTTCGAAATTTTTTGAACAAGAAGGTGATTTAGTGTACTGCACAGACATTCCCGGTCTGGTCAAAGACTTCGGTTTTGAAAAGAAAAAAGAAGTCTGGAGGCTGTTGATTGATTCTTCAAAAACTAGTTTAAAAGCTGTTTTATTACACAATAGCAACACTTATACATCTATACCTGTTGGACATTCTGTACATATGAAAGAGGGCTATGAAAACCTAGAAATAGTGTTGAATAAAATTGGCTATTCAGCTCATTGTTGGATGATAAGTGGTGACTTGAAAGTAGCATGCATGCTTCTTGGCCAGCAAGGCGGTTTTACCAAATTTCCATGTTTTTGTGTGAATGGGACAGTAGAGCAAGGGATCAACTTTGGTGCAGAAAGAACTGGCCTGTGAGGGAGTCTTTAAAACCCGGCGAGAAGAACATTCTCCTCAAAAACCTTGCAGATCCTAGAAACATTCTCTTACCACCTCTACATATAAAGTTAGGCCTCATAAAACAGTTATATAATGCTTTATATTTATATGAAGCAGTTATATATGCTTTTTAAAAATTATATAAAAAAAAGCAAATGTCTCAAAAACTATGGGTGTTATAAAAAAACTAAGGCCAGATTTGGATTCAGCATACACGCATCTATAAAAATCAGCTATTGAAGTAAAAAAAGTTTTCAAAAATATTTTTTTTGCTGGCCTGTGTAATCCGTTCTTATTGAATCAAGTCTTTTTTAATCGCTAGCTGAAGCTGTCATTATTTCCTCCGGGCAATGTATTGCTGACCACATCATTAATCCTTCATCTCGGAGCGGTCTTCACGTTCTGACCCCATCCATTCATCCACCACACTGAGCCTTATAATAATGAGTCTGCTATAGTTCCGGACTCGGAACTATGACCGTTTCGGAACTATGATAACGGAGCGTAGATTCCACTCCCAGGTGGGGAAGAGACCCGACAATGAGCTATGTTGCGGGGCCACTATTCATAATGGAGGGGGGTGATTTGCACCCTCCCCCCCTCCCGTGGCCACATTATCCCCTGGTCGTTTGTCACCGGGCCCCACAAAGCCACCCCTCGTTGTGATATAATATTTCTCTGTCTGTATCTGTTTCCTCCCTCATCAAACTCTTTTTCTTCCCCTCCCCTGTGTTTACTCTATAGTGCAGCATGTGGAAAATATAAATGCAAGAAACAAAAAGTATAAACAATGATTTTTTTAAGAAATTAGCTTGTTTATTTATATTTTGATATATGATTTGTATATCATGTATAATAATAATTATTATTTGTTTTTAAACTACACTGGAAACTCGTTATTTCGTCACTCGATAATCCGTCTTATTCTGTAATTCATCAGATGTTTTTTTTAAATTGGCAACTATAAATAACAAAATTAAATACGTATGTAATGTATTTTTTCCCCTTGCTACTTATTTAATCTTTAAACCGCCTCATTTGGTTTGTTACTAAAAAATACGCCTATATTTTTACATTTTGTAAATTATTTAATCGAAAAAAGAAAACACAGATATCTGATTTTTTTAAGAACTGATTTATGTGTTACGAAAGAGTTCAATTTTTTTAATTCAGAATAGGTATATATTGAATAAATATGGTATGTATGTCTGTTTTTTTTCTATTTTATACATTTATGTATGTTTTTGTATATAACTTCATTTTTTAAAAATGTTAGTGTTCCAAGGTTTTTGTGTTTTTTGCCATTGTCACGCAAGTCCAATGTTTATAATGTTCATCTAGTCATTTTTATATTCAATAAATTTCAAACAAATTACAATTATATACTTTCAAATGATTTTTTGTTACTTTACCTGAAAAATTCTGTAATTCGTGATATCCGTTATTTCGTCACCCTCCCTCCCCCATGCATGGCGAATTATCGAGTTTCTACTGTAGTTTCGAATGTTAAATATTGAGATTTAGATCTAAAAACTACTAATAATTTCAAAACATCAGCACTTTGGAACATAGACTGTATAGATTATTAAAACAAAAAGAAAAATGTTATAAAAGCAATCGGATATGTTTATTATTAAAATTATTTCTAGTATTTTTTTTTAAGACTAGAACGGACTAAAATGTCATGACATTGAGACTTAATCCACGAGAAAAACTGGACGATCAATAATTAAAATAACCATAAGAGCATGCAATAATAAGACAAAGAATTCTGAAATCGGTATCCCTTTAAATGGAAATAAACATTAATTCAATAAAATCTTGGGAGTGAAACTGATACACATAGAAAATAGTCTAAAATTAAATATGTGCTAATCGTCAGAAATATTTAATTATTTCAAAACCAATCTACACGTAGATTTTTTTTAAATGAGCAGATAAATATTTCTAATTTCAAATATGTTTAACAGAAAAACCAACAAGACATTGGGAAAACCTAAGGGATTGTCCATTTACCTGATTATACAACTGACTTGTCAACCCCTTTCTATCTACACATATCAGTTAATTTGAAAAGAACTACTCATCAGTAGCACTTCAATAAAAATTCTACACTAGAAAGTCTTTAGGCCATCTTCTATTCAGATGCCTCAGAGGATTATCGGGAATGGAGTGGGAAGCAAGTTGAGAAACTAATGAGTGGTTTGGACCAAATCAGCAACATATTGAACACTAAGATCTTTATTTCTTCACAAAGAATTATATAATTAAATTAATATACGAAATCTGTGGAGGAATGTACTGATGATTTAAATTGTTGAATGTTTTTAGAACTAGTGATGAATATTTAACATTCGGAACTAAACTAGTCTTTAAATAAATATTATCAATATAAATGGAAAATAGTTAATCAATTCTGAACAGAAAAACAATTGTTCTCTCTGCAGTGGAGGCTATAGAATTTACAATCATTATAATATACAATCATAGAATTATATAATCACACTTTCCTTGAAGTATGATAAAAAGCGTCAATAATATAGGATAAGGGAGGAGAGTGAAAAGAATATCAATTTAAGAAGAATTTTGAGCATTATAAACATATAAAAACATGATGCTAAAATTTTTCGGGCACACGAAGGAAATAGTTTAAAAAGCTAATATTTGACGAAGTGTTGTGACTGAAGAACATAAAAGGATATCCAGATCAAATAGAAGAAGAAGTAGATAAAATAGTTGTAATAGAGGAAAGAACTATCAAGATAGGGGAAAGTTTAGAAAAGTTTAAAAGCTTCTACGTGCTAATTTATTTTTTACTTGAACCAGTACCAGAAAACGATTTTCGATTCTCCTTACGTAAACCTTAGTTTAAAAAAATACCATTTAAAAAAACAATCAAACAAAAAAAGGACACGGCCATGTGTTGTATGTCAATACGCTCATGCAACGGGTTAAATGCTAGGGGTTTTTAAAATAATATATTTTTATTTATGTATTCAGGTTAAAAGCAAGGAAACAAATAGTTATTGTGTAACAATATAATTTTATTAATCATAGGTCTGTAATACGAAAAGTACGACAAAAATGACATACATCGATACGATGTAGATATATCGAGATTTCAGGTAAACGTTAAATCAATACAGGCATTACCTAACGTTGTTGGAGTATTCCATTGGCCTTTACGTTTACTAGTCAGACATCACCAGGTTTTGCATTCATTTCCAAATAAATTTCCGAAGTATCAATGTTAATTCTATTACAATCAGAGGAGCTATTGATGTTGCGATATATGGCGACTCCACCGGCTTTGTGACTTGATATTGATGATACTGCTACCGATGATGTAGTTACAATTTGTCTGTTAGCTAGGCACATTCACTGGCATGGAAATTTCCATCTAAGTTTTGATGATTGCCAAATAATCAGATCGGTTGATGATTGTATCGGTAGGGATATCTTCTGAGTGCGCGACCAAGCTTTGTGTATTAATAGTGGTAATAAGTATACAATGCTGATCAGGAACTTTTACGTTCCCGGCACTGCTTGATTCGATCATACAGTGTTTTATTATTACCATTCTCTTGTTCGTGAGAAGGCCTTTCCAACCATATACGATCTCTGTATTTGGTTTTGGCTTTTTGGCGCGTATATATATTTTTGATAATATTTTTTTATTCCAACACCTTATTATATTCACTGTCACCACTTTAAACTAATGCTTTATATACAATCGATAGATTTTGACGACAGCTGACGATTAAAACTTAAACGAACATCGTAGCTTCTCCGAATCAGGAGTTATATTAATTGCAAATCTCGATACGCAGCAAAATGACCTCAAAATTGCGGCGCTTCCCCCTCCACCGCGCGCTATGCGTCACTGTTCTCGCTTATCGTAATGAATTATTTGATCCTTTAGCTATCCAGTGGTATAATTTAATTTTGGATGTAGAGGATAGATTCGATACTACAACGCCAAACTGTATCCCCCGATTTTGTTATTTAGTTTTTTATTCACATAAAAAAGAATTATTCAATTTTTTTTTTTTTTTTGGGGGGGGGCAATACTCCTATTGAAGTCCTATAGTGCGTATGGTACATTAAGCCTCTAAAATTCAGTCAATGTACAATAGCTCTATTCACACCTGCCAATCAAAAGTGATTAACAGTCAGTGAATTTGAAAAAAAATTATGAAACGTATAAGGGGAGTAGAAGCTAGTAACAACTCGTCCTAACTTGATTTTTTTTTTCTAACTTGGCTTAGGAGATCCTCTACCCAGCTCCTTTTCAGCCTTTTCTGGTTTTCGTCTGTGATTAGAGTTGTGGCCATGTTGTTTATGAGTTTGTTGGGATGTCCATGTAATGTATAGTGAAATAATTTGTAGGGTGTCCAAATTTGTAAATTAACAGTATGTAAGGGTTATGTTGCTTACGTCCTATCGTGATAGTTCTTTTTTTTGCATAAAAGTTTGTAATGTGTCTGATTAGCTGTATTATATACATGTGATGCGTCCAAATAGGTTTCAGTAAGTAATTATAATTATTATTTTGTGTCTGTGTAGTAACTTAGAATGCTTTGGGAAAATCAGTCGAATCTTATACCATATTTATGTGTCTGTTCTATCTAAAAGATAATTCTTAAGTTACTAGTATAACATTCTTCATACAAACTAATTTACTGTAAATTCTTCATTTCTCCTTGCGACTGCAGAAAGTTGAAATATAAGGGACAAAAAAGATAGTGCTGATATCTGGAGATAATGATTTCGTAATATGGATGTCGTCTCAAAGTCAGTTCTACGAACGTGCTGTCAGCTTCTCACTAAACTGAACAAAGTTTCGTGACTTGAAATATAAAATTAAACAGCTATGAAACTCTGAGAAGGTAACTCAATTAAGAACTAACAGCATTCACACCTTTGTTCACAGTTTGCGTATTTTGTCGAGATGTTTTTGCATTAATTTATACCTTGTGCTTTTGTTGACATATTGTTCAATGTTTATTTTATTTTTCCAATACCAGTTTTCGACTGCTTATTTTCTTAAAATGATTTTTCGCGATTTGCGGCGAAACGGTGCCCCGGATAAAAAAATTAACCGGTATAAAATCGATTCAAAATTAGATTCTCTATCGAAATTCGTCGATGATTTTTTTTTTATCCGGGGCACCGTTTCGCCCCAAATCGCGAAAAATCATTTAAAGAAAATAAGCAGTCTAAAACTGGAATTGCAAAAATAAAATAACTATTGAACAAAAATATGAAATTAAGGCCTTCCTGCGACTGGTAAGAGCAGTGAAAAAAGGTCGACTTGGAAGTTTCCCCCAAATTTTTTTTTTTTTTGCTATACCAGTTTTAGCTATATTAGAAGCCAAAACCTCCTACAATTAATTTTTTTTTTCAATAAACAGTAATTTTTCATTCATTTATTTATTCAATACCAATTTTAGATTGCTTATTTTCTTAAAATGATTATTCGCGATTTGCGACGCAACAGTGCCCCGGATGAAAAAATTCACCAGTATAAAATCATTTTCAAAATTTGATTTTCTATAGAAATCCGTCGTAAAAAAAATACCACATCTTATTGGAAATTCCAAAGTTAGGGTCGCTGGAGAAGAACTGGGGAAGGTAATAGAGCAGACTATAACCTAAAAAGAAACTTTATTTTACACAGTTAAGATCCTGTGTAAAATAAAGTGTTTCGTTTCAAAATTTCAAGAGTTATGGAAAAAAAGGGGAGTGGCCTTCCAACACCCTGTATATCTAAGAAGGGGACGTTTGCAGTTGTAACTCACAGATTTGAACGCCGATTTTTGTGTGGGTAGTAGGGACCTGTAATAGTGCAAAACTAGAGTTATAGCCGCCAATGAGCATTGGGAGCCGAGAAAAAAAATAAAATATGAAAATCACGTTTTATTTTTTTCACAGCTCTCAGTCAAGATAGAGAAATGATTCTTTCACGTTTCATTGAAGTTATGTAAGGTATTTGATATAAAAATACTTTCGTTATGCTCAAGATACGACCCGGCTTTAGGGTGCTCAAAAACTCAAACGAAATGATGAAATTCCAATGAAATCCGCTAGTGGAACATTTTTTTCATGAACAACTGACCTCAAATCTCGATTTAACTCACCGTAAAACCCTTATATGTGAAATTTTATCAAAATAAAAAAAATATTGATTTTTTACCTCTTTGGAGGAGGTTGAAATTAAAATTTTGATTTTATCAACAATTTCTAACGGCCATAACAACTGCTGCATTCAACCGATTACAATAGCATCACTAGAATCAGCATACATTCTTATTTTTATCCATGCATATAACATTGGATTTACTTCAGATTTTAGTGGACAAAAACTGATGTGAATGGAAAAATGGAAATGGAAATGGAAATCCTGCGACTTCCGGATTAGGGCTAAACTATGCAGTTTCACGGCTTTTAAATGACCTTAAAATTTGGTTTTAATCGGTGGCGAAATATGTGATAGCACAAATTATTTAATTTTTTTTCAGAAATTGACAGCATAGAAGAGGAAAAGTTTTAAACTGAAAACTGATATCTTCAGATTCCTCATCTCAAAAAACATGTCAAAATTAATTTTTGTCGAAATCAAAAATAAATTTTTTATACTATGAAAATTTTGTAGGATTTTAGAAGGCAAGATGCTGTCAATTTCTTAAAAAAAGTAAATAATTTGTGCTATCTCACATATTTCGCCACCGATTAAAACCAAATTCTAAGGTCATTTAGAAGCCGTAAAACTGCATAGTTTAGTCCAAATCCGGAAGTCCCAGGATTTCCCCTTATTGAAATATCTCAAGTTATAACATACCTCGGAGTTTTCCATTCACATCAGTTTTTTTCCACTAAAATCTGAAGTAAATCCAATGTTATATGCATGGATAAAAATGAGAATGTATGCAGATTCTTTTGATATTATTACTATTGTAATCGGTTAAACACAGCAGTTGTTATGGCCGGTAGAAATTGTTGATGAAATCTCAACTTCAAAATTTCAACCTCCTGGAAAGGGGTAGAAAATCAATTTTTTTTTTTTTTTTTTTTTTTTTTTTTTTATAAAATTTCACAAAAAGGGTTTTGGAGTGAGTTAAATCGAGATTTGAGGTCAGTTGTTCATGAAAAAAATGTTCCACTGCTTTTACAACGGATTTTCTTGAAATTTTATCATTTTTTTGGAGTTTTTGAGCACCCTAAAGCCGGGTCGTATCTTGAGCATAACAAAAGTATTTTTATTTCAAATAACATACATAACTGTAGGTAAATGAACGTGAAAGAATCATTTCTCTATCTTGACTGAGAGCTGAGAAAAAAAATAATACGTGATTCATATTTTTTTTTTTTCTCGGCTCCTAATGCTCATTGGCGGCTATAACTCTAGTTTCGCGCTATTATAGGTCCCTACTACCCTCACAAAAATCGGCGTTCAAATCTGTGAGTTACAACTGCAAACGTCCCCTTGTAAGAAAACATATTCATTAACATTAATTAATCGTATACTTATTGCTAATTTGCCTCCATGAATAACAATTAAATATCATTATTCCAAATAGCATACACAACAGCAATAAAACGTGAATCATTTCTCATCAAGAAATGAATCATCAAGAATCATTTCTCTATCTTGAAATGTATAAAAATGCATTTAAAAAAAAAATAGGTACCTTTCACTCAAACCTCAGGTTTTTTTGCCTAACTCAATGGCGATCCTCGTGAAAGAAATATTAGTTTTATTTTATTTCTTTTTTGTCTATTTAACTTGAGGCCAGTTGCTTAGAAAATTACACGGACAAAGTAATGACTCAGCCGAAAAATAAGACAGTGATTCAGAGTAATTTTGGTTTGGTGGTGAATTGGGTGTAATTTCGAAACGTGGGCGACCGGAGTCGGAAGAGGTTGTCCATATTAGTCAAGAAGCTTCGTCAAACCAAACACGACGCTCTTAAAAAGCGTGATATTGGAGTTTTTTCTACCCGCTCGTGACTCTGTGGACACGTGCTATGGTAGTCTCAACAGTCTCTTTGTTTCCTAATGAAGGGACATGTGCTTGAAAAATATTTATGGTCTTAATAATTAACTCATAAAGAATTATAAAGTTATGATAATTATTTATTTATTTAAAATTTCTCAGAATTAAGCCTTATTGGAACCTGAAACGTTCGGCTTATCAGATAGTTAGGTTAACAAATATATTTACCTAATTATACAGCTAACTTCCATCCCTATTCTCTTTAGTATCCTGCAATTTACAGTAGAAACCCATTTCGCTTACTTTATTTAATATCAATTTTTTGAAATTTACGATTGTACAAACAAAAGCGATGATACTCCCTATAAATAAGATTTTTTTTTGCATATGGACAAGAGATAAAATAACTAATACACTTATTCAATCAAGTATTTATTCTCTAACGTGTTTTTCATCAGAAAAACTTCCGTTAGACTCAAAAGGTGAAGTGCAATTGTATCGTGAGTTACACCACTAAAAAGCTAACTATATTCTGCAGTTTTTATGCTATATTCTATTATTCTATATTCTACCCCGTTTAGTATGCAGTATCACCCAATTTTTTTTTTTACACTATGACTAGGACACCCTGTGTGAGTGTGTGTGTGTGTGTGTGAGTGTGTGTGTATATATATATATATATATATATATATATATATATATATATATATATATATATATATATAAAGAAGAAGAAAAAGAAAATGAACTTTATTCTGAGACTACTTGTCCCCTAAGAATAACTTATGATTAGGGATAATACATATGTATATGTACATATACAGTACATAGGACAATCATCTGGCTTTGATAATGATAAAAAATAATAACAATAGATAATAATAAAAATTGATAAATAATTAAATTATGTGTTACAAAGTAACTGAGACATCTTGCAAAAGGATACATCTTATGTATACTATTATAATGTATATTACATAAATATTCATGCTTTACATTAGCTCGGAAGATTGAAAATGAAGGAGGTAATGGAATAAATGATGTTTAAAGGAAGCAAGAGAGGATCTTTTTCGAATTGTGATGGGCAATGAATTCCATAACAAGGAAGCACGGATAATAAAGTATTTCTCGAAGGATGCAGTTCGATGCGCCGGAGTGCATAGGTTGATGGGTTGGGTTCTAGTATTTAAGAGGTGAATGGGGGAGTGCAGGGTAAGGAGGTCATGGATATAAGTGGGTTTTTTGGTTTTCAAGGTTTGAAATATGAGAGCACCCAGGAACTATTGACGTCGAAAACCGGGGTACAGCCACCCAATTTCAGAATACCTGCGAGATATGTGAGAACGTCTGGAGATCCCGAAAATAAATCTAATGAAACAGTTCATTACTCTTTTACAGGAAAACAATGGCGGAATATTCTTCAGACATCTTAAAATAGTTTCCTTAAGAACGAAAACTATTTCTAAAGGAAACTGTTTTTTCAGATCTGCCTCGATCTGACGATTATTGTTGGCCGAAAGACATTATTGGACGTACTTCTTCCTCACTTAAAATTAGTTTTCGCTTTTTAATTTATCCAAAGGATATCCCGCCATTGTTGTCCTTTTAGTTACTATTCACAATTAGGATTGATGTATAATTTTTCACTTGTTTAGGATTTTTTTATTCAAAAGACTATATCCAAATGATAAACATTCAATATAAGTTCCAAAAACATTCAAACCATCCAATATCCACAGTAACTTTAATTATTCTTTTACTTGAGGTAAGCATCATGTTACTGAAGGATCAATACAAATAGGATTGATGAATTACAGAAAAAGAAGGTTTGAATCCGCCATTTAAAATAGCGAAATTCCACTTATCCCTGTTGAACAGATCCGCTACCTAGGACTCCACTTGGACAAACGTCTTACTTGGAATCCACATACATAAAGCGACAAGAAACTGCTCGTCGTTACAGACTACTTCAACATTTACTAGACAAACGTTTAAAGCTCCCAATTCATTACAAAAGACTTATTTACATGGCTGTGATCAGACCTATTTGGACGTACGGAATTGAACTTTGAGGCTCCATTAAACCATCCAATTCATTTCGTATCCAATCCTTGCAATCCAAAATCCTTCGAAAAATCCTCAATGCTCCTTACTTTGTCACCAATAAACTTATCCATAAAGATCTTAATGTTCCATATGTCACTGATTTAGCCCAGACCAGATACCTATCCTTTCATAGTAAGCTCCATAACCACTCTAATCCACTAGTCTCCCAATTTGCTTACCACTCCAATCCTGATAATCCTCCGAGGCGTCTGAAACGAAGATGGCGTAGAGATCTTTTAGTGTAGAATTGTTATTGAAGTGCTACTATTGAGTAGTTCTTCACAAGTCATTTCATTATTCATTATCAACACAATTACTTGATGTATATTATTTTGAACAGTTGTAAATATAAATAAATGAAAAGAAAAAAAATAGATTAACCATTTTCATATTACTTACCTTCCTCTAAAGACAAATGATTATCGATCGATTGTCGATTGGCAAAGACAAATTCAGTAGAGATATAACACTAGACTTAAGTAACAATCGGTAAAAAAAAACTTTTTTTGTTGTCATTTATCTCACTGTACGTGCCGATGCTTGAGATCTGCTCCAACATACTCCAGCGACCTCGCGAGTGTTCCATTGCTATTCTAATTAGCCTAATTGATTTCGCACAAGAGTAAACAATAGCCTCTCAAACACTCACACTGCTTCCTAAATAATTGTTTTGAATCGACTGACGAACCTATGATTTGTTTTGTTTCAGAGAAAATCATTTCTTGAAGGTGTAGCAATCTGAAACGTAATTAATTATAGGCATTTCGAGGTAGGAGTTGAGGAGTAATGTTAGAGATCTAGTTAGCCTTCGAGCCAATACTAATTGAACTAAATTAGCAGCTCGGATCTAATTGGTCCTTGAGTCAATGGATCGGGCGGTGATTGGTCAGATCGAGTGACGACATTGCCACAGGCCACGCCCACTGTTCTAGCTCGCTATTAGCCCCAAACAGATGGCCCTCTTTTTTATTTAAGTTTTTTGAAGGTCTAATTTTTTTTTGGGTGGTCATTATGCCTTTTTTTCTTGTAGCGTTCATCTGTTCCCGATAGCCACGGCTCTCAGATTTCATTCAAGATCAGACCCAAAATAGATTAGTGAAATAAGCAGTAAACTAAATTTATTTATTTATATTTATAGCATATTCCTCTATCCCAGTTGCACAGATCCGCTACCTGGGACTCCATTTGGACAAATGTCTCACATAAAATCCGTATACAATATTAAAACGACTAGAAACGGCCCGTCGTTATAGATTACTCCAATATTTACTAGACAAACGTTCAAAGATTCCAATAAATTACAAATGACTCATTTACATGACAGTTATTAGACCTATATGGACATACGGAGATGAGCTTTGGGGCTCCACTAAACCATCCAATTCTTCTCATATCCAATCCTTACAATCCGAAATCTTTCGGAAAATCCTTAATGCTCCTTACTTTGCCACAAATAAACTTATTCATAAAGATCTCAATGTTCCATATGTTGCTGATTTAGCCCAAACCAGATACCAATCCTTTCATAGTAAACTGCACTCCAACACGAATCCATTAGTCTCCCGACTTGATTCACATTCGATACCTGATAACCCACCGAGGTGCCTGAAAAGAAGATGGCTAAGAGACCTTCTAGTTTAGAACCTTTATTGATGTGCTACTAGTGAGAAGTTCTTTATAAGTGATTTATATGCCATTATAATCATTTCCTCAAATTTACTTGATGTATATTGATGTTCAGTTGTAAATATCCATAAATAGTGAAATAAAAAAATATTTATAGCTTCTACCCTTAAGGGCCATTAGCAACAACAACAATGTGTGTATGTTAACATAACTTCTTGTATAACATAACTATACAAACTTATAAACGTTGGATATTTTCAAAAATTTAAATAAACTTTGAACAGACATTACACTGTCACCTTGTGCGATGTCGAGCTGTTTTTCCATTCTGCAGTCTTTCCTTACATCCTTGTGTGTAGTACATTGCAGGTTCTGCAGGTCGGTAGGTACAGTTCTTTTAAAAGATATGTGTGCGTTATGGCTGTATGACCAATGCGTATCCTTGCCAAGGCAGCTTCTTCAAGGCGATTTCCTCTTTCTGAAGTTTTCCAGACCTCAGGACAATTTTTAATTTTCGTCTAATTTTTCATCTGTTTTTTTATTCCACTCTATAGTCCATGATTCATATAATCTTTCTTTCTTTTTTTTTTTTACATTAATACGCCAACCCAATGTAGTTGTTTTCTTGATGCATATGACGTCTGAAGTAGGTTTCAATCTTGCAGCATTTGCAGCTTTCTTCCGATGCACAGATGAGAAGGAACCCAAAGAAATCTTATCACTTTGCCTGAACGTCTTTAATTAAATATTTTATTATTTAAACTGCTCACTAAAATATAAAAAATTAAAATTAAGGACTCAATGGCCCAGCGAGGATGCTGAAGTTCGTAAATTCGAATCCTTCTTGAGCGGGTTCACAAAATGAATCTTAAACTTCCCACTATGGCTAGAATAGCTTGGGGTAACCTGTTGGAAAACCCGTCCTTCTTCCCATAGTTGGAGTACATAAGACCTAAATAAAAAATATATATATATTCATCTATAGCTTTTTTCAACCAATTTCATAATTTTACCAATCAAATTCATAATTTTTTCAATCAATATCATAATTTTACCGATCAACTTCATAATTTTTTCAACCAATCTCATAATTTGTAAGATTTGTAAATTTGTGTCAAATCAAGTGTTCGAATCACGTCATTCGTAATTTCATTTCCCTTATATTCTGATTTTTCAAAAAAATCAAGTTCAATTCTTGTTTACTTTGCATTGCGGTATATGTTTCCCAAATATAAAGTTCAGAGATCCACTTGTTTTGTAATGCACGTGGTATTGTTAATCTTAAATGAAACTCAAAATTATTTCAAAGTTTAAATAAATATTATAATGTCTTAATTTTGTTAATTTATTCTTTCAAGTCAACAAAACACTATATATCTCTGAATAATTCCATCAAAATCTACTCCCTATTAAATTCTACGTGAGTTCTTAATAACAATACCTCATGGGATTACGTTTATGAAATTGGTTGAAAAAATTATGAAATTCACTGAAAAAAGCTATAAATCTAGATTGTATTTAATTATTCTTACTATATATGCGTCATTGTTAATTTCTTTTTTTTTTTTTGTATTTGCTATTTATCTGTTAAACCTAAAACCTGCACCTCGACAATCCATAAAATGTTTTAGTTTCAAAACTGTCCTAACGGTTGCGAAAGAAGGAGATTTAAGCCGAAAATTGTTTTTAAGGGTACCAATTTTACAGAGTGATCTATAACATCTATGAGTATGCTGAACTCAATGAATTTACAGGAAATAAATAAACTGCCTTCAGCGGAATCGAAGGCCTAACCGCACATCCCTATTATTCGGGAATACTTTATTTATTTAAGTAAAGCCATTTATTTTTTGTTGTAATGTTTTTTAGTTAAAAAAGGGTGTATAATAAAAGAGTGATAATGTCCGATGCGACAAACTCGCCTCGGCTTCTAGAAAATGGACTGTATGGGAAAATATGAAAGCGAGGTTTTGCAACCTTGGGGAGATTTTATTAAGAAGGTAGCACAAACAAATAATACATAAGAAACTTCTTACCTTATTACTGCCGCCGACGGTCTGTACAGAGGCCTCCGAAATCGTCTGGCGAATGCTTCTCTCAGGCTGCAATATTTGTCCAAGCTCGCCCCCTCTTAGGTCACCACTCATTAGGGGGAGAACTGGGTTATAAAACCGATGGAAGACCATGAGGTCTTAGGCAATTTGTAGTAGGTTCGTACTTGAGCACAGAAACAAGAAGAAAGAGGGATATTCTGGTAGGGATTAACGCAGATAAGGGCTAGTTGCACCATTCATAGAGTGCGTCAATACACGGTATATTAAAGTTTTTCCCCTTTCCCCCCCCCTCACAATAGCGCCGATTGGCGCGAACAAAGGGCATTGTTTTAACCTATAATTTTTATCACTTTTTTCCACATATTCTAGCTCTGATTTACTACACTGTAAGCCGAAAAGTCGGCACAAAAACAATGTAACCTTATTTCCGCTTTTGACCGAATGTAGCACCCAGAATTGCTTTACAAGCCCCACAAACTCCTTCCTTCAACGTACTTTCTAATTATCCGTTCCTATCTCGAGTGATAGAACTTTCAAAGTAAACCAAAAAATTTCTATTCTTCCCTCTTAATCCAATCTGCTGGTGTTCCTCAAAGTAGTGTACTTGGCCCCATCCTCTACACAGTGTATACAGCTGACATCCCAACTCATCCTACCACTGTCCTCAACACTTACGCTGATGACACATGGGTGTTATCAGTAAACGATAATCCCTTCATTGCCTCCTAAACACTCCAATCCCATATCCTAAACATGCAGCATGGTGTCAAAAATGGAGAATCAATATAAATCCTAATAAATCTCATCAAATAACCTTTACCATTCGTCGTAAATCTACGACTTCCTGCCCTACAGTATCCTTTAATGATATTCCCGTTGAACAGATCCGCTACCTAGGACTCCATTTGGACAAACGTCTTACTTTGAATCCACAAACAAGACTAAAAGACAGGAAACTAAAAAGAAAATGACCTAGAGATCTTCTAGTGTAAAATTTTTATTTAAGTGCTACTGTTGAGTATTTCTTTTCAAGTTTTAACATGTTATTGTAATCGTTATTTGTACAGTTGTAAATTTCAATTAATTGATATAAAATAAAAATAAAATAAATGTATAGGTTCTAAAACAGATAAAATGAAAAATATATATATATTTGTAATCGTGAAATAAATTGTATTAGGGAGAAAAAAACACATTTTAAGTGCATTTTCTTAGTAAATGTTGATTGTTCTACGAATAGTTATCGTCCAAACAATCCAATTCTTCTCATATCCAATCCTTACAATCCAAAATCCTTCGAACAATCCTCAGTACTCCTTACTTTGTGACCAATTAACTTATCCATAAAGATCTTAATGTTCCATATGTTGCTGATTTAGCCCAGACCAGATACCTATCCTTCCATGGTAAACTCCTCAAACACTCCAATCCACTATTCTCCCAACTTGCTTCGCACTCCATACCTGATAATCCTCCGAGGCGTCTGAAAAGAAGATGGCCTAGAGACTTTATAGTGTAGAATTTATTGAAGAGCTACTATTGAGTTATTTATATACCATTTTATTCCCTATCAACACATTTAATTGATGTATATATTTTGTACAGTTGTAAATTTCAATAAATTTATATTAAAAAAAAATCGTATTTTCTTAACTGGAATAACTAAATTACATCAATATATAAAAATTAATAGGAACTATTACCAAACTCACAACTATTTTCAACTATATTCGTCAGAAATAGTAATGTTGAATAAATAGGCCAGGTATATGTGACATATATATTGAGGGAAGCAACAACCCCCAGTGGCTTTAGGTTATGGCAGGATTTTGAAGGGACCATCAGCGTCAAGCGCAGGCAACGGTTACAAAGGAACAGCCATCCCATGTCAATTTGTAGGATCCTCTTTGGCTGTCGATCTCTCTTCCTATTGGCTACCTCCTTACCCCCACTCCTCTTGTTATCTTCTACGTCATCATTACCTAAACATTAGTTTTAGTTTAAATAATACCATAATTCTGATAAAATAATTAAGATTAATGAATTATTCGCCGCTTTTATCGGCATTATTATTTCTATAAGAAGAATAGTTTTAAATGTTAAAGTTTCATCATCAGTTCTAAAAACATCTAAAACATCAGTACTTGCTACACAGATTATATTTATTTAAAAACAAAAATAAAGAAGAAATCAAATTCGTTGATGAAGTGAGTAGCAACAGATATATTGAGGGAAATGTTGAGTAATAGAAAAAAGATTGGGTTGGGTAGTCAGCTGGATAATCAGAAAAATAGACAGTCTTTTAGTTTTCTCTATGATTAGTCGTTTTTTCTGTTCCTAATGGAATCAAATTTAAAATAGACTATAACATTAGCCTCTTTAGGTGAGTATAAACTTGTTTGATTTCTTGTCTTCTTACATTTTTAAAATTTAATATATATATATATATATATATATATATATATATATATATATATATATATATATATATATATATATATATATAATCTATGTTACCAGGTATGCAAGTTTAAAATGTCGTTTTAATTCCAATAGAATGCGCTCTTAGCCTATTGAAGGATTTGCTTATCTCTAAACGCTATTTTGTTTGTTAGTCATTTGTTTACAAAAGTCAGTTGTTTTTAAGTCGTTTACGTGGACGTATCATACCTTTCTTTGGTGTTAAAAATGTCTAATTTTAAGCCAAATAAAGAGCATTTGCGGCATGTCATGATTTTCTTATTTAATCAAAAGAAAAAGGCATCTGAATGTCATCGAATTCTTGTTGAGACTTATGGCGATGTTGCTCCAACCGTCAGGACATGTGAACGTTGGTTTCAAAGTTTCAAACGTGGTGATTTTGATGTTACTGATCAAAAACGAGAAAATCGACCAAAAAAGTTTGAGGACTTCGAATTGCAATCTTTATTAGACGAAGACAATACCCAAACCCAACAAATGATGGCAGAACAGTTGAATGTCACTAGGCAAGCCATTTCCGATCGCCTGAGAGCTATGGGAAAGATTCAAAAGGTTGGAAAATGGGTTCCACATGTATTGGACGAACGACAGATGGAAAAACGAAAAACTGTGTGCGAAATGCTGCTTTTACGCCACGAAAGAAAGGGTTTTTTGCATCGAGTTGTAACTGGCGATGAAAAATGGATTTATTTTCAGAATCCCAAACGAAAAAAAAACATGGGTAACGCCAGGACAACCATCCACATCGAGTGCAAGACCGGATCGTTTTGGGAAGAAGACAATGCTGTGTGTGTGGTGGGATCAGAAGGGAGTAGTCTACTACGAGCTTCTCAAACCCGGCGAAACAGTCAATACCGAGCGCTACCGACAACAAATGATCAATTTGAGTCACGCATTGATCGAAAAACGCCCAGAATGGGGCTTGCCTGTGGGGCTCACAGGCACGCCAAAGTCATTCTTCAGCATGATAACGCTCCTGCACATTCAGCCAGATTGACTAAGGAAACGATTTCTTCGCTTGGTTGGGAACTTCACTGCAGAATGTTATGCGATTTGTATGGCGCTATATTATACTATGCAATGTGAAGAAGAAAACTTTGTAATATGCAGAGATTCCCTATCTGCTCCAATGGCATTAAAAAACATTTACACTAAATACTATTTAGTAATGAAAGCCCAAGTGTATGCATCAATGATAAACAATACGAAAAAAACAATGTATTACTGGTTTGGACTCCGTCTTACGTGGGACTCAAAGTTAAAGACGAAGCAGATTGGACAGCAAAGGAAGCAGCAAAATCATCAATAGACATCACAAACATTTACACAACAGCTGACATTTGCACGGACGGGAATGGGTCGTTATCGTCTTTGTCCTTCCGCTATCTTAAAATCGTTAAATATTCCAATATTTCAAATCAGTATGAAATATTTCAAAATGGTATCCTTAAGGACAACAATAGTGGAAGTTATCCTTCGGATAATTTAAAAACCGTTAAATTCCTGGAATATTTCAACATATTATTCTTAAGGAAGAAAACTAATATATATATATATATATATATATATATATATATATATATATATATATATATATATATATATATATAAATGGCCCAAAGATGTCCTCAGGCCATCTTAAAACAGCATCCTTAAGGACGAAAACTAATTCTAATCATGGAAGGATAGTCGCCAAGGATGTCCTTCGGCCTCAAAAAATCGTCAGATCCTGGTAGATTTGTAAAACAGTGTGCAAGTGATCAAAACTGCCTGGGCACAGCTTTGGGAAAATATGGAACAACTAAACAAACTGAAATCTATTAAATTTTGAAAAGCTCTAACCGAAACAATAGAAAAGAAGAAGCTGTTATAACTAGACTTAGGATCGGCCATACACGTCTCACGGGTATGATGTAACGAAGGACAATCCAGCAAAGTGCATATCATGCAATATACAACTAACAGTTAAACATATTCTAGTAGACTTTCCTATAGTGGATAGTTGTTTTCTGGAAGAAGGATTACATAGAAATCGCTCTATCATGTTAGGTGATAATAGTAAAAATATCGAAATAATAATAAAATTTCTTAAAAAATACAACTTATAAAAATTTTAAAAAAATCACATAGAAGAATAACATAGATTGAAGGACACTAAAGACCCTCGACGTTGGGTGTCCATAAGAATTTTAACCTAACCTTAACATTCGAAACTAAAATCTAAAGTCTTCGAATAAAAGATCCTAATAGAACTAGTATGTAATTCATCAAACGGAACTTGAAATTAATTTCAGTGACAACAGAATTTTTTTAATAACTATATATTTTATACGGTTACAATGTCACTGTGGAAAATAATTTGATATATCTTAAATAGCTTCTGGTGGCTTAGGATAACAAGATTATCTACAATAGAGGGTTGTATTTTGAAGGCGACATTCCTTTGTCACCGCGCCCCCTCGGTTTCCGGTCAATGAATTAAAATTATTATTGTTTGCTTTTGTTCTTGCATTGGGCCAGGACTTCGGCGTCCTTTTGAGAAGGCAATTGTTATTAGTCCGTTTGGCTTTCACATCAAAGCCACCAAAGGGCTTTACCTATACAACGGTCCCGGTCTACTCTAGCCTTTGGACAATGGACTCTAAATTGGAAGTCATTCCCTCTAAAAACATATGATCCTTTGACAATCTGTGCCTTTTTAGTTATTATTTTGACGATAAAACCTTATTATTATATAATATGAATTAAATTAATAATATTTTTATTATAAATTAGTAGAGATGTTTGGAGGTACAGTAGTCTCGACTTCTAGCTTTAAGGGTTCGAGTTTAGGCAAAATATTTAATATTTTTATTTTAGCCGTATTCAGGATAATTTAAGAGAACCACATTTGGTCTTGAAGATAGGATATATAATATTCTGGGGACATTTACATCCCATGAACCAGGAAAGACTCCCAAGGAAGGCAATGGAAGGACACCCGTATAATGGAAGATGTAGAGACAGAACCTTGGATTCTTGGAATGATACGATGGAGAAGTGTAGAAGAGGATCGTTCTGAGTTTAGGAGAACTGTTGAGGGGGCCAAGGTTCTTCCTGGATCACATCATTGCAAGCGATAGATATGTTTTGGGCACACTCAGACTCAATAAAGTGGGTACCATTTGTAGTGGACAATGTTGTGTTTCCTTTCTCTAAGGTAATTTAACTTGAATGCTTGGAAGAGAAAAAAGACGGTTCAAGAAAACCTGTAGGAATGGTTGTTATAAGGAGGAATAGCGTAATAATGGTTGAAACTTTAGAGAGAGTATGATTAAGGATATTTTTTTTTTTTTTTTATTTTTTTTTTTTTTATCAAGAAGAGTTTTGTGTTAATTATATTGAAGATCAGTTAAAAGAAAAACAAACTTTTCTTTTGTATTTATTTTTATTAAAGTTATGAATATGCTTCTTATAACAAGTAGCTTAAATAAAGTATTGAAAATACAAATGACTTTTTGTTGTTTGTTTATTTCGTTTAACGTCACTTTATGCTGCTATGGCTAATCGGACGATGCTACGTTGGGAGTCCTAAATTTTGCCTATCCAGGTATAATTATGATAGGGATCTTTAACGAGTACCTGACATCGCACAGGCTCGGGACCCCCATTTTACGTCCCTTCCGAAGGACGGCATAGCTAAGGATTTTTTACTTCCTTTAAAAAATCCTGAGGTCATCTGCCGGGCTGCGAACCCGCGATCTTGGGTTTAGTAGGTTGCTATGCTAACCACTACACTACAGGTGACCCCACAAATGACTTTTTTGAACTTGAGCGAACATTTTTTTGGTACAGCACATTTCTTTGGCATTAGTATAGGATATAACAAAACATGTTTTTATTTAATTTTTTTTTTAAGACCAATTTTTGAAATTTGCAGCTGTAATATAATATGTATAATATATATATCAAGTAAATGTTATGATAACGATTGTAATAATATGTCAAAAAAAACAACTCATCAGTAGAACTTCAATACAAATTCTACACTAGAAGATCTCTAGGACATATTCTTTACAGACGCCTCCGAGGATTATCGGGAATGGAGTAGGAAGCAAGTTGAGAAACCAGTGGATTTGAGTGGTTATGAAGCTTACTATGAAAGGATAGGTATCTGGTTTGGGCTAAATCAGCAATATATGGAACATTACGATCTTTATAGATAAGTTTATTGGTGACAAAATTAAGGTGGATTGAGGATCGAAGGATTTTGGATTGTAAGGATTGGATACGAGATGAATTGGATGGTTTAGTGGAGCCCCAAAGCTCAATTCCGTACGTCCAAATATGTCTGATCACAGCCATGTAAATGAGTCTTTTGTAATGAATTGGGAGCTTTGAACGATGTTATATATAGTAAATGTTGAAGTAGTCTGTAACAATGGCCAGATTCTTGTCGTTTTAGTCTTGAGAGTAATTTAATTAGTAAATTAATAGTTGATGAAATACCATTTATTTTAAAAATACAAGAGTATTTATTTAGTTTTTAAATTTAAATTAATTAGAACGTTAATTATAAAAAAGTTTTTCCGCAATAAAACAAACATACAATAACGTATAGGGCATATAATGTTAATATTGACTCCACCCTAAACTTTTCTTTAAAATATATTAAACTATATAGTTAAAACTCTTGTTTAGTTGTAAAAATAAAGAGTAAATAAACAAATCAATTCTAAACATCCTGAAGTAGAGATAAGAATGCCTTAAAGATCCTTTGATATGTCCTTTAACTTGAAAGGTACTTCCTTCATTTATTTTCCTTCCAGGTAAATTCACAAAGGTAAGAAGCTAATAGGAAGGTCCTGAACCTAATAAGGAGCTTGTTATTCTATGTCCTTCAGGGTTCTTTCCTTTCCGATGACTTTCTTAGCTGATATTTAATAACAATAATACGTTTCTTTTATTGCGATGCTTTGGCAAACAACATTTTCCCGCACTAGATCATTATATGTTCTTAAAATTCTAGGTCGTTACAAATGTTCTTGAGCATCAGTAAGGTCAAGTGGGGTACTGTATAACAATGGGAACAATATTTGGAACTTGACTTTGGTGTCTACTTTATTTGTTAGCCGATCTAGTCTGCCACCATCTTAAACAGCTGTCATTGGATAACCGATAAATGGATGAATAATCAAATTGTGTTTTTTAAAAAACATTTTTAAACAATTTGGCTAGTGAAGTTTTATTCTTGTTGGAAAACAAACAATTTCTGGAAAGCAGTAGTTCTGTAGGATGGGGTGTAGAGGTCGGAGAGACGGGACCTTTTACGCAGTAGTTGGATTGAAGACTTGAAATGTAGGATATTGTGAATAAATGGAGAGTGATATTTGTTGATAACTTGGAAGAGGAATGTTCCAAGAAAGTAACCTCTACAGAACGAAGGGGAAAGCCAATTTAACTCGATGTAAAGATGGGACACATGAGAGCGTCTCGAGGTTCCAAAAACAAATCTTATGAAGCAATTGATGAATGATAAATTGATAAGTATGATAACATACTTTGAGTTTTCTTTTATTAAATTTTTACTCTAATAAGATAATGTTCTACTAGTATTATGTGACCTATCAATCTCATCCGAACTTGCCAAATTCTTCCTTCCACATATATTTTAACTCTTTGACCATGGTTGCCTGGTTGTTTTCTTCAATTTAAGTGCACGATACCTAGAGATGTTTGTCTATAACCCTTTAACGGGCGGGCCAGGGATTGTTGAATACATTTCTTCTTTTTTTTCCCCCCTTTAATCTTCAATCAGTTGGCATTCCAATGGTAAAGAAAGATTTTATTATTAGGATTAATGAATTAATTGCCACTTCAATTGAGATTATTTTATTAGAAAACTAGTTTCGAATGCTAAACATTCATCTTCTGTATACATATATATACTAATATACTTATACATACACATATATACTAAAGTTTTTAAAAACTTTAGTATATATAATATATGTAACATAGTACTGATGTGTTAAAAAAAAATTTGTATGTTTTAGAACTGAAAATGAATATTTAGCATTCGAAACTAATTTTCTAATAAAATAATCTCAATAGAGGTGGCAATTAATTCAACAATCCTAATTGTATTGATCCTTCTATGCCATCATGCGTAGCTCTAGTCAAAGATTCTATTATTTATAATATCCTACAGATTGTCTTATCTATTGTAGTGTAGGCTGGGGAGGTCGAGATTTATTCCGTGGCTCATCTACGGAAGAAATTTCAACACGGCAGGTAGCATTCGAAACAACAAACTTCCGCACCGAGTGCACTGAGACACTCGCCCAAATACGGTCGCTCATCGAGGCCCACACTAATGGTTATTCAATCCATTCAGTAATATGGATTACCTGTTTTTTTTTTTTTTAATTACAGTTATTGTGTTTGCTGTAATTTTAATATTTGATACACTAAGTATTGGGATATTTTGATACATCAAAATGCCCCACTAAAGTTTGATTAGGCCTCAACATGAATATTTAGTCGTGTTAATTAATCTAGCAAAACTAATCTGCAGGAAACGGTATTGAATATATAAACCAAACGCTAAATGCTGCGATATCAGGGCAATGTTCAGACCGGGTTTACACGAAAACAACAGATAGATAATAGATATTGCAAGAAGAAAATAATAGTTTAAGATTGACCATATATAATGAGGTTGGAGAATCGTGTGGCATTTAGATAAAAACAAATAAACATTATGATAAGAATAATTAAATAGTTGTTAATTATTATAAATAAAAACACACAAATATTCGTAATCATAAAAAAAATAAATTATCCAATATTGCCAACCTTTTAGATTCTTTTATTGTAAACAATAATTAATGATGATTGTATTGTTGACTGTGGTGTATTGTATGACTTCTGGGGTGATTGTTAATATAATTATTGTTTACTAAGGAGATGAATTTGTCAGGGGTGCAGTGGGGATGAATAAACACAGCCAGTTTTTAAATGAAAAACTTATATTTTAGCGTGTCAACGTTTCGAAGTTGAATACTTTATAATTAATTAAATAATTGAATACTATGTATTAATTATCTAATTACAACATATTTTTTTCTTGTCTCTTTTTCATTTTTAAATTAGTTTTATTATTTATTTATTTATTTTTTTAATGTTTGTATCATCTTGGTCACATCCAATTTTTGTTATTTTAGCCCTGATGAAGACCTGCAAGGCAGGTCGAAACGTTGGCACGCCAAAATATAAGTTTTTCATTTAAAAACTGGCTGTGTTTATCCATCCTGACTGCACCCCTGACAAATTCATCTCCTTATTAAACAATAATAATATTAACAATCACCCCAGAAGTCATAGATACAAGGACCATGGATGGAAGGAGAAGTAATCATGAAAAACTACTGACACCATCTGTACTAAATTGTAATATTTTCATAGTTTTCGAAAAGGTTTGGCAATAATAAATTAACTAGAGTAAAAATTTAAATGTACAATGTTTAATGACAGAGGCGAGGTTTGCTAACCAAATGAAATTAGTCAAATTATTACCAAATTAGAATGCCGATCTTTTGCCTTTTGATATTGTGTGTGAAAATATGATTCAAGAACCTTCAGTTGTAATCCATGATAATCAGTCCATTATCCACAAGTAGTTTTACTACTAGTCTCTGTTTATCAGGATTACCAACTTATATATACATTTTTTTTTCTTAACTATTTATTCTTATTTACAACTGTACATCAATATACATCAAGTAAATTTGAGGAAATGATCATAATGACATGTAAATCACTTGTGAAGAACTACTCACTAGTAGCACTTCAAAAAAATGTTCTAAACTAGAAGGTCTCTTGGCCATCTTCTTTTCAGACGCTTCGTTGGGTTATCAGGTATTCAAATGAGAAGCAAGTTGGGAGACTAATAGATTCGTGTAGGAGTGCAGTTTACTATGTAAGGATTGGCATATGGTTTGGGCTAAATCAGCAACATATGGAACATTGAGGTCTTTATGGATAAGTTTATTGGTGACAAAGTAAGGAGCATTAAGGATTTTTCGAAGGATTTTGGATTGTAAGGATTGGATTCGGGAAGAATTGGATGGTTTAATGGTGCCTCAAAGCGCAACTCCGTATGTCCATATAGGTCTAATAACTGTCATGTAAATGAGTCTCTTGTAATTTTAAAGCTTTGATCGTTTGTCTAGTAAATGTTGGAGTAGTCTATAACAAAGGGCCGTTTCTTGTCGTTTTAGTCTTGTATGTGGATTCCAAGGGAGGCGTTTATCCAAATGGAGTCGCAGGTAGCGAATTTGTTCAAAAGGAATTTGAAGAATATCACATTAAAATTAAAAATTGGATGCCTAATTATGCTATTACGTTATTTTTCACCTAATCAGTGCAATTTTATTCCAGTTAAAAATTGGCTGCTATGCGTGAAAATATTGAAGATATAATGCTCAAGGGTATACCTCAATACTGAACCCGTCTATACCAAAGTTCAACAAAATTCGCTTTATAATTGAAGAAAGGTTAGCAATAATAAAATTCACAACAGTAAAAATTTAAATGTTCAATGTTGAGTTGCAGAAACGAGTTTTGCCACAATGTCACATAATTTTATGGTTTGAACTTAAAATTCAAAGAGATGAAATCAAAAAATTATTTCTGCCGATTAAAAAGTTTTACTGAATAAAAATTTCGTTTCTTTGCTTATTGATATTCTGTGTAAAAATATCTATGGTATGGGCATTTAGTGGTAAGCACTGATAATGCAGTCCATTACTTGCAAAAGTCTCTGTCCAACTTAAAATTAAAAATCGGATGCCCAATTATGCTTTTATATAGTTTTCAAACACCTAATCTATGAAATGGTGGCAGGTTTAGAAATTACTGCAAAGTGTGAAAATATCATTGATGAAATAATGCTTAATCGTTTACTTCAATACCAGATGAAAATTTTTTTTTTATTATTAGTTAATTTTATTATTATTAGTTCCATTATTATACAAGTTCTTTATATAACACTTGACATGGACCAAAAAGAATACTTAATTTGTTCTGACTCACTTTTGGCTCTCACAAGCATTAGCAACAAAAACCGTAATGTTAAAAACTACATAATATCTGAAATAGTCAACTTAATTGAATCCATTTCGAAATTCAAAATTATTAACTTTATATGGATTCCGGCATATTCAGGAATAGAAGGTAATGACCAAGTGGATTTAGCAGCCAAAGAAGCGTGTTCCCTCTTTCCATTACCCTCAATCCCTACCCCTTTAACAGATCTCAAATTATTCTTAAAACGTCAAATCAATATAGTTTGGCATGAAAGATGGCTTGGAACCGACAGCAACAACAAACTTAAAAAAATTAGACCAATTCCAGGACCATGGAAAGAAGAACCAGGACCAAGAAAAGAACAAGTCATCTTTACAAGACTAAGAATTGGACACTCAAAATTAACCCACAGTTACTTATTGGAAGACAAACAATCCCCAAAATGCAACGAATGTCAGGTAAATCTGACTCTAGAACACATTCTTATTGAATGCCAAAAATACAAAAAGCAAAGAAAAGATAACGGTCTGACGAATCACGACATTGTAACACTACTAGGAATCAACTCGTATCTCCACAAACACATTATTCAATTTTTAAAAGAAACAAAGCTGTAATAGGAATTATAGTTCTGAACCTGAGTATGGTGCCTCTGTGGTACATGGCACCAAAATGTAAATAAATAAATAAATAAATCCGATTAACCAATGATGGGGGATTCTAGTTAGACATATGACCCGTCCTTTAAACATCCGAGGGATAGACCTAGACGTGAAAGGGAGTATTCTGCCAGGGCTGACCAAGGGGAATTAGGTTTTGTTGGGATTGCTTGGAGAAAGGTGTGTTGTTAGTACTACGTAGTGTCTGCACCGAGCTTTTGGCTTCCCTAACCCTTAAATTTATTTAAAAGAATCCTAAAATTTTAATATTAATTACTTAAATAATTAGTTATGTAAAAAGGCATAGTATAGTGGAGTGGAAGGTTCTAGACGTTTTTTAGGTGAATCTAATAAAAATACCAAAAATAATAAAAACACGTAGATTCACTGGAGGTTCTCAGGCATTAAGCTCGGCCATTCCAATGTTTTAAGTAGTTCCAATTTTTCAAATTGTACGGGTTGGTATAATATTTTCAAATCCAAGCTTTATTCCCCATCACCTTTTCTACAGCGTGAATATCTCTTAGTGAAGAAAATAAATAAATTGGAATATGCGATAATTTTTGACTTCACAGCTTCGTTAGGAGTAGTTAGAAAGAAGGTAAACATACTAAAAGTACCCGTCCGTGGGTGGTGAGCTAAAGGTGGGGGGATGGGAGAAGGTCCCAATTTTGTTTTTCGTTTATATCTCGAAAACTGGACTCATGAAAAATATGTAGCGAATCAAAATTAAAGCTCATTATATTTCCTATAAAATTAATTCTATAAGTATTCGTAGAAATTTCAACGGTTTTCGAGATGACCTTTATTAAAAATCGACAATTTTAGATATAAAAACAATGTTTGTTTACCTCACTTTTTGTTAAATGTTTGAAGCAAATACCAGAAACGTATATATGGAATTAAAATAAATTTAATGCTGTACAATTTTTTTTTTTTTTTTTAACATAATAACTTTATTCACAACTGTACACATGGACAACCAGTGAATGTGAAATTTACATTGATACAACAGACATGATCAGGCATGAGGGAGTCAGCACCCAGTGGTACAATCTCCAGGCGTGAAACTAAATTATTAGCGATTAGACTAGGAGATCCCTCATCCACTTCCTTTTCAGCCTCCGTCGAGTTATGTCTGGTATCTGTACTGTTGCCATATTATGTATCTGTTTGTTAGTGTGTCCACGTAGTTTCTCATGAAATTGTCGATAAAGTTTATGAATATGGCTCTTAACTGTCGGAATACGTAAGTCTGTATGTAGTATATCGTTTGACACATAAGGAGGGGAGTCTGTTATCAGTCTTAGGAATTTAGATTGAAATGTCTGTATTTTCTGAATATGTGTTCTTTTGGCCGGTCCATAAATTTGCGATGCATACGTCCAGATGGGTTTAATCAAGTAACTGTAAATGTTAAGTTTTTGTTTTAAAGGTAGTTTTGAGCGTCTGTGAAGTACTGAGTATAGAAGTCGCAGTCTTAACTGTAACGTCTGTTTTTTTGTCTTGACGTGTGGGCCCCATGTCAGTCTTCTATCAAGCGTAAGTCCTAAGTATGTCACTTTTTCAGTTTGGTGTAAAGGTTGGTTGTCAATGTAAACAGGCGGGCAGGTCTTGCGTCGCAGTGTAAATGTAATATGAAGGGATTTGTCATAATTAAGTTTTATTTTCCATTTCTTACACCAAGTTTGAATCTCGTTGAGGTTGTGTTGAAGTGTTAAGGTGGCTTGTGTAGGGCTCTACAATTTTGATTCGATAATTCTGACGTTTTTTTCTGAGAAACAATTGTGGAACGTAATAGAAGCAAAAGTTTGACAAAAAGTGAGGTGACATTTGTTTTTTCCAGAAAATCACCGATTTTCAATAATAAATATCTCGTAAACGGTTAGAACTACGAAAAATTTATAGATAATCGATTTTAAAGGAAATTTAATTAGCTTTTATGTATACTAGTAACATATTTTTCTAGAGTCAACCGTTTTCGAGATATAATCAAAAAAACATAAAGATTGAACTTCCGTTAACTTACTCCCAGGGGCGGGGACTTTTAGTATGTTCACCTTCTAACTTCTTCTAACAAAGCTGTGAAGTCAAAAATTATCGGATATTCCATGCACTCTGCACCCCTCATTTCAGCACTCATTGGCTGGACTATTACCCTTTCTATTCCAATCCGTTGAAGATATACGAAAAGGTTTTATTATGTTTGAACACATTTTTGGATTTAGCATTAAATTTTCTATAAGAGAAGATTATATGCAACTTTGAACTTTATAAACTTGGGACGTAAAGAGCAGCTTGATTTAGGGAAGTTAAAATGCCTTAAAATGCTTCAACACTCACCGATTATTAAAAAAAAAAAAATCTATAAAACAGCAAATGTCAAAAAACTTGTAAATTGAACCAGCTTTCATGTGTTAAGAACAAATTAAGGATTCCGTATCGATTTTATGGAGAAATTTACTTTAAAAACCGGAAAACATGGTGCTACAACCAGTTACAATAAAATAAATCAGTTACTTGTGTACTATAACTCCATAATGCTCCTCTACGTTATTTGGAAGCAGTACAAAAATGAATAAACCAACGATACCCCACACGGTTAGGTAGAAATGTTTCCGCTGTTCTAAAAAACATACTCCTGTATCCATAAAATTCTCCTCAAAAAGTAGAATTCTTCAATATCATCTGCATTCAGAAGCATGCAGGCCTATGTTCATTACCATTGAGTTTTAAACCTTACATTGAAAATCTAATAAAGAGTTTATTATACTTAAAATACATATTTCAATTAATCGATTATCATAATGCCTTATTTATACAATTATTATTATACTATTTGTATGCTGAATGAACACTCCATGTTTTTTCGGATTCATTCATTTGATCATAACACCCTGTATTTAAAAAAAAAAAAATAACCACCCCTAACCACCCTGTATTTAAAAAAAAAAAAAAAAAAAAATACTTTTATGGACTTTTTCTATATTTTTAAAAATATACCTGTAGTATATTTTAGCTGCATCATGTCTACCTCAACTTGTGTTATAATTCGCGTGGATAAATATACAACGAGGCCATCTTGATAAAACCGCCTTACGATATACTCGAAGTATACTCCTATGTTGATAATGGATAAAAATATAGATTTCTAGATTTTTTTTTCCACAAGTAATATAATAAAAGAAAAGAGGAAAACACATTTCTTTTTACTTGACATCCGAAAATTTCTAAAAGCAGAGGGAAGCTAGGCCTAAATGAAGGCGTAATTCCATTTTCTTCCCGGTTCGCTAATTCCTTCACTCATTTGTAAATTTGAATCTAATCACTGCCAACAGTCGATGGTCGATGGTCTACTTAACGTCACTCGAAGGAGGAAATCGCCTTTCGATTGAACTCACTAAAAAGATTAGGCCGCTCTCGTTAGCTGCGGGTGGTTAGCCGTTGACAGCTATCGTTGGATCCCGACTTTCCTATCGGCTCTCCCATTGGTCCGTTGGCTAACCAATAGCATTAGGCCTATGTCGTTTAGTGTGCTCTCACGAAATAAAAGATCCTCTAAACTAAAGGATCAGAACCCGCTATCTTAGAGGAGGATAAAAAATTACACACGTTTCACATATTAAAATCTGTTTTAATTATTTAATTGAATATAAGGAAGTTTTATTGTCAATGTTTAGCTCTATACAACACTGTACTTTATAACTTCTCATGTAGAATGGCACTCGCCACCTATCAGTTAATTTTCAAATTTCACTGTTGGCCACATGTTATCCCTTTTTTAAAAAGGTAGTAGAAAATTGCTCATGTTAAAAATGTTTAGAATGCTTTTACAACTGATGATTCGAAGTTATTTTTCTAATAAAAATAATTCCTATAGAAATTACCAATCCTAATTGCATTGATCCTTCTATACCATCATAGAGTATCTCAAGTGATAAATATAGAGAACTCATATGATAGATATGAAAATACCACATGATATTCTTCTTGAGGTTCTTGAGGTGCAGTCAATAAAATCCGAGACTAAATTGTTCTCATAATAAAAACAAATTACAATAAAATTATATAAGTTACACAGGTTATTTTAAAACATAAAGTTAGCTACAATATAAATATATAGCAACATGCGTTAGAATATTCAACAACATATAATTCCAAAATATGGAGCAATATGAAACCACTTACGATGTTACTGGTGGATATGCAGTTGGTACCTACTGCTAAATTATAACAATTCTAGTACACAACTGAATTGGAAAAAATTGAGAAAAGAGGAAAGTTTTCACGTGGGTTATTTCCATAACTTAGTGGTATTACCAGATACAGGTAGGAGGGTTTTCCGTATTTCTCTGTAATATATAAATGAATAAATGGTTTATATGATGTATATTAATATAAATGCACATTATTCGTCTGAATGTATTAAGCTGTAATAACATGTGTTTAGGACATATGAATTTTTGTTTATTGCGTGAGTAAATAATAATCTCAAGAACCTTATTAAATACACACACACACACACACACACACACATATATATAAATATATATATAATGTATTTATATATATTTATATATAAATAAATATATATATAAATCCGATTGAAGTAAATTTTACTATCAATTTCAAGCTCTACATAACACCGTACCTTTGTAACATCAAATGTAGGATGGCGCTCGCCATCTATCGCTTTTTTAGTGAGTTATTTTTAAAAAAATCAACCGAATGTAGACATATTTAGTTTTTAAAGTTAAATCCTCAATTATTATTATTATTTTATCTGTATCACCGCCTAGGATTTGTTGACTCGTTGTCTTTATTTTTTTCAGAATACATCTTGTCTTGTATTTTGCTAATATAATATGAATATAATAAATAAATGAAAATCGATTGAAAGATAATAAATTGCCCCTCTCGGCTGATTTATTATCAATTTTCCCGTTTAATAAAATGAATAATTTTAGCTGTAGAGATTTGAGGGTGTGATTATTTCGGTTTTTAGCTTAATCTATCGGATTGGACGGTGGGAGGAGGGGGAACGGGGGAATGGGGAAGGGGGAAGGGGTTTATTTCCCAAGTGTGGGTTTAACATTTTAATTAGGGATTAGCTCGGCGGTAGTGGCCAGTTCCCTCAGGACCGAGCTCCCTCCTTCCAATTTCAAACCGCAAATATAAATCTTCTCCCTCTTTTTGTTTTAGTTTCTTCTTCTCTTCCTCCTCCTCCCTTCTGGTTCCAGCCCGAGTTAAGGGAAACCGCTATTTATCTCTTCATCATTTCCATTACACCCTCTGCTCCTCTAATAGAATACTAGAGAATAATCATAAATTTTTGCAGCTTAGGAGTTTAAAAGTTGGAAATATTATTTAAGTAGTAAAGGAAAATACAGCGGGACTTCGATACATTGAACCTCAAGATGAACAAAAACACTTTGAACTATCGAGGATTTCGATAAATGGAGGTTCGATTTATTGAGGTGATTTCTGACTGATTCGATATATAGGTCATTTTCATAGAAAGGGGCAGAAGTGGTGTCCAGTACATTTGTGGCTCCCCATTTATGATTTTGGATCTGAAAATTTTTTTAAATTGTAGTTTTTCACCTTATCTAAAAGTGAAATTTTTCTTTTCACGATCAAATATTTTTTTTTGTGTAGAAAAGTTGTAAAATTTGACCAATTGTCATGGCCCAGTCCTGTCCGGGCACGATATTTCCAACTTCAAGCTTCGGTAGGGGGTCTATCTCTTCAAATACTGAAGTGATTATTCAATCCTAGATCATAATATTGCTGGAGATTGAGAAGTGATTCTCCAAGTTGGCTAGAGCCAATAGATTTCAATATTATAATATATATACAAATATATCTTTCTTGAGTCCACCGTTTTTGAGATATAATCGTAAAACCTAAAAATCGGACCTTCTCCCCTCCCCCCCACCGTTAGCTGACCCCCCAGAGGCGGGGACTTTTAGTATGTTTACCTTCTAACTATTCCTAACGAAGCTATGAGGTTAAAAATAATTACATATTTCATGCACTCTACACCCCTCATTTCAGCACTCATTGACTGGACTACAGGTAAGGTTTAGATGGGTGGGATACGCGGAGTGTTGAGAACAGAGAAGTCTTATTGAGGATGTTCTGGTCCTGGACTGTCGCACAGTGAGAATAGATAAAATTTACAACTGTATACAAAGAAATTAAAATATATTGAGTAAATGTGAAATAAATGCTCGTAATGACAAGAAAATTGCTTGTACAGGAACTACCGTAAAGGAACTATAGGTGCTTATTGAATATGCTATGAACGTCGCTAAGCCACCTTCTTTTCAGACGCCTCTAAGGGTTATCTGGATTAGAATGGAGTTAACTATGAAAGGATAGGTATCTAGTTTGGGCTGAATCAGCAACGTACAGTACATTAAGATCTTTATGGATAAGTCTGCTTGTGACAAAGTAAGGAGCATCGAGGATTGTTTGAAATAATTTGGTTTGTAAGGATTGGTTACGAGACGAATAGGATAGCTTAGTGGAGCCCCATAGTTCAACTTTACATGTCCAAATAAGTCTAATTACTTTCAAGTAAATGATTCTCTTATAATTATCGTAAGGTTTGAACGAACATCCAGTTAATGTTAAAGAAGTAAAAAACGAGAGGCAGTTTCTTTTCGTTTTAGTCTGGTATGAATTTTTTATTTATTTATTGAACTGTACAAGATATATCCATCAAGAAAATGTTAACGATTACAGTAACACGTCAAAACTAGAAAAGAACTACTTATCAGTAACGCTTCAATAAAAATTCTACACTACAAGGTCTATAGGCCATCTGCTTTTTAGACGCCTCGGAGAATTATCGGGAATAGCAAGTTGAGAGACTAGTGGATTAATCTGGTTATGCAGCTAACTATGGAAGGATAGGTATCTGGTTTGGGCTTACTCAGCAACATATAGGGCATTAAGATCTTTATGGATAAGTTTATTGGTGACAAAGTAAGGGACATTGAGGGTTTTTGATTGTAAGGATTGGATACGGGAAGAGTATGAAAATTAGATAATAAAAATGTAATGGATATTATAGTTAATAAACACATTTTTTTTCTTCCTATAATTATTATTTATTTAATTTTATTATTGTAAACATTGTTATAGATATTCATATATGTTATGGAGGGGATAGAGAGCAGTAAATTTCCAGAATCATAAATCTGTATCAAGAAGAGAAATAGGTTCTTTAGAGTTTAATGCTGGCTGTCTCTTTAAAAATGCATTCCCACTCCTCTTTCCGACCATTCTACTTCCACCATTAGCAATATAGTAACTCCTTAATCCATTTCAGAAGAATTCAATAAGCTAAAACCTTATCGATATATAAAATTATTATTACATTTTTGGCAAGGGTCGGGTCTGGGGGGTTAAGGAGAATTTTTAATAAATAAAATAGCTTTTGAAACGTAGTTACGACATGTTTACTTTTTAACCGACTTAAAAAAGGAAGTTCTCATTTTTTTTTTAATATTTGTTTTACGATCATTCCGTCAATTATAAATAGACTTTGATAGTTCTTTATTTGATCGGTAGGTCATACTTTAGAAGTGGTCTCAAAAATGGTTATTCAAATCAAATCAGAGCTTTGTAAGAGAAATAAAAAAAAACAAATAATAAGTATTTCCTGTTATAAAACCTTCCAATATATTAATCCATGTTGAAAAATTTCTAAATTATTAACACAAACAATGTTTATATACAGAGAGGGAGAGCGAGAGAGCTAACGGTGGGAGGGGGCAGAGAAGAAAGTCCTATTTTTGAGATTTTCGATTTTATCTCATAAACGGTTGACTCTAGAAAAATGTTTTTTTCAGTAAACATTAAAGCCAATTAAGTTAAAGATGTTTATATATGTTTATATTTGATGAACTTTAAACGGTTTTCAAGATGTATGTTATTAAAAATCGAAAATGTTCGCAAAAAAAAATTAATTTTTACCCATCAACATCAAACATATGCTTTTAGTGCTTTCCATGAACGTTTCTCAGAAAAAATGTCAGAATTAAAGTTGTAGAGCATTACACTTACCTTGATTTCATATATACGTTTCTGGCACTTGAAGCAAATGTTTGACAAAACGTGAGGTAAACAATCGATTTCACTAACGTATATCTTGAAAACCGTTGAAAGTTTGAAATTTAATTAGCTTTATTTTATTTATTTTTTCAAACATATTTTCCTACCGTTTTTGAAATATAATTGAACAACCCGAAAAAGGGACCTTCTCCCTTCCCCCGGCGTTAGCTCACCCCCCAGTGGTGACAAAAAGTCCCCACCACTGGGGGACCTTTTTGTATGTTTACCTTTTAACTATTCCTAAGGAAGCTATGAAGTAAGAAAATAATCGCATATCTCATGTTTATTGACTGGACTTTACAGGCTGAGATTTTGAAGACTGGCTGCGAGGACTGTCTATGGAGCCATTTGTAAATATAAGATAGCAGTGAGTAGTTGGAACCAATCTTTCAACTAGTGTGGATCCATGTCTTGGCCACTCATTCCAGACGAATAATTTTCATCCTTTTAAATATTTAAATAATTATTTCTTTTTACAAAGGACACTCAATCTAAGTGTAATATAATTATTACAATATATAATTATATATCTATATAGTCATATAATCTATAAATCTATTATATCTATCTACATGTAATATAATTATTAGTTCATCATAATAATAATACTAATAACCTATTACGTATTAACTTCTTATAACAGTTAAAAACATCTTAATTTTACATTGCTTCTAGAAATTTCTTCAGAGCCGAATAAATATATAGAAAAAATAGGCCCCAAAGAGAAATACAGAACTGGAAATACGGTCATTGTATTGGCTCAGTGGAGTGATGGATGTGAAGACTGACGTGGGTTGTATCTAGAACTGTCCGCTCAACGTCCCTCGGCCAAGTATTTCCATATTTTGGAAAATGGAATAAAATCTATTTTCCAATAAAAAATAATCTTCTGTTAGAAAAAATTTTACAAAACGTTATAACATTTTTTTTCACTAATTTATATTTCAAAAATGAAAATCTAAAGTATCAGGGGATTTCTGTGACGGTTATAGAAAATTATTAAGTTAGTCATTAAAATTAGGGAAGTTTTTAATTGGAATTAATTAGTAACATGATTTCTAGCGAAGATAGAATTCGAATTCGAGTTGTTTTTTGTCGTTTTAGTATGGTATCGAAATTAGAAAATAAAAATATAATTAATATTATATGTTGTTAAGGTAACGCGATTTAGAGTGGATTTTTGATTAAAAAAGAGAAAATCATTTTAACATGACCTTTTAAGATGAAATCTACCAAATTATTTCAATTCGAATCGATATATGATTTGCCACTTCTATGGGAATATTTTTATTTAAAAACTATTTTCGTATGTTAAACATTCATCTTTAGTTCTACCAAAACTTTGAAAACCTAAACGACAACCCACTTAATAATCTACCTGACCCTTTCACCCCTCTACATTCAGTCTGCTCTAAGTCCTGATGTCTTTATGAAGTCCTTTTCATTTTGTTTACAGGTTTGATTTCTTGTCTTACGCGTTAAAAAAAAAAACCAAATGTTACATATAATCTATGTAGTAAAGTGCTGATATTTTAAAATTGTTTGTGATGTTTTTAAAACTGATGATGAATCTTTAAAATTCGCAAATTATTTTTTAATAAAAAAATTCCAATATAATTGACAAATAAATCATCTATCCTAAAACCATGAAGATGGATTTTGCATTCTTGCTTTAAACCAGTCCTCACCCCCAAATTAAGGGTATCTTAAATAAATCTCGTCTTAGTATATATTACATGAAGGAATAATCATATATATATATATATACACCTTATTATAATATGTACTATTATATAAAAGGACTAGCCTTTTTTCGTTTGTGATCACTAGGGCTGTGAATTAATATCCAATAAAAACTGAAAAATATGCACGTATATATGCAGAAATATTGGGTAAAATATGCAATCAAATATCGAAAATATGCAACTATCTGCATTATTAGAAAAAAAAAAATCGCAATAAATGCCTATACTTAATAAAGGTTTTTAGCATTTGTTTTTATTTTTTAATATTAGCTTTTTAATCTTTTTCTTTCTAATGTTCCCCTTTTCAACAAAATTAGTTATTTAAACTTGAGTTTGTACTTGAAGATAAATAAAACACAATAAACTGGGAACATTAAAAACGAAAAAAATCATGACATTTGTCGCGCCGCTTGCTATTCTTTAATTATTATTTTCTGTTATTATTATTATTTGTAAAAAGTGTTAAATTTTGTTTACTGAACCTGGCAACACTGAGTGATATAAAAACAGATGATTACCTTTTCCTATTGCTAATTCTAGCAAAAATATTGTATAGATTATTTTTGTTTTGTGCTCTGTGATATTATGATTCTTGTTAAATAAAACTATGAAAAGATATTGATGAGTCTGAGTTGATCAGTGAACTGTGGAATATTAAAATTTATAAAAACAAAGGTCTGTAGCGGATAGTCCAAAGAGACTATTCAACATTAATTTTCAGAAAACTTAAATATCTGTACCAAATTTTAATATTTTCATAGTTCTAGAAACGTTTTGGCAATAATAAATTAACTAGAGTAAAAATTTAAATGTACAATGTTCAGTGACAGAGGCGAGGTTTACTAACCAAATGAAATTAATTAAATTATTGCTGTCGAATAAAAATTATTACCAAACCAGAATATCGATCCTATGTATTTTGAAGTTGATATTGAATGTGAAAATATGATTCATGGGCCTTTAGTTGTGATCCCTAATAATCAGTCCATTATCCACAAGATGTTTATTGGTCTCTGTCTATCTGGATCATCAACTTTATATATATATATATATATATATATATATATATATATATATATATATATATATATATATATATATATATAATTTCCCACCTAAGCAGTGCAATTTTATTCCAGTTAAAAATGACTGCTATACGTGAAAAAATCATTGAAGAAATAATGTTCAACTACTTACATCGATACAATTTTTTTGTTATAAAATAATAGAACAAATTATCAGCTGAAATTATATATTAAGAAATAATTATGTATACAGGGTGAGTATCTCTTAGGGAGTATAAAAAACAAATCGGGTGAAACTAAATCAAACATGTAGCAAAATGCCGCAAATCTTACCTTTCTATTCCAATCCATTGCTGATATATGATAAAACAAAGAGTTTTTTGAGAAAACCACGTTTTCTTCTATAAAAACTGTAATATCTCCATTTTGCTTAAACATTTTTCAAATTTTGACCACATTTTCGGATTTAGCATTAAATTTTCAATAACAGTTGATTACCTGTAACCTTGAATTTCAGAAACTTGGTATCTAAAGAACAGCTTGTTCTTCACCTTAATTGGGAAAGTCATAATGTCTTATATTACTTCAAAGCTCACCGTTTTTTGAAAAAACTATACACAAAACGTCAAATCTCACAAAAACTTGCAAATTTAATAAGATTTCGAATGATATGTTAAACGTAATGATAAGCTGTTCTTTAGATACCAAGTTTCTGAAATTCAAGGTTACAGGTACTCAACTACGTAATTGTTTTATGTCATATTTGTTAATAAATCTTGTGTGTTATGAAACCCCCTGTTTATTACAATATATTTCTTTTAAATGGTTATTTCTTTTTTTTTTTTTGGTTCATTTCAATGATTTATTAATTAAATCTAAAAGTTATTTTTATGCTGTATCAAGACGCCTCGAAGACATGAGCTGAGCCGAACAAGTGAGTTATTCCCGTAAGTTAGACTAAGTTAATGGAAGGCTCATTGTTTATGTTGAAGTTCACTTGAGCAAACAGGTAATAGTTTAAAGTTATCGCTCCCTGGTGTAACACTTTGCGAGGTGTTGGTTGTCTAGTTTAGCAGCAGTTTGGTCCTTGTTAGCCGGCTCCTACAAGGCATAATCAACCACTAAAATTACCAGGACCGACACATCCCCTCCTACATTAATTAGAAATAGCAATAAAATATATAATTATTTTATTTAGTAAATATAAGGAAGTTGTTAGAACTAACTAGGATGCCAATGGAAGCTGGTTATGTCTTAAAATAGATATAATGATAATTGATTTCTCTTAGGAAGTGAAATGAGGCGTCGTGACGCAAAACGGAGTAAATCCAAAAATATGCAGAATTCAGGTCATTCTTTTTTCGAAACAATTATTATTGGATCAGAAGTTTTTAAAAAAAACAGAAACATATCTGTAAAATATTGTTCAGCTTTTCTTCAAATCAACTTCAAATTTTTAAACGATTTAAATAAATTGGATATATCCCAATCTGCAAGGGAAAATTAAAATAAGGCGATAAATAAGAAAAGAACTCGTGACAATTAAAAATTCCGTTTTGTTAGTAATTTAACATTGAACAAACTTTGATGAAAAAAATAATTAATAAAAAAAACAAACATGATTCAAACGATTTTCTCGAGATCTCTTTAAATTTTTCATAATTTTCTTTAAAATCGAACACTAGTCTTGAGTTGGAGCCAGTCATTGAAGCAAATTTAACAGACTAAAGAGGTTCAAATATTATTTGCAGTGGAGTAGAACATGTTAAAGAAAAATCTTATATCATCTGCGGCCAATAATGGAAAAATTTAATTGTTTGTGCTTGAGCTGTTTACATTCAACTATCCCGGCACAAGATCCAGGAGCAGCATATCTATTGAAGTTCAATTTTATTAAATTAGATTGGATTTGGCAGATGTAAGAACAGATAGAAAATGGTAAATGAAGACTGTACAAACCTCTGAAGTTTTGACAAAGTCCGCTTCCAATTAGCTTCATTCCCAGATTTTTTTCTCGATATGTAATATTTTATATCTCTCCATATTTAACACAACACAATAAATTGATTATCAGACGTGTAAAAATCTATCGGCAACTAAAACCTTTTCAAATGTTCATTACTATTTTTGTTACAAGCGTAAGTGATGCTCCAAGCGGCTGTTATGAAAAACAAGGATTTACCCGCTTTGAAGTTAAAATTGGATTGGATTTAGCATGTTTTGAAGGGTGAACGATTTAACACCTTATAGAGGGCGCTAAATGTGTGAGAAAAAAAAAGAACTTTAAAAAATTAAAAATGATAAAAAGTGGATTTACCCCCTTTTGCTTCTCCACGGCTAAAATAAAGTCTTAATTTTGTTCCCCTCTGTAACAAAGATTCTATTTACAATATATATTTACATTAATTGCAAGCTGTTAGCTGTTAATACAAGCCATTCACTCAGCTATAACAAAACAAACTACATTTAAAGCCCTTATTCCGATCTTTATTAAATATATTCATAATATATAATTAATATATATTCTACAGTTAATATTAATGTAGGCCGTAGAGGTTAATAATAACAATCTATTCTTATCATTCACAGCTGTTAATTCTCACTTCTAATAGGCATTATAAGGAATATATTGTCCTAGTGCATCATGGGTAACTTAAGAAGAGCACTCGTACATTAATAAACTGATTTTCTTTACATACATATGTATAAAACGAAATAAATAACCAAAACCGTTTTGAATTCAGAGATATTAGTACATTTTAATTCTGATTAAATTAAAGATTTTAATTAATTAGAGAGAGAGAGAGTGAGAGTGAGAGAAAGAGAGAGAGAGAGAGAGAGAGAGAGAGAGAGAGAGAGAGAGAGAGAGAGAGAGAGAGAGAGAGAGAGAGAGAGAGAGAGAGAGAGAGAGAGAGAGAGAGAGAGAGAGAGAGAGAGAGAGAGAGAGAGAGAGAGAGAGAGAGAGAGAGAGAGAGAGAGGGAGAGAGGGAGAGGGGTGAAAGAGAGAGGAAAATTATATGCATTATTAGAGACAGAAGAAAGACAAAGACAGATTGAGATATTTTAATTTTAGAGAGAGAGAGAGAGAGAGAGAGAGAGAGAGTATAACCCCCCTGATCCAGGTTCGATTCAACCTGAAGTAAATCATTATTTATTTTGTTATATGAGCCTATTGATTGACCCTGTAGACAAAAGATTCTCCTCGATACATCTAATAACTATAAAAGGTGCATCCTTAATGGGGGAAAACCATGACAGTTGAGTGTGATTCTGATCACCTCAAATCCTCCCAGAACTTTTGGTTCAGGAACTATACATCCTTTCTAAGAAATCAAAGCACTAAATCCAAAAGTGTTCAATGATCGGTCATGATTTATAATTTTTTTTTCTAAATAGTTGTAAGCTACAGACCTTCTTTCCACTCCCCCCCCCTCCCTCCCCGAATCTACTAGTCTCCCAACTGGCGTTTCACTCGATCCCCGATAACCCTCTGATGTGTCTGAAGAGAATATGGCCTAGAGACAGGTTATTAACATGCTATTGTAATCAGCTTCCTGCAAATTTAGCGATTGTGCATTTTGTATAAGGTTTTTTTTTTTTTTTTTTTTTTTTTTTTTTTTTTTTTTTTTTTTTTTTTAACCTGTACCACTTACAACCCATAAAAGGCCTCGGGTTCAGTACTTAGGTAAGGATGTACTGTTTCTGAGCCAACGGTTGTGAATGGAGGTGTTTAGCTAGAATCCACGCTCAACCGCCAGGTTTTTTCCCCAATTAAGGGTACCCACTTTTTAAGTGGCTGGGTGGGCCCCAGGAGGATCCCCCGACCTCGAATTCGATCCACAGCCGAAATGACAGAAAATAAATTTTCTGCCTTCAGTCGGACTCGAACTCAGGCCCGGGAGTATGGTAGTCAAGCGCCTTACCCACTGAGCTACCGCGTCTCCTTTTTGTACACAGTTGAAATTGGAAACTTCTGAGCCTCAGCGAACTCGGAAGAAATGATTTGTAAAATAGAAACAAAGTGTGAGGTACAGAATTTGTTTTTATTTTTAATCATTGTTGGGTTGAAAAATAGTTTGAAAAGATCAATCAGTCTTTGAATAAGATAATTCAAATAGAAATGGCATACAATTCATCAATCCTAAAAATAAAATAAAAAAACTGATCTGCTTTTCTATTGTTCGCTTAATATTTATATTTTATGGCAATTCTACTTAGGAATAAATTTAGGGCACATCAAAACGAAGTGGGTTACCCACGAATAAAGGAAAAACAAGACGGTTTTCCTGGCATCACTTCCAGTACCGAACACCTAACTCTTATGAGTTACAGCGGAAAAGAATTTTATTTTTTGTTGTGTCCTTATGAAATTCTGGCAGGATAATTAATTGTATCCTACAATCAAATTTCGCTTTCTAAAAGTTCATCAAAATAAAAACGGGAGATAAGTTCATTAAAAAATATAATAAAATTAACTTTGCAGGGCAAAGGGCAGTTTCCTTCTTGAAGAGAGAATTATGCTCCTCTTTTTTTTCCCAGGTTTGTTACAAGTTTCAAAGTTTGAGTTTTATGAGATGCCGGGAATAAAGTTGAGTAACTTTTTGTTGAAAAGGGATCTCTTCTTATTAATAATAAACTTTTCACTTAACCTAATTATAATAAGTGAAATCGGAAACAAAGCCTTAATCGCTGGGGCACGGTGTTAGATGTCATGTGTTGAATAAACGTTCTTATAAACAATGTGTATTTAGAATGACTGTGTTATGTTCGTTAATTCGAATTCATAATTAAAAAAGAAATCGATGAATTATTTGACACTTTGTTCGCAATGTATATGTATGTGTGTGTGTGTATATATATATATATATATATATACACATACATGTAGTTTAGTAAGGTTCTCGAGGTTCAGTAAATAAATAAAAACAACTATTTTGGTGACGTTTCGAGGCTATATGTATCTCATAATCATGCCCTACAGTGAAAAAAAAAGGTTACAATAAAATTATATAAGTTATTTCAAAACGTAAAGTTAGCTACTATACAAGTATATAACATGTGTTACAATAATAAAAATATATATAATTACAGAATATAGAGGAGTATGAAACTACTTACAATGTTACTGGTGGATCTGGTATCGACTAACTAAATTCTAACAATTCTAGTGCACAACTGACCTAGGGAATTTTTGAAAAACAGTTACAAGGTTTATGGGGATTCCCTAGGAAAAATTAAGTTAAGAGGACTGGGTAGGTATTCCCAAAGATGCAGGTGCAAAAATATTTCAGTGTAATATACTAATAAATGGAAGAATGATTTATATGATGTATATAAATGTAAATGTATGTTATTAGTCTGAATGTATTAAAAGTTGGAATAACAGGTGTTAATCTTTAGAACGTCTGATTTTTTGTTTATTGCGCGGTTTTTAAATTTTTCTATGGTTATCATTTCTTTAATATTTCTTTTAAAATTATTTTGTTCATGGTGAATAATTTTTGGGGAATCAAATTTTAAAGAATGTTTTGTTTACAAAAATAAGACTTGCCACAATTATCTTCACACGAAACGCTGCCAAAATAGTTGTTTTTATTTATTGACTGAACTTCAAGAACCTTACTAAACAGTTAATAGTAACAGTCAAGAAATTTATCCATATATATAACAATTTTCAGAGTGCTAGTGCCCGGTATGTCGGGGACAGTTTTTAAAATTTCCCGCTTGAGCAATTTATTTATTTTTGGTGGACGCCCGTTCCGTGGTCTGCTGGATGCACAGCCCAAGTCTTTATATCTCTTTATAATTTTAGATACTGTACCCACGTTTTTACTAACAGTCCTCACAATTTCCCTCATAGGATTGCCTTGATTTCGTAAGGAAACAACTCATGAATGGCATTTGGCACTTCCATTATGAATGCTTACAGAGTAAAATAATTTCTTGTCATAAGTCTTTGTTTCTGACCTTTCTCCTTAAAGCCCATTGCGAGTATAATCTGCTGTTATCGTAGCAATGTTTCGTATTCTTTCATTACAGAAGTGTTTCCAGACTTTTTTTGCTCTAAGGGTACATTTTTTTTTTTTTTTTACTTCAACGTTTTCTGTTGACTATTGTTGATATGCATGCAATGATATATTAGGTTAAAATTAAAGATTAATGTTTGTTTTGTAAAATAAGAGTAGTTTTATTTTTTATATGTATATTTAAGTAAATGAAACGCTAAATAAGATAAATAGAGGAAGATGTTTTCTCCTAATAAACTATTTAATTACTTAGCGAATTTTCTTTGATGAGATTGTATCTCTCTCGTTGAAAAGCTCTAAAAAGAGTCTATTGAAAATCATTTGAATCAAGGAAATTAATAAATGAAATATAAGGATTGATCTGAAAGCTAATCTAGTTGAATCCATTACTGAATCCTTTATTTAATGGACTGGGGAGCTTAATGGTGGAAAGGCTATCTCAAATTATACTTTGGTTGTTATTTTTAAAATGTCGAATTTTTTAAAATTAAGTTATGAAAATATAAAGTATTGATTTGGCAAATAAGTTCGTTCGGTTTTTTAGAGTGAAATAAAACTGAATGTATAATCGGCATCAAATTTATTTCAATCTACAAATATTTTAATCCAATTATTGAGTACAAGTTGTTCTCATCTTTCGACCAATTGCATAATGCCACGTCCATATAGCGTCAGTAGTTTATTGTGATCCAAGTGGTTTTGTAATTGCTTTCCATTCATGTAGTTCTGCAGAGACCGGGATAAACGGTAGTCACTTGGAGCTAGGTCTAGTGAATACGGAGGATGGGGCAAAAGGTCCTAACCAAAGCATAATAATTTATTGCGAGTGAGCAACGAGGTGTGGGGCCTTGAGTTGTCTTAGTGTAAAACAGCACCCTTTTGATTTAGTTCGAGTTCTGGGCGTTTTTTTTTTTTTTTTTTTTTTTTTTTTTCCTAACTTTGTTAAATGTGAACATTATAGAGTTGAATCAATCGTTTATCCAGATGGCAATAGCTTGTTTCAATTGCAATTTGTTTCAATTGACCAGACCGTGCGTTCGGTTAAGAATTCATCCCCATAAACACTGCAAATTGTTTTATGGGCTTCTGCAGCACGGTTGCTTTTTTTAAAATTATAAAGAAAAATATGCCGATGATGAATGATATTGCTTGCCTTGTTCACTGTGCAATAGCAATCACAATACTAAGCTAATGTACACAAGAATTAGCAGAAATGTTTGTTGACATATTACAAACAGAGCAAACAATACACCTTACGGATTGATTCATCAAAAAAGAAATGGACCGTAATGATATAAAAATAATCATAAAAAAAACGAAAGGACTTATTTGCCAACCCAATAAATTAAAAAAAATGTCATTAATTTACCTTTACACTTAAGCATAACAACTTCCCGCCCTAGATTATTCTTTTAAAAAGTATCAGTGCCTTTGAATTCATTTAGACAGACATCTTACTTGAAGTTCACTTATATCTTGAAAAAACAAAAAACTCTCCGTCGGTTTTTATCATTAAACGACAAAAGACTCACCCACATGACTATTAGAGCGAGAGCCCGTGAATCCCAGACCTTCGTTATTTTATAAAAGATGAAAATTTGTCAGCGCATGCTCCCAATAGAGGTACCAACGATGGGCCATGAATGAAGTTCGGGTAATCGTGGCCTTGGCAGGTCAACGGTGCTAAAGGTGTGTAAAATACCAGCCTACTATCGTCAAATTATGAAGCGTGATTTTTTGATATTTCCTTCAGAAATGTACTTACGTTATAGTATAAAAGGTGATTTTTATATATATTACTCGGGCAATGATTAGATAATGTTTCCTCATCAGCCAGACCATTCTGACAGTTCCAACACCTTGCCAGACAAGCATGTACGGTAGCTGTAGTAGCGAGCACGAGGCAAGATACGTACGGCTGGATGGGAGTGAGATAGTCAGTGATGTCTGTCGCGATCCTTCACCACGCTCTTGCATTTTACTGCACATGTATTGTTTATTACTCAGTGCGTGTTTACATCATCTAATTATTACCTAAGTAATATATATAAAGATCAGCTTTTATACTATAACGTAAGTTCAATTACAAATAAATGAGCATTAAGGGTGTCTGGCAAGGGGTTGCCACGATGGTAAGTGTCTGGCTGATGAGGAAACATCATCTAATCATTGCCCGAGTAATATATATAAAAATCAGCTTTTATACTATTGGGTTGTTTCACATGAAATGTCCGATTTTATAATATTTGAAATAAATAGAGGATTTTGCGAGTCTCTGTTGTTTACTTCCAAAGTTCACATATCATAATCAAGCAGTTACTAATCCTCTACTTTTCTTTTATAAACATTAGCTTCCCAATCAATTACACACTGTTTAGTATACCTTCAAATATGAACATGGAAACACGCGATTTTCGTGTAATATTTTATTATGAGTTTAAACTAGGTCGTTCGGCAGCTGGATTGCTTATGACAATCAGCGTCGGTCAGGGCAGTGGTTAGACATCGACGAAAGCCCAGGACAAATGCCAAAACCAAATTTGCACCCGAAAAAATTGATGGTTACAGTATGGTGGTCCATGGCTGGAATCATACATTATTCCTTTTTGCCTAGAGGTGAGACCATTACCTCTACAACCTACTGCAATGAAATTGGCCAAATGCACGAAAAATTATTAAAAAAACAACCTGGATTGGTAAATCGGAAGGGCCCTATACTCCTACACGACAACGCTAGACCCCACGTTTCAAAACTTACCATGCATAAATTGAAAGAGCTGGGGTACGAAGTTCTTCCGCACCCACCATATTCTCCCGACTTGTCTCCAACAGATTATCACCTTTTCAGGAATTTAGACAACTTCTGCAGAGGAAAAATTTTTGCAAATGATGCTGAAATCAAAAGTGCGTTTTCAGATTTTGTTTCACTTCAAAGCTCAGAGTTTTTCAAATCCGGGATAAAAAAGTTGTTGTCACGTTGGGAAAAATGTGTAGAAAAAGAAGGTAAATACTTCGAATAAAATTATATTGTTTTCATATTGTATTTGTACTAAAATCCCTTTACCTTGAAAACGGACATTTCATGTGAAACAACCCAATATAACGTAAGTACATTTCTGAAGGAAATACCAAAAAATCACGCTTTATAATTGACGATAGTAGACTGGTATTTTACACACCTTTAGCGCCGTTTACCTGCCAAGGCCACGATTACCCGAACTTCATTCATGGCCCATCGTTGGTACCTCTATTGGGAGCATGCACTGACAAATTTTCATCTTTTATAAAATAATGAAGGTCTGGGGTTCACGGGCTCTTAGTCTATATAGTCAGAACTATTTTGACATACGGAGTTAAACTTTGTGGTTCCTCTAAAGCATACATCTCATTTCCAAAATCATTTCTTACAATCTGAAATGTTTTAAAGTAGCTATTAGTACACTGAATACAGCTAAAAAAATAAACAACAAGCAACTGCTCGTCTATACAGACTTAAAGACAAAGTTCTAGGAAAAACCCAATTTTTTCCAAATGCTGCTGATGCTAAACAAAATACATTTTTATTTTTTTTTTTATTTTAAGAATAAACTCCACAACCCTCCAGTGTCACTAATCATTCAACCTGCTTCCTTTGTATTAGCTAATAAGAAGACAGTATCAGCTAATCCTCAGATCTGATAAGAAGAGGGCTTCAGGACCTTACATAAAACATTTAGTAATTGCTACCAGTGGGTAGTTACTTTACCAGCCGTTGTTGTGTTATCACAATCGTTATCTTCATATTTACTAGGTGATTTTTTTTATATTTGTATTTATTTTAATAAATTAATAATTAAAGATATCATCTGACTTCCTAAAAAGTATTGGATGTAAAAGTAAACTTAAACAAAAATTTCATATATTGAAATTAAATATAGTTATTTTTTTTTAGAAGGCTTATAATGTATTTAAACAGTAGTTTAAATGTTTCAAGCGAACCTGGGTAAATGAACTCCTAAAAAATTAAACTTGTATTTAAGACCTTATAATTATACTGAACAAAGAGAGTTGTCAACACACCATTCCTTTCATGTTAAAACCCGGATTTCTAAATTTAAAAAAAAAAGGTTCCTGAAATCCCTATACTTTGATTTTTACCTTTTTCATACTTATTTACTTATTTTAATTATTACGATCTTATGTTTCGATTTTATTTACTTTAGTAGTTAGCTATATTGCTTTGGATATCAGATTTGTGTTTTTTTGTTCTATCTATGAATTATTCTGAAATATTTAATATATATCAAGGAGTAGAAAAAATGGTTCACCAATTTTTTAATAGCCGTCCCAAAGAGTGGTTCTTACGTAGAATAAAGCAAATGGCTGTAAGATAAGAAATGGCAGTGCACAAAATGGGTCCTTAATTCTTTAATAATATACGGTCATTTTTGAAACGTAATCATCTTTCGGTCCATTGAGCACTTTTAGAATGGTACTGTACCCTATATCTCTACATTTAGATTTAATGGGGTGTATAAAAAAAAAAAAAATGACCGTTTCTTAAACAAATATTTATATTATTATTTCTTTGATATAAAATACAATTAATACTCAAAGTATAGTCCATTGTTATCTACCGTCATTACCCATCTCCTAGCCAATTACCTCGATGACACACTGATACCAATCCTTGGGATGGCGGTCAAAGAATTCTTGGACGGAATTTTCAACTTCCGCAAAATTATCAATTTTTTTTCCCTTGAAAAAATGGGCCATGGATCGAAACAAGTAGTAATCCGAAGGTGCTGAGGTCTGGACTATGTGTTGGATGAGGCAGGAGTTCAAACCCATGAAGTTCTGTGATCTTTTCTGCTGATTGTTGAGGAGTAAGTTCGTGAGGGACCAGTCTACAGGTCTTTTTCACCTTCCCCATGGAGAGAAGATGGCGACTAACAGTATCTTTCGACACACCGCACCGCACCGAGTCCTTTTGGACGGATTTGACTTAACAGCTTCCTTCAGAACCTCATCAATATCCATTAATGGCCGCCCGGAGCCCTTGTTTCTTTCCAACTTCTTATCTGCACTTCTAAATTTTTCAAACCAACACCACGCAGTGCGCTCTTCAAGGACACCTCCCTCTTCATATTTAATAATTTCACGAGTTGCTTTAGCGGCTGTGAATTTTTTTTCCCAGTAATGTCTTTAAATTACGAGAATTTCGTATAACAGTGTCATGTTTCTTCTTTGAAATAAATAACTGAACTGAGGCTTTTTTTTTAAGAAGTCCACTGTTAGTAAATAAACTTAGAGAATGCTCTAAAGGGATTATTAAGTATTGGTAAATAAAAAATAGCATTAAGATATTTACAGACTTTTGAACTCTGGAATTAATTAAAGCGATCATTTTTTTTTTATACGCCCTATTAGATCTGTTTACTTTCTTCACGATGAAGTAGAGACTTGAAACTTGGAACATACCTAAGGAGTGAATGACAACACAATAATATTGAATAATGAAAGGAGAGGATGTTTCTACTTCCAGCCTGTGGTTCCAAGCACAAACACTTTAATTTTTGATGCAGCCTATTAGTTGATTTCAGTGGAACATCAATATGCGGATGCGCATTGCTGCGGCGCAAATCAGCAACGCGATTGATAAAGAATACGCATCGCGGAACCGGATCGGACGGGATTGGTTATGATGAAGCTGCTTTATATGATAATCAAGTGAATGGCGAAGTCATCAAGATGCATCGGCTACGAAGCCAATCTGCAGTCTAATATTGGCTCCCGCGATGCTTTGGGATTGCTCTATTCCCAGAGCTGCATCGGGTCGTATCCTCTCAAATCCGAAGCTTATGGCAGTGACCTCCCGTCCTTCTTCTTTTCCCCGACCGCCTCCGATATCTTGTCTCTAGGGGGGGGGGGGGGTGGTGAAGGGGATTTGCTTTGGTGTCAAGTCACGATTCTTATGGCAGCGAAAGTCCCCTTGGAAATGTAAGTTATTTTCTAGAAAATCGATTTGGGAAAGATGATCCGGAGACCTGTAACGAGAATAGAGATCAAGTTTCCGATCGGTATGTGTTCAAAAATAGATCGAGAAATATATTTTTTTAATACGCTTTTATTAACTTCACCTATATGTAACGGAATCTTTCATCGTAATTTTGTTTTGTTTGCCACACTGTCATCATGTAGAATATAAAAAACCAACTAGAGAAATATATAAAATTATTTCTACCTAATAAAAATTATTACCAAATCGAAATTCCGATCCTTTGCTTTTTGATATTGTGTGTGAAAATAAGGGGTGTTAAAAAAGAAAAATTCATACTCAAAGTATAGTCCATTGTTATCCACCGTCATTACCCATCTGCTAGCCAATTGCTCGATGACACGCTGATACCATTCCTTCGGATGTCTATCAAAGAACTATTGGACAGCATTTTCAACTTCCGCAAAATTATCAAATTTGTTTCCCTTGAAGAAACTGGGCAACAAGTAGTAATCCGAAGGTGCGAGGTCTGGACTATGTGGTGGATGAGGCAGGAGTTCAAACCCATGAGGTTCTGTAAACTTTTCTTTGGTTCGACAGGAAGTGTGTGGACGAGCAGGCCTTTTTCACCTTTCCCATGGAGAAGAGATGGCGACTAACAGTATCTTTCGACACACCACACTCCCTGGCAAGTTCGCAAGTACTTGTGGGCGGCTTTGACTCAACAGCTTCCTTCATACCTCTAAGTTCCTCCTTCCTTTCCAACGTCGTATCTCCACTTCTAATTTTTTCAAACCAACGCCGCGCATTGCGCTCTTCAAGGACACATCCCCCTTCATATTTAATAATTTCACGAGTTGCTTCAGCGGCTGTGAATTTTTTTTTCCAGTAATGTCTAAAAATTACGAGAATTTCGTATAACAGTGTCATGTTTCTTCTTTGAAATAAATAACTGAACTGAGGCTTTTTTTTTTGAGAAGTCCAGTGTTAGTAAACAAGCTTAGAAAATGCTCTAAAGGGATTATTAAGTATTGGTAAATAATAAATAGCATTAAGATATTTACAGACTTTTTAAATCTGGAATTTGGAATTTTATACGCCCTATTATTATAGACCTTTAGTTATAAGCACTAATAAAGCAGAACATTATCCGAAAGTTTTTTATTATTACCTGGATTACAGATACATAAAAAAATATTAATCAGTTTGTCAATTTTTTACGTAATCTTCAAACATTTAGTCAGTGCAATTTAAACTAAATTAAAAATTACGGCAATGCGTGAAAATATCATTGAATAAATAATGCTCAATCGCATACTTCAATACAAGATTTTTATCGATAAACAAATAAAAGTTCAATTACTTAAAGTTTTTTACTTGTGAGAGCGGGCAAAGCCTCGATTGGGGGGTGCTTTTATTATAAAAACATATAAAAGCATATTTTTATATTATATAAAAGTTTTATATAATATAATAAACAAAAGAGTTACAAAAACTCGATTAATAGCAAAAAAGTACCGAATTATTTTTGGGCTGACTCAAAAAACAAAACACGATATGTCCAACACAAAATACAAAAGTTTCAATTATTATTTAAATAATCTAAATTCTTTACTTAATGGAGTGGGAAAAGCCACGACGCACAGTGCGATGAATGACCAATCAAGGAGGAAAAAAGTCTGTATCGCTTAAACAGACCTGGCAACCTGATTTACATAAACAATAGAGTTTAAATAAGGTAAAATAAACCACTCAAGTCACAACCATATGGAAAATAATATACAGTAGGACCCCATTATCCGTGGTTCAATATATATATATATATATATATATATATATATATATATATATATATATATATATATATATATATATATATATATATATATTTTCAATTAGGTTTAATTTTTTACAGTTTATTTTATGTGTATCATATTAATTGAATACAAATAATGAATTAAATCGTTTCTAACGAATATATAATTGTTAATTATTTATAGTTACTATTTCGCAGTAATTATTTTTAATTATCTTAAAAAAGTAATGAATGAAAAAACACGTCAAGCTGGTATCGTATGAATGAGTTGTTTCCGGTGTACTAATCTAATTCATATTATGAAACGGTACTGTTTTCAAATATTTCTGTGATATTTTAACTGACCTGTTTGCCTACTCAACAAAACTATTTACTCAGTTATGCTTTAGACTCCATTTAAATAGGAACTATCGAAATGTCACAAAAAAATAAATAAATAAACAAATAAAAAAAAAACATGCCTACATACATTAATTCTTATGTATTTTGGAGTATTAAAACTTAATAAATGTATGTAAAACTATTTTTTTCTTATAAAAGTAATTTTCTTAACCTCCTTGATGTTTGGAGTCAATAAAATGTAATATGACTTTACGGTTTTTTTTTAGCTTCTTATTATTTTGTTTTAATTTTCGTAATTACCAATTTTAAGTATCTCTTCAGTTGCAGCTGAAGATGTTGGAATAATATCCTCTAATTTAAGTGTTTCAAATAAAGTAATATATTTTAAATCAATGCCCTTACGGTTTTGCCAAGTACGAAATAACTCCCTTCGCGGAATTGAAAATTCGTTTTCAGACAAGAAAGCAGATAAAAGCAGCTAAATGTTTCATGATTATTTCATATACCTTCTAAGGCACTTGTACCATGAATTTCTAAGAAGTACTTTGGGGTACTTTTTAGTAATTGATCATTTTAGTTTAAAAAATACTTTAGTTTGTGGCACTTTTCAAAAAATTATATTACAGGTCAAATTATAAAAAAATTATTTTGAGCATGACTCACTGGTATAACAATCGTTTATATTAATTAATTACAAAAGAATTTTTTTTTTTTTTTATTCTTTTATTAATAGAAATTTACAACTGTATTACAAAACACATCTAGTAAATATGCGGTATATATAAGACATAATGACATGAATACAATTTGCAGAGGAACTACCCATTGGTAGTACTCTAATGAATATTTACAAAAGAAGATTACGAGGCCATCTTCTTTTCAGACGCCTCGGAGGGTTGCCAGGAATGGAATGGGAAGCAAGTTGTCCAACAAGTGGATTTGGATGAGCAGTGAGTTTATTACGAAAGGAGAGGTATCTGGTTCGTGCCAAATCAGCGACGTATGGGATATTAAGGTCATTGTGGATGATTTCATTTGTGACAAAGTAGGGAGCATTAAGGATTTTTCGAAGGATTTTGGATTGGAGTGATTGGATGCGGGAAGAATTCGATGGTTTGGTGGATCCCCACAAAAGATTAATGAAAAAATATCAATAGGATGATACACAAATTTAGATTGAAAGAATCAATAGTTTTAACAAAATTTGACCTGTGGATAAACTACTTAACTATACATCTATCACCATAGTTTTATTAATTTTCATTATGACTTTTTTCCTACTAGGTAGGCCATTCGTCCCACTGTGCGACGGGGGATAATAGTTGCATTTCAATACCAGAAAAAAATATGAAACAAATAAATAAATAAAAAAACTGCGTAAAAAATGGCTAATACATGTTTCCAAAAAGGATTACTGGGAATCGAGAAGGAAGTAAATTGGAAAACACTAGTGTGATCTGGAATGTATTATGAAAGGGATAAGTACCTCTTTGGTTTACAGTCTTATACAACAGGATTAGTAATAAAAATAGATAAATGAAACTTTACAAAGGTATTCACACAGAGAGGATTATCGTAAAGATCAGTATATTTGCTGACAGAAGGCACAGAGCTCTGAAGAGGAAATGTTTACAAGGTGAATATAAAAGAGATGTGCACTATATGACGGAGCTTATGGCGGGCGGTATATTCATAGTAAATATGAAATCTAATCTATACTCCCCTGAACGCAGGAGGTTTTAATATAACAATATATTTAATGCTATATTTATATACAAAATTTGCTATTGATATATACGAAATCTTTCATCGTAATTTTCACCAATTTATAGCTAACTAATTAACTTGAAAATTTGTATACTTTTCAATACCCCAATGACAATACAATAGTTGTAAACTTTGTTCTAATGTTCTCTCATAGTTTTGTTAAATTGTCCCCAAAATGGGGGTCTGCCTTGCAAAAGTGAAGTTGTAGGTTTTACGTATTTATATGGTCTAGATGTGTCCTGAGAATATAATATCAAAAATATGGGGGCCTTTTTTCATATTTTGGAAAAAAAAAACTTTCAATCAAGAAATGTTATTTAAAAAATTAATGTTTATTAAATTATGCGTCTAAAGGCATCCTTTAAGCTGAATTTTATTTCGGCGTTTAGACAAAATCGATTGTCAAACATCGAAGAATTCTGCCAATTTTAATATAGTTTTGATCATGTTTAAGAGTCCACAACGCAAAAATGGCTAATTCAATCAAATAATGTTATATACTAAAAGGTGTAGATCATTAGATTTTGTGCAAGGTAGGATTTTTGAAGTAAACATTTACCCATTCCTAATCTGAGATATGCCAAAAAACAAAAATTGTTAGTCGATTTTGGATAAACTGTGTTAAAATTGCATCTTATGGAGTAGTAGACCTTCATCATGGATGATTATATCTAGCAACAGCTGGACATATGACATATTTAAATATGTTATTGGATTTAATAATAATAATGTCTTTATTGAACAATATAAAATATACATAATCATAAGGTATAGTTGACTGTGATGTATATAGGAGATGTAGATAATTAGGGTAGGCAGTCAAAGATATTCAGCAGATCAAAATAAAATGTTTTATTTTGATCTGCTGAATATCTTTGACTGCCTACCCTAATTATCTACATCTCCTAAAATATACATATATACAAAATATACATGCACTTCTATTAGTAATCCTAGTACAATTAAGGCTAGTCATGGTATTTGCCATCAGGAGAGTCTGTGAGAGGAGTTTGGTCTTTATGGCTAAAATAAATGTAGGGTAAAATGTCTGGGGGAGCAAAAAAACACAAACTTTTTTCAGATTTTGGGAAAAAAAACATATAGAACACAGTTTATCCAAAATCAACCAATGTTTGTTTTCTTTGACATATCTCAGAGTAGAAATTGGCAAATTTTTACTTTAAAAAATCCCATCTTGCACAAAATGTAATTATCTACAACTATGAGTACCATATATTACATTTTTTGATTGAATTAGCCATTTCTGCGTTATAGACTCCTAAACATGACCAAAACTAACTTTTTAAAGTCGGCTAAATTCTTCGATGTTTACAATCGAATGTGGCTAAACGCCTAAATAAAATTCAGCTTAAGGATGTCTTTAGACGCACAATTTTATAAACTGGAATTTTGTAAATAAAACAGTTTTCGACTGAAAGCGTTTTTCTATATGTTTTTTTATCAAAATCTTAAAAAGTTCAAAAAGTTTGGGTTTTATTGCCCCCGAACATTTTCCCCTTATCAAATTTAGTTTCGTTTTTGATATTTTATTCTCAGGACCAACCTGGACCATATATAAACGTAAAACCTTCTAATTCACCTTTTGCAAGGCAGACCCCCATTTTGGTGGTAATTTTACTAGACTAAGTGAGAACATTAGAACCAAGTTGTGCAATTGCCATATTGTCATTTGTCCCTGAAACGTGTGCAAATTTTCAATTTAATCAGATTGCTGGAAATCGGTGAAAATTACAATGAAAGATTCCGTTAAATATATTTACAACTGTACAAAAAATATACAACAAGTAAATGTGTTGACAGTGAATACAATGGCATGTAAATAACTTGTGAAGAACTACTCACTATTAGCACTTCAATAAAATCTATACTAAAAGGTCTCTAGGCCATCTTCTTTTCAGACGCCTAGGAGGATTATCAGGGATGGTGGAGGAAGCAAGTTGGGAGACTAGTGGATTGGAGTGGTTATGGAGCTTACTATGGAAGGATAGATATCTGGTTTGGGCTAAATCAGAAACATATGGAACATTGAGGTCTTTATGGATAGGTTTATTGGTCACAAAGTAAGGAGCATTGAGGATTTTTCGAAGGATTTTGGATTGTAAGGATTGGATGCGAGATGAATTGGATGGTTTAGTAGAGCCCCAAAGCTCAACTCCGTACGTCCAAATAGGTCTAATCACATGTAAATGAGTCTTTTATAATTAATTGGGAGCTTTGAACGTTTTTCTAGTAAATGTTGAAGTAGTCTGTAACGACTGGCAGTTTCTTGTCGTTTTAGTCTTGTATGTGGATTCCAAGTTAGACGTTTGTCCAAGTGGAGTCCTAGGTAGCGGATCTGCTCAACAGGAGTTAGTGGAATATCATTACATAGAGACCAAGTTAATGAAAGCTTATTAAAAAAAGTCTAAGATTAAATATTTAAGAATAATTATAATAATGAAATAAAGTGAAAATGTTTTGAAAGTTTTCTTGTTTCTAATGTAGAACTATTGAAGTGCTACTAGTGAGTAGTTCTTTACATATTGACAAGTTATTGTAATAATTTTTTTCATATTTACTTGTTGTATATAATGTATAAAGTTGTAAATTTCAATAAATAGTTTTAAAAATAGTTTTTTTTTAGAATATTCCTGTATATATAATCACGTGTGTTAGTAGATCCTAGCTGGAACACATTCCCCTTCCGATCCGGGGCAGAGGACGACAGATAGCCTAAGAACGACCCGGGTATTTGAGTGTCAGTGTGATTGGGAGGCAATAAGACCCGGGTACTCTCACTGTCAGCCTGTCAGCGGCGGTGCAATTTACCTTACTCCGCCCCCCCCTTGGCTTCTACTAATTAGTCTTTCCCCTTTATGGGTCAACTTTCCCACTCAACTTCATCTTCCGATTCAATTATTTCTAATAAATAAACCTTCATGGCGAGACATCGTAAATTTAATGTCTCCCGTTTGAAATAGGGTTTCTCGTCAACTTACCCCATTACTTATAGTACTCTAATTTATGTGTTAATAAAAATTAAAGACCTAGTAGTGCTACTTCATCATGGGACACGAACTAAAAAGTAATGAACACCAAAAATTCAAGATGATGTACGGTAAAAGTACCAGTTTCAACCGTTCAGTCAAAAAATAAATTTAGCTTTTTTTAAATCAATATATATTTCGAGACGGAATAAATAAAAAAAATGTAAAATTGTAAACACAACGCAATAACCAACAAACCTGCCTTGAAAATGGATGGTATTAACCAATACTGCTAGGATTGATGAATTGCTTGGCACATCTATTGGAAATTGTTTTTAGAAGGCTTGTTTCGAATTAGTCCAGTCAATAAACATATTTTAGAGTGCATGAAAAATCCGATAATTGTTGACTTCGTTAGTAGTAGTTAGATGGTAAACATACTAAAAGTCATCACCCCCTCTAAAGGGGGGGATGAGCTATCGGTGGAGGGGAGGGGAGAGAGGAGAAGGTCCCATTTTTGGGTTTTACGATTATATCTCGAAAACAGTGAACTCCAGATAAATATGCTACAGATCAAAATTAATTTTTTTTAACCGAAAATTATCGATTTTCAATGACGTATATCTCAAAAACCGTTAGAAGTTCGACAAACATATATAAAATCAATTTTATAGGCCATTTAATTAGCTTTAATGTTGTATTTGATACATATTTTTCTAGGGTCCACCATTTTCGAGATATAATCGAAAAACCCCAAAAAATGGACCTTCTCCCCTCCCCACACCGTTAGCTCACACCCCAGGGGCGGAGTCTTTTAGTATGTTTACCTTCTAACTACTAACGAAGCCGTGAAGTAAAAAATAATCGGATATAGCCATGGACTCAGCACACCTCATTTCAACACTCATTGACTAGACTAAATGTTAAACATTCAAAATAAATCCTAAAAACTTACTAAAAATTCAAATCATGAGGATATACTTTATGAAAATTAATCACAACGGTCCTGTTAAACACTGAGGAGATATACAAACAGAGCTGCTATTGAGATAGGGCGGGGCTACAGGGAGGTGGGACTAGTATTCCCCCACCACTACGCTACCCAGGGTTAGCCCAGTTCCCAACTCACTAATAATTACTAATAAACATTCAAATATTTCAAGGTATTGTGATACTTTAGATGTGGAGTTTAGTATAAAAAATTAATTTCATTTAACATCAACTAAATTTTACTAGGTTCAATGAAAGAATTTTGCGTTAGGTACTTACCAATGACAGCTATCATTTTTAGCCCCAGTCTTGTTGTTGTTCATACATTCAATTGCAGCACAAAAAGACATACTTAATGTGGAATTGATTTATAAACAAAATAAAAACTCAACGAGAATAGGTTTACGAAAAAAATAAAAAATTAAAAGCAAACACTTGCAACTTTAGTTGTTACTTTTGAGGTTAGGGTAGTATAGTGGAGGGGGAACGAATCCCATCCCCACTCCACTCGTGAATCCTCTATTGTATATCTTCTCGCTGGATATAATAACATACGGGGAAAACTATACGATCGGTAAATCAAACGTTGAAGAAAGGAGACAGGATTACACAGTAATAAAACGCAGAAATCCTACTTCGCAATACATTTCAATTGAAATAACCATAAATTCAACAGAGATTCGAGAGTGGAATTAATGGAACAATTAGAAAATAGTCAAAAATAAAATATTCGAAAATCGTTAAAAACGTTAAAAACCTAGTGGTAGAAAGTATGTTACATTAGCAACCTGATGAACAAATGGTTTCGAGTTCGTATCCAGTCTTAATAGGCAATTATTCTTCGTGACCCCTCCCCTCTTTCCCAGCCCAACAGGGCTTGTTTCTAAGAAGGAGAGGAAGGAAAAAACGAATATTTGATTTTCTTATGTTTTCGTAAAGTAGGCTTGGAACATTATAACAACACACCTAAAGTTGCAATAAAAATATTTTAGTAGGAAAGGGGAGAGTTTTCTTTCCAGTAGTTTACAAAAATTAATCAGCACTGGTGTTTAGTGTTCAGAATTATAACAATAAAACATTTTATTATGTTTATAATTCGACAACAGAAAATTAATCAAATTACTATATCTATTAATAAAAATGATACATACATTTATATGTATGTATGTATATATATATATATATATATATACTGTCTTCATTATACACAGGTATTCCTGTAAAATAAGGCTCAAAAAGGCCGTTTTTAAGAAAAAACTGCCCAACATTTATACTTATTTTGATCTTTATGATTTTTGAGATGCTGAATCCGAATCTGGAGTTCGCTACCACGGCAGCCGTATAATTTATACCCAAAATCGCATAAAAAAACCTAAAATACCGGTTATTTATAGTGAAAAATATGCTAAAAAAACATGGATTTCCCAACAATACGAGATTTTTAGCGTTCTGGTTTGGGTATTTTATGGGACTAGATCTTATATAGAGATTCTAATAGTAAATTTAACCAGCTTTAAGAAGAAAAAAAAGCAATGTTTGAACGGATAAATTGTTTTGAAGTTAGCCAATTTCTATAATTTTTACCAAGAACATAACTTCGCGAAAAATTGTCCGAGTTTGGATTTATTTTTTTCATTTTGTAGGCACTGGCTCCAGCTGAAATTAATATTAGATATATATAATGTTTAGTAAGGTTCTTGAGATTCAGTCAATAAATAAAAACAACTATTTTGGCGACGTTTCAAGACTTGTTCTCATAATCATGCCCTGCATCTTATTGTTAGTAGGAATGTCCTAGTATTCTTTACACTTCCTAGTTTTCTGTTGGATTTCTGGAGTTCCTTCATCACTGTGATTGCTTCAGGTGGGTTGTCTTGATTTCTTCATAAAACCGCATTCTTTCACTATAGATATTTTCCAGTACTGACTCGATATGTTAATGTGTATAAATTGTTACTATTAAATATGTAATATGGTTCTTGAGGTTATGTCAATAAATAAAAAGAACTATTTTGGCGACGTTTCGAGACTATATTGTTCTCATAATAATGCTCTGCATTTTAGTAGGAATGTTATTTTATGAAGAAATCAAGGCAACACACGGTCCTGAAGCAATCTCTGCGATGAAGGAACTTCAGAAATCCAAAAGAAAACTAGCAAGTGTGAAGAATACTTAGGACATTCCTACTAAGATATTTATTGACTGAACCTCAAGAACCTTACTAAACATTTAATAGTCAGTCAAGAAATTTATCCATATATATATATATATATGACGTATGTCAATAGATCCATTTAACAGTAATGTTCAAATGAACATTCATCCCCGATTTGTACATCGCAATTGCGAGTGTCCGGGGGTATGGATCAGTGAAGAGAAGGGATTTCCCTGGTTCGGATACGAGCTCGGTGGCCTAGTGGATAAGGCACCACGCTAGATAAGTGGAGACTTGGGTTCGAATCCCAACCGGGTCAAATCTTTTCTCTTCAAAAATAAAAAATATATTTAAAAAAATAATTATTAACAACCAAGAATTATTTCATATATATATATATATATATATATATATATATTAATTGTGTTTCGAAGCCTGCACACCCCTACTACCAGTGGGTTTAAGGTGTGCCTTAAACAATAGGAAAGGTTTTCATAACTCTGCAAGCATTCCTGATTTATCCTTTCTTCGCAGCTCCAACATAAACGCACCCCAAGATAAAAAATAAAATTGTAAAGATGATTTGTTGGAACTTTTCAAAAGGAATTAGACATCTTTTTGATTCAGTTTCTTTACAAAGAGGTTCCATTCTTCAAAACTTTGAGACCCAGAGGCATAACCGGGTCCTTTTCGCCCAACCTTATCTCAACAACTATAACAGAAAAAAAAAAAAGAACATTCCGACTCGAAGAATAGAAAGAGCAGTAATTATATAGAAGGCATGACATCATGTTTTTTTATCACAAAAGGTGAGGGGGGGGGGTGCAGAAAGGTATTTAAGAGAAAAGTGGACTTATCAAGCCCTCACTGAATTAAAGTGAAACTTTTCGTTCCTGTTATCTCATTCCCTTCTATTTCGGGGCATTAGCTTCCTTCTCCCCGAGTGCGGCGGTAAAAATATTAAGAACTCCTGAAGATCCGATCTCATTGTGAATTTATACCTGGAGCAGGAGGCAACTTTGTAAAAGCACTGGTCCAACCTCTCTCTCTTTTCCGAGTAAAACAACACAATCTTGTTTTGATTTTCTTGTCAAGTTGTGAATAATTCAGTTAAATTCTGTTTTAAGTTTGTTTTCAGAAATAAATCCGGGGGAATTTTGATTATTTAGATAAATCTCAGGAAGGAAAACACACTGGACTCTGGTTGTTCTTCTTTTTTTTATTATTATTTTTTTCTCTCTTCGGTGTTTTACTAAGAAATTATTTTACCTCTGTTGTTGAGAAGGAATTTTGAAGAGTGTTATTAAATTAAAATATCTTTTAAATAAAAACATTTTGCAATATTATTTTATTTAATTTTTTTTTTAATTTGTACTTTAAAACTAAACTAATTTTCCACGCTGTCATCTTAAAATAATTAAATAAATAAAGGCTTAGCGAACCCGAAGGTTTGATGCCGAAACTACTAGTTTACTCGACGGCTCAAAACTGATTACTCTTTTCGGAATTCGATCATTACTAAACCCAACGACTTTACATGCCCATTTTAATCGCCGCACAAGCTATTACTTGAACTATATTTACCGGATATAACTCCCGCAGATCCGCATTGTGAAGCCTTCTAAATTTAACTGTTTCTTCATCCTTTTTTGGGCCAAATATTCTACGCAGTACTGTATTTTCGAAAACTTTAGGGCGTTGTTTTTCCCTTAACGTAAGCGGCCATGTTTCGCATTCGTAGAGAACTGTTGATAGTTGATATATCCTAATTTTTAAATTTCACGAGAGTTAAGTGCGATTCAATTCTTTTTGTGTTTTTGAACTGTTTTTTTTTTGTTTTTTCTTTTTTCATTCTGTTTTCTATTCTTTTCTTTTGTCTCTTCCTTTTTTTTTCATATTTTTTTCTTTGTTTTTTCAACATAAATAAAATTTAAATAAATATAAAATTAAAATATCTCAATCCGTCTTTGACTTCCTTCTGTCTCTAATAATGCACATAATTATCCTCTCTAATTCTCTCTCTCTCTCTCTCTCTCTCTCTCTCTCTCTCTCTCTCTCTCTCTCTCTCTCTCTCTCTCTCTCTCTCTCTCTCTCTCTCTCTCTCTCTCTCTCTCTCTCTCTCTCTCTCTCTCTCTCTCTCTCTCTCTCTCTCTCTCTCTCTCTCTCTCTCTCTCTCTCTCTCTCTCTCTCTCTCTCTCTCTCTCTCTCTCTCTCTCTCTCTCTCTCTCTCTCTCTCTCTCTCTCTCTCTCTCTCTCTCTCTCTCTCTCTCTCTCTCTCTCTCTCTCTCTCTCTCTCTCTCTCTCTCTCTCTCTCTCTCTCTCTCTCTCTCTCTCTCTCTCTCTCTCTCTCTCTCTCTCTCTCTCTCTCTCTCTCTCTCTCTCTCTCTCTCTCTCCCTCTCTCCCAAATTAAATAGCTCAATCCTCCTGACCTTCTATGTCCTTATGTTCTTTATTTTTTTTCACTAAACCAAAATATATCCAGCGACAAATGTCATGTAGCAATTAATATTCTCTAATAAATTTCTGAAGGAAACTGTTGACAAAGTTTGGTCTAAGGAACACCACCAGAGCTAGAGCGTGTCGAAAAAGCCCCTACACACTTCAAATTGTGACTTTTTTGATTTTTTGATTCAAACCAACTTTTTCCTTAACTTGGATGTGTTTATCAACCTAGCTGCATCCCTGACCAATTCCCAGCTAATTATTTTCAATGTTTATTTTTCTAATAACATCGATGATATATTTAATCTATTCTAATAATAGTCTGATATTCATCTGTTTTTCTTAAAGAATAACAGAAGAGAAGACATTACTGAAACAGAGGTTTGTAGGAGGGAAGTGTTGGGAAGGTGATAGCCGGAGTTGGTGAGAACATAGGGCTCTTAGATTTATCCCTTCGATCCCTTCTTCTACAACGCCTTTCTTCTTCGCACCATTCGCTACATTACTTATATCTTATCTATCTCATATCCATACTACAGCAGTCATTTTATCCACGTTTTCAGGAAATAAATTAAATATATATTATTTATGTTATCCTTGAAAGGCTTATCGAAAAAAAAATCCTTAATTATAAAAATTAACACTTAACACTCCACTGCTCATAGGGACGATAGCCTGCCTTAGAATATTCGCAGGTTAAAATAATTGTACCAAAGGTGTATTTAAAAATAATAAGAGCCGTAATTCACACAATCAAGTAAAATATAAAATGAATAGGGATATTGCTAATTTTATGTTATTTACTTTGCCTACCATTTTTGTATTATTTTTATTATAAACTGCATTAATATTCATTAGCAATTATTATATTTTTTGCTGAAATAAAATACAATTAATGGGCTTTAAAAAATAAAAAAATAAAACGTTTTAGTTACATAATTTTTTTTATTGAGCAGATTAGTTTTTGGAAACAATTAATATCTTGTATAATGTCCTCTGTTCGTCAAAACCTGTATGCACCTGTTAATCATACTATTAATAATGTTGTCACAGGTTTCTAGAGGAATTTCACCCCAGAGATGTTGCAATGCAGCACTCAGTTGTTGAAGGTCAATTAGCGCACATGATGATTAAAAAGCCTTCTCTGTAACGCGCCCCTCATGTGCTTAATAGGATCGAGGTCTAGAGAGAATGGGGGAAGAGGCAGACGGAAAATTCCCAGGTTTTCTAAAACTTGATGAACAACTATTCCTCTATGAGGTCGGGCTTTGTCATCCAGAAATCGAAATTTCTCCCAATGAGATCCCTAGTTGGAGGGAGGTTTACCTCAATAATTTCATGTGCATGTCGAGCTGCTGTGGGGTTGGTTCGTCCTCCCGTGTAAATGCCAGCCCAGACCATTACACCATCTCCTCCAAACTACACTGAAAGCACAATAAACTGGGGCATTGAGCGCATTCTTTGTTCTCTGTAGACTCTTCGGCGTCTGCTGTCACTATATAAATGCGACTCGTCGGTAAACATTACAGCATTCCAATTTGTGTCCTCTTCTAGTCGCTCGCTGCACCACATTCTTCTGAGCTGCTGGTGGCGAGCTGTTGCTGCAGGTCGTCTCTAAGGGGCATATGATGTAAGGCCAACTTCCCACAAACGATTAAGAACCGTTTGTGTTGATAAAAGTCTAGGTAAAACACTTTCAACTTCATTGAGGATCTGGCGTGCACTATGAAAAGGTTTTCTCCTGGCAGTGATAACAATATTTCTATCCTCTCTTTCAGTTGCAATACGTTGCGATCCACTGCCCGACCTTCTATTGGCACTCCCAGTCTCTCGGAATCGAGCTAAAGCCCGGGAGACGACACTCTGGGAAACGCCAACCGCCTCTGCAATATCAACTTGTCGGCCTTGATTACGCATTCTCACTATAATTTTGCAAACTTCGGGTTCAAGATGATGTCTTTCCATGTTTATTAAAGGTAAAACTGGATCCAAATACGAGAAAAACTGTTTATTTACAAAATGATAAATCTTCATGTTCACTATTCTTAAGAAAACTTGTTATAAATAAAAGGATTAACAAGTGTTTAGACTTTGGTTTGTATTTTCTATTTTGTTGTATCCTACTAATATTGAATATATTGATTGATTTAATTTAAATGACCGGATAAGGGATAAATAAGGCATATCCCTATTCATTTTTGCGCAGTTTATATGTACATGCATACCGATCGTTCTGTTTTTCTCGTGTCTCTAGAGTCATAGTCATTACATTTTAGTTCATTCCGCTTTTTTGCAAAGGGTCTATTTTTTTCTTTAGGTGAAGGGAAATAAGATGACATAGATTAAATTATATTGGCTCCTAATTGTCAATAGAAGTGGCAATTAATTCATGAATGCTAATTGTATTGATCCTTTTAAACCATCAGCCGTGTATCTTTAGTAAGTATTTATATTGACCTTGAGTTCACTCTTTTAACGAACAAGCTCTTTCGCTTTCTCGTGTGAATATCAACATGTATTTCTTGCCAAGAAATTTTAAATTATAATATATATAAAACCTGCATATCAAATTGCTGATGTATTGAATATTGGTATATTTTTCAAACTTACGAACGGTTGTTTTAACTTACGAAACTAGTCTTCAGATAACAAAAGAACAATAGAAGGGGCTAATGTTCGATCAATTCCTAATTATACACCTATAGAAGAAAGTTTACAAACTATCGAAGCATTTATACATTTATAATAATGTTGTAGTCCTAAAAAATTACCGTATCCTGAAAGGATATTGTGCAATAGGGATCGATAAAATTCAATTAAATTTAATTTTAATTGCCGGACCTTATCCAATTTGTGGAGTAATATAATGAACTGTTCTGTTATGCGACTCTTCATTAGTTCTCGTATCCTCGTGGCACGTAAAGGTCAAATATTTGTCGATAGCTTTTAACAATTTTTGTTTGTAATTTGTAATTACAGCCTACTCAGCTCCAGAAAATTTAAAATATTTCAATCCATCTAAGTCTTTCATCTATCTTTTATCAATCCATATAATTATCCTCTCTAATTCTCTCTCTCTCTCTCTCTCTTTCTCTCTCTCTCTCTCTCTCTCTCTCTCTCTCTCTCTCTCTCTCTCTCTCTCTCTCTCTCTCTCTCTCTCTCTCTCTCTCTCTCTCTCTCTCTCTCTCTCTCTCTCTCTCTCTCTCTCTCTCTCTCTCTCTCTCTCTCTCTCTCTCTCTCTCTCTCTCTCTCTCTCTCTCTCTCTCTCTCTCTCTCTCTCTCTCTCTCTCTCTCTCTCTCTCTCTCTCTTTCTCTCTCGCTTTTAAACCTCCGTAACTAGTCTAGCGATTATCCTCTTTCTTATATAATACCATATCTTCCTTTCACTTCTTTTATCGAACTCGACTAGTATCATCGTATATCAAGGATAGTGGTGTACGGAGGCCTGACTGACTCGCAGGAAAAAATGATTGAAGAAGCTCAAGAAGTGCGGTCTGAGATTGGTCCCTCAAATATTCTGTCACAAACCATATCTCTTACCGCTACATCAAATTAAAACGATTGTCTCTCTAAAAGCGTAAAGGCTCGATGCTGATGCCACCAATATCTGACCACATACTTCCCTCCAATTTACGTTTCGGCCTACAATATAGGTCTTTATCAAGGCTATAAGAATAATAACCAATAATATATCTTTGAAATCCACACCTGTCGTATGTACAGGACGTAAAAAAAAAAAAAAAATCTTGGGTAAAACTAGAAGAAAAATGCCGCACACCTTACCTTTCTATTCCAATCCGTTGCAGATATACGATAATTCAAAGACTTTTTTGAGGAAACCACGTTTGTCGCCACAAGAGCTGTAATATCTCTAATTTGTTTAAACATATTTCAAATTTTGACCAGATTTTCGAATTTAGCATTAAATTTCCTATTTGAGCAGAGTACATGTAACCTTGAATTTTTCAAACTTGGGACCTAAAGGACAGCTTGGTTTTTACCTCATCTATGATAGTTCCAATGTCTTATAATACTTCAACGCTTACCGTTTTTCGAAACTATCAACAAAACTGCAAATATCACAAAAATTGCAAATTTGTCTGACTTCGTCGTATGATCAAGTACCGATTTTATGAACAAATTTGCTTTTAAAACCGTAAAAAAACATGGTGTTTATGTTAGGCATGCAAATTAGTTACTTGCGTAAATAAGATATGATAATCGCTTAATGGAAATATGTATTTTAAACATAATATACTCTTGATTGGAATAAAAAACAAAGAAAAAAATATTGTTTAATAGAAAATAAAGGAAAACTGTCAATAAAGGATTTGATGTCATTACATTTATTAGTTTATTATTATTATTTAGGATTTATTTTATTAGATTTTCGATGTTAGGTTTATAACCCAATGATAATGAACATAGACCATAATTTTGCCGTTGACTTCTGAATGCAGATGATATTAAAGAATAACAATTTTTGAAGTGAATTTTATGGACAGATGAGTCTGATTTTCCAGGGGAAGGCATTTCTACCTATATATGTAATGTATGGAGGAGAAGATAATGAGGGATGCAGTCAAAGAGGAATGCATTTTTACATTATATTATTATTTCTATTTGCTTCATTTTGTTATTTTTCTGTATCATTTTATATTTGTGCTGCACCCTGATCATGATGGCATTGGCATTATTGTATTTATCTCTTTTTATTCTGTTTGTATTTATTACTTCATTACTTATATTTGTTACTTTTTTATCTTATAGTTTCTCTGTTGTTCATTTTTCTTTTATATTTTTGTTACATTTTCATTGTTTAATTTTCCTATTCTGCATCCATGTGTCCCGCGCCTTTTCTCCGTTTTACTAGCTGTTCTTACCGTTTTACATCAGTCATCGTCCTTATCCTCACAAGTGCGGTTCGGTGGGTAAGTGTTCTTTGGTATTCTTTTCCTTTTATCTTTCCACTTTTATTTTCCTTATTCATTTTTTTATCCGTTTCTTTTCGTTTATCACCTTCTACATTATTTCCCTCGTTCTTTCCCATATTTCTATATTTTTATTTTATTTATTTATTTTTTTTTTTTACATTTTATTTCCTTCTGTCATATTTATTACCCTTTTATCCATTACCATTCATTTTTATTTTATTTATTTATTTATTACATATATTTTTTTCCTTTATCATTCCTGTCTTGTCCTTGTTCTTGCCTTGCTGCTTTGTATTATTAGTTATTTATGTATTCTATGCGGGTTTTTTTATATTGTTTTATATCCATGCCATTCTGTATTCCATTCGTCATCTGTTTATCGGTCTGTTATTTTTGTCACTTCTGGTATTTTGTTCATTATAGCCCTGAAGAAGACCTGCAAGGCAGATCGAAACGTTAAACCTCTTCGACTGCATCTATCTTCTTCTCCATTCATCATACCAGTCAACTATACTTTTATCACCATGCATCGTTTTTTATTCATTTTGTATCAACGGATGTGCTAAAATTAGTCCAAGCAACGAAGGCCAAAAAAGGCCGTTAGGGGACATAATTCATGTAGAAGCCAATTTTGGCACAGTTGTAGGGGGAGGTGTCCTTAACAACATACTAAAAGTACTGGGGGTGGGGGTGGAGCTAAGGGTGGGGGGGGCGCTATAAATGTCGGTTTTTTCAGTTTTTCGTTAATAACTCGAAAACTCTTGCCTGTAGCGAAAATATGTTTATGTACTAAATTAATTTACATAAAATTGTTTACAAAACAGGTTCTATACATGTTTTTTCTGGGATCAATGCTTAAGAAGATATAGTGAGGGGGAATATGGAAAATGTAAAAAAAAAACACGTTTAAATTGTTAAAATTTATATATTAATTGTTAAAATTCCAATGTTTATTGTTACAAATGAATAGTTTATTATTTTTAATCGAACACTTATTGCTAAAAATAAAATTACTGTCGTTAAGCCTAATATGCTTATTATAGTACTTGCGGTAAGTCGCATTTTTCCTCAAAAACACGTTTGTCGGTACTCTTTTGGCTATAACTCCGAAAATATTTGTCTAATCTTGGATTTCTTTTTTTCATCTTAAAGCTGGTTGAATTTGTTATCAGACACTATGTATTTAGTTTTAATTACGTTCCGTGAAATATCCTTTCCACCTTGCTGAATCCCGCGTACCGTTGTAAAATCCTTATTTTTTCGGAACATTTCTCGTTATAACTCTAAAAATATTTATTCGATTCCGAATTTATTTTTTCCAACTTATAGCTGGTTAAATTTGCTATTAGATCCTATATATCAAATGTTGATAAAATTCCGTGTAATAACCATGCCAGCACGGTAACAACTGCAAACTGTTATAATATTATAGTTTTTTTTTGGCATATATTCTCTATAACTCCTAAACAACTTGTCCGATCCCAAATAGCCTTATTTAATTTTAAAGCTACTTAAATTATCTATCAGGTCCTATCTACGACTTTTAATTATATTCCGTGTAATACCCATGCTAAATATAATGCTAATACCCAGCACACTAAATATGTAGGTATTGGCAAAACATGAAATTCTTGATATGTTAAGTGGGCTGGCGTGGGTGTTTCACGGACTTTAATCAAAATTTAATATATAGGATGTAATAGCACATTTAACCAACTATAAGATGGAAAAAATAAATTCGGAATCGAACAAATATTTTTAGAGTTATAACGAGAAATGTTCCGAAAAAATAAGCATTTCACAACGGTACGCGGAATTCAGCAAGGTGGAAAGGATATTTCACGGAACGTAATTAAAACTAAATACATTGTGTCTGATAACAAATTTAACCAGCTTTAAGATGAAAAAAAGAAATTCGATATTAGACAAATAGTTTTGGAGTTATAGCCAAAAGAGTACCGACAAACGTGTTTTTGAGGAAAAGTGCGACTTACCGCAAGTACTAGAATAAGCATATTAGGCTTAACGACAATAATTTTATTTTTAGCAATAAGCATTCAATTAATAATAATAAACTATTTATTTGTAACAATAAACATTGGAATTTTAACAATTAATATATAAATTTTAACATTAAAAACGTGTTTTTTTTTACATTTTCCATATTCCCCCCACTATATCTTCTTAAGCATTGATTCCAGAAAAAACATGTATAGAACCTTTTTTGTAAAAAACTTTATGTAAATTAATTTATTATATATATGTACATATTTTCGCTACAGGCAAAAGTTTTCGAGTTATTAACGAAAAACTGAAAAAACCGACCTTTAGAGCGCCCCCCACCCTTAGCTCCACCACCACCCCCTAGTACTTTTAGTATGTTGCTAAGAACACCTCCCCCTACAACTTTGCCAAAATTGGCTTCTACATGAATTACGTCCTCTGAAAATACTTCGTTGCTTGGACTAAAATTAGAATATAAACATTTTAAACTTTTTTTTCCTTATTTAAAATATTTTCTCCTGTTTTTTTGTCGTATATTTCTGGGGGTTTTCTCCTAGCCCTGATGAAGGCTTACATAGTAGGCCGAAACGTCGACAGGATATATAACAATTGATGTTTTGTGTTCGATTCCATGACTGCACACCTTAACTACTACATGTTCATTAGTTCCACAATCAGCAAATAACTCATCAAAAATATTTTTCCGTAGACGTATTAATCGTTTTTATGTTAATATTAGAATCAAATCATATGCATTGTCCGCCGTCCTTTCATACTTATGACCTTAGGCGATCATTGTTTTCCTCCTATGACCTGAACATGTAATTGATGATAACAGAGCCATTTAGATAGAAACTAGTCGCATAGAACGTGACACAAGCCGGTAAGCTGCCGATATTCGCTGATGATAAATCGAGGTAATAGAGGGCACAGTATTGTTTCCTGTGCAATCCCTAGTCAATTAATATACGTCAGGTCCTAGCCCCGGGTTTATCAATAACATCCGTCCCAGCTTCTGTTGTACAACTGGAAGAACACGACCCCATTACTGAGGCTACAATAATACATTAAGGAGTCAGTTATCGTTTATAAGATTGTTTTAATAATACAAATTAATTTTATTTTAAGCCAATTTTTATTTATTCATAAAAATATTTTAAAAATGATAGTTTAGATCAAGGATCAGAGCAAGGAACAATGGCCCTATAAAAGAACAGGAACATGTCATATTTAAAAAAATTATTAGAAACGTACATTATATACACCAATAGACTGATATGTTTGCATAGAAACTTTTTATCCAGCTATTTATGTATAGAACTATTGACCATAATAACACTGTATTTTATTTGGTTTTTAACGAACATATCTTTATAATCGTTCATAATGAAGTATGCTACAAGCGTCGTTTTTAAGGACTTAACTGTAAAAAGCAAGACTAAAACGAGTACAAACTGCCCGTCGTTACAAACTACTACAACATTTACTAGACAAACGATCAAATCTCCCAATTAATTACAAAAGACTCATTTACATGACTGTGATTAGACCTATTTGGAGGTACGGAGTTGAGCTTTGGGGCTCCACTAAACCATCCAATTCATCTCATATCCAATCCTTACAATCCAAAATCCTTCGTAAAATCCTCAATGCTCCTTACTTTGTCACCAATAAACTTATCCATAAAGACCTTAATGTTCCATATGTTGCTGATTTAGCCCACACTAGATACCTATCCTTTCTCAAGCTCCATAACCACTCAAATCAGTTAGTTTCTTAACTTGCTTCACACTCCATTCCTGATAATTCTGCGAGGTGTCTGAAACGAAGATGGCTTAGAGACCTTCTAGTGTAGAATTTTTAACAAAGTGCTATTGATAAGTAGTTCTTTTAAAGTTTTAACATGTTATCATAATCGTTGTCAATACATTTACTTGATGTATATATTTCGTGCAGTTGTAAATTTCAATAAATGTATATACAGAAAACAGAACAAATGTAAAAATATCAAAATTTCCACCAATTTTTGAAAGAATTCCAAAAATTTTATAACCTGTATCTTAGACCCCGTTAATCACAAGCAATTATAGCTCCTGATTAATCTCAAGTTTTAGGGAAAAATATAATAAAATCATGATAATATGATTAAAACAGGAAACAAATACTTGAGGTACGCATGATGGATATAGAATGATCAATACAATAAGGATTGATGAATTAATTGCCACTTCTATTGGAATCATTTGATTAGGAAACTATTTTCGAATCCTAAACATTCATTTTCAGTTCTAAAACATACAAAATGTTCAAGATATCAGGACTTTGTTACATGGATTATACAGGGTGTTCAATATTCGATGGCCATCCCCTTTTTTTCCTACAGTTTTTGAAATTTTGAAACGAAACTCTCAGGGTCTTAACTGTGAACAAATAAAGTTTCTTATCAGGTTATAGTCTGCTTTGCAACCTTCTCCAGCGACCCTAACTTTGGCATTTCCAATGAGATGTGGTATTTTATACTATGGATTTCAATAGAAAATCAAATTTTGAATTGATTTTATACCGGTGATTTGTTTTTTTTATACGGGGCCCCGATTCCCCGCAAAGCGTGATAAATCAAGAAAATAAGCAATCTAACACTGGTATTGCAAATATAAAATAAACCGAACAAAAATATGAAATTAAGGCCTTCCCGCGACTGGTACGACGAGAGGCGAGAACTGGACGACTTGGAAGGTTTCCCCCGAGAGCCTCAAATCGTCGACAAGCCCGTGATGAAACAGACATCATTTATGTACTGGCTACGGTGGAAGCGTATCCTCATCGGAGCATTCGTGACATAGCCAGGTGTTGTTAAGAAATCAAGATATTGGTACTCACCTGAGGAGATCAAACAGAGATCTGGAATATTCTATAGTGTAAGGGGGAGGGCCAGATAGTTAAATTTTGGGGTGGGGGTTTTAGATATAACTTATTGGATTTTTCCATTCTTATTGAAAACAAATTTAAAATGGGACTATTTTTCTGAGAGGTTGCTTTCAACTCGGATTTTTACCTACAACTAAATTGGTCATATAAACAAATTTCTGGATTTATTTTTTATTTTATTTTATTTTTGTTTAAATGACAAGATAAACATTTCCATAAGCCCCATTTTAAATTTGTTTCCAATAGGAACGGAAATATCCAATGAGTCATAGGAGAAAAGACAGAAATTTAATCTTCCAGGCCCATATCCACGATGGATATATTTCAGATATCTATTAGATCTGCTGAAGTGAGTTCCAATATTTGATTTCTCGTCTTACATTTTGAAAACTTTAGTACATATAATCCATGTAATATATTGTTGATGTTTTTGAAATTTTTGTATATTTTAGAATTGAGGATGAATGTTTAGCATTCGAAACTAGTATTCTAATAAAATTATTACAATATGAATGCAACCAATTCATCAATTCTAATTGCAAGGAAATTAAAAAAAAAAAAATTAATATTAAATATAAAGTTAAAAGAGAGAAATTATAGAATTATTATAAGCGGGGGATGGTAAGGTTCGTTAGTGTACCGCCAGCGTTATCTCTCAATTAAGCCCGCCCTGATAAGAGAGGGCGGGAAAAACAGAGCCGTCCTGTGATTTATTTGGACGGCAATGGCTCCTTGATTGTCCATTGTTACAGGGACTGTACAGTATGGACTACGAGACACCTCCGTTCTTCTTGTTCCTCCCTGACGAATGGCCTAGTTAAGGGTATTTAACCTGTCTCTCTCTCTGGGAGGAATTCCAATCAAATCCTATAGCAGGAGCAGTTGTTTAGCGGCATTTTATCTTTCAAATATATTTCTAGTTGTAATATTGTAACAGCTGTGTAGTGATTTATACAATGGTATAATTCCTCGATGACATTTATATTAACAATTATTAACATTAACAACTATGTCAACAAGTCAATTAAATAAGAATTTACATATTGGTAGCACTACGAAATAGTTGTATATAAATATATTAGACGAGCATCTCCCGTTGCGGCTTCGTTATTTCCATTATTAAAGAACTTAGATAATCTTAATTCATAATTGAAGTTTTCTTTGTTTATCGATAAAAATATTCTACTGAAGCATGCAATAGAGCATTATTTCTGCAATAATAATTTCACGCATAGCAATAATTATTAAGCTGCTTAAAATTCAACTGATTAAGTGTTTGGAGATTATGGAAAGCATGATTAGACATCCAATTTTTAATTTTAATGTCTGAGTTGGTAATCCAAATGGTCAAGAACTGTAAAGAAACTCATGCAAATGGACAGACAGGTGCTAGGCAACTAAAGGCCAATGAATCATATTTTTACATACATAAAAAAAAATCTCTCTCTCTCTCTCTCTCTCTCTCTCTCTCTCTCTCTCTCTCTCTCTCTCTCTCTCTCTCTCTCTCTCTCTCTCTCTCTCTCTCTCTCTTTCTATATATATATATATATATATATATATATGTGTGTGTATGTATGTATATCCACGATGGATGTACTGAAGTGAGTTCCAATATTTGATTTCTTGTCTTACATTTTAAAAACTTTAGTACATATAATCCATGTAATATTTTAGAATTGAGGATGAATGTTTAGCATTCAAAACTAGTTTTCTAATAAAATGATTACAATATGAATGCAACCAATTCATCAATTCTAATTGCAAGTAAATAAAAAAAAAAAGAAAGATGTATTAGCATGAAATTGCGTCTAACACAGGCCTACAAATATCGCACGAGAAAATCCACTATCTTGAAAGATTTCATATAAACAAAGCCCCACTAGAAACCAAATACGGAACAATTACACAAACCTCCCAATTCAAATACCTAGGAGAGATTTTTCAACCATCTGGACTGAACCAGATTTCTAATGAAGACTGGTTAAAGAAACTACAGAGAGCATACAAACTTCCTTGGAATCACTACAACAAAAAAGCAATATCGATCAATGCGAAAATGCGGCACTACAACACAGTCGTGCTCCCGGAAGCCCTATATGCAGCTGAAACTACAGTACTTCGTGGACACACCAAAATAAAAGACATTGAAAAACAAGAACGGAAGATCCTCAGGAAGATTTCAGAACTTTACAAATATTGTAACACAATTACTGACACCATCAGAAAATGGAGAGCAAATTTCTACGGACATTTGTACCGTTGTATAATGTAAAATTTTCTTCATAGTCTGCTCCAGTAAAAACAAGACCAAGTGGATCAATGAAACATTAGAAGACCTGAAACAGTTGAAAATAAGTGAAAATGACATTATGGACCGTACAAAATTCAAGATTTCTATAGCAAAAATAAAATTTGAATGTCACCCACAGAGAACCACGGGAAGATCATGGACAACAGAGTGCAAACAAAAGCATAGTAAATTAATGAAGAGAATTTGGGAAGAGCGAAAGAAATATAGGAAAAAGTAACCATCGTAGATGTCAAGTTCCAACGCTCTCTCAACAGGGATGTAACCATAATAATAATAATAATAATAATATATATATATATATATATATATATATATATATATATATATATATATATATATATATATATATATATGTATATCGACATTTTGATTTGCTAATAATTTTTAATCAGCAGAAATGATTATACTAATTTCATATGGTTTTTTTTTTTTTTTTTTTTTTAACATAATAACTTTATTCACAACTGTACACAATGGACAACCAGTGAATGTGAAATTTACATTGATACAACAGACATGATCAGGCATGAGGGAGTCAGCACCCAGTGGTACAATCTCCAGGCGTGAAACTAAATTATTAGCGATTAGACTAGGAGATCCCTCATCCACTTCCTTTTCAGCCTCCGTCGAGTTATGTCTGGTATCTGTACTGTTGCCATTATTTCATATGGTTTGATTTTAATTTCTAAACAAAAAAATATATGACAGTGTGACAAACCTCGTTATGCCACTCAACTTTGTAAATATTAATTTTTATTAATGTTAATTTTATTATTGCTTAATCTCATATACCTATCAAGATTTGTTACACATGGGTTAAGTAGTTTTACGATTGTTCAATTTTTATACTTCACTGCGATCCACATGCTATATTTTTTAAGTCTTCTTTATTAATTTAATTGAATATATTTTAATTTTGTTACCAATCTCAAGCTTTATACAGGGTGAGTATCTCTTAGTGTAAAAAAAAAAAAAAATTGGGTGAAACTAGATCAAAAATGTAGCAAAATGCCGTAAACCTTACCTTCCTATTCCAATCCGTTGCAGATATACAATAATTCAAAGACTTTTCCACTAGGGATATATTTCAGATATCTGTTAGATCTCCTCAGGTGAGTACCAATATATTTGATTTCTTGTTTTACATTTTTAAAACTTAAGTTTATACAATCCACGTAGCACAGTGCTGATTTGTTAAAAATTGTGTATGTTTTAGAACTGAATATGAATGTTTAGCATTCGGATCTAGTATTCTAATAAAATAATCCCAATAGAAGTGGCAATTAATTCATCAATGCTAATTGTTTTGATCCTTCTATACCATCATGGTGTACCTCAAGTGGTAGGGAGATGAGTTCGTTATTAGTCATTACAATATGGATTGAAAACTTGGATGTACCTACTGCGTTGGATGTACCTACTGTTTGGATGTACCTACTGCGTGTCTTTTTGGGTACGTAAATTTGGCACGCGTAGGTCCATATGGGTTTACGTTAAATACTGTATGCGTTAAATAAATGAATAATTGATCGAACAGGTCAGCCACTTTAAATATCTGGGAGAACAGATCACAGCGAACGGACTAGATCCGAAAGGGATCAAAGACAGAAAAAACAAAATGGAGAAAGCCTATTACCTCACCAGAACAAAATATGCCAAAAAATGTCTATCCAAGAAAGCAAAACTAAGACACTATATGACAGTCATACAACCGGAGGCTCTCTACGCTAGTGAGACGCTAATCCTGAACAGAAATATGGAACAAATTAAATTAGTCGACAGAAGAATGATCAGAAGGATCCTGGGTCCAAAGAAGATCGAACAAGGCTGGAGGCACAAAAGCAACGAGGAAGTGTACGAGTTCTCAGAGAGCTTCGTCTCCAAAATGCGGAAAAGACGTCTCGCCTTTTACGTACACTTGATGAGGATGGATCCGAACAGACTGACCAAAAGGATATTCGACTATTTTGGTAAACTCAAGGCATATGTCGACTGAAGGCGGGAGTCAGAGCGGGAAAGAGATCCTGGAGAAGATGACTGCCGGGTTTCCTTCATGGCGAATAAAATTGTAGCGTGATCCACAGCCGTCTTGACGAAAAAAAAATGAATAATTGAAGGAGCTATGATGATATGTAGCAAATTACCAAATGTTGAATCGAAGGTCCTCAGATCTGTCCCAACGTTTGTTAATCTGTTTCACAGTATGACGAAACATACGCATATGAGAACAAAACAAGATCTAACACGTGTTTAAAGCAGAGAAAATTACAGGAGATAATTGTAATTTCATTTTGGTGGTGCTGGAGTTGAATGCGGTTCCGTCATTACGTTGTGAGCTCGTAATTGGATTAGCGAATCCTCAGAGGAATATTCTGAATCTGGCTTATTAGTGGTGTGTAGGGGAACCTTCAACGTTCCAATACAGAACAGATAAAGGCAAGATTACTCGCTATTCATAACCGTTACGGCGAAACACTCCAATTACCTCTATTCATATCGATGTTTGTATTAATACATCGATTAATAGAAGAATGTCGTTTCTAATTATTGAAAGGGAAATGAACTCTGCTTGTGTTTAATCTCTTTCTTTAAGAATTCTCTGCGACAAAGTATTTCCATTATATCATTGAAGGCATTTTTGTAGGAACTGAACGTTCTTAAGTATACGAGGTACAAGGCGGGTACCCACTATGTTCGCGAACCTCTGCGCTCTACGCTCCTGTAACACTGTACATGGGGATATGGTTTGCGAACATCACCGATCCGCAATGCTCACATGAACGTCGAAGGAACAAAATATCCCCCGAATTAGTGGCTTGTATAACCTACATTTCTTTAAATTTCTGAATGAAGATTATAGAACACCTGGTTTTTTACATTTTATGAAAAGAAGTCTAAAAATAATTTACTGTTGAGCTTCAGGTCTTAAGAATTAAGCGGGCACAACAGAAATTATTTGCAAATGACTTCCAAAAACTTCGAACATCTTTTTGACTTGGTAGCACCGTCGATTCAAAGAAAATACATTAAGTTCCAAAAGGATATATTTGCTGAGGATACGCTCGCCTTAAAAGTTACTTTTCTAACCACTGTAATAGCTTTACTTGTTTTCAATATTAGTTTAAAATTTAAAAGCATTTTCCCTTAAATTTATCTATTTATAATTTGAATCTTTCGCATTCCAAAATAACGACTGCTTTTGATCAAAATCGTTAAGCTGCATCGTTAACATTGCAAAATGTGGTTAGATATAAGTTTAAGTTAAGGTTAGGTTAGGTACAATGTTTTATGTTACGCAAGTGGTAAACACTACTTAAGTGGTCCCAATGCCGCACAGTGGGGCAAACATAGAAAATAGAAAAAATTTAATGGGGATATTGTATTCATTATTAGTTGTTACAAACATTTCGAGTTTTTTTTTTTTTTTAATTTCATTTTTATTTGCTACTCTGAGGCCTTCTAAAGTTGGACAATATTAGTCCACCACAGAATGGCCTATTTCTATTGAGCTACAATTTGGGTCACTGGATTTTTTTTTTTATAGATAAAACTATGGAACTTGACAGATTTGTAGTACTAAAGAATAGTGGAAGAAATGTTTTTGTTTTTTTTTAAATCATTACCTATATTGACATTTACAACTGTACAAGTATACATCAAGTAAATGTGTTAAAAAAAAAAGCTTAGAATAACATGCCAAAACTTGAGAAGAACTACTCATCAGTAGCACTTCAGTGAAAAATAAAGAATCTACACAAGAAGATCTCTGGGCCATCTTCTTTTCAGACGCCTCGGAGGATTATCGGGAATTGAGTGGGAAGCAAGTTGAGAAACTAGGGGATTTGAGTGGTTATGGAGCTTTACTATGAAAGGATTGGTATCTGGTTTGGGCTAAATTAGCAACATATGGAACATTAAGATCTTTATGGATAAGTTTATTGGTGAAAAAGTAAGGAGCATTGAGGATTTTCCGAAGGCTTTTGGATTGTAAGGATTGGATACGGGATGAATTGGATGGTTTAGTGGAGCCCCAAATCTCAACTCCGTACGTCCATATTTGTCTAATCACAGTCAAATAAATGAGTCTTTTGTAATTAATTGGGAGCTTTGGAAGAAAATTAAATTAGAACAATGTATGAAATATATTATCAAAAAATATACTAGAGCGAGAGTGAAAAAGTAACCAGAGTTTTTGAACGTGTGTGGTCATAGAGAAAAGCTCAGTTAAGCTTCGGTAAAAAACTTCCATTTTCACAAGGCTTATACTACTTCTTAATATTCCTATAACTTTCATTGACAGCTGATGACATCTGTAACTAAAATCAAGGATGTTTTACAAAGTTGGGTCATTAGTCCGGCGGTTTTTAGGTACGTATAGTCATCAGTGATAAAGGACTACTACTCCATAAGGAAATAAAAATAAATAAAAAAAAGGACTAAATATATTTTTATATTAAAACCTTCTGCGTTCACCCGTCTATAGATTAGATTTCATAGAATAGAACCTGCCGCTATAAGCTCCGTCATATAGTGCACATCTCTTTTATATTCACCTTGTAAACATTTCCTCTTCAGAGCTCTGTGCCTTCTGTCAGCAAATAAACTGATCTCTACGATAATCCTCTCTGTGTGAATACCTTTGTAAAGTTTCATTTATCTATTTATATTACTGATCCTTTTGTATAAGTGTAAACCAAAGAGGTACTTATCCCTTTCATAATACATTCCAGATCACACTAGTATTTTCCAATTTACTTCCTACTCGATTCCCAGTAATCCTCTTAGCCGTTTGAAAACATGTATTTCCATCTTTTTCGCATTTTTTTAATTATTTATTATATATTTGTTTCATACTTTACTGATATTTATATACAACTAATTTTAAATAATATTTAAAGCTTTATTTGTTTATCGATAGAAATCTTGTATTGAAGTATGCGATTGAGAATTATATATTCATTGATAGTTTCACACATAGCAGTATTTTTTAAACTGGTTGAAATTGCACCGATGAGGTGGTTGAAGATTACGTAAAAAATTTGATATCCGATTTATAATTTTTTATGATATTATATTCTCTTATACTATATCTCTTATACTATATTATATTGTACACCTATATATTCCTATAGGTGGATAGAGAATATTAAAAAACTTGCGGATAATGTACTGCATTTTCAGTGGTTCCAACTAAAGGCCCATAAATCATATCCATAATCAGTGTTTATTAAGAAATGAAAATAAAATAAAAGACACAGCGTATTGGAAGAAACTGTCGAGATGGGAACACAAATTTTTAACATTATAATAATCCCTCAAAAAAAATCTATAAAAACAAAATAAATGAATGATGTAAATATTAAGTATACGTATATTGCTTATTTTTCTTATATTAATAATTCTTTTTATAATATTTCTATGTTTTTAGAACTAATGGCAAAGTTTTAACTATTCTTTGAATAAAAAATTACCGAAACAAATGACAAATAATTGATCAATTTCGAATGGAATTGATCCTTCAACAATATTATGCATGCCTCAACTTATAACAAGTACTTGAATTTATGCAAATATATACGGATAGATATGGAATAATATAATTGTATTCCATAAATTTATTATATTTTCTGAGAGCATATTAATTCAACAATGAATAGTCTTTCTATACACATACACAAACAATACTGGAGTACCTGATATTAACAGGAGAACGTGATAACAGGACAAAAAATGCTCCAGCGATCGGCTGGAGAAGGATGTTTAATTCATGTAACCATCTTCTATTCTTGGAGCAACAGGTGAGCATTTGTCGTCTCCAGCCCCTGGATCTTATAAGTCGATATTGCCCCCCCCCCCCTACCCCACCAAGCGTATGCTACCTCTGCACAGAGTTAAGAAAAATTCAATCATGATTAAATATTTGACAACTAATTTTATTGGAATCAATAATCTAATTTAGTTACGATTATAGGATTTTATATCAATTTATTGAAATTAACAACTGTACAAATATACACGTCAAGTAAATGTGTTGATACCGATTAGAATAAAATGTCAAAACATTCAGTAGCACTTCAATAAAAATTCTACACTAGAAGGCCATCTTCTTTTCAGACTCCTCGGAGGATTATCGAGAAGTGAATGTGAAGCAAGTTAAAACTAGTGGATTTGAGTGGTTATGGAGCTTACTATGAAAGGATAAGTATCTGGTCTAGGCTAAATCAGCAATATAAGGAACATTAAGATCTTTATGGAAAAGTCTATTGCTGACAAAGTAAGGAGCATTTAGGATTTTTCGAAGGATTTTGGATTGTAAAGATTGGATACGAAATGAATGGATGGTTTAGTGGAGCCCCAAAGCTCAACTCCGTACGTCCAAATAGGTCTAATCACAGTCATGTAAATGAGTCTTTTGTAATTAATTGGGAGCTTTGAACGTTTGTCTAGTAAATGTTGAAGTAGTCTGTAACGACGGGCAGTTTCTTGTCGTTTTAGTTTTGTTACTAAAAGATGAACTAAAACATTTAATGATAATTAAATTAGAAGATTGATTCTAATAAAAGTAGTTGCCAGATATTTAATCATGATTAAATTGTACTCATCTCTGCTTCTGCACTTTAATATTTAATTAAATTATTATGATGTAGTAAGTTGCTAAATAATAAATTATTATTATTATATGTTATATATTATTATTATCTAATAATAATTATAATTCGCTAATTATTATCATTAAATCATAAATTTGAAATAAATTGAATAAATTGTAGAACCTGGTTTTTATTATTATAAATAATTTTTTTGTTAAACCTTTTTTGAGTATATATTACAATCTGCCAATAAAACAAAAAAAGTATTGTGAATGGTTAAGCATTATTTCATACATGTAAAATAGAAAATAAATAAATTTAATGAAGTAGATTGTAGGGGCATGCAGTCATAAAGATACACAGCAAATAAAAAAAAAAAAAATTTTATTTGTAATGCCAACGTTTCAACTTGCATTGCAAGCCTTCATCAGGGCTAGAAAAAGAATAGATATTAGCTCATTAACTGGTCCTTACTATTTAATTAACTTTGTATCTACTCAGTTTTTATGCTTACCAATTATATTGTTGAATTTACTCATTAATTTTTTAATTAACTATCACTCATTTTAATATTTTTTAATTTTAATCTTATTTCAATAGTCTTTATGTATTGTCTTCTTTACCTTTAGACATTGCCTTTATGTATTGTCTTTACTCTTATATATTTATTCTTTTCATAACTTTGTTTTTTATACTCTCTACAATTTAGTCATACCTTTTCGTCTGTTTTCCACTTCTAGCCCTGATAAAGGCTTGCAATGCAAGTTGAAACGTTGGCATTACAAATTGAAAAACTTATTTTTTAGTTGTTGTGTATCTATTATGACTGCATACTCCAACAATCTACTTCCCTAAATACTTAACAGTCAACTATAACTTATCAATATAAATACATTTAAATAAAAAAAGTAAAAATTAAATTAAATTAAAAGTTAAAAATGCAATCATACTATATATACAAAATACAATCAGTTGAGGGATACCCGAAACGAAATAGTGCCTGCCCTTATAGAGGGACAAACCAGGCCCAAAGAGATCCCAGCGCCTCTCAGCTACGTCACTATTGAGAAAACCCCAGTGGAGGCTGAGTGGGAGTGCTGTAGTACAGTCACTCAGGGCATGAGTTGAGGGGCTGGTCATTGCCAGGACTCCATGGCGAGTTTTACTATAGATCACGAGGCAACTGGCTTTAAAAATTTCGAGAAGGATAATATGAATGTGTGAAACAGGATCGGAATTAAAAATATGTTTATGAAATTTTGAAAATTTGACTGATATAGATTCAAGGACAAAAGGCATATTAAGGACATTATGTAAGTTTTGTTAAATGCAATGTAAGGGGCGTTGGTTATGGTTCCCAGGAACATAGGATTGGAGGGATTCATGAATGAATCCATTCAATTTTCTTTATAGTCCAGTCAATGAGTGAATGAAATGTGTCATTATTTTTAACTTCATAGCTTCGTTAGGAGTAGTAGAAGGTAAAAATACTACCATAAAAGTCCCCGCCCCTGGGGTGGGGGGTCAGCTATGGGTGGGAGGAGGGGGAAGGTCCTATTTTTGGGTTTTTCGATTATATCTCAAAAACGGTGGACTTTTCAAAAATATGTTACATTTAAAAATTAAAGCTAATTAAATTTTCTATAAAATTATTTATGTACATATTTGTCGAACTTCCAACGGTTGTCAAAAATTTGCTTCTAGTGCCTTCCACGATCGCTTCTTAGAAAAAATGTCAAAATCAAACTTATAAAGCACTAAATTTAATTTAATTTCTTATATACGTTTCTGGCACTTGAAGCAAATGATTGACAAAATGTGAGGTCAAATTTTTTTTTTTTTTTTGAAAATTATTGATTTTTAATAACGTATATCTCGAAAACCGTTGAAAGTTTGACAAGTAGGCATATAATCTATTTTATTGAAAATCTAGTTAGCTTTAATTCTGATTCGTAGCATATTTTCCTGGAGTTCACCGTTTTCGAGATATAATCGAAAAACACACTAACACTACAATATGTTTATTGACGGCACTAATATGTATTTTTCTATAATTTATGTGTTTTAAAACATATAAAATTACATTGGTTTAGTGTTACCTCTCATTACGTAAACATTAGACTTAAACGCCTGTCTTACAAGTTATATAACGGCAGAATCAGCAAATCGACCGAAGTTGTAAATTCAGGAGGGCCATTTCCTAACATAGAACAATCATATATCACTGAAACACTCCAGCCAACAAGAAAGAGGTTGTTATCATCCATGATTGTTATCATCTTCTTCTCCAGTAAATGAGCAAAGCACAAATGGTAATATGAAAAATGAATAATGGAGGGAGATAAGGAATATGGAGCGCCTACTACTTAATCCGTTTGTTTTATCAGAGCACCTCCAGCACTAAATAGTTCCTGCGTTTAAACGAATTATTTTTAGGAAGGATATATAAGTGTTTAAGAAATTCCAAGTGTATCATTTTTAATAATATACTTATATGATTACTTAGTTTTAAATATTGTGTGTACGTGTGTTGATTAATTACTGTAATTAAAGAAATTACATCTTTAAATAACAGCTTTAGTTTACTTGCTTGTTTTAAACTTCGCGACAATTTAAAATACTAAGGACAAATAACATTGCCCACTAACGCCACAGCATAAGTTAATTAATATTACAATCAATGATTACTGAAACGAGAGGTGTAGAGTACATGATATATGCCATTATTTTTAACTTCATAGCTTCGTTAGGAATAGTTAGAAGGTAAACATACTAAAAGTCCCCGCCCCTGGGGGAGTGAGCTAACGGTGGTGGAGAGGGGAGAAGGTCCGATTTTTGGGTTTTTTGATTATATCTCTAAAAGGGTGAACTTTACGAAAATATGCTACAGATCAAAATTTAAGCTAATTAAATTTCCTTTAAAATTGTTTATACGCATATTTGTCGAACTTTAAACGGTTTTCCAGATACAAGTTATTAAATATCAATAATTTTCAAATAGAAAATAATTTTTACCTCACTTTTTGTCAAACTTTTGCTTTAAGAGCCAGGAACGTGTGTATATAAAATTAAAGTAAATTTAATACTCTCTACAAACTCAAGTAACTTTAACAAACAAACAAACAAAAAAAACAAAAGTAACAACAAAACAAAACAAAAGTAAATTTAATACTCTCTTGATTCTGACATTTTTTCTGAGAAATTCTCGTGGAAGGCACTAGAAGGAAATGTTTAAGGAAAAGTGAGGCAAAAATTATTTGTTGCGAAAATTATCTATTTTAAATAACGTATATCTCCTAAACCGTTAGAAGTTCGACAAATATGTAAATAATTAAGTTTATAGGAAATTTAATAATGGACGAGGTAATAAAAATTTGCAAGCGAAGGACAGCAAGAACAGTATTTGGGAAATGGAATATGCGGCCATTCCTTGCTCAAGCTATGGTGCACGCAGATGACATTGTTCTCGTAGCGGATTTGGAAGAAAGCAGTCATAGAATGGGAGGCTGAACTGGAAAGAAAAGGAATGACACTCAATGCAGGTAAGAGTGAAGTTATGCATGTTGGAAGAGATGAAGAAAATATTGAGATCTGATGCGGATCAGAAATCTTAGAGATGACCGAGAAGTATACCTACCTCGGTACGGTCTTCAACAGGAATGGAAAGATAGATGGGGAGATATCCAACCGGATCAAAAAGGCAAACAGCATCTATAACCAAATATGCAACACGGTTGCAGAAAAAAAGTAAATGTGTAGTAAAGTAAAAATGCATATCTTTAAGGATGTATATTTACCCACTCTTACCGATGGAAGCGAGAGTGGCTGGCCGAACCTCCACGCTGAAAGGCACTAAGGAGGAAGAAGAAGAAGAAGAAGAAATTTAATTAGCTTTAATTTTTATTTGTAACATATTTTTCTAGAGTCCACGGTTTTTGGGATATAATCGAAAAACTCAAAAATGGGATCCTCTCCCCTCCCCCTACCGTAAGCTCACCCCCCAGGGGCGATGACATTTAGTATGTTTATCTTCTAACTGCTGCTACAATATGTTTATTATCTAAACTATAACACAAGAATGCGAAAATATATTTAAAGAAACAAGAGGCTGCCACAAGTTTATAGATTCAATCAGGAGAAAAACTATTACTCTAAAAAAAAAAAAAAAATCTATACAACCCTGAATACAAAACGGATTTTAATGAACATAGCCCGAATGAAGGAAATAATAAAAAAAAGGGGACTTATCCAGTTTCGAATTCCAGCCCAGGAGGAAATAAAAAAAAAAATGACTAACTAATGAACCATAACCAACCAGATTGTCAGCAATGACACGTCTCTCCGTCACCACTGGGCGATATATTGCGAATCAAAATAAAAAAAATTAATATAGTACTGAACTTGAAATGTATATCTAATAATGGCCCGAATATGTCTTATAATTCCTAATGTCAATTAGCAATAGGTCCACAAAGCGCGTAAGTCAGAAAACATCATTCATGGTTATAGGTATTATTCTAAAAATTATTTACGAAATCAATCCATAGTAAAGTAAATTAAAATAAGTATAGTTACAATTTAATATTTCATAATTTAAATAGTTATGACTATATTAGGAACTTAGCGAACACGAAGGTTCGATGACCACAAACCATCCTCCAACCCACTCTCTCAAAACCCAAATCCCCCATGTCGGCCCTAACGCAATCCTCCCATCTTCGTCTCGTTCTACCCCTCGGTCGTTTACCCGACGGCTAAAAACTGATTACTTTTTTCTGAGTTCGGCTATTATTAAACCCAACGCCTTAACATACCCATTTTAACCATCGCACAAGCTATTACTTGAACTCTATTTACCAGATATAACTCCCGCAGTTTCGCATTGTGAAGCTTCTTGATTCTCCCGTTTCTTCATCCTTTTTTGTGCCGAATATTCTACGCAGTACTATATTTTCGGAAACTTTAGGGTGTTATTTCTTCCTCAAAGTTGGCGGGCAGGTTTCGTATCTATCGAGAACTCACGGTAGTATAATATTAGGGATTTCTGTTGTAATTATTACTAGTCTGTTAATGTATCCATTTAATTTATCATCGTTTGTATGTCTTCTGAATGTGCTTAGTGACAGTCTGGATAAATAATATTTTATTAAAATTGTTGTAAATTAAGTAAGTAAATTTTAATTAAATTATCTTAAAAGTTTCTTAAATTCCTTAAAGTCCTATATCCCTGACATGTTGTACATCTAAAATTATGGAAAAGATGGTTAATGAAAGATTGACCGACACCCTAAAGAAAAAACGTGTAATCGCTGACGAACAATGTGGATTTGTAAAAAAAACCGTTCGGCTGTAGATCATTTAATCAAACTAGACACCCTCATCCATGACACTATTAAAGCAAAAAAGAACATTTAATAGCTATATTCTTCGATATAGAAAAAGCCTACGACAGGGTATGGAGAAGACTCATAATAGCAAGACTTTTGGATTGGGGATTGAAAGGAAGAATGATCAGATATATTGAAAAGTTTTTAGATGGAAGAGTTTTTCAAGTTAAAATTGGAGATACGCTATCCAAAACGTTTAATCAAGAAAGCGGAATTCCTCAGGGGTCTGTATTGAGTGTTACTATGTTTCTAATAGCAATCAATGATATTATAAAGTCGGTTGAAGAGCCAGCAACTTGCATGCTATATGCCGACGATTTCACAATTTTAATAAAAAGCAAATCCACTAAATTTATACAATGGAAAGCACAAAATATCTTAAATAGACTAGAACTGTGGGCTTCTACCACGGGCTTTACTTTCTCTACCTCCAAGACTAAATGTATCCATTTCTGCAGGAAAAGAATGTGCTCTGAAAATCCAACACTGGTTTTTAATGGAAATAACTTAACATTTGTAGAAAATATACGATTTCTCGGGATGTGGGTAGACAAACGCTTGAGGTGGACTGTCCATTTACAAAGGCTAAGAACGGATTGCCTAAAATTATTAAACATTCTTAAAGTTGTATCAGGAATGAGTTGGGGAGCCGATAGAAAAACACTCCTAATTCTCTATCGAACTCTAATTAGAAGCAAGATAGACTATGGTAGTATAGTATATAATTCCGCTTCAGAAACAACTCTCAAAATAATCGATACAATCCATAACACAGCAATCAGAATATGCACTGGTGCGTTCAGATCTTCACCAGTTGAAAGCCTATATGTAGAATGCGGAGAACCGAGCCTAACTTTAAGAAGATCCTACCTTACACTATCTTACTACTCAACTCTGATTTCCAAACCAGATCATCCAAATCATAACATTTTTCATAACCTTAATAGTAACCTAGGAAACAATCTGGTGGGCATTGCAAGTAGAACCCAAAATCTCCTCCAACTTTTAGACATTAAACCGAATACAGTACTAACCATAGATGATCCATTGTTTTTTCGATGGGACAATACTTACATCAAAGTTGACACATCCCTCAAGGAAAAGATTGAAGACGACAACCCCATCATTAAAAAGAGACTTTTTGCAGAATTAAGACAAAAGTATCCAAACCACGAAACAATTTTTACTGATGCATCGAAAACTGATGGAGAAGTCGGTTGTGCAGTGGTTTTTAACAATAGCGTACTAAAATTTAACCTACCGTCACTAAATAGTGTTTTTACAGGAGAAACTATTTGCAATCTACCAAGGTCTTCTATTAATACAATCTACAAATACAAAACATGCTCTTTTGGTAACAGACTCTCTAAGTTCAATATTGGCAATAGCTGAAGACAATTCTGAAAATGCCCTAATACGCAAGATTAATAACTGCCTGTGGGAGATGCACGAGTCGATGGGTGGAGGGACTGTGCTAATGTGGGTACCCTCACATTGTGGCATCTCCGGAAATGAGGCTGCAGACAGTGCAGCAAATCTTGCGAGACTGAACCAAACAGGAACCATTATTACAGACATTACAACAACTTCTGACTTAAAAACATCCTGTAGAAAAAAATTGCTCAATCACTGGAAAACAAAAATGGAACCAAATACGCAGCAAACTTCAAGAAATTAAACAAGACACACGACCCTGGACAACATCTTGTAGAAAATCAAGAATAGAGGAAATAATCTTGACGAGACTAAGAATAGGACATTCAGCTTTCACCCACGGTTACCTGATGAGAAGCCTAGAACCACCGATTTGTACAACATGCATGACAACACTGACAGTGAAACACATTGTAACAACATGTACACTATACTCTGACGCCAGAACAAAGTACAATATACCCTCAGAAATAGATAAAGCACTGGAAGACACAGAGGAAAAAATCAAAAACATTTTTGAATTTCTAAAATTTTGTAAACTGTTCGACAAAATCTAATATGTATATTGAGCCGCTAATGACTCATGTGAGTAGATGCGGAATGTAATAAAAATAAAATAAAAAAAATTCCAAAAATTAGAATAAGTTAAATAGACAATTGTGATTAAATTACTTTTCTATTAATAAAACATAATAAAACTATTTAACATTTCTGAGCATTCTCTCAGTATTTCCCGAAACGCCGATGTTGCATCTCTTTGTTTTTTGTAATTAAAGAGTGATTTCAGTATCAATTTTAAATTTATCACTATACATGGTATACCATTCTAAAGGTGTTTGTCTGTAAACGTTTTTCTTGAGTAGTGCATGTTTGTAACACATGTAATATGTTTGAGAAAAATGCAGTTAAAGTTTTGGAATGGAATTGGAAACTTGCTACTTCATATGTTTGGATCAATAAGTTAAATACTGGACGCTGCCATTTGGAAGTCTGAATAATCTTATTCTAAAGGAAATTTGATCTTATTTCTAATGAGCATATTGAAATTTTTGTTGTAAATGGTGTCCAGAATCGCTTCTAGAAGTTACAGCAGTCTTATGCTGAACACCCTGCATATACGAGGGTGAATCAAATATAAACGGTAATTTTCAAAATTATATTTATTGAATAATATTATACAGAAACTATACCTTCAACATTTTTCAATGTAGTCTCCTGCATTATCTACACACTTCTGCCACCGATTTGGAAGCTTGAATATTCCCTGTTCATAAAAAGACTGAGGGCGAGTTTTTAACCATTCGCGCACGTGCTTTTCGACGTCTTCATTGTTTTCAAATCGTTTTCCTCAAAGTGATTCTTTCAGGGGCGCAAACAAAAAATAGTCACAAGGGACAGGTCTGGACTGTAAAGAGGGTGTTCGAGAGTTTCCCAGCCCATTTCTTCCAATTTATCCCTTGTCAACAATGCGGTGTGAGGCCTTGCGTTGTCATGGAGAAGGATGACATCTCTAATGGGCACACCTCGTCTTTTGTTCCGGTAACTGGTTTTGCTGACTGTAGCACCTGGCAGTAGTAAGCCGCATTCACTGTTCGTTGATCGTGAAGAAAATCAATGAGTAGAACTCCCCTTGAGTCAAAAAAAAATTGTTGCAAGAACTTTTCCGGCTGAGAGACGAGTTTTGGCTTTCACTGGGCAGCCTTCATCCTTCCTTCGCCACTCCTTACTTGCCATTTTCGATTCGTGGGTCTAATGGTGGACCCACATCTCATCACATGTGACGATGCGCGATGAATCACTCGCCCTCAGTCTTTTTATGAACAGGGAATATTCAAGCTTCCAAATCGGTGGCAGAAGTGTGTAGATAATGCAGGAGACTACATTGAAAAATGTTGAAGGTATAGTTCCTGTATAATATTATTCAATAAATATAATTTTGAAAATTACCGTTTATATTTGATTCACCCTCGTATATCCGAATTTTCAAATTTCTGGAGTATTTTCGCGAACGAGAAATAACAAGCATTACCGGCTTTTAATCTTGCCCTTATTTCCTCTTCTATTCCATTTTTCATTGATATGGTTTTAATCCCATAATCCCAGATATTTGAATTGCACTTGTTCAAACTTTATCCAGGACATATCTACATCACTGAAATGTTTCTACCACTAACCACTAACCGTATAGTTTTTTTTTATCGGCATTAATATTACAAACATTACATTAAATATAAATACAGCTGTATAGTATGCTTCATCAAAAGCAAAGCATCTTTTGAGTTTTGTTTCCATGTTCCATGTTTTCCTTGCATTACAGATGTGCTATTAATGTTGTTTCCAAACTTATTTTATTTTAATCCTATAAAGATTTAAAACATAAAGATATAAATCAATTTTTATTAATATTTCAATGGCCGAGAACAGTAATCCTTAAAGGATTGAATAGCGGATGAGTTTAATAGCTTCTGTTCCTTCACTCCTCACTCCCGATGTTAATTATTTTTTAATCTCGGAGTAAATTAATTCTACCTTGAGCCTCAAAGCATCGGCCTTCTACTTTTCTTATCAACTCATAATTCTTAATAATTCGATGGATAAGTCCATTTTGAGCCTTTATTCAATATTAATTGCCAATATTTAGGGAATAGCAAGTTAATTATATTTTCTTCATCATGAATTATCAACAAGCTGAATATTAAAATTGAATAAAGGAATCGAATTAATCTTGTCAGATTGCTTTTTTAATGTTTTTCAACTTCAAACATTAATGAATGATTATAACAAAACCATCATTCCATTACTAAGATATCTGTGAAGAAAAAGCAACTTAATTTGCTCATGACTGGGAAAAACAATAGATCCTAGATAAGGCTGTTATCTACTGATTTGATATCTACAGCTTCAGGTCAGTAGAAAGGAATCAGTAGATATAATAAGGAATCTATCGTCAAATATTCGTTCTTAGCAACTATAGCGTGTCGAGCCTATAAAAGCCACAACACTTAAAAAATGTAGGCAAAACGTCACTTTGTTCATTGAAATTAATATAGCTCCTAAAGGTTAGGTCCTAGTGACAAATGTTATAGATACAAAAATATTCTTTATTTATTTATAGCAGCGCTCTCACTCAGCCTCCACTGGGTTTTTTAAACTTCCGTGACGCAGCTGAGAGAGAAGAGCTGGGAAATCTCTTGTGCTTGGCTTGTCGTTCCATAAGAGGAGGGATGGGTCTGGTCAGGGGATCTCTAGAATGAATGTAAATTGTAAATAAAGAATATTTTTTTTTATTTTTTTTTTATTTACAATTTATTGAAATTTACAACTATACAAAAATACATCAAATAAATGTGTTAAAAACGCTTACAATAACATGGTAAAACTTGAAAGTAACTATTCATTAGTAGCACTTTAATAAAAATCAACACAAGAAGATCTCTAGGCCATCTTCTTTTCAGACGCCTCGGAGGATTATCGGGAATCGAGAGGGAAGAAAGTTGAGAAACTAGTGGATTTGAGTGGTTATGGAGCTTACTATGAAAGGATTGGTATCTGTGTTGGGCTAAATCAGCAACATATGGAACATTAAGATCTTTATGGATAAGTTTATTTGTGACATGGTTAGGAACATTGAGGATTTTTCGAAGGATTTTGGATTGTAAGGATTGGATACGGGATGAATTGGATGGTTTAGTAGAGCCCCAAAGCTCAATAAAGTATAATTGAATTTTTAACCTTTAATTTAATTTTGACTTATTTTCACTTGTTTTTATTTAATTTAATTTTTTTTAATTTGTATATTTCACCTAGATGTATATTTTATATTGTTTATGTACATCATAGTTTTTTATTTTTTTATTTATTTTTTTTTTTTATTAATTCATCTTATTATTTTTATTATATTTACTATTGTTAATATTTTTTTTTTTTTTTTTTTTTACTGTAAATAATGTATGAATGTAATCACTAAGCCATCTATATTACTTATTGCCCACATTTGTGGTAGATTGTAATAATTACTCAATAAAAAAAAAAAAAATTAATTATTAGTAAGGAAGCTGTCGTTTTATTTTCGATCCAAGCAACACCGATAGTTAAAGCGTTACAAATTGGAAGTCGAAAAAACGTCACAAAAGTACGGAATTTTTAGCGTGCTATCTGTTTTAAAGAACTAGATTAAAATATGTGAATTATAATAGTAAATTTAACCAGATTTTAAATTAAAAGAAATCAATTTTGGATTGGACAAATAGTTTTGTAGTTATAGAGAAAAATGTGCTAAATACTCATTGCTCTGGCTGGGAAAACAATAGCCCATCGATATGTCTTTCTATACTCTACTGTTTATTCCACTTAAAATTTTATAAATATCAGAATCAAGTTACTTTAATGCCAGCAGTACACCCTCGCCGAGTCGCTCGTGGGCGAGGAAAGGTGAGCTATGTAGAAGTTGGGTAGTTCAGTTTTATAAGCAAAAGCTAGTGTTTTATTGGAAGTTGATGAAGATGGATGTGAGGATTCTGGTTACAGCAGTTGCAGCTATTGCAGCCAACGCATATTATAATTATGTGTACATAACCATGAACAAATTACAAAAGAAACGAAGACGGTAGATAAAAACATTCATCGAAACAGGACTTGATAAGTCTAAATTTATTTGATATTTTCTGATTGGTTATTTATTTTAAGCGAAATTTCGAAGAAAATTTAGTTACTTTAATTAACTACTTAGAATTCTTGTAAAAACCCACTTAAATAACCTAAATAAAGATAATTGATATTAATAGTGGTAACGGTTCGGATCGGCGACACCACCAAACTAGGTTGACCCGCGCTACACCGACCAGTTCGATCCTTACGCTTCACTTCATGTTTACATTTTTCGATAGTTCATTCCTATAACCTCACATGTAAACAATCACTTTACAGTTTCAACTTGGATTGTGTTGTTTAGTTTGTTATATTGATATTTAGTCTTCTTAAATGTAAATAAGTGAAACAGAAGTTCACAAAATGAGTTTCATAAAGGATTAACTGTTTTATGAATTCATGTTTTCTTATTTCATCTAATCTTATGTGTAAAAGTGTTATAAAACTTAAGAAGATTTATTTGTACATGAATTTGGTGTTTTATATATTTGTATTTGTTGTTTCAGTTTCAGTCATAAAATTTCAGTATACATATTTTGTGAATGGATTCTTTGTTATCCATATTACTTTTTGTGCTAAAGTGAGACAGATTGTATAATTAATTCAATAAAACATATCAGTTTATAAATAAATGTGAGAAAGTATATCACAGGTTTTTTATGTTTTCTTATTTCCACTTCCCATTAGAAAATATAGCAGAAACTAACATCTTCACTTTCAACTAGGATTCTGTCTTATATTATATAATGGCTTATAACATGGAGAATTGACAATGTGAAAATAATCACAGATTAAGAGGTAAATGACACATCACTATATAATTGTAGAACTATTGGTATAATGTTATAGATTAATGTGTTTTTAAAAAAAATTAGAAGCCTGATGATGAAACATTATCTCCGAAACATGTAGCTACAAATGTTAAATAAATAGGAGTTATGCCAAATAAATACTTAAGGATTCTGTCTTTTTTATATTTATAATTTGTTATTTTCACTTCTCTGAGAGAAAGTTCATCAGGAATTAACTTTACTGGTGGTTCAGTAGTATATTAATTGTTGATTAAATTAATATTAATTCAAAATTGATTTAGTGTCTTATATTTCGATATTTCCACTTTAATATTTCCTTATTTCTCATTTTAATATTAGAAGGTAAACAGAAGTTAATATTACTTTGAACAGGGATTTAGAGTTTTTCAGTAAATGTAGGAGAATAACCTTCCCCCTCTAAAAGCAGCAACTAGAACATCGAAATAAATCGGAACAAGGTTAGAATCGATAAAAGGTATTCTGAGCGGGTTTAGGGGTTGGTGTCGCCGATCCGAACCGTTACCTTAATAGTTAATTTGTACATTTTATTTATTGCTTATATATGTATTAAAATATAAAAAATATATGGGCTAAACGAATAAAATAAACTGTCGTAATGGAGCCATTAAGGAATATTTTTTTTTTCTTTAGTTCCTTAACTAGTAAGGAACTGGAAATTGAATGAGGGAAGTGTTGGAATGTGATTAAACGAAACTTAGATGTGAATAACAGAAGTGCCTTGTCATTCGCAGAAATCTGAATCCCGAGGCGAGTGAGTACTGGGACGGTTCGCCTCGACGTACGTTTCCTCTCGTTCCTTTTACTCGTGGCCAGAGACCGACTTTTTTCGGAGCGCTGCCGAGCCGAGCAGAGCTAAGGCGAACTAACACGAGGTGACCCAGTACACACCCGTGTTCGCCTGTATTCGTCTTGCCTCGGCGAGTGTCGGCCAGCATAAAACGGTAGGGGTTAAATATTCAATTCACTCAGAGCTAGAGTGTGTCAAAAAAGATTCGACGCTTAAAATTATATGCAAAACTTGACATATTTCATTCAAACCATAGGCCCTAGCGACAATTGTTACAAAGCAAAAGAAATACTTCATTGCATTTCTGACTAAATATATAGCAATCGTTATATTTTTGATACGAGCAATACCGACAGATCTAGAGCATGTTAAAATGATATATTTTTGAGGGTGAAAAAACGTTACAACTTTACTTTTTTCATTCGAATCAATATATCTACCACCAGACATGATGGTATCCTCTATCAAACCATCAATTCTCGGAATCCCTCCTACATCTATAACATCTTCCAGTTCAAATCCTTGATCTCCTCCCGCACTACAAGATCTCGCTCCGCAGACCTGTATACTTCTTCCCATAAGAGTACATCATTTGACCACTCCTTCATTTCCCGCGCTACTTCCTTATGGAATTCACTACTCTGTAATATCCGTAATGCTCCATATCTGTCCACATTTAAATCCCTTCTCTTTCAATACCTCCTTTCCCTCCAGAATGATACTGACCAGCAAAACTTCACTAAAAAAAAAAAAAAAAAAAAAAAAGAAAACAAAGAAAAAAAAGAAGAGCATTCAGTAGATGTAAATAGGTTTTATTTTTTCTCCCACAATTATTGGATTTTTGTAATTTTTATTTTTGTTCTTTATTTGTAAAATTGTAAATAGTTAACCAGATTGTTAATTTATTTTATTTCATCTTATGAAAGCTAGACTCATTATATTTATTTATTTACATTATATTATTCTTAGGGGACATCGTCCCAGAATAAAGTTTATTTTCTATTCTATTCTATTCTATTCTATCTCCTATACGGTAGGTTATAGCTACACATGTTATGAAACGAAACTTTTTCTCGATAAAATTTTTAAAATAAAACAATATATATATTTGTATTGGGTTGTCACACATGATGATCAAATCTAACATATTTTTCATTCAAAGTATTTACCATCATTTTTGATACACTTATGCTAACGGCTTACCAAGTTTTCTATCCCAGATTTGATAAATGTTGAGTCACTTGATGAAAGACATTCAGAAAATGCATTTTTAATGTCTAAATCATTGGTAAACAATTCTCGTCGCAAAAAGTTGTCCAAAAAACAAACAAAAGTGGTAGTCTGTAGTTGATAGATCAAAGGAATATGTGTGGTAAGACTTCATAGCCCAATCCCTTTAATTTATTCACTGTCTGTATTGATACACGAGGTCGGGCGTTATCATGATAGGTCCTTTGCTGTTTAGCAGTGCCGGCTGTTGCTTGATCAAATTTTGATGCATTTGGTCAATTTCTTGGAAGTATGATGTTGAATAAATTGTTTTTTTCGTCCACGGGGCAGATTTTCTAATTTCGTATTTCCTGAGGAAAATTTTGTAAACCAACGATGGATGGTTTTTTTCATTAGCACTTCCTTCATCAAACGCATGATGTATATTTCTTGCTGCCTTGGCAGCAGAATGACCGAGTTTGTACTCATAAAAAAATCGTTGGGAAATTGCGTTTTTTCATGGCCACGGTTAAAATTATGCTAAAATCTGTATGCCTACTTGGGAAAAAAACAAAGACAGTTTACAAAATATAACATTAACATGTGCTTATTATCGATAGTAAATATTTTGATAGGAATCAGTAGGCAATGCTTTAATCCTCAACAAAGAAAACCGGACATTTCATGACAACCCAATAGTTTCATCTTATCTAGAACGATTTTAACTAAAAGGAAAGTGCAACGTGATAGTCGCATTAGGTAGATAAAATTTAAATCATAAATTTAAACGAAGATAAATATTGTGCGTATCATTGTAGTAGTAGTAGAGAAGAAAATTTTTGTAGCTGAGATTAATAAGCAGTAGTTAATATCAACTCGGTGTAGGAAGAACATGAGTTGGCACTCAACTAGAATAGACGAGTTGTCATGTCCCAAAGAATGTAATTTATAACACATGAAATACTCTGATTTTGCTATTTCATTACTTAATTTTTTTTTAAACTATTTATATACAATAAGTAAATTTAAGGAAATTATTATAATGGCTTGTCAATAACATGTGAATAACCGCTCACTAGTAGCACTTTAATAAAGAGAAAAAAAAATCTATATGAGAAGGTCTCTTAGTTATCTTTTCTGACACCTCGGTGGATTGTCGGGAATGGATTAGGAAGCAAGTTGAGAGAATAGTGGATTAGAATGGTTATGGAGCTTACTATGAAAGGATAGGTATCTGGTTTTGGGCTACCTCAGCAACATATGGAACATTAAGGTATTTATGGATAAGTTTATTGGTCACATAGTAAGGAGCATTGAAGATTTTCGAGATTAATTGGATGGTTCAGTGGAGCCCTAATTATTTATAAATAAATTGTAAAATAAAGGTCAATTATTAACTTCCATATGAGTTCTCAAACAGCGCATTTTTGTATTTGCTTCACTGTTTTTTCGAACAATTAGAGGCAGTAATATTGCAAAAGAAAAACATGAGAGAAGCTGGACATTTTCAGGGCTCCATTGTAGAGTTTCATAATAGGTTTTGAAGTCACTGCAGTTATATAAGGGACAGAAAAGACGAATAAACATTGAGCAAGAGGATTAGAATGATTTGAGATGTTTTGATGAAATTTTGGAAAATTGTCTAGTCGAAAAGTTGATATTAAAATGTGTGCACTCGTTGCCATCCGGTCAAAATCAAACAATGTTAGTCTATAGAGTCTATCTATAGAATTAGTATGTTGACAACAAAATCTGAAAGGCTGACCATCGCACACTGGGGTATACCTTTGAACCCAAGAATTTTTTATTACAACTTATTCACTTATTGTAATCACTTTGATTGCAAGGTGTGAATGAAGGTTCAAATTTAAGATATTTGACCGAGTCCGGCACCCAGGACTACTTTACAAACTCCGTAGATTCGTTCCTTTAACATACTTCCTAATTATCCGTTCCTATCTTAACGATAGAACCTTTAAAGTTAATCATTACTTTTCCTATTCTTCTCTCTTTACCCAATCTGCCGGTGTTCCTCAAGGTAGTATCTTAGGTCCTATCCTCTACACAGGTGTATACAGCTGACATCCCAACTCATCCTACCACTGTCCTCACCACTTTCGCTGATGACACATGTGTGTTATCAGTAAACAATGATCCCTTTATTGGCTCTCAAACACTTCAATCCCATATTCTAAACCTTCAAGAATGGTGTCAAAAATGGGGAATCAAAATAAATCCTAAAAAATCCCACCAAATAACCTTTACCCTTCGTCGTAAACCTACGATCTACTGTCCTACAGTATCCTTTAATGATATTCCACAGATACGCTACCTAGGAATCCAATTGGGCAAACGACTAACTTGGAATCCACTTACAAGACTAAAACGACAAGAAACTGCCCGTCATTTTAGACTACTTCAACATTTACTAGACAAACATTCAAAGCTCCCAATTAATTACAAAAGACTCATATACATAACAATAATTAGACCAATATGGACTTACGGATTTGAGCTATGGGGCTCCACTAAACCATCCAATTCATCTCATATTCAATCCTTACAATCCGAAATCCTTCGTAAAATCCTCAATGCTTCTTACTTTGTCACCAATAAACTTATCCATAAAGATCTTAATGTTCCATATGTTGCTGATTTAGCCCACACCAGATACCTATCCTTTCATAGTAAGCTCCATAATCACTTAAATCCGTTAGTTTCTCAACTTGCTTCCCACTCCATTCCTGATAATCCTCCGAGGCGTCTGAAACGAAGATGGCCTAGAGACCTTCTAGTGTAGAAGTTTTAATAAAGTACTACTGATGAGTAGTTCTTTCCAAGTTTTAACATGTTATTATCGTTGTCGATACATTTACATATATGTAAATGTATATTTTCTGTACATTTGTAAATTTCATTAAATGTATATAAAAAAAAAATAATTAAGATAAAATAAAAAGTATTTGACTTAGTATTGTTTAAAGTTTAGAATATAATATTTCAATAACAGCTAAAACCAATAAATTCAGAAGAAAAAAAAAAAACAATTTTATTTCTTAAGCCCAAGAGGCGATATTTAAATAGAAGGGTTAAATTGAATTTATATTCTGATAAACGTCTGCTGTTTCGTTTCGTTAAGAAAGAATATATTTTTAAATATTCTCAGAATGCCAAAAATATCTTCGTCCGCAGGGAAAACCGGGCATTATATTTTTGCAATAAAAAAAGAAGAAAAATATGGCGGGGATAGGCCCGTGCCCCGAGGGGGGGGATAAAGAGGCGCATTGCCCCCCCGTGCGATATAAACTCACTGCCCACAATTCAATTTCCTTCTTCAAGTCCCGTCCAGGGCAGTAAAAACTTCTAAAAATGAATTTTCTGGTCGGGCGGTCCTCCCTTAGAAGCGTTGGGATTGCAGACTGAGTGGAAAAATCTTTGAAATAACAGCTTATGAATGTAAAAGATGTTTTATAAATCATGAAGATAAAAAACATATCCAATAACTAGAATTTTTAAAAAAATTAGTTATTAATATTTATAACAAACAAAGGTGTGAAATATGATTACAATGGCATATCAATAACTTAGAAAGAACTAACCATTAGTAGCCCTTCAATAAATATTCTAAAATTTTTTTTTTTTTTTAATCTTTTATTAATTGAAATTTACAACTGTATTAGAAAATACATCCAGTAAATGTGCTGTATACAATACAATATGATAACATGATTAAGTCTTGTAGAGAAACTACCCATTGGTAGTACTCTAATGAAATTTACAAAAGAAGAAGATCCCGAGGCCATCTTCTTTTCAGGCGCCTCGGAGGATTCCCAGGAATGGAATGGGAAGCAAGTTGTGCAACAAGTGGATTTGGATGCGGAGTAAGTTTATTATGAAAGGAGAGGTATCTGGTTCGAGCCAAATCAGCGACATAAGGGATATTAAGGTCATTGTGGATTACTTCATTTGTGACAAAGTAAGGAGCATTAAGGATTTTTCGAAGGATTTTGGATTGGAGTGATTGGATGCGGGAAGAATTCGATGGTTTGGTGGATCCCCATAACTCTATACCGTATGTCCAAATAGGTCTGATAATCGTCATATAGATTAGTTTCTTATAGTGAATCGGGAGGTTTGAACGTTTGTCAAGTAAGTGTTGTGGCAGTCGAAATCGACGTGCAGCTTCTTGTCTTTTTAATCTAGTATGAGGGTTCCAGGTAAGTCTCTTGTCCAGATGAAATCCAAGGTATCGTATTTGTTCCACATTATTTAGCGGTACACTATTAAAGGATACAGGAGGACAGGATGAGGTAGGTTTTCGACGGAGGGTAAAGGTTATTTGTTGGGATTTGCTAGGATTTATCTTAACTCTCCAGTTATGACACCATTCTTCAAGAGAAGTGATGTGTGACTGGAGTGTCTGGGATGCAGCAAATGGATCTTCATTGACTGATAACACGCTGGTGTCATCAGCATAGGTTGTGAGGATAGTGTTAGGATGTGTTGGGATATCAGCTGTATACACTGTATAAAGGATGGGACCCAGGATACTACCTTGAGGAATACCAGCGGTCTGGGGAAAGATAGATGAGTATTTAGAATTGTGATTAACTCTAAATACTCTATCAGAAAGGTAGGAACGGAGGATGAGGAAATATGTAGATGGAAGGAATTGGCGAAGTTTACAAAGCAGTCCTGAATGCCATACCCGATCAAAGGCCTGTTCAACATCTAGAAAGCACCCGCACCCGTGCAATACATCTTGCGCTCCAATGCAGATGAGATAACATCCACCACACGATGGCACTGCTGGGTTGTGGAGTGAAACTGACGAAATCCAAACTGATGGTCAGGAATAATGTGATTGGAATCGAGGAAGGGATAAAGGCGTTTCAAAAGGAGCTTTTCAAGGATTTTTCCCATGATAGGTAGGAGAGAGATAGGTCTGTATGAGGAAGGATTTTCTGGTGGTTTTTTAGGTTTTGGAATCATTTTAATAATTGATAATTTCCAGGAATCGGGAAAATATGTAGTACGGAGGATAGCGTTATAAATATAAGTTAGGAGTAATACTGCTTTCTTTGGAAGACATTTGAGGATTCTTGAGGTAATAAGGTCATGTCCAGGAGCTTTGTTGGAGGGCAATCTACGGATTATGGATATTATATCTGATGGGTGGAAGGCTTTAGGGGGAAGGGTCATTTGGAGAGGAATAGTCAGTTCTGCTTCAATACGTTCTACATGGTTAGGATTTAGGATGTCAGGATGAGGTTTAAAAGTGTTATGTAATTGTTCACCAAATACCTGCGATTTTTCTGAATCAGATTTGGTCCAGGTTTGAGCTGGAGTGAGGAGAGGATGATTGAAGGTTTTGAATTTTAAAAGTTTTTTGGTCGTGGTCCATAATGATTTGTCGGAAACAGATAGTTGTTCAGTTTGTTACTGTAAATTTTCAAATTTTAGTTTTTTAAGTTCTGTTTTAAGTTTGTTGGTTAATTTGGTATAATTGGTTTTGTCAGATGGGTATCGAGTTCTATGCCATTTGGCTCTAGCTCGTCGTTTTTCGACTAGTAAGACCCGAATATATTGAGGTAAGACCATGCCTTCTGAGCGTATTATTCTATTTTTTAAGGTATTTTCTGCTATGCTGGTTTGTATTGATTTAGTAAGGTGTTCTATTGCCGTGTCTATTTGTTGAGATGTTTTTAGAGGAGTTTTTAAGTCTATATGGTTTTCTAAAGTCGACCGGAATTTGTCCCAGTCTACTCGTCCAGTTATTAAGGATGGAGGAGAAGGTTTGATAATAGGAGTAGAATGTAATGTAAGCAAAACTGGGCTATGATCAGAGGAAAGGTCATCTAAGGAATCTATTGTAGTTTGGGAAGTAGGTATTTGAGAGGTGACGAATATGTCGAGAATATCTGGGCGTTTTTTAAGGGATGTAGGCCAGTAGGTAGGATTGTTAGGTGAAAGGATAGGGTAATTATTCTAAAATTTAAAATTCTTCTGTTCAGGCGCCTCGGAAGGTTATCGGGAATTGAGTGTGAAGCAAGTTGGGAGACTAGAGGAATTGGATGTTTATGGGATTAACTAGGAAATTATAGCTACAGACGAGGGAGTAATGGCGCATGAGCATGCAAAATTTTCGGACGCGGTTTCTCTTCAGAAAGTCGTTCATTATGATAAAAATTACTGAAAACCGGTATTTTCCAACCAGGTTCGCGCAGCTATCAAAAATGAAAAAAATAAATTTGAAAATATTGTAAATTTTCAACAAAAAAAATTAAATCTAGCTAAATGATGATTATGTTGTCTTTTTCAATGTATTTTTGATCACAGAATTGAATGGTGCCATCGTCATATCTATTCTACTCACCCTTGTCGAATAAACTGAATAAAAAATACAGAGAGTCACATAAGCGTGTAAAAATATCACCAAACCAATATAGCTCCTAAACGGTAGGTGATTAGTGAAGGGCCGTTCCGACTTAAAACTGGAATGAGATTTTACGTTCCGTTTCAGTTTTCGTTCCGTTCCATTTTTCGTCCCACGTCAGTTTGACTAACCTACTACCTACTTACTCTGCAGTTTCATTGTATCTCTTGTTGTGACTTCGTGCAATTAATCTCCTATTATTTTATAATTGAAAATGGTATAGGTACTATAATATTAAGAAGATTGAAATAGCTAAGTATACTTCACTTGAGGTACGCATGATGGTATAGAAGGATCAATACAATTAGGATTGATGAATTAATTGCCACTTCTATTGAGATTATTCTATTAGAAAACTAGTTTCGAATGCTAAACATTCATCTTCAGTTCTAAAACATACAAAATTTTTTCAACACATCCGTACTATGTCACATAGACTATATATACTAAAGTTTTTAAAGAGGTAAGACAAGAAATCAAGCATGGGCACTCACCTTCGAGGTAACTAAAACACTGAATTTGTAAGAAGTAAAAGAGGGAGGCAGGTAGGTTAAGTTTTAGATTTACAATGGGGTTTCCCTTATGACTCATTGGGTTTTTCCGTTCCTATGGGAAACAAATTTAAAATAGGGCTATTGGATATGTTAATCTGACCATTTAAACAAAAATCTGGATCGGTTTTAAACGATTTTATTATTTCTAGTGATTCAAAAGTATTTAATTTTAGGCCATTTTCTAATTGATCTAATATTTTTACACCCGAGTCTTTATTAAATTTGTGGTTACTTTCATTTAGATGGATAGCGAAATTGGAATTTTTGGGTCTTATTAGTGTATGCTCATATGTTCATTTACTCTTTGATTTACCGATCGTCCGGTTTTTCCCGTGTATTTTGTGCATGACTTTGAAGCAAATTCGCTATCCATCTAAATGAAAATAACCACAAATTTAATAAAGACTCGGGAGTGAAAATACTACATCAAGTAGAAAATAGCCTAAAATTAAATACTTTTGAATCACTAGAAATAATAAAATCGTTTAAAACCGATCTAGTTATTTTTTTAAATGATCAGATTAACATATCCAATAGCCCCATTTTAAATTTGTTTCCCATAGGAACGGAAAAACCCAATGAGTCATAAGAGAAACCCCATTGTAAATCTAAAACTTAACCTACCTGCCTCCCCCTTTTACTTTTCACAAATTCAGTGTTTTAGTTACCTTGAAGGTGAGTGCCTATGCTTGATTTCTTGTCTTATCTTTTTTTTTTTGAAACTTTAGTATATATAGTCTATGTAACATAGTACGGATATGTTGAAAAAATTTTGTATGTCTTAGAACTGAAGATGAATGTTCAGCATTCGAAACTAGTTTTCTAATAAAATAATCTCAATAGAAGTGGCAATTAATTCATCAATCCTTAGTATACTTATTTAAAAATGTAAACCTTTAATCAACAATTGTGTTTATTGTTGGAAAAATGTTGTTAGTTCAAGTATAGTTCACAATTGAGCGAGAATGTTTCAATTACATTGGTTCCGAGAAAAAAAGGAGTAATCAACTCTTGTGCACAGATTTTGAACAAATAGCGAAAAAAATATTTAATTGCATATTCATTAAAACCTTGTGTGGTTCATTTCTCTGAATCTGAAAGAAAAGCCGAGCTCTGTCGGTAGAATAGAAAATTTCAAAGAAAGCGGTTCATTTTGAAGATGCCCATGCGTGGGGTGGTATGGCGATGGTGAGGGGGGAGGGAATTAAAAGAGGTAGGATCAACGCAACAAAGCAATCGGAACGACCTTGGGTGGAACGAAACCAGAGATGCAATCTAAAATCTACTAAACCGGCACTTGAATCGGTGTGGAACAAGACGAGAGATCTTTCGGCGTTGGTTTTCGTTCCAGGTGGAACGAAAAACATGGGCGATTCGGTTCGTTCCGGATCAGTTCAAAGCTTAGGAGCTATATTGGCTTAGTCATTTTTTTTTTCTCACACTTATGTGACACTTGTGTGATTTTGTATGCAGTTTATTAGAAAAGAGTGAGTAGAATAGATATGGCAATGGCACCATTCAATTCTGTGACCAAAAATACATAGAAAACGACATCAAACTCGATCACTTAGCTTTATTTAATTTTTTTTTGAAAATTTTCGAATTGGGTTTTTCTTTTTTGATATAACACTCCACGATCCCGGTTGGCAACTACCGGTTTTTAGTAATTTTGATCATAATGAACGACTTTCAGAAGAGAATCCGCGTCCGAGAATTTTGCATGCTCATGCGCCTTTACTGAGGGAATATGCAAAATTTTCGGACTCCCTCCTCGAGTATCTGGTTTGGGTTAAATTAGTAACATATGGAATATTAATGTCTATTTGCATAATTTTTTTTTTTTCATAATATGGATCATTTAGAATTTTACGATGGATTTTGGATTGTAACGATTGAATATGAGGAGAATTGAAAGCTACACCAATCTCCAAAGTTCAACTCTGTATGTCTAAATGGATCCAATTACTGCCATGTAAATAAGTCTTTTGTAATTTATTGGGAGCTTGGAACGCAGAAACATCCGGAGGAAGCTCTGAACCAAGTCACGTCAGGCTAAGAGAGATCCCAGCGCTGCTCACTTGTTGCGTCACTAGAAAAATCCAGTGGAGGTTGAGAGGAAGCAGTACGACACAGTCACTCAGGACTTGTGTGTAGTAGCTTGTGTGGCCATTGCCAGAACTCTGCTTTAAAATGAATTTATTGGTCACTTAACTGAAATGTAATTAACTTACATATTACAAAATGTAGACAATAAATTCTACTGCATATTAATTTAAGTATTTAATTACATTTTTTTTTAAAGATTTAGTTTACTTTTTAGCTCTTATCTGAATTTGTTTTGTAAAATTTACTTTTAAAAGATTTTATAACCTACACAAAACAAAATAAAAAAAATATTATGAATTCATAAATGAATAAGGAATAGCGCTAGCATACCACGAAGTCTAAAAATATATATTTTATGAACCCTTTGAATGGAATTCAAGGTATTGTTAATTATTCCAGGAAGATCATTAATAGGACTTAACAGGAAAACCCGGAAGGTCCATTTTCCTGCTAAGACCTACCTCCATTTCCTCTTTCTAAATTTTATTCTGTTCTTATCTAGGAGTACAATAACTAAGCCCATCTCTAAGCTTTGGGGAGTGTGATTTGATTTCTTGTCTAAAAGTTGTTTTTTTTTTTTTTTTTTTTGTTTACTCATGTATTGAAATTTACAACTGTACAAAATATATACATCAAGTAAATTTTATACATCAAGTAAAATAACTACTCATCTGTAGCACTTCAATAAAAATTCTATCTTAGAAGGTCTCTTCTTTTCAGACGATCGAAGGATTATCGGCAATGGATTAAGAAGAAAGTTGAAAGACTAGTGATTTAGTTTGGTTATGGAGTTTACTATGGAAGGATAGGTATCTGGTTTGGGCTAGATCAGCAACATATGGAACATTGAGGTCTAGATTCTTATTTATGCTTACATGTAGGATTCTCAACTGAAAAAATCAAAATTATTATTCTTAAAACAATGCAAACAGGTTAAAGCAAGAAAATAATAAATGAATCTAATAAACCCTGTGTCCTTAGTTGTCCTGGGAAGTTAGTTATCTACTAACTTCTGCTTTTGTAAAAATATATAGCCTTTTTAAGGTAAACAAACTCAATACAGTATCGACTGGTTTATAAACTCAAAACATAGCTCTTAGGGCCTCGGGTTTGCCGAGGATTCGGGGTTAAGTTCGTTAGCGGGCTAGATCGGATAACAGCAAAAGAAAAAAGAAAAAAAATTGGGCCTGAAAGGGAAGGGGAGGGAAAAAAAAGGAGTTAAATGGAACTTTAGTTAGAGCTCAAGGTCGAAGTGGGATATTGTTAACTTTGTTTTCAACCATCGAATTTTAGCTATCGATTTATTTTGTGTTTAATATAGCCTATTGAAAAAAATGAATAATAATAATAATTTTTTTTTTTTATCTAATTTCAATTTTGAACCGTTAATAGAAGAACCAAGTAAGGAGGAACTTTCAATAGCGATTATAAAAATTAAAATTAGTCAAAGCGTGTGGAGATGCTAGAGTTTCTAAAATACATCAATTAGTAACAATGGTTTGGCAAAACGAAAAAATGCCTGATGAATGGAAATAATCTTAAAACAGAGTGCATCTACTATCGTGATATCTTACTCCTTCCGACGTGTTATAAAATATTTACGATTCTAATGAACCGAATTACTGATTACACGGATGAAATAACCGGAGACTATCAATGTGGTTTTAGGTGGAGTCATTAAAGTATCGATCAAATATTTTCCCTTCGAAAAATATCATTGAACAAAATATAATTTAAAGGCGTACTGCATTAGCTCTGAATTTATTTTCAAAAGGCTTACGATTCCATTGACCACCAGAAACTGTTTGATATTTTGCTTGAACTGGGGATACCAAAGAAATTAATCTAGTAAAGATGTTCAGTTCCGAAACGTTTAATAGTGTCCGAATCAGAACTTTTTTTCCCGAAAAGTTTGAGGTTCGTTCTTGTTTTAACACTGGGAGATTCTCTTTCTCCGGTATTATTCAACTTAGCAGTAGAATACCTCATTAGGAGGGTAATGCTTACGTGAAAAGGATTAGATATAGGTGAAAAAATTCCGGTTCTTGGTTATGCTGATGATTGGGCACTGGGTGAAAACGAGGAAAATATTGAATTAAACGCAACTACTCTCATGAAATCCAGTAACGAAATTGGTCTAGTAACTAATACTAATAAAACGAAGTATATGCTTAGTAGTAGTAATGTTTGAACACGTTGAGCAATTAAAATATCTACCGTCTACCATATAGAGATATAGATAGCAGGTTTTAACATTTTAACCCGGTTACCTATATATACCTGACTTCTACAACTATCTTTAAATGCATTCTGCCCTAGGTCCTGATATTTTTTTGGAAGACATGTTTGATATCTTGTCCTACTATTTAAAAAAAAAAAAAAAAAAAAAATATATATATATATATATATATATATATATATATATATATATATATATATATATATATATATATATATATATATATATATATATATATATAATCTATGCAGTAAAGTTCAGGTGTTTTGAAATTTATCGAATTTTAGAACTAATAACGAACGTTTTACATTCGAAACAAGCCTTAAAATAAGAAGAATTCCAATTGTTATAAATTCTTATTAATTTCGATTTGATTATTAGTTTCATAATCAAATTATAAAACTAGTTTCAAATGATTTCATGTCACAACAATGACGGAATACCCTTCCGCCATCTTAAAATCGTTAAATATCCTAATATTTCAAAATAGTATCCTTATAAGGACAACAATAGCGGAATATCCTTCGGATAACTTAAAAACCGTTAAATCCCAGATTATTTCAACATTTTATTCTGAATGACGAAAAACTAATATACATGTCACCAAAAAAGAGGTCCTTGAGCCATCTTAAAACAGCATCCTTAACCCTTTAGTGGTCGCTTATGGCTCAGTTACAAGAAAGGACGCGCGGATGACAATAGTCACAGACAATTACAGACCGACAATACCAAATAGCAACTAACAGAGGTACATAGACTATCCCCTTAGCCTCCCTTTGCAGGCTCTAGACTCGTCATATTCATCCATGCCAAAACAAATACACAGTAGCGATGTTAACAGCAGTGGAGGACTATAATCATCGGGTTAAGGACTAAAAATAATTCTACTTGTGGAAGGAGAGAGGCCAAGGGTGTCCTTCGGCCTCGAAAAATTGTCAGGCCCTGGGAGATAAAATACAACAAATTTTAAAGCATCAGCTAATTTAAATTTTAACACTCAAATTTAAAACCTACCTTTACATTCAGCCTGTTATAGGTCCTGATATCTTTTAGAAGTTTTAATCGTTAATCGTAATGTATATGGGGACGTAAAGACTTAAAAAACTTTTAAAAAACACGCTTTAATATTAAACCGAACTAAACCTATCTTAGGCAAAATCTAATGATCTACAATTATTAGTAAGTGACATTTTTTGATTGGATGATCCATTTTTTTGTTTGTTAAAACTAACTGTTTGAGAAAGTTAGCAAAATTAATCGATTTTTGACAATCGGTTTTGGCTAAACGCCTAAATCAAGTTCAGTTTAAGAGATGTCTTTAAACGCACAAATGAATAAACTTTGATTTTGAAATCAACACATTATTTGATTTAAATCATTTTTGTATATATTTTTTGCAAAAATCTGAAAAAAGTGCAAACATGTTGGGTTTTTTCCTCCAAAAATTATTCTCTCGTTTTTGATATTTTATTCTGGACCATACTGGATCATAAAACCTACAACTCCGCCTTTTGCAAGGCAGACCCCCTTTTTGGGGGTATTTCGACTGGACTAAGTAAGAATATTAAAAAAAAGATGTGCAACAATTTCATTGTCATTGGTCTTTAACACGTTTGCAAGATTCCGTTACATACATTTGAAGTTAATAAAAGCGTATTAAAAAATAGATTTTTTATATATAGGTCTATTTTAGAAATAACGAATAATAGAATTATAAAAGATAAAAATGAGTTTAACACCATATCGAATACTCTGAATCAGAAAATTATACCCTTTACCTGGATAAAGGGCCGGGAGTAATCGTTACGTAAATAAGTGAGCAATATAGTCAAAATGATGGCAACAAGTAGAAGATAAAGTCCTCATATTATACTTATTTTAATACATAATGACTATGAATATAATATGATAGTATATAATACATAATAGTAGGGGCCCCATGTATTAACCTTGCTCAAACCCTTATTCAGGGCTTCCTGAGGGGAAAGAGAGATCGCTAATAGGCTCGCAGTATGACCCAGGAAGGACGTCGTTAGCAACAGAATCTATTATTATTATTATAGCTATTATCTATTTTATAATTACTTGAATAGTATTGAATGTCTTATTAACTATTAATATCGAATTAATTCAAAAAGAAATTAAAATAATTACGTCCCAATTAATTACAAAAGACTCATTTACATAACAATAATTAGACCAATATGGCCTTAAGGAGTTGAGTTTTGGGGCTCTACTAAACCATCCATTTCATCCCGTATCCAATCCTTACAATCCAAAATCCTTCGAAAAATCCTCAATGCTCCTTACTTTGTCACCAATAAAATATCCACAAAGATCTTAATGTCCCATATGTTGGTGATTTAGCCCAAACCAGATACCAATCCTTTCATAGTAAGCTTCATAACCAATCAAATCCACTAGTTTCTCAACTTGCTTCCCACTCAATTCCCGATAATCCTCCGAGGCGTCTGAAAGAAGATGGCCTAGAGATCTTCCTGTGTAGAATTTTATTGAAGTGCTATTGATGAGTAGTTCTTTTCAAGTTTTGGCATGTTATTTCAAGCGTTTTTTAACACATTTACTTGATGTATATTTATACAGTTGTAAATTTCAATAAATTGTTTTAAAAAAAAAAAATAGGTTTAAATTCTGCATTTAAAATACCAGGTCGTTTTTTTTTTGGGGGGGGGGGAGAGAGGGGGATTCAATTTAACCCTTTAACGGGCAAAATTTTGAAGTCGGTTTTGTTTTTGTTTTTTCTAAAAATTATTTTTATTTTTCAATTTTTAGTAGTTATTGTATTTTTGTTTGTACAGTCAATTCTCGATATATCGATCTTCAAGCTACCCTGAAAAATAGTTCGGCTTACTGAACAAAGACTTATCGAGGTTATCATTCAACTTATCTTCATGTAAATGGGAAAATTGAAACAAAAAATACAATCACTACTAAAAATTGAAAAATAAAAATAATTTTTAGAAAAAACAAAAACAAAACCGACTTCAAAATTAAACCTACATATACAAACTTGAACTAAAAAAAAAAAATAATATTTTAATTGCTTCCAAACAAAGTGAATTAAATGAAAATCAGCGGAATTATCGATACTTATATACCTATATACTATCCATGGTAACTTCGTTGATTTTCATTTAATTCAATTTGTTTGGAGGCAATTAAAATATAATTTTTTATTTTTTAGTTCAAGTTTGTTTATGTAGGTATAATCTTGAAGTCGGTTTTGTTTTGTTTTTTAATTATTTTTTATTTTTCCCTTTTTAATGGTGATTGTATTTTTGTTTATACAGCTAATTCTTGATATAACGATCTTCAAACTATCCTGAAAAGTCTTTCGAATTTCTGAACAAAGACTTATCGAGGTTATAATTCGACTCATCTTCATGTAAATGGGAAAATTGAAAACAAAATTGGAGTTTAAATCATTATGTATATGTTGCACTAATGGGTATGTGTATGTTGTTGGTACATACATACAAAGTCATTTATACAGAAAATTAAATACCCGGTACCACTTTATCATATTAACTTTCAACTGAACAGCGCTTTTTCTACCGGTACCTAAAAGTAGACTTACCGCCTTCCACAAGTGGCGATCTTTTCTTTATTCTTTAGGACGTTTGAAAGAGAACTACGCGGAATTCGGAATTCACTAGCATCAAACGCCCAACTTCTTTCTCCTTTCTGCACTTTATCAAGTGGCAAGCTACTTTAACTTTTCGTTAATTGAAATAATTTTCAATAGCCATTGTAAAATCACTCGAGTGAATAACTAATAATAAGTGACTGGTGTAACTATGAACTGGAAAGATAAACAATGACGGGAACCAGGAAAAAAAATTACACATGAAATTCTTTCAATTTGAGTTCGAGTTATAGAGGCGATGACTTCTAATTGTTCGTTTCATAGAGGTGGTTCTAGAAGTCCCCTCTTTTGACCCCTATTTTCAGTTCGACTAATTTTTTACAATTTTTCACTTTTTTTTGCCTGAAATTGTATCATTGAGCTAAAATTTACGTGTAATACTTCCGACCGTATATTTTGTTCGACTTATTTAAGAATTCAGCTTATCGAATATCGAGAGTTGACTGTACATGTAATTTATATTGGTTAACAAATTTAGATTTAGTTACCATGGAGATTTTTGATTACCATAATTATAAATATATTTATAAGATTATAAGATATATAACAGTGATTTTTATTAAGTGTTTTTTTTTTCTTAAAAGTGTTGAGTTGATTTAAAAATATTTTTTATTGGACCACCTCTGAAGTATTCCTTTCCGATCTAAAAAAAAGTCATCATAATTGATTCAGAATTGACGGAGTAATCGTGTAACACACAAAAAAAAATACACAAGAGTTGAGAACCTCCTCTTTTTCGAAGTCGACCAAACGAATCTCATCAAGTTACCTTCACCATTCGTCTTGTACTATTTGTAACCATCTTTTCCTACAGTATCCTTTAGTGCTGTTCCATTAATACCTGTTAAAGATCGGCTGCGAAGGACTCCACTTGGACCAACGCCTTACTTGGAATACACGCACAAGACCGCTGGTGTTACTACTGCTTCTAACTAGAAACTGCTGTTTTATATTTCTTCAATATTTACAATCCAAAATTCTTCGAAAAATCCTCAATGCTCTTACAAAAAACTAATCCTTAAGGGTCGAAATGCAGCATACTTATCCTTCTATGAAGAGCCACATTTCCATAACTGTCAAATCCAATATGCTTCAAAATTGCTTCCTACATAATTCCCGATTAACTTTTGAAGTATCTGAAAATATGATGACATAGGTGGGTGATTCTCTGATTTACGGGCAATTTTCAGTACAAAATTTTTAATAATTTTTACGGTAGTTTAATATTTTTTTTTAAATATCAAAACTTTCTATTGTTGTTTAGCTGTTGAAAAAAAAAATAAAAAATTGTCAAAATCAAAAGTCATATTTTCATGAGAAATATAAAATTTTAATAGTGCGGTAATGACAATATCAGCTAGGTAATGATAATCACTGGAATATAATTGTTTAAATAGTATATTGGAGGTAACTAAAAAATAGTGCGGTAATGACAATATCAGCTAGGTAATGATAATCACTGGAATATAATTGTTTAAATAGTATATTGGAGGTAACTAAAAAAGTATATTGTAGAAGGAGCCATCGGTGGTTTTGATATTGAGTGCCTAGGGGAAAAAAAAGAAAAAAAAAACTTTTCAGGCAATATTTCTAATGATTCAGTGCTAGTCAAAAATAAAATACTAAATGGACAATTAAACTTAAACACGTTTAATTTAGGAGAATACCTATGAGTCAAAGGTAGCAATAGTTCAAAAATGTTCATTATCGCACAGTTCATGTCATACTTCGCACTAATACTTCGGACATTTTATTCAAACCTAACCTCAAGATGACTGAAATAAATATTATTTTTTCTTCCAACTGCCATACAACAAATGATATTCATAATTAAATTAAAGCCAATAAACTAATTTGAAAATGTACAATAAGACCTCCATAATCCGGCATGCTCGAGGATCCGACGATGCCAGATTATAGAATATGCCGGATTATCGAGGTCTTCCTATAAGTGGTTTAAACAGGGAATAAACTATAAATAAACGCACATAAACTATATATATATATATATATATATATATATATATATATATATATATATATATATATATATATATATATACGAGGTGTGATCAAAAAGTTCCAGGACTGAATTTTTATACATTTATTCATACAACATACAGGTTATTCAAATTTGTCTCCTCCGAAGTACTCCCCTTGGGAAGCTACACACTTTTCCCACCGGTGTTTCCACTGATCAAAGGCCCCAGAAAAGTCTTCTTTTGTAAAGGTGTTTAGCAGCTCCGTTGTTTTTTCTTTAATTTCGTCAACTGTTAGAAATCTTCGTCCTTTCAGGTGTCTCTTAAGCTTCGGGAAAAGAAAAAAGTTGGCTGGAGCCAGGTCAGGTGAGTAGGGGGGCTGAGGAATGACAGTCATTGCGTTTTTTACACAAAAAGACCATCTTTAAACCTCTTGAACCACTGATGGCAGCATGATCGGCTTAGATATTCTTCACCAAAAGCCTCTTGTAACATCAAAAAGGTTTCAGAAAACGTTTTGTTCAGTTTCACACAAAAACTTCACGCAAACACGTTGCTCTTCTTTCACATTCATTTTCATAAAATAGCCAAACTCTATAAAACTAATCTCAAACAAACTGTGCTAATGTTACTTTCAGTGATGTTATGATTGTTCTGCAAACACAGCTGTGTTCCTGTTGAGTCAGTCAATACAATGCTGCCAACCGCATCGCTGTGAGACATTGCATTCCCATAGTATATAAAAAGTCCTGGAACTTTTTGATCACATCTCGTATATATCAACTTTTTAACAACCCAATAATATATATATATATATATATATATATATATATATATATATATATATATATATATATATATATATATATATATATATATATATATATATATATATATATTATCGGGTTGTTAAAAAGTTGATACACTACAAAAACAAAAATATTACAATACATAGAATATAAACTGAATTAAACATTGTTTCTTAAAAAAAGTACATACATAAACGCACTATTTATATATATTTACATATTATGATTGGGTTGTACAACATTGTTAAAGGGTTAAACATTTCACTTGTCTAACATTACAACAAACAACAAATTGTTACATACAAACATTTCAACACAATAAACAAACATTACAACACATAAAACAAAAGCAGAAACAAAAGTTATGTTTCTTCAAAAAAAGATGTACTGTACTGTTGAAATCAGATTCACAACCTGCTGCTGGCACCGATGCTGGTCCAGTAGCGCCAGATGATGTTGAGGGAGTAGGAAATGGCAATGTTGCAGCACTTGCATCTGGCATCGTCTTTTTCTGAGCTCTTTGGAACATTGAAGGAACATCAACCTTCTTTTTTGATTGGTTGCGTTTTTTATTAAAATTGTTTGGAATGATGTGCAGATTCATTACTTCAGTATTATCATAATGTTTGCACATTTCAGCAAACTTTACAAACTTATTCAATCCCTTCAAAGCACCAGCCCATGTGATGTTGGTGGGTGACGTTGCTTCCTCCTCATCACTTTCAGTTTCTAGTGAATTCTCTGAGCTTAACACATTTTTTATGATTGCCTCATCACTGAGCTCCTCATCTGTAGGTTCATCTTTATCAATATCGATCCATTCGTAGAGTTCTTCTTCTGTAGGACCGCTCAGTTGATTTTTTGAAACAGAAGATGTGGCATTTACAAACTGTCATTCCCCGGTTGATGGGTCATCAACATTTTCATCTTCGGAAGACTTTTTATCAAAATGTTTAGGCCATAGTTTGCGCCATGGCAAGTGCAATGTTGAGCGATAGATTTTTACACACAAACAGATAGCCTATATCACTCAATAATTACAAAAACTCTAATTTTTATTTTTCAAGATGATGGATGCAGGACTATCGGGTCTGCCAGACTATAGAGAGCCGGATCATCGAGGCCTTACTGTATTATGATAATATAAAGCGTGGTAATTACAACAAAAAATGTATGTGACTTATTTCACAAAGAAATACGTGGGCGAAATCTCCCTAACTCACTGCCTGACCGTTGGCGGCTGGTCTTCAGCTACCGGAGTACTAACACTACTCCTGGAAAATATTTCCTCGCCGTGGAAATATATATATATATATATATATATATATATATATATATATATATATATATATTTATTGTATAGAGTTGACAACGGATACTTCATCATTATGTTTAATTACTAGTAGAAACATAATTGGCATCATTAACATATTCTAAATTAATGTAGATTGGATATTACATAGCTTTGAGGATGAAAATCGTATCTGTTACACAACACATTATTGAAGTCTAGTTACATAGGGAAAGGGCATCTAGCCCTTAGTGCGAGGAAAATGGCTGTATGCTATGAAGCTGGTTTGAACATATTCTCATCGATGAAATACAGAATATGTATTATGTATTATGTATTATGTATTGTGCGCTATTATAACCCCGTTATTATTGTGGAAAGCTAGCCATAACAAGAATAGAATACAATTACAAGGATACGAGGAAAATGATTTGAGATGTGTCGATTACAAAAGTCGATTCTTGGTTCCATCGGTTGGTAAAATCTAAAATTGTTACCGTGAATCGATGCTCTAACATCGATAGCAATGAACTAATACTTAATTATGATACTTATTTTTATCTTAAATAGCTAATATACTATTTGGTCGAGGCATAAGTAACTTCCGTACTTTATCAGATATTTATTTTTCTCTCATTGAATGACAACTTTTTATTAATTCATTATATATTCACAACTATTATCTGTAATCTTCCCTCACCTTCCTGGCAGTGTATCAATTCCATCCTTATAAAATCTAGTTGATTTGGATTGTAGTTTTTGGCAGCCTGCCGGACTTGCTCTTCAGAATTGAATATTTTTCTATAAGTTTTGCAAGGAACAGAGAAGATGGTCGGTAGTCTGTCGGGGCAAGATCCGGGATGTAAGTTTCATATGTTAAAAAGAACATCAAATATCCAGAAAGATGCTTCAGCTCCCAAAAACAAGTTTTATTGGCAAGATAGAAGTATCAAACATCACCAAGAAAACAGTATTAAAAAAAAAAAAAAAAAATGTCTATCGATGTTAACATAATCAAGTGAATAATTTTATTTATTTACACTTTCTGAATCTTCGTTTCAGTCGCCTTGGCGGATTATCGGGAATGGAGTGGGAAGCAAGTTAGGATACTAGTGGATTGGAGTGGTTATGGAGCTTACTATGAAAGGATAGGTATTCGGTTTGGGCTAAATCAGCAACATATGGAACATTAGGATCTTTATGGATAAGTCTATTGGTGACAAAGTAAGGAGCATTGAGGATTTTTAAAAGGATTTTGGATTGCAAGGATTAGATAAGAGATTAATTGGATGATTTAGTGGAGCCCCAAAGCTCAACTCCGTACGTCCAAATAGGTCTAATCACATTCATGTAAATGAGTCTTTTGTAACTAATTGGGAGCTTTGATCGTTTGTCTAGTAAATGTTGAAGTAGTCTTTAACGACGAGCAGTTTCTTGTCTTTTTAGTCTTGTATGAGGATATGTTGTACTTCTAAAATAATTATTTCTCCTTCTTTTTTTAGAAAATTTGGTTTGCTTTTATAGCTCTCAATATACTTTTTTTTTTCTTTTCTCTTTTTTTCATTTATTGAAATTTACAACTGTACATAAAAACATACATCCAATAAATGTGATAATAAGGTAAAGTAATACAACGACAAGTGCTTGTGAAGCAACTACCCACTTAGTATTTCAATAGAAGTTCTATTTGAGAAGGTCCCGAGGCCATCTTCTTTTCTGACGCCACGGAGGATTGTCAGGAATAGACTGGGAAGCAAGCTGGAGACTAGTAGATTTGAATGTTTATGGAGTTTAGTATGATAGGTTTGGGTTAAATCAGCAACGCATGGGGCATTAGGATATTTATGGATAAGTTTATTTGTAACAAAGTAAGCAGCATTAAGGATTTTATATTCCAAAAAAAGTTTTTTTTAGTTTTGAACGAGAGGCAGGAGAACTATGAAGCCTTGACCCTGATAGATAAGCGAAGGACGTACACAAGCTAGCTTTTAGGATAACGGCAAGACAGCTCATCTTATTTACCTAATGTTTATTGTTTACATTTTATCAATAATGTTTCCACTCACCTCACTTTCAGTAACTGAAAAATGTTCTATAGTTTATGCTGTCTTCGTATGGTAAAAATACGGAACGAAACTTTAGCTCATTCACTGTAGAAAAGTCAAAATTACAAGAGCACTTAATATAAATGCGGTCATCTTGGCTAACTCTTTATATGAATATGAATTATTTTTGTAATAGATATTTTTTTTTAAATGAATCGAGAATAAAAAAATGGTACTTACATCACTGGTAATCATCAAAGAATAACATCGCTTAAAAGAAAAAATAAATAAAGAAGAAAATATATAGAAGAAAATATGCTATAAAAGATGTCTTGAAACAATTGTGTGACTCAGAGCCTTGAACGAACTTAAACTTTCCGAGTCTGGTTTACAAAGAGTGCCTTCATTGACTGACAGAACTGAATTATCTGTTATCTCTTTGGAGTCATCTTTTTATTCTTTATTTTTATCTTTTCCTTTTCCACTTTTCTCTTCCACTGCTCCCTCAATACGTCCTGGAGCTGAGCGGAAAGATTGAAAAAGGGGCGGGGAAGAGGCCCCTGTTTATGACTCCTTCCGGTCGACCGATGCGGAAACAAAAATTGAAAAAGTTTAACCGCACACCCTACGGCTTCAGATACTCCGCGGCACCATGTGACGTGCAGATGATGAAATTTCAGATGAAAAGTTTCATCACTTTTATATTTAAAAATTATTAAAAAAAAAAAAAAAAAAAAAAAAAAAGGAAGAGGAAAAATCCCTTTTGCCATCTTTAGCAATCAAACGTTTTGGAAAAACAATTAACTTTTTTTCAAACAGGAACAACCTGTCATGGGGTTTTGAATTTACCACAGATGAAAAAACTAGGTAGGGAAATGTAACCACTGCTTCACTCTTCCTCAAAAATACCTTATCATCGATTGTTACCTACTTTCGATTTATATCGATGTTTTCTTCGCTACTTTTCCAGGAGGAAGGTTAATCTTCAAATATTTTTTTTTTTTTAAACTTTTATTGAAATATATGTTCAATCTGCCTCAGTTAAGGATAACAAGTAACAGTTCTCATACATACACAATTAATAATAAAAAGGATAAAAATAAAACATGTAATTATTATGAAAATAAAACTAATAGTTACGTACAATCATCAAAAATAAAATGAAACAATAAAAATTAATTAGAAAAAAAATAAAATACATTCATAATATATGTACAATACAGACACACTCTGCTCCGTCAGCTGTATCACTGGTAATATCCAGTGGAGGCTGAGTGGGTGCGCTATGGCCCCAGATGTTCAGGACCTGAGTAGAGAATCTGGTCATTACCAGGACACCAACATAACATATTACAAAAGGTCTCGGGTCCATTGCCGTTTTAATCTTCTGGGTGGGTTATTGGGATGGTTAAGACTGGATAGGGATTTTGCTAGAGGATTGGGATGATTGGATAAGAACTAATAATTAACAAAGAAACACAAAATCAATATTGAAAGTAATGTACTCCTCTGATGAAATTTCTCACATTAGAGATGTGTAAATGAGAAAATATCATACTTCTGTTAAAACTATCAATTTTTTTAAATAGAAGTTTTTAATTGAATTTATATTACAATCTGTCTCACCTTAGGGCAATAAGTAATATAGATGTCAAAGAATCCATTCACACAGTATGTACTATAAAGGTTTATTCTTTTATAAAGGAATATATAATTTATTAATGAATTCATTTTAACGGCATTCACTCCTCGAAGTTGCTGAATTAATAATGAAGGAAACTTTGAGGAGTGAATGCCGAAAAAGTCAATTCATTAATAATGTGCCATAAAAAAATAGTATTCATTGTATGGTGTGGAACTACGCGAGCTATATCCGGTAAATATGGTTCAAGTAATAGCAGCGCGACGCTTAAAATGGGCATATAAAGTCATTGGGTTTAATAATGATGGAATTCAGAAAAAATTTATCAGTTTTGAGCCGTAGGGTAAACGACCAATGGGTAGACGAAGGCGTAGCTGGGAGGATTGCGTCAGGGATGACCTGGGAATTAGGGTTTTGAGGGAGTGGGTGGAAGGGAGGCGTGTAGTTAAGTTTTGTGGGCCCAAGACTTCCAATGAAGTCCTATACTACCTGGGTGGGTCCGCCGCGAAATAAATTTTAGGAGGATTCGAACCCACGACCTCCACGAGTCTTCATTCGTCGTAATTCAAATAAATTTAACAAAATATAATGCTATGATCAGTTTTGATCAGTAGATATTCGATTCGTTTGTATCAGGGTTTGATAATTTAAAAAAAATAAAAATCAAATCCGATCAAGATTTCTATCTGAAATGTTTTTAATCATTTGATGATTTTTATTAAGATCGACATTTATTTTTGATCATAAGCTATAAAAATCAAATCATGATCTTTATTTTTGAACGTAATTTTTACAATTAACAACAATAATAATTTTTGAGTAATTCCTTTCTAAATCAGAAAATTAAATTTTTTGAATTATCTCCAAGATGTATTTTCAGTATTTTTTATACAAACATATTAATTGATTTGTGTGCAAACGGTGATTTTTATTTTCTGATCAATATTTTTTTTATCGCAATTTAATCATTATTATTTGTGCAATCCGTATCTTTTAGTAAGTGATCATAATTTTTAATCAAATCAATAAACATCAAAGATCAATTGACATTTTTATTTGTAAATCAGGAATTATATTTAAATTAAAAATCAAATATAATAATTATTATATGATTTTTTGGAAAAAAATAATAATTGATTTCAAACCCTGGTGTCAATAATATCTGTAACATTCATAACAATTTTTTAGAATTTCTGACTTAGACTGAATGATGAATGGGTGATTTCAAAATTTCGGTACAATTTAAGTCACAAAAGTATTTTGAAAATTGTACTGAACATAAAATTTATATTTTAGTTTACAAGGCCAAGTATCCATTGTACCATTATGAACTCTCAACAAAAATGATATATCTACATATATAACCGGAGTAATTGACGTTTATATATAGCATTTACTCACTCCCTAAGTTGCCACAACCCGCATTTCGAAAATATTTAAGGCCTTCTCTTACGCTTATTTTCTAGTTTGAGAATATGAAGGGGTATTATTTTCTATTTTTTATCCAAAAATAATTTTGTGATTGAGATTTAGCCTTCTTAGGCACTGTATACATTAACATAAAGAAGTGTCACAACCCTCTAGCTCACTCCCTAAATTATTTTTGAAAATCCCTTCATCGCTCTCTAAAAAAAAAATTTGAGGTGTGTTTTGTATAATTTGCAACGCTATTTCTGGTAGACTTCTCCACTACATCTGTTTCAAGACGCTGAGTTCGTTGGTAGACAAGTGGAGGTGCATTGACTCCGCTCGGTAACTACCGTGTTTTAATTCATCCTAACTCCCTAAGGTGTAGCAACCCATTGAAAACATTATATTTTTTTTTTTGAGATTCAAGATAAATTCAAAGCTCTACTGAAAAACCAATAGATACCATGTTTTATTTTTCAAATAGGTCACGTCTATAACGTGATATCAACGTTTTTTTGGTTAGAACTCACTCCCTATCAACTCACTCCCTACAATTCACTCCCTCTACAACTGAGTGAGGATATCGTGTTATATTTGAACTTAAATTGCTTTAGCGTTTAGCTGCTTTTATAAAAATTAATTTCTTGATTTCTCCCTCTCATACCATGAAATGTGGGAAATTTCTAGGCATCCAACACAGCCGGACCATCAACATCAGCCCAAGAGGAACCAACGAATTCAATTATTGCTGTTCGTTAATTTTTTATTTTTAAACGTACAGCCTACATTCCTTTATTTAATGTTTAAACGTTATACCGACCAACTTAGTTATAATGAAAGTTCAAGGAACATTATTTTTAACAAAACAATGTTTTTAATATACTCGTATTTTATTTAATATGTAATGTGATAGTCTTTATTTCTTATTTTATTTATCATTTACAATCTATTTAGGTTTTATTGCTTAAACATTAATAGAACTGTCGTTATTAAGTGCAATTTTAAATTATTTTAGTATTTTTAAACTTTAGTTTGAAGGTTTTAATGTAGATGTAGATAGTACGTACCTAAAAGGCTGAAAATGCAATTCATGTACACACCCCAAGTTTATAATATATATACCTTATTAACTTCGCTTATCTTTTCTTAAATGTAATAAATATGATATTTTCCCCACCCCCTAGATAATAAACTCACTCCCTTTATTTTACTAGTAATTATTTATTTAATATATCTAGAAATATTGCAGATTAATCATGTTCACTTCACAGACTTACTTCACACACCTTAGAGTAACAATTTGTGAAAAAAAAAATCAATTTACATGTTTTATGTAGTGAACATTTTTTTAAATTGGAATTGTCCCGAAATATTGAAATCACCCAAATACAGCAGCACTACTTGTTGAGTAAATAGCTATCTACGAGTATAATGCGGATCGGTTACTTGATCTTGAAACCGGACTCTTAGCCTTCTCTTCCTGAGGGAATACTTCCTCCGGAGGAAGGCTTGAACCTGAATCACAACAGCTGAAGAGGCTCCATTACGCCGTTCAAAGAGTGATTAAGTCAAGGTTCAAAGCCTCGGTGGCCCACACCGCTTCTTCCGCAATGTAATAATCTTCATTCATAGCTTTATGGTCTTACTTCTCGAGGGCTACCCGATTTGGGTATTGTGGAAGTGTGGAAGGCATTTCAGGAGAAATGCCCAGTTTATATTTAGAAATGAACAGATTAGATTTTAAGCAATTATAAAGTTAAATTTAAAGTAATAAATATTTATAAAAAGACAAATTACACAGGCCAACAAAAAAAAATGTTTTTGAAAACTTTTTTAAATTTAATAGCTGATTTTTTATAGATTTTTCATTTCATCCCATTTTCACAAAAAAACATGGAAAGGTAAAACCGCCTTGCTGACCAAGAAGCATGCTTGTTACTTTCACGTCACCACTTATCATCCAACCATGAGCCGAATAGCCAATTTTATTCAACATTATTTCTAGTTTTTCATAGCTCTCTTTCATATGTACAGAATGGCCAACAGGTACAGATGCATAAGTGTTACTATTGTGTAATAAAACAGCTTTTAAACTAGTCCAGTCTTCTTTTTTTTATTCAACACCAAACTCTTTGATCAGACCTGGAATATCTGATCAGTACAATAAATCACCTTCTTGTTCAAAAAATTTCGAAAACTGCTGCTCTCTCTTCCTATACATATGCTAGTTCCGACTGCCAACAAGATCTTTTCTTTTAGCCTAGAACCAAGCAATTCAGCTTTTTCTTTTGCTAGCCCAAGATCCCTAACTAAGTCGTTAAGCCCAATCTGAGTAAACAGTTTAGACTATATATTTGCTGTAGCACATAGCAACTCTTCATCATCTTCCTCATCTATGGTATATCTATATCTGCTTCAGCAGTGCTGCCAACACTTCTACATCCAGCACAAATTATTTTACAATTTTATTCGTAGTATATAAAAGCTGTTAAATTCTGTAATAATTAAAAAAAAAATAATATATTGATGTGCAAATGTGAAAAAATGGTAGGTGATACGGCTTAATAAGTGTCATATTTGGATTTAGCATCCTAAAAAAAAAATAATAATGTGTTTTAAGTAAAAAAGTTTTTTCATCGTTGGCCTGTGTAATTATTGTTTTTGCTTATATTGATGTATTCTTAGCAAAAATAAGGATTTATGAATTGCCATTTCTATTGGAATTATTTTTATTTGAAAATTAGTATCGAATTATGTTATGTTAAATATTCATCATCAGTTCTAAAACATACGAAATTTTCAAAACATCAGTACTTCGTTACACAGGTTATATATATAAAATCTTGTAAAAATGTAATACTAGAAACCAAACATGTTGATACTCGCTTAAGGAAGTCTTCTGCCTTTTTTTTTTCTTTATTATATCAATTTATTGAAATTTACTACTGTACAGATATATAAATCAAGTAAATAGATAACGATTACAATAACATGTCGAAACTTGTAAAGAAGAAATTCTACACTAGAAGATCTCTAGGCCTTCTTCTTTTCAGAAATCTTGGAGGATTATCGGGAATGGATTGGGAAGCAAGTTAAGAAACTAATGGATTTGAATAGATATTGAGCTTACTATAAAAGGATATTTACCTGGTTTGGGTTAACTCAGCACCATATGGAACATTAAGGTCTTTATGGATAAGTTTAATGGTGACAAATTAAAGAGCATTAAGGATTTTTCGAAGGATTTTGGATTGTAAGGATTGGATACGAAATGAATTGGATGGTTTAGTGGAGCCCCAAAGCTTAAATCGGTACGTCAAGATAGGTCTAATCACAGCCATGTATGTCTTTTGTAATTAATTAAAGCTTTGAACGTTTGTCTAGTAAATGTTGAAGTAGTCTGTAACGGCGAGCTTAAGGAGGCGAAACGAAAAAGGCTTCTTAAAGACAACAGGACCTGAAGTAGCCGAACATTAATTAGCTGAAACGACAATCCCAAAGGTTTTCCCTATGACTAGTCCGTTTTTCTGTTCCTACTGAAAAAAAAATTTTAAATATCACGATAGGATATATATATATATATATATATATATATATATATATATATATATATATATATATATATATATATATTGATATATGACGGTTACTATTAGATGTTAAATAAGGCTCTTGAGGTTCAGTCATAAAATAAAAAATCAACTATTTTGGCGACGTTTAGTGACTATATTGTTCTCATAATCATGCCAATGTTACTGGTATATGTTAAACAAGAATTTGGATTTGTAAATATTTAATTTGAGACTATTTTCTACGTGATGTGTTCACTCTCAAGTCAATTTGAAATTTATATTTTTAATACAAGCTTTTGACCGAATCTGGCACCAGGGACTGCTTTACAAACTCCGTAAATTCTTTCCTCCTACATACTTCCTTATTATGCATTCCTACTTCAATGATAGAACATTCAGAGTAAGTCATAATTCCGCTCATTAATCCCTCTTCACTCAGTCTGCTGGAGTTCCTTAAGGAAGTATCCTAAAGCCCATCTTCTACACAGTGTATACAGCTGACATCCCGACCCATCCTAGCACTGTCCTCTCCACTTACGCTGATGACACATGTTTATTATCAGTAAATATTGATCCTTTCATTGCATCGCAGGCACTCCAATCCCACATCATAAACCTTCAAGAATGGTGTCAAAAATGGAGAATCAAAATAAATCCAAAGAAATCTCACCAAATAACCATTACCCTTCGTCGTAAACCCACGACATCCTGTGCTACAGTATCCTTTAATGATATTCCACTAATCCCTGTTGAACAGAACCGCTACCTAGGACTCCATTTGGACAAACGTCTTACTTGGAATCCACAAACAAGACTAAAAAGACAAGAAACTGCCCGTCGTTTTCGACTGCTTCAACATTTACTTGACAAACGTTTGAACGTTATTAAAGCTCTTAATAATTACTAAAGACTAATATAGATGAATGTGATTAGACCTATCTGGACGTACGGAGTTGAGCATTGGGGTTCCACTAAACCATCCAATTCATCTCGTATCCAATCCTTACAATCCGAATTCCTTCGAAAAAATCCTCAATGCACCTTACTTTGTCACCAATAAACTTATCCATAAAGATCTTAATGTTCCTTATGTTGCTGATTTAGCCCAAACCAGATATGCATCCTTCCATAGTAAGCTCCATAACCACTCTAATCCACTAATCTCCTAACTGGCTTCCCACTCCATTCCCGATAATCCTCCGAGGCATCTGAAAAGAAGATGGCCTAGAGACCTTTTAGTGTAGATTTTAGTGCTATTAGTGAGTAGTTCTTCATAAGTTATTTACATGTCATTGTATTCACTATTAACACATTTACTTAATGTATATTATTTTGTACCGTTGTAAATATCAATAATTGAGAAAAAAAAAAAAAAAAAAAAATGGGGACTATTTTCTACGTGATGTGTTAGTTTCACTCTCGAGTTGATCAAGAAAAAGATTATTTCTTTAACCTTTGATTTACTAATTGTCCAGCTTATCTCGTGTAATTAGCTTCATAGTCATTCCATATTAGTTTATATAAACCGTTTTTATAGAATGGTCTATCTTGTCTTTAGCTGAAGGTCAATACAATGACGCACATGTGTATGTTTTTAGAACTGATAATAGAAGTTTAATAATTTGAACTTCTTCTTCACCAAGGAGGTAGGCCTTTCAGCGTGGAGGTGCCTCTGTCCAGGCAAACCAATCCTCCCTATCCCGAGCCAGCGCCCTCATGGCAATCCGATCTTTGCCTCTTTCCCCTCCTCCCACCTTGGAGATGTAGTCCGTCCATTGAGTTCTGGGTACCTCTGGGACGTTTTCCTGTTGGTCTGGCCTCAAAGTACTCGGGTCTCTGTCCCCATTCATCCAGCAGAGATGTCCGAACCATCTAAGTCGTCTCCTTTCAAGGGTGTCCTTTAGAGATACAACCCCTAGATCCTCTGTAGTCCTATCATTCCTGATACGATCTCTTCTGGTCCGGCCCGCTACTTTCCGGAGGTACCTCATTTCCGCTGCAGTAACTCTGCTTAGGTGCTTACCATAGGGTACCCAATATTCACTTCCATATAGGAGAGTAGGCAGGTAAACAGCTTTAAAGATATGTAACTTAGAATTTTTCTCCACCTCCCTTTTCCCTATAACCGTGTTGCAGGGGTAGTAGTAGATAATTTATAATTTGAACTTAGTTTTCAAATAGAATAATTCGAATAGAAGTGGCAAATTCATCAATCCTAATTGTATTGATCCTTCTATACCACTAAGTGTAATAAAAAGTAGTTGGATAAGAGATCTCACCTAACTATTACCAGTTAGTTACCCGAATACCTGTGTTGGTTTTTTTCTACACGTGCGTGTTGAATAGTAACAATGATAGAAGCGGAATAAAAAATAAAAAAAACTGTTTCAGTATTCACCCTCCAATCAGAGACTCACTTCTATTTATTTTAAAATACAAAACCTATACAATGGATGTTACACCGCACCTGATTGGTACTGGTTAATTAAGTAAATCCGTGGATTTGAATTAATGATGGATTGAGAACCGCACAGAAGCCACAAAAGCGGGACCTAAGGTGGGGGGGGGGCTGTGTCATGTTATTTCCAAGATGAATGAAACATAAGCTGGTTCAATAGTAGTTATTACCATACATCACCGCCCTCTGTGAGCCTTTACAGAAACCCTTTTGTGCTCTATATGCGAAATTCAAATTCCGCAAACGCTCTTCAGGGCTGATTAACTTTGGTGTGACAACTCAATATATAGGCCCCCCTCCTCTCCCATCCACTCTGATGTAGTTTACATGGAACAGAGACACGGCACCGAACAAAGGGAAACGTAGGATACTAGAAATTTAAGGAAGAGAAAGTGAATAGGGTACAACATTAAAAGCCTGGACTGCACCTGCAACTTAAAATATTAAAAATAATTAAATTCTCTAATATGTTTGCTATGAGGTAATCATCATGGATAAGTATATCTACAATCGGTAATTGTTCGGATCGGCGACACCACCAAATTGGCTTGACCCGCGCTACACCGACCAGATTGGTTCTTATGCTTCACTTCATGTTTACATTATTCGATAGTTCATTCCTATAACCTCACATGTAAACAATCACTTCTGCAGTTTCAACTTGGATTGTGTTGTTTAGTTTGTTATATTGATATTTAGACTTCTTAAATCTAAATTAATCTTCTTAACACGAAGATTAAGTGTTTTATCAATTCATTTTTTCTTATTTCATCTTATCTTATGTGTAAAAGTGTTACAAAACTTAAGAAGATTAATATGTATATGGATTTCGTGTTTTGCATATTTATATTTGTTCTATCAATTTAAGTGATAAAATTTAAAACTTCTAAAAGTGTTACAAAACTTTATTTGTACATGGATTTGGTGTTTTATATATTTTTATTTGTTGTTTTAATTTCATTGATGAAATTTCAGTATACATATTTTGTGAATGGATTCTTTGTCATCCATATTACTTTTTGTCCTAAAGTGAGACAGATTGTATAATTAATTCAATAAAACATATCAGTTTATAAATAAATATGAAAAAGTAATTGTAGAACTATCTGTATAATGTTGTAGATTAATGTGTTTTTAAAAAAAATTAGAAGCCTGATGATGGAACATTGTCTCCGAAACATGTAGCTACATATGTTAAACAAATAGGTGTTATGCCAAATAAATAATTAAGGATTCTGTCTTGTTTATATTTATAATTTGTTATTTTCATTTCTCTGACAGAAAGTTCATCAGGAATTTACTTTACCGGTGGTTCAGTAGTATATTAATTGTTGATTAAATTAATATTAATTCAAAATTGATTTAGTGTCTTATATTTCGATATTTTCTTATTTCCACTTCATTAGTTCCTTATTTCTCATTTTAATATTAGAAGTTAACATTACTTTGAAATGGGATTTAGAGTTTCTCAGTAAATGTAGGAGAATAACCTTTCCCCTTTGAAAGCAGCAACTAGAACATCGAAATAAATCGGAACAAGGTTAAAATCGGTAAAAGGTATTCTCGACCCGTGTAGGGGTTGGTGTCGCCGATCCGAACAATTACCCTATAATCTACTGCATTTTCATATAGGTCTATAATACCACCATGTTCAGGAATTATAATAGCATTCCGCTATCAGCGTTATACTTTCTTGTCTGGGATCATACTTTATCTACAATACATTCAAAAGTTAAAGGTAGCAAAACTGTAATCAAAAATCTTCAAAAAAGTTTTCGATTAAAACATTTTGAATGTGAATAAAATGTTACACCAAATAAATATAGACCTCCAGCTAAAATACATAAAATTAATTTGTATATAGTTGTAGCAGACCCGATTTGGTTGTTAAAACGTTTGGAATCATGTAATCAGACTTCTCTATTGTATTGACAACAATACCGATATTGATTCCGTCCCGTTCTCAGAAGCAGTCGAATACTAATAATTGTCCCGCTGAGCTTCAACTACGTCAGACATGTCGCCGTCTTTTAAACTAATGAAACACTCCCAATGACTCATTGGATTACAGAATCCACGAACTAATCCCATCAGTCTTCCGACAGAATGGATAATTTCAAAAGATAATTGGAAACAATTGGAGTTGGAAATAGTAATTTGTTAAGGGCTAATTTGAAGGTAGGTAGAACCAATAGGCTGTTGGTAAGTTGTGCTCCAATTCGGAGGAAGGAGGCCCCTAGCTAATCTACTGATTACAGGCCCAATCTCAACTTGCACCGCCGGCGACTTACAGCGCTATCTGTACTCAAACTTTTCCATTAAGCTATTGGATACCACCCCCCCCCCTCTCTCCCCCCCAACATCTTCTTACTACTTGTAATAAATTTCACTCAAAAACAATTTATCTCATATAAAGTTTTGTGGGGTAGGTCCGACTGTTTGCTCCAAAGAGTTGTATTAATGGCCGGAGTCTGTTTGTGTGTCCTTTTTCTTTTCTTTTTTTCCCGTGCTTACTCTGCAATTAACAGAAAAGAAGGACCTGGAATTACTTCCCACTCGGAGGAAAGTTGTAAATAATATTCTCTTTAGGAAATTATCTCTTCCAGGAGACAAAAGCTTATTCCTTTTTTTTTTTTTTTTTTTTTTTTTTTTTTTTTTTTTTTTTTTTTTTTTTTTTTTTTTTTTTTTTTTCTACTTTTATGGTTTCTTTTTTATCTTTCTTACAAACACAAACAAATATACTCTAATAAAAAAGGTAATGCCTTGTACTTGCTTTTACGGCTTCTCTTAATTTTACCAACACCGTGATGATAGGCAAGTCCTTTTCTCACTTAAGTAATTTTATCTTTATAATTTAAAAGGGGTATATATTGATTAGATGTACATTTAAAGCATAAAAGCATAACTCCTCATAATTCTTTATTCATTACTACATGTTTCAGAGCTCATTTGCTCCATCTTCAGGTTCTACAATCATATTATATTCCATTTACAATTCTATACTTATACTTTTACTATTATATTCAACAATATTTGAATTTTTACCTTACAACTGTGATATTTTCACATAGGTGACATTTATTCACACTGACACTCTGCTGGGCAATGTTCAATCATTGTTTTGTTTATTTATTACTAATACATTATGGTCTTTTAATTTGGTTCTTATTTACCCATTCCATTTTGATTCTACTATTAGCTGTATTGTTATTAATATTTTACATTTTTATTACTTTTAATTACTAATGATTTTTATTCCTATACTAGCTGAAAGTACCCTGCTCCGCTACGGTTTAATATCATTAGGATGAAGGACAACTTAAATTAGTAAAAGTTAAGCTTAACGTTGATAATGATTATTACTTAAATAGACCTAAAGAATTCCATTCTTAGAATAATTTCAATAAGTAAATTTGACAATTTGCAAAAGTTAATTTTATATTATTTTGATAGACCTCCAGTGAAGTTCGAGGCAGCACTACCATCTTACCCAGCTCTGATACCAAACCATCAGCTTTTCTTATGGCTTCCTTTAAGTGAATATAAATCAACTTTTTTGATTTTTTCTAATAAAGTTTAATCTTTCTTTTTCTATTTTTGCGTACATATCAAGCATAAATTGATTGAGGAGATTACGAAATTAAAGTAAATAAGGTTCTTCACCTCCTCGCTCCACTAACATTTAGGTGTAAAAATCAGCTGCAGACGCAGTTTTCTCAAGTGGTGTATTCGTGTTTGGGTCACGCTGAGGGATGTTAATACGGTACTCATCTTCTCCATGGTATAACATGAGACGATACAAAAGAGAATCATACACTTGGTAGAACTGTAAATATTGTCTGAAATTAAGAAATAGTTTGCTTTAACTTATTACTAGTTTTCCATTTACTTTTTGTTTTTGTATTAAAAGTTTGCCATTTGTTTTTTCATTTTTTATGTATACTTATGCATTAATTTATCATGTATATAGTTAGATCAAATTTTGGGTTAATATCTCTTGTTTAGTTTGTAAATAATTTTCTTATTTTATTTTATTTTTGTTAAAATAATTCTAAATTGTATAACAGCTCTCAACTCATTGCTCTAAAAATTGTATTTATAAAGCAATAAAATAAATCAATCAATCACTTGGTAGAACTATTGATTCTTATCTGTTTTTTTTCCCTACATCGAACTGGCCTTACATGTCATCACCAGAGAGCATAAGTCTTTTAACCTCCTCTTTAACATAAGTCTTTTAATACCTTCTCGTCACGAAACAACTAAAACTTGTAAGGGTCCACCTCTGCAGCCACCATGAGTTCACAGAAAGTACCATATTATAAGGTTTCGACATCGATTATATTTTTGTCTGTTTACAACTATAAGGAACTTAATTTGTGGTAAAAGTGTACGACTTAAACATCTAACCTATTTTTTAACTTAAGCTTATCTCCAAATACCATATGACAATTAATCTTTTATTAATCGCCCAATAAAAATTGTAATCGCATTTTTCGTGAGTTAGCCGCGATCCAGGCAGATTTTTTAAAATTCCTTTCTTAGCGAGCACCTACGGCCCTAGAGGAAGCTACATATCGAATTTCATTCCAATCCGTTCGGTGGTTTCTGAGATTTCGTGTTAAATGAGTGAGTGGTATTTGACAAATACATAGTAGATTAACTAATTATATTTTCGATATTACCCAATATCAGAAGGTCTCAGAGTCACAAATAAAAATTAAATTGAAAAAACAAATTGGAATTTTTTTCTCTAACTGATTAACACAACAATAGCCCATCAAACACCACAAATATACTACAAAACATTTTCAGTCTTTCCGCGTTTGGGTGCCAAAAAAGGTGGAAAAAAAAAGTCATTATCTTTTTAACTCATAATCCTATCGACTTATAGTTAGTCTCATTCGGTTGAAAATTAAAAACTACATTGGAATTTCACTTCAATTTGAAAATTTGACTGGACAATGACCATATATATCTCAAATTCAATTAATTGTGTAGATTTTATTCAGCTATGTAACATCAGCTTAATTGAGCTATTCAATATCCCACTGATAACGGGGAAAACAAAATTAAATTAAATTTTTAAAAAGTCAATATAACTAAAAATAACTGATTTATTAAAAACAAAATTCAAATGACAATGCATAACTTGAGGTTAGACTTTCAGGTGAAAACTTTCACAAAAATTACAATAACTTTCAAATATGCTGATGAATTTATAGGGATATCTTCTCTGATAAATTCCGGTATTATTAGAATAAACGCCAACTTTACGTGGATTAACGCGGCTTCTTTAATCCTGCTTCAACTTTGTTATTCAATTATGTTTTCGATTGGTTAATTGTTTATATTCAGCGGTTTCTATGATATATGTTTTATTATTTTTACCTCAATTTTTGTCAAAACTTTACTTCGTGCCAAAAATGTTGATATGAAATCAAATAAAATTTAATAATCTACGATTTTGATTCTGATATTTTTCTTTGAAACGATCGTGGAAGGAACTTGAAGCAAATGTTTAGAAAAAAGTGAGGTTAAAATTTTATTTTTTTTCAAAAATATTTTCAATATTTCATATATCTCGAAAACCAATGGAATTTCGACGAATATGTATATTATTAATTTTATAGACAATTTAATGAGCTTTAATTTTGATTTGTGGCATATTTTTCTAGAGTCCGCCGTTTTCGAGATATAACCGAAAAACACAAAATTGGGACCTTCTCCCCTCCTCCCACCCATAGCTCAACTAAACCTAATTCTTCTCGTATCCAATCCTTACAATCCAAAACTTCGAAAAATCCTTAATGCTCCTTATTTCATTACAAATAAACTTATCCATAAAGATCTTAATATCCCATATGTTGCTGATTTAACCAGATACCTATCCTTTGAAATTAAGCTCCATAACCACTCCAATCCGCAAGTCTCCCAACTTGCTTCCTATTCCATTCCTGATAATCCTCCGAGGCGTCTTAAAAGAAGATGGCCTAGAGACCTTTTAGTGCAGATTTTATTGAAGTGCTACTAGTGAGTAGTTCTTCACATGTTATTTACATGCCATTGTATTCACTTTCAACACATTTACTTGTTGTATATATTTTATAAACTTGTAAATTTCAATAAATTTATTTTTAAAAAATCTTAGGTTGAGGAAATAGATTTTAATTCTTCGAGTATTCAACATTTAACCACAACATAATTTTTTTTTTCCCCCTTCATTTAATGATATTTACAACTGTACAAAAACATATACATTCAATAAATGTGTTGATAGCGAATACAATGGCATGAAAATAACTTGAGAAGAACTACTCAATAGTAGAACTTCAGTAAAAATCCACACTAGAAGATCTCTAGGCCATCTTCTTTTCAGACGCCTCGGAGGATTATCGGGAATGGAATGAGAAGCAAGTTGAGAAACTAGTGGATTGGAGTGGTTATGGAGCTTACTATGAAAGGTATCTGGTTAGAGCTAAATCAGCAACATATGAAACATGAAGATCTTTATGGATAAGTTTATTGATGACAAAGTATGGGCCATTAGAATTTTTCGAAGGATTTTGGATTGCAAGGATTGGATACGAGATGAATTTGATGGTTAGTGGAGCCTAAAAGCTGAACTCCGTAAGTCCAAATAGGTCTAATCACAGTCATGTAAATGAGTCTTTTATAATTAATTGGAAGCTTTTGATCGTTTGTCTAGTAAATGTTGAAGTAGTTTGTAATGACGAGCAGTTTCTTGTCGTTTTAGTCTTGTATGTGGATTCCAAGTAAGACTTCGTCCAAGTGGAGTCCTAGAAATCGGATCTGTTCAACAGGGATCAGTGGAATATCATCAACATAAAAATTAAAAATAGTTTTCCGAGTTTGCTCCCCACTATGCGCCGCTGAGTTCTGCTCCATCTCATACCTTTCACGCCATATATACTCCCACACAATAAATTCACTGATTGTCTGTATTATAATTGATATGAGTGAATAAGGGAATAGAGTGAGAAGGAAATTCAGACGACCTAATATTTATTTTTAAACTTGTTTTATCGATAACAATTTCAACAAAATTCGTTTAGTGGCGACGCAAGCTTAGCAAATTAGGTTCCGACGAGAAAATTCTGTGGCTGTTTGAAAACGAAGCTCTCCGGACTTGATATTAGAGATACTTCATTCCATATTACAAGTTCTAGAAGTATGAGAAGTTGGAAGTCGTTTGAATTTCAATATGCCCTGTTCCGGCGTGTTGAATTATGTTAATGTCCCACTCGAATTAGGCCTTCTTTATACAGTCAATATATATGCAGGAAGTTTTTAGCGGCGACTGAACGTTTTAGTCAACTTGTTCAACAGTATTATAATAATTCTTAATAATTCCGCACATGTTTACTATTGTTTGTTTGTTTATTTCGTTTAACGTCACTTTATGCTGCTATAACTAATCGGACGATGCTACGGTGGGAGTCTTAAATTTTGCCTATCCAGGTATAATTAGGATAGGGATCTTTATCGAGTACCTGACATCGCACAGGCTCGGGACCCCCATTTTACGTCCTTTCCGAAGGATGGCACAGCTAAGGATTTTTTACTTCCTTTAAAAAATCCTAAGGTCATCTACCGGGCTGCGAACCCGCGATCTTGGGTTTAGTAGGTTGCTATGCTAACCACTACACGACATGTTTACTATTGCCATCTGCAGTAATAGTTGTGTGTTATATTGGGTCATTGTATGCCAAATCAACCAATGGTTCGGACCTTGACATCCCTGATTTCTATGATTTATTGTACAGAAGTTGTACTTATCAAGACTAGTTAAAATGCAAAATATTACATTTTTCTGATTTGGTTTTTTAATTATAAGCTTTTAAAATTTTTAAAAAAATTAAAAAAAAAACTATTACTCCTAGAGAGCTCAAATTTGTGGCATTCTTTTTCATTTTAAATTCCCTTTAATTTGATATATCACTTGATATATTTTCCGTTTATTTTGAATTTTTTTCGAAACGTCCAAAAACGGTTTTTCGTAATTCCCAAAATACGTACCCTTCGATTTTTTTCTAAAAAAATAAATATGTGATTTAAACTATAATTGACTAAATTTGCTTAAAATTTTAGAGTGGGACAAAATTGGTTCTTGATAAAAGAAATATATATATTTTGCTTTTTTTTTTTAATGGGCAGTTAGTCCAGTCAATAAAGTATTATAGAGTTCGTTTCCTGTAATCCAAGGTTTTTCTTTGGAAACTTCTTCAGGGTCGTTAAAAAATATACATACTAAAAGTCCTAGAGTTTTCGGGCCTGGGAATCGGAAGGGGGGAAGCGTGGAAGGTCCCTTTTTTTGGTATTGCGCTCATATCCCGAAAACGGCTCGTAGTATACAAAACATGACTATTTACCAAAGTAAAGTTAAATAAATTCTCTACAACTTCATACACATTTTTAATATTCTGTACTGTTTTTGAGATATACGTTGGTTTGACATAGAATGACCCTATTAGAAATGTTTCTAAGTACAGCAAATCATAAATAGTACCATGAATCAAAGATTACTTTTTAAATCAGGGACTTGGGACTCGATGGCCGCGCGAATTGTAGAGAGGGTCTCATCGCGATCGGTAGGTCGTGGGTTCGAATCCCACTTTAGCAGGTTAAAATTTATTTCCTGGTGGACCCACGATGTTGATCTTGACCTTACCATCATAGCTAGAATAAAAAAATGTAGAATAAACCGTCCCTTGTTAAAGTAAACAAGGACGTTTAGCCCCAATTGTTAAAGTAAACAAGGACGTTTAGCCCCAATAAAAAAAAAAATGAATAAAATAATAATAATAAAAAATCATAGACTCAGGTTCAAATCAAGGAGAAATACAATTTATAAATTAATTTGTCACTGATGTGATATTGTGTTGATTAGAACACTAGTCTCATTTTTTTTTTTAATTGGATTTCTCTTTTGGCTGGGATCTACAGTTTTCTTGAGTAACGTTTCTTTCACTCACTCACTGTTGGGCGCTACAGTCCCTGCAGGACCTGGGCCTCGCGGTCTCCAGCGAGACTTTTCCAGTTTCCTATTCCCATCCTTTTTATATCCTCCTCCAAGTCCTCAATTCACCGCCGCCTGGGTCTGCCCCTTTTCCTTTTTCCTCCTGGTGCACCATTTAGCATCATTTTAGGCAGCCTACAGGGCTCTATCCTTTCTACATGCCCTAACCATCTAAGCCTGCTCTTCTTAATAACACAGAGGATATCAGGCTTTCCGTACGATTCAGCTAATTCGGCATTGCTTCTGATTCTCCATCTGTGTTCTTCTTTAGCGGATTAATAAAAAATAAAAAAGTAACGTTTCTCTACCCCCCGAAAAAGTAATGTTTTCACTCGTTCGAGCTCTTTTCGTGTTTCTCGGGTCGAAAACTTTACGAAAGTTTCCTGATCAGAAATTTAATATTGAATATTTTTTGTTAAATAAAATTTAGGAGATATATTGGATTGAGTTGCCTAAATTTGTTTTGGGCCTTTTTTGACACGCTTAAGCTCTGATGGTCTTACTCGGATCGAAAAGTTGACGACAGTTTCCTTATCTGAAGTAGGTAGACATATCCTTTATCTATTGTAAGTTCTATTCAGGGAGAAATTAAGTTTTGTTTGGTAATTTATTGATATTTCCAACTGTATACAATTTTTATATCAAGAAAATGTGTGGAAAAAGTTACAATGGCATGTAATGGAATTACTCAATAACATTTCTCAGTAAAATCTACAATTTATACAAAAGATCTCTAGAATATCTTCTTTACAGGCATCGGATGGTCATTTGATTGGTTTGAAGCTTGTCACGAAAGGATATGTATTTTTAGTTTCAGCTAATTCAACATTTAGGACGTTCGGTAAGATTGAATAAGTTTGATATTTAAAAAAAAATTTCCATTAAATTTCAAATCAGTAAACGTTTGTCAAAGGTTCAAGCAACACCAACTTGTTCAAGAGCTAGAACGTGCTGAAAAATGTTGAAAATGTTGCATGCTTGAGAGTATAAACAAAAAAGTATATATCACCAGCTAACAGTCATCCATGCCAAATAACAAAGAAACAACAGAAAAACGTACATAACTAGTGTTAAGGGGATCACACACTAACAACCTGGTTGTCAACCTTGCAATGTTAAAGACGGAGTTGAGCGTCTGTGGGCTGGTTGGCGGTTGAAATTCTAGTGTGTGGGCAACAACCTCAACACTGTTGACAAGAAGGTTGGCGGTCAGGTTGATAGTATGTGGGCCCCTTAATCTACGAGTTCAAATTACACATTGACCATACCACTTACACTATACCTGCCTTCTTGTTCATATTAACAACCACCCAATACCACAAACTTACACACTGACCTACCTAGAATTTGTTTTTGACAGAAGACTGTCATGAGGGCCACAAATATTCGATACTGCACAGATTTCCTAAATTCTTCTAAGCTCAAACAGAAACGTAGCATGTATTTGCATTCAAACCGATGTAGCTTCTGAACAGTAGGTCTTAATGATAAATGTTATTTAACAAAAATATTTTCCATAAAATTTCTGATTAGGAAACATTTTTGATATGAGCAGCACAGAGCTCGAACGTGTCAAAACATTACTTTTCCGAGCGTGAAAGAAACGTTAAACGAGAAAACGTGTCAAAACGTTGCATTTTTGAGTGTACAATAAATGTCACCCCAAAAAAGGTATTGTACACCAGCCAAAATATCCATGTCAATGATAACATTTCTTTTTTCTCAATAAATCAAATTAAGATTCACTGATATTGCGTCAAAATTCTGGAAATGAGAAAATTTAATTTGCAAATATATTCGGCCTCGATGACACACGAGCCAGTGTCACTGTTACATCGTTGATTGCCGTTTTAAATTACACGATTTCAGGCGGGGGGGGGGGGGGGGGCTAATAAAGAGCTCTATTTGCATTTATGAAGAGAGAGCCACGGGCTGCTCCAGTCGGAACGGACTCGGCAATTTTTACTCAAATGGCCGCTGGCGGTGAAACATGTTGATTAGCCTATCGCTATGGATGGTAATTTCCTTGTAGCACTTCACCCGAAAGTCAATTCGCCATGTTTTAATTTAATGCTGTTTTTCTTACTTATTAATTCAGGAATTTTAATAATCACATTGATGTAAAAGCTAACTCACGTATCATACAAAACAAATAGACTGTCAGGATCTGCCTTTACATATCCATACTATTATATAAAAGGACAAGCCATTTTTCGTTTGTGATCACTAACTGCTAAAAACTACTGAAACAATCTATACCAAATTTTATCTATATCATCCTCATAGTTCAAGGAAGGTTTAGCATTAATAAAATTTGAAGATTTTAAATTAAATTTACATTAAAAAAAAGCGATATATATGTGGTGTGAAGTGAAGTTTAATAATTGACCGATAGGTGACGAGCGTCATTCAAGAGAGGTTACAAAGGTACGGTGTTATAGAGAGCTAGAAATTTATAATAAAATTTATTTCTTCTAATTTAGTTGTTATTAAAAACTAAAACGAAAGAAACTGCCAGTCATTACCTCATATACATGAATGTGATAAGACCTATTTGGACATTTGGAGTTGAACTTTGGAGCTCCCCTAAGCCACCTAATTCATCTCTTATCCAATCCAAGATCCTTCGAAAAATCCTGAATGCTCCTTACTTTGTCACCAATAAACTTATCAGATCTTAATGTTTCATATGTTGCTGATTTAGCCCTGATACCTATCCTTACATAGTAAGCTCTATAACCACTTAAATCTATTAATATCTCAACTTGCTAAAAGCATCCTTCGAGGCGTCTGAATGAAGAGACCTTCTAGTGTAGAATTATTTTTTTTAAGTATTACTGCTGAGTAGTTCTGAGTAGTTCTTCTTTCTTGTCAAGTTATGACATGTAATTGTAATCGTTATCAGCTCATTTACTTGATGTATATATTTTGTGTGGTTGTAAATTTCAATAAATAAAAAAGAGAAAGAAATTGTTCTTACAAAAGCTATACATCCGGATCCCAGTGAATTTTAAAAATTGACCGATATGTGGTTAAAAATCGACCATTCTGCCACAGAGATTGCAATGGTAAAACTATTTATCAAATTTTAATTAATCATCTCCGTAGTTCTAATAAAATATCCTACCAGATGATATCAATTAAATTATTACAGCCTAATAAAAATTATTTCTATTATTTAAATTATTAGGAGAGGCATACCTCAGAAGAAGTAATCAAGAAGTGTATAACCTCCTGGAAGGGTCAGACATAATGAGACATGTGAGACTGGGAAGACTGAGGTGGGCAAGCTATGTTGCTCGTATGTCGGAGAATGCGATCCCTAAAAAATTATTGATGGAAGATATACACATGACCAGGAGAAGGGGTAGACCCCGCCTTAGATAGATGGACGGCGTAGCGGAGGATCCTGGGAGGAATCTGGGAGTCAGGGATTGGAAGGGAGCTGCCCAACGACGAGCAGACTGTTGTTAGAGGATGCCAGGGACCAGCAATGGTCTGTCGAGCAATTGGAAGAAGAATAAAAATTATTACTTAATAAAAATGTTGATCCTTTGCTTTTTGATATTCAGTGTAAAAATATGATTAACGGGCCTTTTGTTGTAAACACTCATAATGCAGTCCATTGTCCGCAAGGGTCTCTGTCTCTCTTGGATTGCCAACTCATATTTTGAAATTAAAAATTGATGTCCAATTATGCTTTTAGTTGATCTTCAAACACATAATCTGTGCAATAGTATCAGGTTAAAAATTATTGGTATGCGTGAAAATATAATTAAGGCTATGATTCTCAATTGCATGCTACAATACCAGTTTTTTATTTATAGACAAATAAAACATCAAATATAGGTTAAAATTGTTTAAGTTCTTTATTAATGAGAGCCGGCGATCCTATGGTGGGAGATGTTTCATTTTAAATATTCACTATATCTTAAGCATGCAAACAAAATTTTCATGGCTTATTATTTCACATCAATAGACCAACTCCAAACATTGGTGGTTATACCATTTAGGGTGAGAACATTTGCTATAAGTTTTGGATTAAAAATCAGTTTGGAGGATGGTTGAATTGGAGGGTGGTGGTCACCCATCCAAGTGCTTACCATGCTCGATTTGGCTAAACTTTGATCATGTATTGCACTCTCTTAGCCCATTCGTCCATCCCGTACCCTTAATTTTTAACATATGCATATTAATTAATTATTTTGTTTGTCTAAAACAAAACCTCGATTTATGTTGCAAAAAATTATATTAAATTATTTGAATTTTTTTTTTTTAATTTAATTCTTTTTCTATTCGTAATTTTTCTAATTCTGTTGAGAAAACTTCTAAAAGTCAGACTCTGAAGATGCTTTGTCCTAGCAGAGATTTCTGATAGCGCACGTCTTCTATAAGAAAAAAGTCTCACACAAGATTCAAACATGGGATTTGTTATGTGGGTTTTCTTATTTTATTAACTAACTATAAACAGTTAATTTTATGTGAAATTAATTTAATAAATAAATTAAAAAACCTATTTATAAAAACAAAACCAGCTTAATTACGGTACCTGAAAGAATTACTGGATCACAGAAAACAACCATTTTCTTGAGAGGACCTATAGCAAAGGCGAACACAGTAACAATCTTTCTCGACCATTTCGCTCCACCAATAAAAACTCTTTTCCGACCCTCACGCTTGTTCCTCGTCCAATGAAAAATGGCAGAACAAAAAGAGCCGTAAAGCACGAGAATCTCTTCTATTACCCTTAATCCTCCATTTCCTCCGCCTTTTATTTCTTCCTCTTTTTTTTTTTTTTCCTTTTTCTTTATCTAGCAATAAGCGTTTTATGACTCTTGCATTAATGATCAAAGCACAATAAAAATATCCCGCTAAGTATTAAAAAAAAGGGGAATTACTTCTTTAGGAGAAAACAACAATGATTTCTCAAATACAGTTAGAAACTATATGCGTAATATTGTGAAAAATTCTTTTCATAAGTGTAATTAGACTTAGATGGACAAATGGAGTTGAATTTTGAGTTTGATCTAAATTTATCAGATCTCGAATCTGACCCTCTGACGTTCATTTTATGTCTCAAACAATATTAGACATTTCATACAGAAATTAGTCACAAAAGTTTGCGCTATAAAATCAAAAATTTCTTTGGTTGTTCTATTCTACTATATTTATTAGTTGATGTACCCAGTGTACAGAAGAATCAAGACAATAAAAACTGATGAATTATTTCCTTCTTTTATTGGAACGTTTCATTAAATATTTTACTGAATTAGTTAGACTACTAGTGTATTAAATAAATGAATGATGAAAAACAAAACACAGTCTACAAAGATAGAACGCAATTCATTTAAATTAATATAACTATAAATTCAAAGACCCATGGGTGAAACTAATACATCATGAAAATAATCTAAAATTACACATTTTTGAATCATCAGAAATAGTAAACTTGTTCAAAACCAATCCCGATTTTCGTTTATTACCATATAAAAATTCCTAATAGTCCCAGTTTAAATTTGGTTCCAGCTGGGGCAGAAAAAAACCGACCTGTCATAGGGAAAACTGCATAATGCAAATCGATTCCTAGTGTTCAAGGACCAGGGCCTATCAATTTTAGACCAGTTTCAAAGACCTTATATATAAATTTTTGATTCCTAGTCAAAAGAACTAGACATTTTTGCGTAGACAATATTCCCTATTATTGCTCATTTAGTCATAAGAAACGACGTACCCACTCAAACATTTCTTCCTATTTGATTATGTTTTATTTTTATGAGAATCATCTGATAATAACATGGCATCGAAGATTTCTTTTGTATAGAACTGTTATTGTGGTGCTTCGCTAATGTTCATATTTTTTTGTTGTTTGTTGGGGCCTAACGTCCTGATGTCCCCCAATTAGAATACCGACAAGGATAGGATACATATCCAACAGGTAGGATTGATGAACTAATTGCCACTTCTATTGAGATTATTTTATTAGAAAACTAGTTTCGAATGCTAAACATTCATCTTCAGTTCTAAAACATACAAAAATTTTTCAACACATCAGTACTGTGTTACATAGATTATATAAACTAAAGTTTTAAAAAGTTAAGACAAGAAACCAAACATGGACACTCACCTTAACTAAATTTATTATTTATTTTTTAATTTTTTTTTTTTTTACCTGCTCCCTTTCACTTCTCACGAATTCAGTGAGAAGTCCATTTCTGGTTTAATTACCTCTTAGGTGAGTGCCCATGTTTGATTTCTTGTCTTACCTTTTTAAAAACTTTAGTATATATAATCTATGTAACATAGTACTGATCTGTTGAAAAAATTTTGTATGTTTTAGAACTGAAGATGAATGTTTAACATTGGAAACTAGTTTTCTAATAAAATAATCCCAATAGAAATGGCAATTAATTCATCAATCCTAATTGTATTGATCCTTCTATACCATCATTGTGTACCTCTTGTGATATCCTACAGGTTTTCTTATCTATTGTAGTGTAGGGTTGGGAAGGTCGAGATTCATTCCGTGAGTCTGCCCATAAATAAATTTAATTACGCAGAGGAACCAGAACACACAGACCATTGAGGCTTCCTCTACTGTTAATAATTTTCTGATGTAAAAAGTTGTAAATTAGAAAACACGACATTTAAACATTTAAACGATTTACTGGTTGGTTTGAAAAATGTCTTGAGCTACTTCTTAACAGAAGATAGGAAAATAAGATTTTAGAAAAAGATTCTTATTCCCGATAACGTACCAGTTTGTTGTATAGTTTTTTATTAAGCAAATTATTAAATATTTTAGTTCTCCAAACATAATCTCGTTTAAAACTTTAATATATTTTTGGAAATAATAAAAATCATAATAATTATATCCGCGTTTACCGCTGCTAAGTGTGAGATCACATTTTGTAGAATCTGGACCAGATCTCCCGTTCTTGAGCCAAATCTCTTCTCTTACTCCAATCCATACTCCGCCTACTGAACGCCTCTTTAACACTCTCCTCTCAAGAAATGCGCGGTCTTTCAATTGGCCTTCTTCCCTCCACGCGAGTTCCGTACGTTTTCCTGGCAGTTCTTTCTGGTCCACCCTAAGAAGGTGAGCGAACCACCTTAACTTGTGCTTATCTAGGATGGTCTCATCATCATCATCATCAGCGGCGCAACAACTCATTACTGAGTCAAGGCCTCCTCAATCAGCCCACGCCATATGTCCCGGTTCTGCGCAGCCACCATCCAGTTACGCACCCCAAGCAATGTCCGGGCATCATGCGTAACACCGTCTCGCCAACGCAGTTTGGGTCTTCCTTTTCGCCTGGTTCCATGAAGTTCCTCCAGCAATGTCCTCCTTGGAATGGAACCCTCATCCATCCTCGCAAGGTGTCCAGCCCACCTTAGCCTTCCAAGTCGAACAAACTTTACTATATTCGGTTCCCTAAAGAGAGCATATAGTTCTTGATTGGTTCGTCGACGCCACTCTTGTCCCTGCATAATTCCACCATAGATAGATCGCAGGATCTTCCTCTCGTGGATAAGTAATGCGGACTCATCTTTCTTCGTGAGTGTCCAGGTCTCAGAACCGTAGGATGGTCTCAGCCGGCTTTACTTAGAGACTAGTCCGTATGGTACTGTGCGTATCCGATCTCGTCGTGTTCTACTTCCACTTTACGAAGATAATCTCCGTGGATTGGAACCGATTCTTGTGTTTCAAGGTGAGGGTCCACGATTCCAAAGAGTAGGAAAGAATTGGGAGGAACGTCGATTTATTATTTTAATTTTTCTCGTCGCTTCCCTCTTATCCAGGAAACACCTTCGAAGCAAACTAAATACTCTACCAGCAGTGAGAAAATTTTTCATCAATGTAGCCGCCGAGATGAGCACTTAGATATTTGAAATTATCTACCTGCTCTAATCTTTCTCCGCTCGCTCTTATCAACCTCATTATTCTCCCCTTAAATAGGTTTCTTCCCTTAGAAAAATAATAAATAAAATTAGATTATTAGATTGCTATATATCACGAACAATATCATCCTATGATTCTTCATAATTTGTACATATCCATGAAAATCACGCCATTTGTAATTTTTTTTTTTAAGTTAATTAAATATGAGAGGTTAGTTAATGACTTGAGGTACACTATGATGGTATAGAAGGATCAATACAATTAGGGTTGATGAAATAATTGCCACTTCTATTAAAATTATTTTATTAGAATACTAGTTTCAAATCTAACAAATATCTAGTTTTCTAATAAAATAATTCCAATAGAAGTGGCAATTAATTCATTAATCCTAATGATTAGTTAATGTTTACTTTATGGTGGCCTATGGTCTGGGTTATCGACTTTTCTTTTTTACTGAAGGAGGAACTATCGCTTCAACATCTTACTGTTTTTTTTTTCTTCATTTATTGATATTTACAATTGTACAAAATAATATACATCAAGTAAATGTATTGATAGTGATTACAATTACATCTAAATAACTTGTGAAGAACTACTCACTAGTAGCACTTTAATAAAATCTACACGAGAAGTTCTCCAGGTCATCTTCTTTTCAAACGCCTCGGAGGATTATCGGGAATGGATTGCAAGTTGGGAGACTAGTGGATTGGAGTGGTTATGAAGCTTACTATGGAAGGATAGGTATCTGGTCCATCTTACTGTTAAGTAATTGATCGAATGTAGCAAAAACATTTAACGAAATAAGTATATTTGATCAAACAACAGCCTATACTCAAGAACAAGAAACCTATGCCCTGTTGATTGATAAAGCCCGACATTATATTTCGATACAGACAGTAAATAAATTGAGTTGGGTTATGGCAGTCGGACCTTATTTCTTCATATTCTCTTAAACCTCAAACATTGTTTAGGCAAATGCCTAAGAATTCAGAGTATTTCTTTCATTTATATTTAATCGTACATATTGAATGAATAGTTCATTTTGCCATTGTGGTATTTACTCGATAAAAACTTACTAAGTATAATAAAGCCTAGGAAATAGTTGTAGCAACAGAGATCTGCTGTTTGGACGAAAATGACATTATTCGGGCGTTATGCCATTACTTTGGTCCGCCATCAACGCGACAATCACAATCAGCACTGATTTGAGCTCATTCGGAATCTGGAATCAGCTGATCTCTATCGGTAAATTGTTTGCAATTCAGCAGGCAGTGGGTTCATTCAGCTGATACGATCTGTATTTTCACAACGTAACAACAAATACCGATGGGAGCTAGAATGTCACCAAAATTTATTGATGTAGGTTTAAACATACAATATTTATCAAAACGAAATCAAGCAAGAGTCAAGCGTTCTAAGCTCACATTAAATTCCAAAAGACTTATTTACATGACAGTAATTAGACCCATTTTTACATACGGAGTTTAGTTTTGGGGCTCCACTAAACCTCCCGATTATTCTCGTATCCAATCCTTACAATCCGAAATCCTTCGTAAAATCCTGAATGCTCCTAATTATGTCACAAAAAACTTATCCATAAAGATCTCAATGCTCCATATGTTGCTGATATGTCATAACTAGATACCTATCCTTTCTTAGAAAATTCCATAACCATTCGAATCCGCTAGTCTCCTAACTTGCCTCCGAGGCGTCTGAAAAGAAGATGACGCCCAGACCTTCCATTTTTTAGACTTTTATTGAAGTGCTACTAGTGAGTAGTTCTTTGTACGTAGTTTATGTTATTGACATGTACGTTTATGTATAATAATTTTCCTTAAATTTACTTGTTGTATATAATTTATAAGGTTGTTTATATCAATAAATAGTTTAAAAAAAAAAAAAAATGTTACAATGTTAAAGTAGCATGTCTGATTAATGTTATTCTAATTTATCTCAAACATCAGTTTGTTTTGATTTTTTTCCTCCACGTGAGTCTCTTTTTGAGGTGAAACCTAACGTATAGTCCAGTCAATAAACACATTGTAAAGTGCATGAAATATGCGATTATTTTTTACATCATAGCTTCGTTAGGAGCAGTTAGAAGGTAAACATACTAAAAGTCCCCACCTCTGGGAGGTAAGCTAATGTTGGCGAGGGGAGGGGAGAAGGTCCCATTTTTGGATTTTTCGATTATATCTCGAAAACAGTGGGCGCTAGGAAAATATACTTTGGATAAAAATTAAAGCTAATTAAATTTCCTACAAAATTGTATATGTACGTATTTGTAGAACTTCCAACCGTTTCGAGATATACGTTATCGAAAATCGATAATTTTCGCACAAAAATAAATTTTACCTCACTTTTTTCAAACATTTGCTTCTAGTGCCTTCCACGACCGTTTCACAGAAAAAAAAGTTAGAATCAAAGTTGTAGAGCATTAAATTTACTTTAAAATCATATATAGGTACTAGAAGCAAATTTTTGACAAAAAGTGAGGTAAGCATTATTTTTTTTCGAAAAGTATCGATATTTAATAACGTGTCTCTCGAAAACCGTTGAAAAATCGACAAATACGTATATAAACAATTTTATAGGAAATTTAATTAGCTTAAATTTTTATCTGTAGCATATTTTCCTAGAGTTCACCGTATTAGAGATATAATCGAAAAACCCAAAAATGGGACCTTTTCCCCTCCTCCCGTAAGCTCACCTCCCAGAGGCGGGTACTTTTAGTATGTTTACCTTCTAACTATTCCTAAGCTTACTACACGCCTAATTTCTGCACTTATTGACTGGACTAGTAGCCATATTTTAATATACGACCTCACCTAACACTTTCTAAATCCACTCATACTTTTCACAAATTCATTTCCAATCGTTCTACCTTAGGTTATTTCGCTCTTCAACCCGGATGTATATTTACGATTAAAGATGACAATTGGAGAGAGGTAGAGACAAGCAGTTATTGGATGGGGCTATAAAGCTATAGCTATGGAGAGATTACTATGCAAAGCGGTGCCGGTTCGAGCCACCGCCACGATCGCTCTCCTTAACGATCCCATTAGCATTCCATACATTTGCCTTTTTTCTACTGTCATTACGGTCCAGTTTGCTACTGGATGGCGACTGTGAATATTAATATCTACCTGATTTGTCGTTCAGGGAAAGCATAATGGAATGATTGAATAATTTATTGCTTCAATAATTCCACGAAGGGCAATAGAGTCAATATTATATTGGAATATTTTTCCGTTATTCCTAACAGGGTTTCACTTGTACCTTATTTCAGGTTTGACCTTTATATATAAATACAATAAAATGTACATATTTTTTATAATATTATGTTTTGTTTTTTTTATCATTGAAGAGGTGTGTTTTGTTGACTGGATAAGTGATAATTTATGTTGTTGAGAGAGATCAGTCAATGGGAATAAAAAAAGATAAAATATCAACAAAAATAACTGCTTCCTCCTTGATCGTGCCGGCTAAATAAAGAATAACATTGGAACATGTTTTAGGGGTTGTCGTCTTGACCTTCAATGATAATAATATCGTCGGTGAGATTGCCAATTCCGTTATCTGCATGTTTTCGATTTCGGTTTTTTATTTTTTTTATTTTTTTGTATGATTCCTTTTAAAATCCAATTCCAAGTCTAATGTAAAAACCCAAATAAGCAAATACTGCTTGGATCATATTTTCACGAAACACTTCTGTGATTTAAGCCCAAAAAATAATTACTTATGTGCTTTGAAGCATATTTTTAGCTAAATTGCACATAGCAGAATTGGTAAACTCACCGACGATATATTTTATATATTTTTTTTTCACTTATAGTCCAGTCAATGAGTGCTAAAATGAGGGACGTAGAGTCCATGAAATATCCGATAATTTTTGACTTCATAGCTTCGTTAGGTATAGTTAGAAGGTAAACATACTAAAAGTCCCCGCCCCTGGGGGGTGAGCTAACAGTGGGGAGGAGGGGAGAAGTTCATTTTTTTTCTATTTTTTAATAATATTTCGAAAACGGTTTACTCTAGGAAAATATGTTTCAAATAAACATAAAAGCTAATTAAATTTCGTATATAATTGATGATACATAAATTTTTCGTAATTCTAACCGTTTACGAGATATTTGTTATTGGAAATTGGTGATTTTTGGGAAAAAACAAATGTCACCTCACTTTTTCTCAAACTTTTGCTTCAATAAATACCTATGGGTATTTAATGGGACTTGATCAAAATTTAATGTATAGGTTCTTATAATAAATTTAAGGAGCATTCAGATAAATAAGAGAAATTTTGGATCGAACAATTAGTTTGAGAATGAGTACCAACAAACGTGTTTTCTCAGAGAAGTGCGACATCATTTAAATAGTGCTGAAATGAGGGGTGTAGAGTGTATGAAACATGCGATAATTTTTGACTTCACAACAATGTTAGTAATCAAAAGGTAAACATACTGAAAGTCCCCGCCCCTGAGGGGTGAGCTATGGGTGGGGGGAGGGGTAAGAAGGTCCTAATTTTGCGTTTTTCGATTATATTTCGAAAACGGTGGACTCTAGAAACATATGCTACAAATCGAATTGAAAGCTTATTACATTTTCTGTATAATTTATTATATACATATTTATCGAAAATCCTACGGTTTTCGAGATATACGTTATTAAAAATCGATAATTTTAGAAATAGGAAGAGCTGGGGGACCTCTCTATGCCTGGCATGTCCCTCCATAATTGGAGGGGGAGGTCTGGCTGAGGATCCCTAGGATGAGTGTGTATTGTAAATAAAGTACGATTGTGTTTTTAACTTTTAATTTAATTTTGTTATATTTTTTATTGTTACTATTTATTTATTTTTACTTACTCAATGTTTTATTTTTTTATTTTTATTTTATTTATAAGTTTATTTTTACTGTATAGGAAGTTCATAACAGAAAGAACTTTTATTTATTTTATTTTATATATATATAAATTTTTTTTAATTTTTATTAATTTTTTTTTATCTTTGTACATAATGTGTGAATGTAATCACATGCCATCTATATTACTTATTGCCACATTTGTGGCAGATTGTAACAATTACTCAATAAAAGTTCTATAAAAAAAATAAATAAAAAAAAATGTTTAAATTATGAAACTATAGTAAATTTAATGTTCTACAATTATGATTCTAACGTTTTTTCAGAGAAACGATGGTGGAAGGTACTCGTAGCAAAAGTTTGACATAAAATGACGTGACATTTGTTTTCCCCGGAAAATCAACCATTTTCAATAACGAATATCTTGTAAACGGTTAGAATTACGACAAATTTATATTTAATCAATTTTATAGGAAATTTGATTAGCTTTTATGTTTATTTGAAACGATCAAAGCCCCCAATTAATTACAAAAGACTCATTTACATGACTGTGATAAGAACTATATGGACGTACAGAGTTGAGCTTTGGGGCTCCACTAAACCATCCAATTCATCTCGTATCCAATCCTTGCAATCCATAATTCTTCGAAAAATTCTAAATGCCCCTTACTTTGTCACCAATAAACTTATCCATAAAGACCTTAATGTTCCATATGTTGCTGAGTTAGCCCAGACCAGATACCTATCCTTACATAGTAACCCCATAACCACTCCAGACCACTAGTCTCTCAACTTGCTTCCTTTGGCTAGGGGTCTACACTTTTTTGGTATAACGTTTTTTTCACCTCGAACAGAAACTAACATTTCTACCCGCTCTAGCTCTGATGGTAATGTTCGTATTGAAGTTACTGACAGTTTGTATTTAAGAATTTCAACGAATATGGACGATGTGTAATTTTAAACCCGTAATTTATACTAGTCATGTATAATTAGGATTGATGAATTAATTTCCACTTCTATTGAGATTATTTTAATATACCGCTAAATGAACGAAACTATAACAAAGAAATACAAACAATTCACACTATAGCTAACAACAACGGATACAGTATAACCACAATCGATAATATTTTAAGAAAACAAATATATAAAAAACTATGAATAATATATACAAATCACCCCCAGAGGATAAAGCTACCCCTGAAAAATATATTTTGATACCATACTACGGCCCAATCTCCACTAAAGTCGGGAAAGAATTAAAAAAATTAGGTTTAAACCCTGCATTTAAAAATAGATAAACCATTGTCATCATACTTCCCTTCACCCAAAGACAAAATAGACCCTTTCGAAAAAAGCGGCGTATACGAATTAAAATGTAATGACTGTGAAGCAAAATAAACGGGAAAAACCGGACGATCGGTAAATCAAAGAGTAAATGAACATATAAGAGCATACAATAATAAGACCCGAAATTCCAATTTCGCTATCCATCCAAATGAAAATAACCACAAATTTAATAAACACTCGGGACTAAAAATATTACATCAAGTAGAAAATAGCCTAAAATTAAATACTTTTGAATCACTAGAAATAATAAAATCGTTTAAAACCGATCCAGATTTTTGTTTAAATGATCAGATTAACATATCCAATAGCCCCATTTTAAATTTGTTTCTCATAGGAACGGAAAAACCCAATGAGTCATAAAGGAAACCCTTGTATTGTAAATCAACAATTTAACCTACCTGCTCCCCCCCCCCCTTTTACTTTCACGAATTTAGTGTTTTAGTTACCTCGAAAGTGAGTGCCCATGTTTGATTTCTTGTCTTACCTTTTTAAAAAGTTAACTATATATAATATATGTAACATATTACTGATGTATTGAAAAAGTTTTGTATGTTTTAGAACTGATGAATGTTTAGCATTCGAAACTAGTTTTCTAATAAAATAATCTCAATAGAAGTGGCAATTAATTCATCAATCATAATTGTATTGATCCTTCTATACCATCATGCGTACCTCAAGTGAAGTAGTCATGTATGTTTTGTTTTTTTGTTTTTGACATGGATAAGTCTTTTAGCTGGTGATCTGTACTTGTTTGCTCTGTACGTTTTTTCCAAATTTAAGAATGTAGCATTTTGTAACACTCTAGATCTGTAAGTATTGCTCGGATCGACACTTTACCGACAGTTTCCTTATTCGAAATGTAATGGACAATGTTTTTTTTTTTTTTATAACATTTGTTGATATGGGCTACCGTTGAGGAGCTATATAGACATGAATTGAAACCTCTACTTTCTTTCAACTTTCGAATCTTTAATTTTTATAAATAAACCTGTAGCACTGACAAACCATGAAAGGTCTTGGTTCAGTTATTAGGTAAGGATGTACTTTGTGAAAGGAGGAGATTCGGCCTAAACTTTCTGCCTTCAGTCGGACTCGAACTCTGGTCTGGGGGCTTGGTAGTCAAGTGCCTTACCCACCGCGCGTTCATATTTAACCCTTCAATAGACACAACCCTAGGACTAAAGGTGAATTCACACTACGCTGACGTGATGTGTTGACAAGCGCTCTACGACTCGTGTTAACGCGTCAGCGTCAGCCACTGTGTGCACTTTGTTCTGACGTGTCGTGATGAATTCATGCCAGTTTTTATTTGGTTTTCACAAGGTGCACATCGTTGCGGAATGGATATGAGAATTTTAGATGCTTTAGATGAAGAGGAAGAGTATATTGCTGTGATAGCAGCTTTTATAGCCGCTCACCACTCAAGGGGAATATGGGTGCACCCTATAAATAGTTGCAGACCTATTCAAATTTTAATTTCACAATATATAAACACACTTTTGTCCCTACCGGCAGAGTTGGGCATAATTCAAACATATCTAAAGTTTAATTCAAATTTAATCATAGCTATTTGACAACTACTTTCCGGCAAGCAATCACATAATTATTAATCATTAAATCTTTCTATTGATTTTCTAGTGAACGAATGATGATTGAGATTTAATTATTATTAGATTAGGTGATTGATTCCTGGAAATTAGTTGTCAAATAGTAATGATTAAATTTTGATTGAATTTTAGCTCTGATTAAGTTTCTACCGTATTTAGAGATGTTTACTGGTTCTATTTATCGCGTGCCTATCGTTTATAATTGTATTTGATTTAAATATGAGGTAAAACTACAACAATATTGTAGTATTTTCTTCTTTCAAATTTATGATAGAACAAATAAAACATTATTACTATTATATATTTTATTTTTTTTTTTTTTTTGACCACCCATTGAAGGTCATTCATTATCAATGTTCTTATGGAAATAATAATTGATTTAATTGCAATTCCCACAATTGTATATATAATATATAAATTAATTTTAATTTTTTGAATCACTCCTTCGTAATTTTTTTAATTTTACAAGGTAAATAACCAATGTTGCTACCATTGGTTAAACAAACCAAATTTTATGCTATGACAATTCTAAAGAATCACTAAATTAATAAACGTGCTTTTAAAGTTTTGAAAAATTGTTAAATAAATAAAACAGTCAACTTTGCAATAAATTAGTAAATAAATGTAATTATTACCTGATATTTCCAGCATTCCTCCTACTTCCTCCCATGCCTCGTTTCGTATTTTTTTATTCCTATACTCCTTCTCAAACGGGTCAAAAAGGAATGGATATTTCTTCACATGCTCGATGAGCTGCTCCTCAATGTCCATTGCTGACGGGCTGATGCCTACTGACGAGATATGGGAATTTATGTTTGGTGCTGACGGGTCAGAGAGTGTGTAGCGACACAACACAACACGTCAGCGTAGTGTGAGCACTTCCATTCTAAATAATGGTTTATATTTTTTCGTAACACGTCAACTGACGTGTCAACACCTTAACACCAATAGTCGCAACGATCTGACAGATCACCTCGTGAAATTCAATCGTTTTACTGATGATTTCATCACATAATAAAACACATTAATAAAATCAGTAATACAAATATTGTTTATCCATTATAACAACTTTCAACCATTATTTACTTCACTAATTTTATTTATACAGCTTAGACAGCCAATTTTTGAATGTTCCAAACATAAATACATTTTACTTTGTTCACAAAAGTATTTAGTCGGCCTTCGATTTTCACATAACTCACAACGCCGTCTTATAGAGCCGCGTCCTTCATGACTTGCTCCAGGTGGAGCATCCTCTTTTCTATAATAGATGAAACATAAACAAACTTTTACCTATAAATGAATTATCGTTAATGCATTCCTCATCACTAGAAACGTCATCTTTGGGTTCAGTATCTGAATGCACAATTCTTTCTTCAACAACGCCTGTCTCACTTTCATCAAAATTGTCTAAATCACTATTATTCTTTGTATTACATAGAATGATTTTACGAATCATTTCAATATCGCCTGGGTTTTCTAAATCGAAGGTGCGCTTACGATTCACAATGTAATAATGATAGAAAAAATCTGTCGCGTCAGTAGTCGCAATGATCCTAATAGATCTTGTCCCGGTAACAACGGAATAGAAACTAAATAACTAAAAATCTACAGAGAATATTGAGGATTTATGCATCGTTACTTATGCATTCGAGGAATGTTAGTTGAAAGTTAGTGAGTCGCTTATCGCATTATGAAAATCCTACTCGGAATACTGCACAAAAAATACCTTGGGTGATCTCTCGGTTGCGACTACTGGAGGGTTAATTATAAATTTAAGTGATTTAGTGCTTTTAATTCTAAGATATATATTGAGAAAAGCTGTAGATTGAAGATGGATTCATGATCTGATCCCAATTAGGGAAAAATTGAATTCTAATTATAGTCCTGCTACCTATAAGTTTTGAATGTATTGCACAAAAAGGGTGATCTCAGACAAGAAAGTATATCGCTGATAGCGGAATGATATTATAATGCCTAAAGATGGTGGTGTTATAGGCCTATATTTATTGATGTCTTCCAATAAACTTCTTCCTTCAACACCTGCCCCAGGTTTCACTTGAATCCTCACTCATATAGCACTTTGCATAATGACTTCGTTGATGGGGAGTTCCGGAAAAATACTACAAAAAATAAATAAATAAATAATAATAATAATAAAGTGTTTTCTTATTGACATGGATAAAATTCTAGCTCTGATGGTGTTGCTCTAATAAAAAAATTGATGAAAGTTTTCCAGTCAAAAATGTAATTGAGAATACTTTTTGTCATATAACATTTGTCCCTAACACCTATCGTTTATTAGCTATATTGCTTTGAATTAAAAAAAATCACGTTTTTTCTACATTTTTTAAATATTGGGGCCTTTCCGACACGCTTGAGCTGTGTTGGTGTTACTTTTTTTTTTTTTTTTTTTTTTTTTTTTTTTTTTTTTTTTTTTTTTTTTTTTTTTTTTTTTTTTTTTTTTTTTTTTATTGAGTAATTATTACAATCTGCCACAAATGTGGGCAATAAGTAATATAGATGGCGTATGATTACTTTCACACATTATGTATACAATGAGGAGAAAAAAAATAAATAAATAAAATAAAGTAAATAAGTAATATAAGAAAATAAAAAGAGAAAAAAAAAACTATGCTATAAATAAACAATATAAAATGTACTATATATAAAATGAAATAGTAAAACTTAAGGAAAAAAAAGAAGTAAATAATACTAATAATAAAAGATAAAACAAAGGTAAAAATACAATTATACTCTATTTACAATTTACGCTCATCCTAGGGATCCCCCCACCAGACCCGTCCCTCCACTTATGAAGGGATAAGCTAGGCACAGAGAGATCCCAGCTCTTCTCTCTCAGCTGCGTCACTGGTGTAAAAAAAAACCAGTGGAGGCTAAGTGAGAGCGCTATAACATTCACTCAGGGCATGAGTGGAGAAGCTGGCCATTGCTAGAACTCCAATATAAGTAATTTTACAAAAGATCTCGGGGCCACTGCCGTTTTATTCTGCGAGGGGTCATCAGGATGTGTGAAAGCGGATAATGATTGAGCTCGTGGGTTAGGATGAAAGGAAATGTTGCGATGGAATTTTGAGAATTTAAGGGGTATAAGGTCGAGGACGTATTGTATATTTAGATCATTATGTAGGGTTTTGTTGGAAACATAGTAAGGAGCATTTACTATAGTTCGGAGGATTTTGTATTGGAAGGATTGAATGCGTTTGATATTCGACTTTTTTGCTGTCCCCCACAGTTCAAGTCCGTAAGTCCAAATAGGTTTAATAATGGTTTTGTATATGAGAATTTTGTTTTCAATGTAGAGATGAGATGTCCTATTTAGTAGTCTGTACAATTGGCAGAAGCTGTTAAGTTCTTGCCTTTTGAGTCGAGTATGAGGGTTCCAAGTCTTTTGTTTAAGTAGAAAACCAAGATACCGAACTGTGTCAACTTTAGGTAGTGGAATAACATTGAAATTGATAGGACAGGATTTTCGGCGGAGGGTAAAGGTTACGTTGGTGCATGTTGGTGTTACTCTGATTGAAAATTTGACGGCAGTCAGAAAAATTTGAAGGATGAAAATTTCCTTCTCAGATATTGAATGGGAAATATTTTTTGTTTTGTAATATTTGTCGATATGATCTACCGGTTTGGAACTATATTGGTTTGTATGAAAAATGCCACATTTGAAACCGCTGTATTGTCTCGATATTGTTTATTTCGAATAATTATTGATTCTTAATTTAATTTAGTAATTTTAGTCTTTTAATGTTAAAATATAAATTAGTAAAAGCAGTAGATTATTGATTCACATATCCATGATGTATTGTCACTTGAGGTACGCATGATGATATAGAAGGATCAATACAATTAGGATTGATGAATTAAATGCCACTTCTATTGAGATTATTTTATTTGAAAACTAGTTTCGAATGCTAAACATTCATCTTCAGTTCTAAAACATACAATAAAATTTTCAACACATCAGTACTATGTTACATAGATCATATATACCAAAGTTTTTTAAAAAGATAAGACAAGAAATCAAGCATAGGCACTCACCTTCGAGGTAACTAAAACACTGAATTTGTGAGAAGTAAAAGGGGGGCAGGTAGGTTAAGTTTTAGATTTACAATGGGGTTTCCCTTATGACTCATTGGGTTTTTCCGTTCCTATGGGAAGCAGATTTCTCCCAAACAGATTTTACCTGCCCCCCTTTTACTTCTCACAAATTCAGTGTTTTAGTTACCTCGAAGGTGAGTGCCTATGATTGATTTCTTGTCTTATCTTTTTAAAAAACTTTAGTATATATAATCTATGTAACATAGTACTGATGTGTTGAAAATTTTATTGTATGTTTTAGAACTGAAGATGAATATTTAGCATTCGAAACTAGTTTTCAAATAAAATAATCTCAATAGAAGTGGCATTTAATTCATCAATCCTAATGATGTATTGTTTTTCTCAGTCAGGGAGAAATTCAGTTTCATCTTTTTTTTTTTTCTTTTTCTTTAAATTATCTCTCTGTTTTAAAATAAACCGTTTATATTTTGGTGGTTGTCGTGAAGAAGTCGATAAGTTTAATTAGCTCGCTTAAGTTGTGCTTCTTAATTGGGCCTTAAAGGATCTCGAGATTAGATCAATGAACTGTTTTGAACTGTTCATTATATTTATCTTCGGGATCCCCAAGCAGTCACACGTTACTTGCAGATACTCTGAGCTTTTGTGGTTTTTTCCTTAATTTCTGATGGAAATACCTCCCTGGAACTTTTCTATTTCAATCGCTCAAATGCATTCTATATTTTTGACCTAGCTACTCTGAGTTCTTTTATCCACCTCCTGAATACAATGTCCCAATCATTTAACTTGTATACCTCCTCCCATTGGACTACTTCGTTTGTAAGATCTATCATTCTTACTACTTCCTTCTGGAATTCCTAATTCATTCCTATTAGTAAAGTTCTTACGTTACTTCTTTAAAACATCACTTATTTTTACACTTTCTAGATAATCAATCTTCCGCAAATATATAAACAGTTAAGTAAATATTTAGATTTGTTTTATATTCTCATTGCTATGTTGCTTCTGGAAGTTATATTAAATAATATATTAATATAAGTTATCGTCCCTAATCAAACAATAGCCTCATCTATTGGGGTCTTACTTATATTATTTATTGGATTCTACCATATGGCGCCATTCCGCAAGCGCGTCTCCACGAAGCACTGCACCGACCAGGTCGATCCTTACGTTTCAAGTTTACGTACATTTATCGATAGTTCATTAATATAACCTCACATGTAAACAATTACTTCTACAGTTTCAACTTGGATCGTGTCGTATAGTGTGTTACATTGATATTTAATCTTGGTAATTGTCCGGATGGCCGACACCAACCCCTACGCGCGCCCAGAATACATTTTATCGATTCTAACCTTGTTCCGATTTATTTCGATGTTCTAGTCGCTACTTTTAGAGGGGAAAGTTTATTCTCCTACATTTACTGAGAAACTCTAAATCCCTGTTCAAAGTAATATTAACTTCTGTTTACCTTCTAATATTAAAATAAGAAATAAGGAAATAATGAAGTGGAAATAAGAAAATATCTAAATATAAGATACTAAATCAATTTTGAATAAATATTAATTTAATCAACAATTAATATACTACTGAACCACCAGTAAAGTAAATTCCTGATGAACTTTCTGTCAGAGAAGTGAAAATAACATATCATAAATATAAACAAGACAGAATCCTTAATTATTTATTTGTCATAACTCCTATTTATTTAACATTTGTAGCTACATGTTTCGGAGACAGTTCCATCATCAGGCTTCTAATTTTTTTTTTAAAACACATAATTCTAAAACATTATACCAATAGTTCTACAATTATATAGTAATGTGTCATTTACCTCTTAGTCTGTGATTATTTTCACATTGTCAATTCTCGATGTTATAAGCCATTATATAATATAAGACTGAATCCTAGTTGAAAGTGATAGTGTTAATTTCTGCTATATTTTCTCAACGGAAGTGGAAATAAGAAAACATGAAACCTGTGATATACTTTCTCACATTTATTTATAAACTGATATGTTTTATTGAATTAATTATACAATCTGTCTCACTTTTGGACAAAAAGTAATATGGATGATAAAGAATCCATTCACAAAATATGTATACTGAAATTGAAACAACAAATAAAAATATATAAAACACCAAATCCATGTACAAATAAATCTTGTTAACTTTTAGTAACACTTTTACACATAAGATAAGATGAAATAAGAAAACATGAATTGATAAAACACTTGATCTTCGTGTTGTTAACTTCTGTTTTACCTATTTACATTTAAAAAATCTAAATATCAGTATAACAAACTAAACAACACAATCCAAGTTGAAACTGTAGAAGTGATTGTTTACATGTGAGGTTATTGAACTATCGAAAAATGTAAACATGAAGTGAAGGGTAAGGATCGAACTGGTGTAGCACGGGTCAAGCCAGTTTGGTGGTGTCGCTGATCCGAACTAATACCTTAATCTTCTTAAATGTAAATAGGTGAAACATAAGTTAACAACATGGATTTCATAAAGGATTTAGTGTTTTATAAATTCATGTTTTCTTATTTCCTCTTCTCTAATGTGTAAACGTGTTAAAAAAGTTAGGAAGATTAATTTCTACATCGATTAGGTGTTTTATATATTTATATTTGTTGTATCAATTTAAGTGAGAAATTTTCAGCATAATAAGGTTAGAATCGATAAAAGTTATTCTGGGCGCGTGTAGGGGCTGGAGACGTGCTTCTTTTTAGTGATATGTGAAAAATATTCTCCTGTTAAATATCCGACCAAGGTAGTGTACATTGTTTACGTCATCACGCTTATACCAGGGATTCGAAATCTTTCTTGGAACTAAATTTAACTCATGACAAATTTATCGATTAAAACAATTATATAATAAAAAATAAAATATATAAAAAAAAATATATTATTGGATCCCGTAGAATTTTGGTTTCAACAATTCACCGGTACAGAAGTAACTTCACCGGTACAGAAGTAACAAAAGAAAAGAAAAGATAAGACTAAAGCTAAAAGCTTTTTACATGAAGCTCTTCAACATTAAGATGGATAATGTGATTAGGAGCTTCATCCTTCTTTGGGCTCCTTCCTCTGAAGGGGTCATTACCGATCGCACTTGTACATTTTAACAATAAAAAACAATATTGTTAATAAAAAAAAGTTTATCCCTGGTTTCTGTTTTATACTCGTATTGTATTAGTTAATTTTTACGATAGATTAATTTTATACTAGCATCCCCAGTCACTTGTATAAGTAACGAACTTAGATAGGTTTAACTAATAACAGAAGTTTTATTTTTTAACAATAAAAATCTTATAATGCAGTTGAGAATTATTTTCTCACAATATTTCTAGATATTTTCACTCAAAGCAGTAACCCTGCAATGATTTACTCAAAAGCATTATTAGATATTCAATGAGTTGGTAATTTAGATGGACAGAGATGTTTTAGGAAGAAACTCTGGCGGATAATGGACTGCATTATCAGAGCTTAAACCATATCAATAGAGATATTCTCTATGTCACAATTTACTTTTTCAATAATAATGTTGTTAATATTCTCTGCTATAGTATTTGTTGGTAATATTACTGCTCTTTCACACAACCACTGGTACAATTAATTAAATAAACCTGAAACATTAAAATGAATTTGAAATGATTGAAATATTAGTCTTCTAAAAACCTTCATCAAAAGCTATGGTTAGGTCGCCCATTTTTTAAACTCAATATCAAAAAATAATCGATATTTTGATAAGGCAATAATGTTTAGTGCAGCAAAAATAATTTTATTGATTTCATTTGGTTCGATTTTAATTTCTATCTAACTATAAAAGTTAATGACAGAGTGACAAACTTCTGCCACTTAACAACCTTAGTAACTATACTATTTAAAATCTTCCTAGAATTATGAAGATTTTGTAGTTAAAATTTGGTACAGAGGGGTTTAATAATTTTACCATTGCAAACTCTGTTGTAGAATGCCGCTAACCACATATCGTTCCATAATTAATCATCCCTAGGATCCACACGTCACACTAAATAATTATAGCTTTTACTATAACAATTTATTTGAATCAAGCCAATTTTATTATCAATTCCTAGCTCTGTATAACATTGTACCGTTATAACCAACGAAAAATGACTTGTCCTTTTATACAATAGTATAGATATATATTAATTTAGAACATATGTTTTATTGATAATTGTTTACAAACACTTGCACTAAAGTAGTATTTATAAAAAATAAATGTTATTTTGATATTTACATACACCTAGAACCCCAATTCTGATTTTAATTTTTTTTTTCAAAAATCTTCCCGGGGATATACTTAATAATTTCCCAAATTTTCACGGCGATTGGATGTACGGTTTTTGAATCTATCGAGTACAGACATACACACATTCATTTTTATATATATAGATTAACATGGAATATGTTAATACCTGTGGCCTAGTCGGTCAAAAGTGATACCTTTGAGGAACGCGAGAGCGTTACGAGTAGTTTGAGCGTACTAGTGAAGGGCCGTTCCGACTTAGAATGGAATGAGATTTTACTTTCCGTTCCACGATTGGAACCAGTTCCATTTTTCGTTCCACGTCAGTTTGACTAATCTACTACATACTAGTGGAAGGCCGTTCCGATTTAAAAGTGGAATGAGAATTTACGGTCTGTTCCATTTTTCGTTCCAGGTCAGTTTTACTAATCTAACCTACCTATGTACTATGCATTTTCGTTACATACTTTTTTGTGACTTCTAGCTGTTAACCTTCTTCTAGTTTATAATTAAACATTTTATAGGTACTATAATATTATATAGGTTTAAATAGCTAAGCATACATATATTATATTAAAAAAATGTGTACTTTTAAAATAGTTTTATTCAATCCAGAATTTAATTTTTGGGGGAGAAGGGAAGTTAGCTCAAGTATAGTGTACAATTGAGCGAGAATTTTCCAACAACATTGGTTCCAAGAACAAAGGAGTAATATATACTTGTGACTGATTAGCTTTTAAACAAATAGCGAAAAACTCATTTAATTACATAAGCAGTAAAACCTTATGTGGTTCATTTCTCTGAATCCGAAAGAAGCCGAGCTCTGTCGGTAGAATAGAAAATTTAAAAGAAAACGGTTTATTTTTAAGATACCCATGCCTGGGGTAGTAGAGCGAAGGAGACGGGTGGATGGATTAACGCAACAAAGCAATCGGAACGACCTTGAGTGGAACGAAACCTGAGTTGCGATCTAAACCCTATTACACCGAAGGAACAGAACGAGAGATCTCTTGGTGTTGATTTTCGTTCAGGGTGGAACGAAAAACTTGGGCGATTGGTTTCGTTCCAAACCGGTTCAAAACTGGAACCAGTTCTACGTTCCGTTCCACTCAGAACGACCCATCACTAGTTGAAAACCCTATTTTTAACAGTACGAGCTTTTTTGACACTCTCCTGCTCCTTTGGTGTTGCTCGGATCGAAAATTTGCTGTCAGTTTACTTATCAGGAATTAAATGGAGGATATGTTTTGTTTCGTAATATTTGTCGATATGACTTACCTTATTTAGGAGCTGTATTGGTTAAAATCTTTAAAACAGGTTCCATGTTATTCTTTAGCCGACAGGGCTTTTTTAATTACAATTTTCAAAGATATGTTCCTATTTCCCTATTAATTATGCATGTTTAATGTCTCTTATATATGTGTGCCCTCTAAGAAAAATTTTATATTCTTTGTATTGTTTAAATATTATTGGTAATCCAAACGTAGGCAACTACGAGTAACAGTCGGATACCCTCATTCTGGACTTGATTTCAACATTCCATTGAATATGTTGGTATTTTAAACTTGTAGTATGTTTTAAAATTATTACCCTGATTTAGGCTAGGGCGAGACACCTCTGAGTCCGTTTACAGGATTATCACCTCTACATCAAACCGAGGAAGTGACCTACTTAGAACTGACATGGGGCCGATATGCCAGCACAAAGAAGCAGAAAGCTTCTAAGAAACAGTTAAGACTGCTTCTGATGTACTCTTTACTTCAAAAACGCTCAAAGTTTTTCCTTAGACTCAACATTTACTTTTACTTACTTAAAACCATCTTAATTACGCATCCCAGATTACAGACCCTCTCTATGTGTCAATACTGCAAACAGAACAAAGACGTCTTCCGACATTTATGAGCCATGTAGTATATATGAGCCTGAGTAGTTTAGTTTGGAATCAAGTACTTTATTAGCTCATCCTTTGAGCCAGGAAATCCCTTTTTTCCGATACAGCAAGAAAGGGGAGTTCAAAACAAGTTTTAATGTAACATAAATAAAATATTAGGCTAAAAAATCTAAATAAAGAATAATATTTCCCTAATTCGGAAAAGTAATAGTTCATGTATATGTCCATATATAATCTACTGATTTAATATCTAATGCTGCTGATAATGAAACAGTCAGCAAATTATAGGAAAACAGTTGAAAAATATTGGCAAAACTTGACTTTTTTCACTCAAACCAATATAGCTTCTAAATGATAGGTCTAGAGACAAATGTTAAGCCGCGCTTACACCAGAGTTGACAATTAGGTTTTCCACAAGTGAAGTGATAAGACTAAATTCTGGTTTCCCGCGAAGTGTCGGTAAATATCAGAGAAAGTTGACAACTAAAAATGGAAGATTTGTTGCTGCACATTTTGCGCTAGCAACTTGTAGAAAACTAGTGGAGAACTATTACCCCTCCACGCGCCCCGGACCTGACGTTCGGCTGACGAAGTCATCCCCTAGTCCAAATCAGTAAAATACCTTGGTTTGACTCTATACAGATCTCTAACATGCACAGGCCACATAAATGATAGATTTGTGATTACTTACACAGAAATCTAAATTAAGTCCTATAAATAAACTTATACTATATAAAACAGTTATTGAATCCCAGATTACATATGCCTCAGCAGTGTGGAGCTCAACTTGTACAACCATCTACCGTGAACACGAAAGGATACGAAACTTGTGTATGAGGATATTAATTATTACCCTCGATACATAAAAATATCAACAATGCTTCACGTCTGTGATCAAACAAGAACATACTTTGGAAAAACAACAATATCAGAAAATTCCCTTATCCGAGAAATCGGTAATTGCAATAAAACATCACTTAAAAGATATTCGCATAAAAGAACGAAACATGTACTCCTCACTTAATCTAAACCTTTCGCGCCAATTCTTTGGCAACAAGATTTCCACTTGTTGCTCTAAATTTGAGAAGAGCAACTTTGAGTTGTCAACTTTGGTGTAAACGCGGCTTAATATAACAAAAAATATTTTCCATTAAATTTCTAAAAAGGAAAACATCTATCGCTAGAGCGTCAGTCAAAATGTTACATTTTTCAGGTGCACCCCTTGGGCGACTCACAGTGGAAAATATGACCGATTTAGGTAGAAAAAATTCTGAAACTTGTCCATATTCAACCTCTGGGGTCCCAGATTACGGAAAAATAATTTAAAAATCCAATTCATTTCTTGACACAATTGGCGAGCGCATAGTGGTCAAAGATCAAATTTATTAGCTAAAACCTAAAACTTTCCTACATTTAACGGTTGAAGTCCCAGAATACGGAAAAGTAATTCACCAAATCTAATTATCGGCTCGGAGTGGCGTAAACCTACTAATAGATGCATTTTAAATCATTTAGGATACTCTTTAAATTATAGATTGTAAAACTTTTATTTATTTATTTTTTTAATAATCAATGTACATTAAATAGAATTTAAATCAATCACAGAAATAAAATTAGGCATAATTTATAATAATTAATAAACGTAATTAAGCACAGGTAGATAAATATAAAAACAAAATATGAATATTACACAACTAATTATCTTCTTCACTTGTATCATAATATGATGATCCACATTGATCTGATAACTCTGATAAGGATAATTGTTCGTTCGGAGTAGTGCACTTTAGTAAATATAGCACTCAATCTGAATCTATTTTTATTTTGTATTTTATTTTTTTGACAGGTTTTCGTAGTGACCTATGGCCTAATCTCCACATATTTTTGATTATTAATATGAGTGGAAGTAAGGATAAATTTCAGCAAGTAGTCTTGGCTGTTTAGTTTGGGATACAACCCACTCTTCTAAAAATTTCCCCCTCGTGATTCGGAGTGTTGCGTCAGAAAAAAAATGATGTATCACCCAAAACGCAAAAAATCACAAAAATTCTTTGCATCATTTAAAGACTAGAAGGATTGATGAAATAAATCATACAAACGAATCCTTGGGGTAACTTGGGGGTTATATAGTTTTTCGTAATTGAATAGGGGAATACATTTACAAATTGCTAAATTAACTCTACAGGCAGATTCCAATGTATATTCAATAGCGAGTGTGGAAATATAATGTCTTACCTGCCTCAGCAATGCCCATTGTTAAATAAAAGCAAAAAGACATTGCGCTACACACATCTTGAACATAATAAATGGCCATCGAATAAAGATAATGCCACTGTTGGTTATTAGGCAATTGTGTAAACAGGATTGATTCAGTCAATTACTATTTATTTGTAAACACGGTATGGCGGGAAATATTAGTATTAAGCTTCTTACCAACTGATAATAAAAAGGTCAAGCATTCAGAAATTCCAAAGTTTTGACGACTTTTGTCCATCTAAATTGGTGATTTTGCCCTGTGTGCGACGCTTTACGTTTAAAAAAACGAAAAATAAAAAAGTAAAATAAATTAAAAAAAAAAAAAAAACAAAAAACTATAGACATCCAGGTAGAAGGCATATCCTGATCACAAAGGTTTTAGTGTAACATCAATAAAATAAAAAAAATATTCGGCTAAAAACAAAACAAATTATTACACTGTACAAGATGGCTTTTGATCTCTTTTTAGATTGAAATCTTGGTAATTTGAACTTTTTTATGATATCTCATAGATTCAGATTATTGATAGCTGATAGCTTTAATCATTGCATTATCCATTAAAAATAAAATAAAGCCTTACCGAACCCGAAGGTTCAATGCCGACACAGCAACCTCTGACCACACACCCAAAAGTCAAATCCTCCCATCTGCGTCTCAGTCTACGCTTGGAAGACTTAAAGCTGATAGCAATTTTTAGAATTGTAAATATGGAAAGAATTCCTTTAATTCATTATTCTAATAATGCAAGAAATAATAAACAAACCTATAAATTATAATTATAATCTACTTTTCCTTAAGCCGCTAGAGTGGTGGTTAGATGAAGGCTGTGTAATACCCGAGCTGACAGCGCCATCTAACTAGAGTTTAAATGGAGCTCGGCCAGATTTTTCTACATCCGTTTTCTCTTTAAGGATTTATCGCTCGGTGGAACTGATAACATTCCTCTCTCCAGCCTCCGGGTCCTTTCTTCTTTGTGTCCACTCTCGGGATTTAGTGTGTGTCCCCCCCCCCCCCCCGCTAATGTTATTGAAGTCTCCTTTCGACAGCTATACTTCCTCTTTTATTGATAAAAACATTTATGGATTAACTAAAAAGAAGCGAAGGAATTGGATATAAATAGTAAACTTCTACCAATTTACCTAAAGTCGATTCCTAGGAATCAATCGATACCAGCGAATTGAACTTATCCATTCTACTCCATTATGGAAAAAAAAGAAACGGTAAAGGTTCGGATGCCCGCCACCACCAAACTGGCTTGAGCCGTGCTACACCGACCATTTCAATCCTTATCCGAGTTTACATTTATCGATAGTTCATTCCTATAACCTCACATGTAAACAATCACTTCTACAGTTTCAACTTGCATTCTGTTGTTTAGTTTGTTATATTGATATTTAGTCTTATTTGTTAATAGCCTGTGTAGATGGGACTGGATGTTATCACGCTGATGTTATCCAACACCGAGATCGCTAGGTGGCCATACGTGGCGACACGTACTCAATCCGCTTCGATCAAACTCGATTTGAATGCCCTATCTAGGAAAATAACGATTGAGGGGGCAGTTGGTGGTAATTTAGTCCACCGATCTCTCCGTGACTCGACTCTGTTTTTGAAGTAGCCTGGGAACTGCGAAACAGCCGGCCCGAGCAATCTCAGGCTACTTTCTCGTAGGTAATTCTTGTTTAATGGTTAGCGAATTATCTAATAATTACCATTGTTGTGACAGTTATAATTGAGATATAAATGTTTTTAAATTTTTATTGTTACAGACTACTTCAACTTAATTACAAAAGACTTATTTACATGTGATTATACCTAGTTGAACGTACGGAGTTGAACTTTGTGGCTCCACTAAACCATCCAATTCATCTCGTACACAATCCTTAAAATCCAAAATCCTTCGAAAAATCCTCTATCCTTACTTTGTCACCAATAAACTTATCCATAAAGACTTTGATGTTCCATATGTTGCTGATTTAGCCTACACCAAATACCTATCCTTTCATCGTAAGCTCCATAACCACTCAAATCCGTTAGTTTCACAACTTGCTTCCCTCTCTATTCCTGATAATCCTCCGAGGCGTCTGAAACAGAGATGGCTTACAGACCTTCTAGTGTAGAAGTTTTAATAAAGTGCTACCGATGAGTAGTTCTTTCCAAGTTTTAACATGTTATTATAATCGTTGTCAATACGTTTACTTGATGTTTATATTTGTAAAGATGTAGGGTTCAATAGATTGATTAAAAAAAAAAAAATTGAAATAACTTGAGAAAACATAGAGGTTTAAAACCATTTTTTTTAAAAATTCAAACCAATATAGCTTCTAGCGACAAATGTTATATAGCAAATCATTTTTTTATTTCAAATGTTTTTTTAGCGTTAACTGCCACACTAGAACAAAGTTTAATTGTCAATCGTTTGTGAATACACGTGTTTGGATTTTAAACTTCACTGAATGAAAAAAAAAAGTCGAAGTCAGTTTAATGAAGTATTTTAAATAAAATTTCCTGGAACTTCAATTCCAAAAGAATATGACAGTGTCTGTGGCAAACCTCGTTTCTGCCACTCAACATTGTACATGTAAAGTATTGTAAATTTTACTATCGTTAAAACTTCCTAGAACTATGAAAATTATGTATTTAGAGTTTGGTAGCGATGGGTTCAGTAGTTTTGGCTTTGTAATCTCTATTGTGGAATGGCGCACGCCACTGATAGGTCGATTTCACACTGGGCAACACATATTTGCTTTTTTAACAAAAATTTAATTGAAAATATGTAAATTTTACTTTCCTTGAGCTATGAAGATGATGTAGTTAAAATTTGGTACAGATTGGTTTCATAGTCATATGCTAAAGTTTTTCAAAATGTAAGACAAAAAATCAAATATTGGTACTCACCTGAGGAGATCTAACAAAAAAACTGGACGATCGGTAAATCAAAGAGTAAAAGAACATAATAGAGCATACAACAATAAGACTCAAAATTCCAATTTCGCTATCCATCTAAATGGAAATAACCCTAAATTCAATTAAGACTCAGGAGTAATAATAATATATAAAGTAGGAAATTAAAATTAAATATTTATAAAACATTAGAAATAATAAAATCATTTAAAACCGATCCAGATTTTTGTTTAAATGACCACATAAACATTTCCAATAGCCCCATTTTAAATTTATTTCCCATAGGAACGGAAAAATCCAATGAGCATAGGGGAAATCCCATAGTAAATCCCAAAAATTTAACCTACCTGCCGCCTGCCCCTTCCACAATGGATATATTTCAGATATATGTTAGATCTCCTCAGGTGAGTACCAATGTTTGATTACTCACATTGTCTTACATTTTTGATTACTTTAGTATGTATATATAATCCATGTAACATAGTGCTGATGTGTTGAAAATTGTGTATGTTTTAGAACTGAAGATGAATGTTTCACATTTGAAACTGGTTTTCAAATAAAATAATTGTAATAGAAGTGGCAATTAATTCACAAATCTTAATTGTATTGATCCGTCTATACCATCATTGTGTACCTCAAGTAAAATAAATATTTGCCAACTTCAAATATTGTTTCTTAACGTAATTTAAAAACACGTCAAATTTCAGACAACTTTTGCCTCAGGACCGCAGATTTATATGTTTATCCCGTGGAAGTTATAACGAAGATAAAAGATAGCGCTCAAGAATGAAATTAGTTCTGCTTTCCGACCCTGAGCAGTGATCCTCCCCTAATGATTATGGTGTGTGTGTGAGGGGATGAAATCCTTTCTGTGGGACCTTTCTTTGATCAGCGGAGTCCTTCTGCTTTCAGAACTGTTAATGACCAGGTCCTAATGAGCGTACCTCTATCTCCCGTGGCTTCTGGCTCCTCTTCCAGTGCCGCCAACATCACAGCAAATATGTACGCTTATCAAAAGCTGTGCCGAAGTCGTAAATCGTTAGCGTGCTTCGTTGGTTTTACTACTTAAGAAGTTTATCAATTAAAAGACCTGCTAGACGAATATCACTAGTATATTATGTAATATATATAACCGGATGAGCATATACTCCTTATAATTTTACTACTTTCCTACTACATATTTCGGGGAATTTTCCCACTATTGCTATTTTATATAACCAACATTATAAATACTATTATTTTTAAATTTAACTTAAATATACCATCAAATTCATCTCGTATCCAATCCTTACAATCCAAAATCCTTCAAACAATCCTAAATGCCCCTTACTTTGTGACCAATAAACTTATCCATAAAGATCTTAATGTTCAAACCAGATATCTATCCTTCCATAGTAAGCTCCATAACCACTCCAATCCACTAGTCTCCCAACTTGTTTCCAACTTCATTCCCGATAATCCTCCGAGGCGTCTGAATAGAAGATGGCCCAGAGACCTTTTAGTGTAAATTTTTAGTGCTATTATTAAGTAGTTCTTCACAAGTTATTTACACGCCATTGTATTCACTGTCAACATCACTTAAGGTACGCATGATGGTGTAGAAGGATCAATCTTCATTACATATACTTAAAGTATATTATTTTATATTTGATATGTACAGTTGTACATATCAATAAATGAAAGAAAAAAAAATTAACTTCAATATACTTTTCATTCGGTATTAATGTATGCCTCCCAGACGTGGACACTGTCCAAAAAAGATGAAAAAAATCTTCTTATTTTCGAGAGGAAAATACTTAGAAGAATTCTCGGCGCCGTAAAAGAGGGAGACACATGGAGAAGACGGAAGAACCGAGAGCTGTATGAGTTATATGGAGAGGCGGACGTTGTGCGGACAATTAGACTGAATCGGCTGAGCTGGGCTGGACATGTTGTCAGAATGGAGGAAAACCAGGTACCGCGAAGAATCATGGAAGCCAAATTGGGTACCCATAGAAGAGTTGGTAGACCGAAGCTCAGATGGATGGATGCTGTTTCCAGCGATGCAAAGAACATCCTGGGTGTTCGTAACTGGACGGCGGCCGCAGAGGACAGAGAAACATGGAGAGTTCTCCTTGAGGAGGCCAGGACCCATCTAGGGTTGTAGAGCCATGAAGATAGATAGATAGATACTTTTCATAGTATATTAAACTATATACTATATTAAACTATATAAACTACGTAACCATACAAATCCACTAGTCTCTCAACTTCCTTTCCATTCCCGATAACCCTCCGAGGCGTCTAAAAAGAAGATGTCCTAGAGACCTTCTAGTGTTGACATGTTATAAGTAATTATTATCAACACATTTACCAGATGTATACTTACATTTTGTTCAGTTGTGTTGTATTGTACATATATGAAAGTAGTAAAATTATAAAGAGTAAATGTTTATCTGATTGGGTTTATAACCAAACCTCCTTTGAGATAATTGAAAATACACTATGTTATATTAACATTGTACTATTTTAAAACTTAAAGAGGTATAATTGCTGAATTAGTGTTTTAAAATTAAATGTTGAGGGATCAGTCTTAGAAGAATAAGAATAACTTAAGGTACACCTGATGGTATATTTCCTATTACGCTCTCCATCTACATGAAAATAACGATAAATTTAATAATGACTCGGGAGTAAACATAATACATCAAGTGGAAAATAGCATAAAATATTAATTTCATTTGTATTTACTACATACGTACCATATGGTACGTTATACAGGGTGAGTATCTCTTAGTGTAAAAAAAAAAATGGGTGAAACTAGATCAGAAATGTAGCAAAATGCCGCAAACCTCACCAAAATGCCTCCCCCTGTAAAAACAGACTCATCTGCCCATAAAATTCACTTCAAAAAGTAGTATTCTTAGACACAATCTGCATTCAGAAGCTAACGGCAAAATTAAGGTCTATGTTCATTATCATTGGATTTTAAACATTACATTGAAAATATAATAAAATAAATCCTAAATAATAATAATAAATAGATAAATGTAATAACATAAGATCCTCTGATCTGGTGTCGCTGTATTGACAGTTTTCCTTTATTTTCTATTAAACGATTTTTTTCTTTGCTTTTGTATCCAATGAAGAGTTTATTATGTTTAAAATGTACATTTCATTAAGGGACTGTCAAAATGTTTTATTTACACAAGTGACTGATTTGTACGCCAAATGAAAACACTATGTTTTTTTTCGGTTTCAAAAGTGAATTTCTCCATGAAATTGAAACAAAATCATTACGTTTAAAATATCATTCGAAAGCTGATTAAATTTGCAAAATTTTGTGAGATTTGACGTTTTGTGGATAGTTTTTTTTTTTTTTTCGAAAAACGGTGAGCGTTGAAGTAATATAAGACATTGTGACTTCCCCAAATAAGGTGAAGATCAAGCTGTTCTTTAGATACCAAGTTTGTAAAATTCAAGGTTACAGATACTCAGCTATTATATGGTAAAAAATGTAATGCTAAATCCGAAAATGTGGTTAAACTTTGAAAAGTATTTGTGTGAAAAGAGCTTGTCCACTCTATGATATTCAATACTCTATGGCTGAGACCCACGCCTCAACTCGCTCGGCCATCGAGTTCCCAGCCCCAATGCTGCAATCTCTTCAAATAAATCACAATAAAATTCGGTACTTTTAGCCTTAAAATAAATATTCTGCTACAGCTGGACTTGAAAATAGGGACGAGAATGCCAGTAAGTACCATACCCCCTGAGCTACAGAACTTCCATATTTTATTTTAAAATTTGATATAATAACACACTTAAGGAAAAAGTTAATATAAGTTATTCGAAATTGTTATTAGAGACAACGAAAATTGATACTAAGTCTGTCCTAAATATAGCCCGCCCTTCGGGAGAGATTTATTCAGAGAGGTATTTATTCCTGGAAATAATTAAGCCTGGATTTAGAATTCTGGAGCAACCTCGTCAAATTTTGGAAGATTAGTTACAGGAACAGTGTTCAGTATTAAATTAATTTATTTAACTTAGCGTTTCCTTAAAATATATAAATAATTATTAGAGATCGGCCGACTAGTCACTGGCCCACAAGTTGGCTGACCAAAAGGCCGATCACTGCTTCTATTGGAATTCGGGTGACATCGGCAATGTTCGAAGCGCTTCGTTTATAGCATTATAGCCATCTGTACTTGTAGCTACTGGTTTTTGGTTTTCTTATACAGTCAAAACTCGATAAGTCCAAGTTGAAGGGTGAACAAATATAGAATAGAATAGAATAGAAAGTAAACTTTATTCTGGGACGATGTCCCCTAAGAATAATATAATGTACATAAATAAATACAATGAGTCTAGCTTTCATAAGATGAAATAAAATAAATTAACAATCTGGTTAACTATTTACAATTTTACAAAAAAAGAACAAAAATAGAAATAAAAATTACAAAAATCCAATAATGCAGGAGAAAAAATAAAAACCTATTTACATCTACTGAATGCACTTCTTTTTTTTTTTAGTGAAGTTTTGCTAGTCAGTATCATTCTGGAGGGAAAGGAGGTATTGAAAGAGAAGGGATTTAAATGTGGACAGAGAAGGAGCATTACGGATATTACAGGGTAGTGAATTCCACAAGGAAGTAGCACGGGAAATGAAGGAGTGGTCAAATGATGTACTCTTATGGGAAGAAGAAGTATACAGGTCAGAGGAGCGAGATCTTGTAGTGCGGGAGGAGACCGAGGATCTGAACTGGAAGATGTTATAGATGTAGGAGGGATTCCGAGAATTGATGGTTTGATAGAGGAAGGAGGCTAGGAAGTAATTTATGCGGGATGAAGGATAAAGCCATTTTAACTCTGTATATAGATGTGATGTGTGGGAGGCTTTTGGAACCCTAAAGATAAACCTAACGAAACAGTTCATTAGTCTCCTTAGTTTACTCTCGAGTTCCGCCGTCAAGCCACCATATGCAACACAGCTGTAGTCAAAATGGGGTAGGATAAGGGAAGAAACCAAGAGTTGACGAGTAGGTTTCGGAAGGGAGTCCTGGGAAGAATGGAATAGTTTAAGGATGGATATAACCCGTCGAGAAATTTGGGAGAGGTTTGGACAAAGGTAATACCAAGGTTTTTGACTGTGGGGTGGAATTGAATAGGTTGGGAGTTCATAGACAGGATCGGGAGGTGGGGAAGGGATCTCAGACGGGTATTAGAACCTATGATAATAGCCTGCGTTTTTTCTACATTTAATTTTAATTTGTTATCAGAGGCCCACTTGCAAATGCTATTAAGGTCTTCTTGGATAAGGGAGAATGATTTAATTAAATCAGAGGGATGGAAGGATAGATATATCTGGAAATCATCCGCGTATAGATGGTAGGAACAATGGTGAATGGAATCTGGTAGATCATCTATGTAGGCACAAAAAAGAGTAGGAGAGACACTGGAACCTTGGGCTACCTAATATACTTCGAGTTATCAATTTTTATCCCTGGTAGCCATGGCTAATAAAAAAACAATCAACTCATTAAATGTCTGTTCGGAGGATAGGGTTGAGTCAGACTGAGTTGTGCATGTTGACGGTTCTAGCAAACTTCGTCTTATAGAGCATCTCGCCTCAGGAAATTTAGGAAATGGGCTTATTAATCCAGTCAATGAGTGCTGAAATGAGGGACGCAGAGTGCATGGAATATGTGTTTTGTTTTTTACTTCAGAGCTTTGTTAGGAGTAGTTAGAAAATAAACTTACTAAAAGTCCCTGCCCCTGAATGGTGAGCTTACGGTGGGGGAAAGGTGAGAAGGTCCCATTTTTGGGTTTTTCGATTGCAACTCAAAAACGGTGAACTCTAGAAAAATATGTTATCCCTAAAAATTAAAGCTAATTAAATTTCCTATAAAATTGGTTTTATATATTTTTGTCAAACTACTAAATACTTTCGAGATACACGTTGTTGAAAATCGATAATTTTGGAGAAAAAAATTATTTTGACGTAACTTTTTGTTAATCTCCTCAATCCGTCTGCTTCAAGTGCCAGAACCGACTTTATGAAGTTAAAGTAAATTTAATGCTTTACAACTTTGACTATGACATTTTCTTCTGAAAAACGATCGTAGAAGGCACTAGAAACCAATGTTACAAATGTACAAAAAGTAGTGTAAAAATTAATTTTTTTTCTCGAAAATCTTTGGAAGTTCACCAAATATGTATAGAACCAATTTTATAGCAAAATCTAATTAGCTTTAATTTTTTTTTATTTTTCTGAAGTTCACTGCTTTCGAGATATAACCGTAAAACCCAAAAATGGGAACTTCTCCTCTCCTTCTCACCGTTAGCTCACACAGAGAAAAGAAGATGATTCTGAAGAGAGAGTCATAAGACTAAAACTCAAAACATTTCAACGGAGAGAACACACAGAAACCGAAGAACAAAGCGTAGCCAGGTTAGAAAGAATGAAACATTGCTGGGAGAAAATGAGGAAGCTGAAAGCCAAATTCTTTTTTTCTTTACATCCATTAATCCATCAAATTAATAAATCCGGCACTCATCTTGTCCCATATGTGCTGGATTATCGTGTCTGTACTGTATTACAAAAAAAAAAAAAAATATGTATCCCGTTATAAAATTGAGTCGAAACGTGGCTGCATGATATATCCCATCGATCGTTGTGTGATTAGCAGAAGGGGGGAGGGGGGGGGGATTCAAAATGATGTTTGAGTTCCGTCATCATGATGAGCTAAGTACCACTTCAGCAGCCGAATCCTGTTTCATCAGAACGCCAGTTTCCACCAATCGGGAGGTTGATTCATTATTGATAAATAATCAGGATTCACAACCTGAACAAATATGATTTAGCTTCATCCTCTCAGGGAATAAATGGGAATTTAATGTGTCCTCTGATCCTTTAAAAGCTTTTCGATAAGTTAATCTTGTATACGTTTATAGCCAAAAGGGCAAAATGTTGTATTGAATTAGGATGAAATTATCATTTCTAAGGTTCTGGATTTATATGTAAGAGAAACATTGAAATATGCCGTATAATGCGCCGTACATATTATTAAATTATATAGGTACATACGTATAATTAATAAAGTAAGCCATAAAAAGTATGATAATGTTCAACCAGAAACTAAAAAAAAAAATAATAAAATCAGTATTGACGAATTATTTGCCGCTTATTTTAGATTTTTTTTTTTTATTTGAAGAACTAGTTCGGAATTAAAAATTCATTAGCAGTTCTAAAAACATCCATAAAATTTTAAATCATCAGCACTTTGCTGCATAGATTATATATATTGATCTTAAATATTTAAGACGAGAAATCAAACATGTTGATACTCGCTAAGGAGAAAAATGAAAAAAACTTCTGGAAGATACGAGGACATAGAGGAGCCTAAGTGTAAAGAGACGAATAATCAGTTTGATAGAAAGGTTTTCCTTTAGGTTTTCCCTGTAACTTGTTGTTTTTTCTCTGTTTCTATTAGAAACATATTTAAAATAGAACTATTGGAAATATTTATCAAACTTACCAGTTTAAATTAAAATTTGATTATTTTAATTTAATTATTTTTGTTGATTTTATTTTATAGTTCTTGATTGCTTTTACATTATAAGTAGCTGATAAACTATATTCCTTTTTGTTCATTATCAAATTGAAATTATATAATAATTTTATAATTTATTTATATAATAATGACATAAATCTAATATACAGGGTGTCTAAAAAGAGTTCACGTATTTTTTTAGTTCGATAATACAAAAACTACTGAAAATAAAAAAAAAAAGTTTATTGTTAATTATTACAATATAAAGTTGAAAATTGTTTGGAAAAGATGATGTTATCTAAATTGTGACCGTTATGCTCCTGGTGCTCTTCTCATCTTTTCCTAATAATTTTCCACTTTATATTGTAATTAAGTTATATTGTAATTAAATTAACAACAAATATTTTATTTTATTTTAAGTAATTTTGGTTTTATAGAAGTAACAAATACCCGATACTCCTTCTGGACACCTAGTAGTTTTAATTATAAATATAAATAAAACTAATTGACCGAGCTCACCAAAAAACAAAACAGACGACAACACAATGTTTGAAGTAACACCGTCTTCTACCCAATGGCCGAGTGAGTTTGGGCGAGGGTTTCAGCACGCTCGTAACCAGAAGGAAGTGGAATCCCACCTGGGTGGGTTAAAATTTATTTATGACCTTGACCTTCCCACCTAGTCCAGTATAGGACTTCAATGGAAGTCTTAGGCAAAGAATCTCTTCTAAAAGGTGTCAACGACTTTTTTCAGCAGTAAGTAGCCCCTCTAAGTTGCCTATCTTTGTCTGATAAAATATGTAAAATTATATAAACGAGTTAGAAACATGGAACAAAAAAAAAAAAATGTTGCTGAATAGATTAGTGATCAATGTATAATTCATTTGAAACACTCCTGCTGCCACATATGCCAGGCCAGATGAGGTTTGGACACGTTTATAAAACACCATTTAACACTGATACCATAAAAAGGCTTACATCGGCCAGCATGTTCTCTTATCGCAATTACAACACATTTTATCTTAAATGCTTAAATGTATAGAACAATCTGGAGGATACAACTTAGTAAATTAAGCCCGCAAGAAGGATTTTCGTTTTAAATACTCGTTTGTTCAAATCGTTCTAAAGTAGCCCCCGTTCACAGTAATATCTGGTCCTAAACAACATGAATAAATGCAGTCACTATTGAGAAATGTAGGATTTCAATTCCGAATCTATTGCAATAACGAAATAAACAATGTCATATTTTGGTGTAGATTTTTGGTATCTTTAAAAGATTTTTGTCATCCTAAAGTAATGATTATTTCGTACGATACTTATCAAACTATCCTCAGCATCTTGTGGATGACAAAGCTATATCATGAGCTGTTATTACCGTGATGACCGTGTAGTCCGTGCTGATGACAGCGTTATAACACGATTTGATACTCGTGAAATAATAACACGGCAACGAATGCTGGAGTAAATTCTCCTTATATACAGCACTCCTCCCCGTCTCGGCTTCGCCCGCTCTTAAAACTAAGGAAGTTGGGAAATTATGACTAATAATTAAAGTTTAATTCGTTTATCGATAAAAAACTTTTACTCAAATTCGAGATTGAGCATTATTTCTTTAATGATATTTTTTACCTGGTCTAAATTTAGATTAGGTTACATTTTCGGATTTAGCAATAAATTTCCTATAAGATCGGATAATTTAACCTTGAATTTTTACAAAACTTGGGACTAAAAAATATCTTTATCTTCACCTAATTTAGGGAAGTTACAATTTCGTATAATACTTCAGCGCTCACTGCTTTCATAAAAACAATCCACAAAACTGCAAAGCTCTCAAAAACTTGCAAATTTAATAAGCTTTCAAATCATAACTTGAATGTATTTTTTAATTTTAGGAATATTATGTTTTAAAGCTGAACATCAAACTTGGAATGTAGTGAATAAGTTGTGGTAGAATATTTTGTAAAAAAATCCAAATAACTTCCAATATTATATAAAATCATAACTTGAAATGTATTTTTAATTTTAGTGTATGATTCGGTAATCCAGATGAGCAGAGACTATTAAGAACCTCTTACAGATCAAAACTGCACTATCAGTGCTTACAACAAAAGGCCCACACAATATCAAAAAGCAAAGGATCAATATTTTTATTAAGTAATAATTTGTATTCGACAAATATAATTTATTGTATTCATTTGGTTGGATTTTAATTTCTAGCAAACAAAGGTTTATTGCAGTGTTGCGAACCTCGTTTCTGCCACTTAAAGGTGGGGTTTCGCATGGAGCAGCCAGCCGCTGCGGCTGTAAGTTTATCAGTTCGTATTCAGGCTTCAACGGAGTATATTGAGAAAAAAACTGGTGTTGTGATTGTTAATGGAGAAAGAGGAGTTCCATGTTATGAACAGATCAATTGACCCAATGTTTTCCCGAAGATGAGGTTTTCTCTCTTCGTTGATTGAGCTGCACCTAGAGAACGACGAGGAGAAATTCAGGAAGTTTTTCCGGCTGAACTTCATTCGATTAGATTTTATAATTTTTTTATATCTCTATTTCTCTAACGTACTAAAATGAGCCATTTTTAATAAACGGGACCTCAACGAGGCGTATTATGAAAACTAACAAACTGTGGGCAGACCTGAAATCTAGTACATTGTGGGAAGACCCGAAAACAAACCAATACTTGGAAGTCTCCATTGCTGTGAATCCCACGTTTTCCCTTTGGAGATTTCACAATATATAGAAAGACAATTTAGAAAACTCGCTGGAACCACAATTTTATTGTTTTTTCAGATGATGAATAAAGTTCCAGTTTCTTTATTACTGTTTTGTCCAATGAATATTTTATTGACAAGCCGGTTTTCGTTAAATAATTTGTATCATGTAAGATACAGTATAATTATGTAAGAGATATTTATATATAAATAAATTGTGATATTTCAACCTGAGGTTGTATCAAATTATTTATAAATGTATATTTATATTCATAAAACCTGAAAACTGTGTTCTGTAATATATTTTTAAGAATTGTTTTTGAAAAATACCATAAATACATATACATATACAGTTTAAAATGGTACAATAAACTTTGGTGATGTGGGTTTGCATAGCACAGACGCGAAGGATCACCGCCTGGACTGGTCCCTAGAGCAGCTCAGCTTCTCAATTTTCTGGCGGCAACCGCAGCTGCCCCTTTTGCAACACTTCTATTAAAACCAACTGAAGCAGTGCTCAGCTTCCAGCCGCGGCGTCTGGTAGAAGCAGCTGCTGCGGCTGGCGGCGCCATGCGGAATTCCACCTTAACATTGCACATTTAAATTTTTATTTTTTTTAACACACGGTGTATACAGCTGACATCCCAACCCATTCACCACATGTTTATTATCAGTGAACAACGATCCCTTCATTGCCTCCCAAACACTCCAATCCTAAACATTCAAGAATGGTGTCAAAAATGGAGAATCAAAAAAAATCTCACCAAATAACCTTTACCCTTCGTCGTAAACCTGCATCTTGTCCTATAGTATCCTTCAATGTTATTCCACTAATTCTAGGACAAACGTCTAACTTGGAATCAAAATACAAGACTATAACGACAAGAAACTGCTCGTCGTTACAGATTGCTTCAACATTTACTAGACAAACGTTCAATGCTCCCAATTACTTATAAAATACTTATTTACATGACTTTGATTAGACCTATTTGGACGTACGGAGTTGAGCTTTGGGGCTCCACTAAATCATCCAATTCATCTCATATCCAATCCTTACAATCCAAAATTCTTCGAAAAATCCTAAATGCCCCTTATTTTGTCACCGATAAACTTATCCATAAAGACCTTAATGTTCTATATGTAGCTGAGTTAGCCCATACCAGATACCTTACCTTTTATCGTAAGCTCCATAACCACTCAAATCCATTAGTTTCTCAACTTGTTTCCCACTTTATCCCCGATTATCCTCTGAGGGGTCTAAAAAGAAGAGAGCCTAGAGATCTTCTAGTGTAGAATTGTTATTAAAGTGCTACTGATGAGTAGTTCTTTTCAAGCTTTGACATGTTATTGTAATCGTTATCAGCTCATTTACTTAATGTATATATTTGTACAGTTGTAAATTTCAATTAATTGATATAGGATTTTTTTTTTTTTACTTTACTGTTATAAACCTTCCTTGAACTACGAAGAAAATATATTTAAAATTTAGTACAGATGGGCTCAATAGTTTTACAATTGCAAACTGTGTTGCAGGATAGCGCTAGTCAAATATAGTTCGAGTTTTAATTACAAATTTTTACTAGAATCAACACGCCACTCCACATATTTAGAACTTTTTTGATAACAATTTAATTGAATTAAGAAAGTTTTATTATTTATTTTTACCGCTATATAACACCATATCTTTGTAACCTCTCTTGAATGGTGATCGCCACCTATCGGTCAATTTTAAAACTTCACCGCGCTCCAGATATGTTTTATTCGATTTTTACTACAATTTATTCAATTACGTTAATTTGATTATTTCTAAACCTTTTGGTTCAGCAGTTTTCACGTTTAGTTATCACAAACGATAAATAACTGGTTCTTTTATATAATAGTATATATTCAACAGTAAGCAATACATTAAAATGCCTTTATAGCAATAAAAACTTTTCCTTATTTGAACCAATTTTTTTATAACTTTTTTAAACATATATGCTTACAAGGGGACGTTTTTGTAACTCACATGTGAAATTTTATCAAAATCAAAAAATATTGATTTTTAGCCCTTTCGAGGAGGTTAAAATTTTGAAGTTGAGATTTCATCAACATTTTCTACCGGCCATAACAACTGCTGTTCAACCGATTACAACAGTAATAGCATCACTAGATCAGCATACATTCTGCTTTTTATCCATACGTATAACATTGGATTTACTCCCGATTTTAGTGGAAAAAAACTGATGTGAATGAAAAAATCCAAGGCCAGCTATAACTTGAGATATTTCAATAAGGGGAAATCCTACGACCTCCGGATTTGGGCTAAACTATGCAGTTTTAAGGCTTCTAGATGATCTTAAAATTTTGTCTTAATCGGTTGCGAAATATGTAAGATAGCGCAAATTATTTACATTTTTTCAGAAATTGACAGCCTGAAAATCCTACAAAATTTAAAGGTAAAAAAAACTTATTTTTGATTTCGACAAAATTAAGATTCTACATGTTTTTTGAGATGTGGAATCTGGAAATAATATCAGTTTTTAGTTAAAAAATGTTCCTCACCTATATTATAAAAATAAGACTGATATAAAATGATCTTTTTCTATTATTATTTTAGTTTTTACACAATAAATTTCAAATAAGATCATTTAAAAAATATATACATTTTTTTAAACCAAAACCTGATATTAATTTTAGATTATTCATCAATCTTAGGATTTCTATGCAATTTGAAATAAAAATACGTCATTTTAAAACGTTTTATTTATATAATATAGGTGAGGAAAATTTTTTAACTAAAAACTGATATTATTTCCAGATTCCTCATCTCAAAAAACATGTAGAAACTTAATTTTGTCGAAATCAAAAATACTTGTTTTTTTACCTTTAAAATTTTGTAGGATTTTAGAAGGCAAGGGGCTGCCAATTTCTGAAAAAATGTAAATAATTTGCGCTATCTCACATATTTCGTTACTGATTAAGATAAAATTTTAAGGTCATTTTTTAAGAGTTTTTGAGCACCCTTAGTTATATATAGTATTTTTATAATATAGAGAACAAGATATAGCGTTAAGTACATCCCTAGTAAAAAAAAAAATTATAATGATAATTTAAAAAAAAGTTATCAGCAACAGGAAGTTTAGTTTCCACCGAAATTCCGATAATAACAAAAATTTATTTTCTACGAAAAAAAGAGTTTTTTTGTATATATTTTTACAAATCAATGCAAAAACACATATAATCCTATTAATACATTTATTTTATTTTTTTTTTTAATAAACTGTATAGGATTAAACTGCCAATCTTCTATCCAAACGCTTCAGTGACTATTTGAAAGGTTCGGATATTTAAACTTGTTATGTACGATAGAGTTATTGGCACTTTGATGAGTAATGAACAGTTTGATATTTAGAAAATCAATTTGCTTTGACGTTCCATTACAAAGCGAACAAGGAAAATGCTTTTCCTAGAGTTAGGATGTAACCTTTTTATTTTATTTTTGTCTCGTTTTTGGAACTTTGTTTTGTTAGGATCGATAGTAATAATCATTGCTAAGCAATATGTAATATAAGTCGATTCTCGATTCTTAGAACTGATCGATACCGCTGACTCTAGCTATCCTCATCATACACTCATGAGTAATAACTACATCCTCTCATCTAAACTGTTATGTTAAATATTAAAGTAACATTTACGATTTTCAAAGAAATAAATTAAAGCAGAGCAAATGAAAATGTGATCTTAAATATGTATATTTTTTAATGAATTGTTCTGTTTATATGTAAACATTCGTCACCATTTATAAGCAAACAAAGTAAACGTACTTCTAATTGATCCTACCATACAATAATGCGTACCTCAAGTAACTGTAATAACCTCAGGCTGGCCATTGCCAGGACTCCATGTTGTATTTTACAATCGATTTTGAAGCCACTGCCTTTTTAACCTACGATCTCCATCGTAGGGGTGGGGGATCCACCCTGTGTAACTGGAGAGCCATTTAGCCAGAAGATTTTGATAATTCGATCAATGAAAAATCAAAATGATTGACAAGGACAAAAATTAAAAGAAGACAAAACCGGTTAATTTAGCGTTTCAATTCTGTTTCAAATTATTAAGTTTTTCTGTTTTTCATAGACAAACTTATTATTTACAATTTATTAAAATTTACAAACATACATTAAGTAAATGTGTTAAAAACGCTTACAAAAACATGGCAAAACTTGAAAAGAACTACTCATCGGTAGCACTTCAATAAAAATCTACACAAGAAGATCTCTAGGCCATCTTCTTTTCACATGCCTCGGAGGATTATCGGGAATTAATAGGGAAGTAAGTTGAAAAACTAGTGGATTTGAGTGGTTATGGAGCTTACTATGAAAGGATAGATATCTGGTGTGGACTAAATCAGCAACACATGGAACATTAAGATTTTTATGGATAAGTTCATTGGTGACAAAGTAAGGGGCATTTAGGATTTTTTTAGGGATTTTGAATTGTAAGGATTGGATACGAGATAAATTGAATGGTTCAGTGGAGCCCCAAAGCTCAACTCCGTACGTCCAGATAGGTCTAATCACAGTCATGTAAATGAGTCTTTTGTAATTGATTGGGAGCTTTGAACGTTTGTCTAGTAAATGTTGAAGTAGTCTGTAACGACGGGCAGTTTCTTGTCGGTTTAGTCTTGTACGCTAAATAGTTAAATACGGGTTTAAACTAACTACTACATATTAATAATTATTAGAAAAGAAAACAAACTGTAAAAAAAAAAAAATGATGTTTAAAGCCCATACTTTTTTGGCTTGGCAAAAAATAATACATTTTTAAAATACTCACATAGCAAATAAGATTTTACCCAGCAGCACATAAAGGGGGATATTTAATTAAAAGATAAATGAAAATAAAAAACCTTGAAAATATCAATCCCTCTGAAACGAACACATGTTGAGGGCACGCGACTACCCAGCTAGATGAGTTTTTGGTTTCCAGTCAGAAAACAAGGAAAATTCAATACAGTTTCTCTGTTAATATACTTTTTTGTGACGGAAAATCGTTGGCAAACACCAAATATAGCTATTGTCAAACGCTATATCAAAATAAAATTTATAAATGAAAGGAAAACTGAAACGACTTGATCAAAAAACAAAACAATTAATAATTAAAACAACGTTTTCACGTTTTATATGTCTCGATACACTTTCAACTGGTATCATCATTAATTCTTTAGCCCTGGTACAAATAAAATAAAATTTTATGAAGAAGCAGTTTTAAAATTTAAATACAAACGTTCTTGCCTTCCGATTTATTACACGACAGTTATCAGACCTATTTGGAGCTTTGGGGCTCAACTAAACCATCAAATTCTTCAGGATTGATGAATTAATTGCCACTTCTATTGGAATTATTTTATTATAATACTAGTTTCGAATGCTAAACATTCATCTTCAGTTCTAAAACATACAAAATTTTTAACATATCAGCACTATGTTACATGGATTATATACACAAACGTTTTAAATAATGTAAGACAAGAAATCAAACATTGGTACTCACCTGAAGAGATCTAACAGATATCTGAAATATATCCATCGTGGAAGGGGAAGGGCAAGGTAGGTTAAATTGTTTGGGGTTTTACCTTGGGATTCCGGGATTTTCAGTTTTCTAATATAATAATCCCAATAGAAGTGGCAATTAATTCATGAATCTTAATTGTATTGATCCTTCTATACCATCATGTTGTACCTCAAGTGCTTCTAATTCTTCTCGTACCAAATCCTTACTTTCCGAAAACCATAAAATAATCCTCAATGGTCCTTATTATATCACACAAAAACTTATCCATGAAGATCTTAATGGATCATATATTACTGATTTAGTGGTAACCTTTGTTATTTTCTTCTCCCTTTCCTTGTCGTCTCGGTTACACGGGATTTCCTGCCACGAGAGGAGAGGGGTAGAGAATTCATTCCACCCTTTAACAGTTAGGTTCGAACCTGGGATCTTTCATTTGCCACCGTTGCTAGGGTGACGCACTTTTTTCCAAGTGAAAATATTTTGATGTCTTTTTATTTCTCATGTTTATATGAGAATGCATAACAGAAACTAATGTTAGTTTAAACATGGATTTGAGAGTTTTGTGTAAATGAAAGAGTATAATCTTCCCCCCTTCAATAGTTCTGAATAAAACATCGAAACAAATCGGTACAAGGTAGTCTTTGCCATCTTCTTGAGCATGGATTCCTGGAACCTGCAGCGGTTTCAGGACTCCATTCTCAAGAAGATGGCAAAGGCTACCTCCCTGAAGAAGAAGAAGCCAGAAGACCTCCACGAGATCCCCGATCTTCCGACCATCCAGAATTTCATCCAGCGCCGGCATGTGAAGTTTCTGGACTCTCTGCAGTTCTTAACAAACTCCCTGTTTAGAACCTTGACACCAGCGCCACCCCCGGTCCGCTGGCAACTAACAGACCGTAATGAAGACACCAACGGACCAATCAGAGTCCACTGGACGCTGGTCAGGAATGTGAGCATTAGGACATTCTTATTAGTTTATTAGTAGTTTTTTAAAAAAAGTTAGTTATAAGTTTCTCCACAACAAGGTTTAGGTGAGCCACATCACCTAAACAGATATCTTTCTGAAAACCCTCACTCTATGATCCCACTAACTTTCTGCAGATCTTACAATGTACCTAGTACAGAAAAAGACCAGACCTCAAGAAATCCCATTTCATCAATAAATAAAAGTTTATATCCGATAGGGGCTTGGGAAAAAAAAAAAAAAAAAAAAAAAAAAAAAGGACAAGGTTGAATCAATAAAAGGTATTCTAGGCGCCTGAAGGGGCTGGAGCGCTTCTTCGATAGTAGTACCTATTTTATTGGAATAGATTACTCCAAAAATTACGATCATTAACTGTATTCATTTCGATAAAGATATAGACCAACTCCAGCCATCTAGATCAGCTGTTATATTTAAATCAGCTGGCTGGGCCTCTTGCTATATTCTTTAATATATATTTCTGAATTAGATTCATATATATATTCAAGTACTAATTTTAATTTCGGCCATTGACCGGCTGTACAGAACTAACTTCACCTTGACTTATCAGATCCGAGCCGATGGAGGAAGTTGGGCCTACTCTTATCTCGGAGGCAGTGTGCCGAAAGAAATGGACTCCTTCACGAACCATTGGCCTCTTCCGCTTCTATTCTAGTCTTCGGCTAAGATCGAGAGGGTCTTAGGAAAATCAATCAGCTCTCAGTTGAAGAAATACCGGCGTTATAACAAAGAATTAATTTCAATATAGTTTGCATTTTTGTTGTTAATTTTATCAAATGATTATTCATATCCACACATTTTTTTTTTTATTATCATTTATTGAAATTAACAGCTATATACAAATATGCATTAGGTAAATGTGTTAAAAACGATTACAATAACATGCTAAAACTTGAAAAGAACTACTCATCAGTAGCACTTCGATAAAAATCTACACAAGAAGATTTCTAGGCCATCTTCTTTTCTGACGCCTCGGAGGATTATCGGGAATTGAGTGGGAAGCAAGTTGAGAAACTAGTGGATTTGAGTGGTTATAGAGCTTACTATGAAAGGATTGGTATCTGGTTTGGGCTAAATCAACAACATATGGAACATTAAGATCTTCATGGATAAGTGTATTGGTCACATAGTAAGGAGCATTGAGGATTTTTCGAAGGATTTTTGATTGTAAGGATTGGATACGAGATAAATTGAATGGTTCAGTGGAGCCCCAAAGCTCAACTCCGTACGTCCAGATAGGTCTAATCACAGTCATGTAAATATGTCTTTTGTAATTAATTGGGAGGTTTGAACGTTTGTCTAGTAAATGTTTAAGTAGTCTGGAACGACGAGCAGTTTCTTGTCGCTTTAATCTTGTATATGGATTCCAAGTAAGACGTTTGTCCAAGTGGAGTCCTAGGTAGCGGATCTGTTCAACAGAAGTTAGTGGAATATCATTGAACGATACTGTAGGACAGGAGGTCGTAGGTTTACGACGAAGATCCACACATTTACATTGCATATTCGTTTTATATCTGATTTATTTTTTATTGAAATTTACAAATGTACAATAATACAATAAATAAATAAGCATAATAGTGAATCATTGGTATATCCATGGTATGATATTACCAGTGGTATCATTTCAATAAAATTCCTATAATACCAGGTCTCTAGATCATCTTCTATAAATACCTCGGAGAAAATTATCACGATTGGAGTGGGATGCAAAGTTGTGTCTATTCAATACGAGTGGTTATGCATATAGCTTATCACGGAAGTACATCTGATTTAGAATTATTCAGCAATATATTGCCTGCTAAGAGGTAAAAGTCATTAAGTAACAAAATCAAATATTTTCCGTTTTTATATTCAAACGGGAATATGCTCATTAAACTTTTCTCAGATATTAATAATAGTATAATAAACAGCATTTAAACTCCTCTTTATTAAAAGTATAAACTAGTGACATGTTTCGGGAAACAAGGTCCCATCATCAGACTCTAAAATGATTTCTTGGTGTTAACACACCGTGTCTGTTTCTCTTTTACATAGTCAATAGAACTATGTCAATAAATAATTTTAGAGAGTTAGGTAGCAGTATTTTAACAAAATCTTGTAAACAAAAATCTTAGTTTATCGAACATAAAACATAGAACACAGAAGACTCAAGTATCAGATTGCTAATCGTCAGTGGCCTATCTCAGCGACACAATTCCTTTGCGGAGTTGTCCCTATTCAAATGTAAATACTTCCCCTCCTATATTTCAGGTTCCATTGTTGTCGAGTAGCTTCGCCCTCTTTAATATGGCCCTTGTCTCGCTCTCGTGGAAAAAAATTGTAACACGCCCTAACACGTATTTTATGTCTTTTAAATAAAATTAATTCAAAGGAAATTATTATACACTCCTTAGAAAAGAGAGGAATTATAAGGGATTTTATCTTTATTTTTCGTTATAATTGCTGCCTCTTCTACTAATGATTTCTCAAAATTTCAATCTTCAAAGCCCTTTAAAGTTAATCTTCCAGATATGTGAATTCATTTCCTAAAATTCGAAACAAAATTAAGACCTCGTCCTAGGAAAATAAACAACAAAATTAAGGAGTTATATTTTAAAAGCCTGCTCACTGATCAAAGCGGCAGAAGAAATAGACTTAGAAGTAAATCAAAGCAAAACAAAATATTTGATTGTTAGCCGCAAAATCCACCAAGAAAGTATAAGGGTAGAAAGTAAACAGTTTCAAATATCTAGGAAGCCCAATAAACTCAATTGAAGTCGACCAGAGAATCCTCAGCCCGACCTTTCTTCTCAGTAGCCCTTATCCTAAGATCTAAGAAGACATCCCAGAAAATGAAACTCCGAATATATAAATCAATCATACTAGCTGTATTGCTGTATGGCTGTGAGACCTGGTCTTTTACGGGAACCCTTGAGAAAAAGGTTGAAACCAAAGTGGGATTATAAACTATGGATTTGGAGATTAATAATGAAATCATCTCTGAAGACAGTCATTTGCGGTAGACATTAAAGCAAGGAGATTGCAATGGGCAGGACATATAGTGAGTCCCCTATTCTTAACTATGAATGCTACAGTGGTAAGGAACTGAACAAGAGGGAGGCCGAAACTAAGGTGGGTGGACACAATAAAAAAGAACCCAGCTGTTCATCGCGTAATTAATTGGAAAGTCATAGCTCAAGATAGGCAAAGGTGGAAAGGGCTGGTAGAGGCGGCTAAAGATCCCCAAGGTCTATAAAAGCCAACCGAAAAAACAAAACACAATCTTTTAAAATTAGATGTTTTCGGCCGATTTTTTTTTTTTTTTTTTTTTTTGTTCTGATAAAGCGTTGCGAGCTGTACAAACTGCTATACTTTGCTTTCGTTTGTAGATTTCTATCAATATAATCAATAAATATAATTGTGTAGGATTTAATAGCAGGGGGAGGACTGGCGTAGGTGTTTTGCTCTTTTACAAAAGTTTTTCTGAACTGGACATGTTCAGTTTTGAATGATGGCTCCTCAATCATAACATTTAAACAGTTAAATAAACTCACCGTCAAAAGTATCGCAACACTTTGAAATGTTTGAATTTTATAAAAACGTGTGCTTATAATACTCGTTTATTAGCTTCATCTGTATGTAACCGAATCTTGCATTGTAATTTTCACCTATTTCCAGGTATCTAATTATCTTGAAAATTTGCACGCGTGTCAAGGACCAATGACAATACAATTATTGCGCAACATTGTTTTAATATTCTTGCTTAGTTCAGTCAAAATACCCCAAAAAGGGGATATGCCTAGCAAAAAGAGAAGTAGGAGATTTATGATTCAGTATGGTCCAATGGGTCCTGAAAATAAAATATCAAAAATTTGACTACATTTATTGAGGGGAAAACCCAAAGTTTTTGCACTTTTTTTTTAAATTTTGCAAAAACTTTTGCAAAAATGCTTTAAATCGAAAAATGTGTTTATTACTAAATTAAATTTTATTAAATTGTGCGTAAAAATACAACTTTTAAGCTAAATTTAATTTAGGCGTTTACCCACAATCGATTGTCAAAAATCGACGAATTTTGTCAACTTTCTCAAAAAGTGAGTTTTGGTCATGTTTAAAAGTCTATTACACAGAAATGGCTAATCCAATCAAAAAAATGTTATATACTAATGGCCACTAGTGGCTAGATATACCAGAAGACGTTTTTTATTTATCATGAGTTCTAAAAGTATTTTTTATTTTTAAAAATGTAAGATATTTACCAGACCTAAATGTGGTCCATACAGATATTAATGTGTTGCTGATTAACACAAATTTGCTTCTTTTTATTTATCATTTTATAGTAAACCCCATATCCATTTAAATCCACTAGTTACTCAAATTGCTTCCCATTCTATTCCAAAAAACTCACCGAGGCGTCAGGAAAGAGGCCTCGGTACCTCCTAATGTATGTCCGGCACTTAGCGGGAACTGCTAGAAATTGGGTTGTTACAAGTGAAATTGATATGGCATTATAAGCACCATCTTCACATTTATTGATATTTACAACTGTACAAAATAATATACAAGAAGTAAATGTGTTGACAGTGAATACAATGGCATGTAAATAACTCACTAGTAGCACTTCAATAAAATCTACACTAAAAGGTCTCTAGGCCATCTTCTTTTCAGACGCCTCGGAGGATTATCAGGGATGGAGGAGGAAGCAAGTTGGGAGACTAGTGGTTTGGAGTGGTTATGGAGCTTACTATGGAAGGATAGGTATCTGGTTTGGGCTAAATCAGAAACATATGGAACATTAAATTCTTTACGGATAAGTGTATTGGTCACATAGTAAGGAGCATTGAAGATTTTTCGAAGGATTTTTGATTGTAAGGATGGCTAAAAATTTAAAAAAAAACAACAAAAAAACAAAAAAAAAAACAACAAAAAAACAAAAAAAAAACGAATGAATAGAAATGAATCCTTTGCCGCCCCGTCTCTACGGCCTACCCAAAATACATAAAGCAGACATTCCAATAAGACCAGTATTTACCTAAATTAATAGCTCCATATACAAACTTGCTCATTATTGAAACATCTTCAAAACAAAAATTTTTTTCCCTACGAAATACAATAAAAAATTCAATAGAATTAGTAATCAAAATTAAATACTTAAATGTCCAGACAATGCAAAGTTAATATCATTCGATGTCACTAATCTGTTCACCAGTGTCCCACCTTCAGAAACAATAGATATTTTAGAAGAACTAATCTTCCTCTCCTATCTTCAAACACTGGAAAAAATAGATTTTTACAATTTAATGGCCGTTTGCATAAAACATAATTATTTTCAATTTAACAATGCATTCTATAAACTGGAAGAAGGGTTACCTTACCTATGGGGTTCCCTCTTTTACCCCTTTTGGCAGATCTTTTTATGGACAAATTAGAACGGAAAATCCTCCATTTAATATTAGCTCAACACATCATATACTGGTATCGGTATGTTGATGACATAATTTGCCTATGGTGTGGGACGAACAGGCGAATCAATAGTTTCTTAAACTAAATAAACTAAATCCTCCCTTCTATTAAATTCACACTGGAGTTAGAGAACAATAAAACTTTAAATTTTTTAGACATAGAAATCTCCATAAACAATAAACAACACGAATTTATTATATGTTATAGACAACAATGCCAGGAGACCACTAAAACACAAAATCGCAGCATTTCATAGCATGATATACCGCCTTTTAAATATACCGCTAAATGAACGAAATTATAACAAAGAAATACAAACAATACACACTATAGCCAACAACAACGGATACAGTAAAACCACAATCGATAATATTTTTAAGAAAACAAATACATAAAAAAACTATGAATATATATATACAAAACACCCCTAGAGGATAAAGCTAAACCGAAGATATATATTTTGATACTATATTACGGCTCAATATACACTAAAGTAGAAAAGAAATTTTAAAAAATAGGTTTTTACCTATGATCTGGGTGGCCAAGGTACTACTCCTCCACGTCCAATCCATCGTTGTTGAAAATTTATATCCAGCCAAGCTCGAGCAACTCTGCTATAGTGAGTTGGACATCTATCGAGTTGGAACCACATTTCAATCCGCTGCTGTAAGGGAATATCATCTAAATAATTAGAAAAGTCGTTCTTCAGAAAATGTGTAAATGTGATACCATTCAATCTTCCAGGTAAAAAATATGGCCCTACCAGTAATCCGTTCCCAATTCCAAGCCAGACGTTAATAGCAAATTCATGCTGAGACCTATTCTCTCTAATAGCTCTGGGATTTTCAAAAGCCCATACGTGATAATTTCTTTGATTAACAAATCCTCCTCTTGTAAAGGTAGCTTCATCGGTCCATATAATTTTTAATGGAAATAAATTATCATCGAGAATGTGGCAAGAAAGCAGTTACTAAAATTCAATCCCTTGACTTTATATGGAGGTAATAAATTCTGAACTTTTTGAAGATAGTATGGGTAGCGATTATCACCTTTCAAAGTTTGCCATATTCCTTGCCGCGATATTGCTAATGCAGCAGATGCTCTTCGGATGCTAGTCTCAGGATTGTTATCGAAGTGGCGTTGGACACTATTTCTTCTCCGATAATCTGCTCTTATTGCTGCCTGGAATTGGTCGCCTTCATTACGTATTAGGAATTACCCAGTCTCTAGTAGTCCATTAAAAGTTAACGAAAAAACTCTTAGATTAGGCACTCTTCTATTTGGAAATCGGCGCTCATACTCCCGCACCGCTTCTAAAGCATTACCGTTACAGAAACCATACACAAAAATCATATCAGCGTATTCACCATTAGGATATGTATGCAGCATTGTGGCTGATGCTATTCACACAAAAATATCTAAGTAACTGACTGAAGACTGATTTAGGAATTATAATCCTAGAAGGAAGCCAAAATGTAAACAAATAAGAGAAAGTAAAGGATAATATTAAGTGTTTACATATCTCACTGCCTAGCCTGACGAACTTTGAAAGGCGATAATCGCTACCTGTAACATTTTTGTTTTGTTTTTTTTTTTTTGCGATTTTCTCTAAAACTAAGCAAAAACGAGCAAATCTCTAAAGGACTTTTTGTCTTTTCGAAGGATTTTGGATTGTAAGTATTGGATACGAGATAAATTGGATGGTTTAGTGGAGCCCCATTGAACGTTTGTCTAGTAAATGTTGAAGAAGTCTGTATATAGACTCCAAGTGCGACGTTTGTGCAAGTGGAGTTCTAGGTAGCGGATCTGTTCAACGGGGATTAATGGGAATCATTAATGGATACTGAAGGACAGGAAGTCATACGACGAAGAGTAAAGGTTATTTGATGGGATTTATTTGGATTTATTTTGATTCTCCATTTTCGACACCATTCTTGAAGGTTTATGATATGGGATTGGAGTGTTTGAGAGGCAATGAAGGGATCATTGTTTACTGATAACACACATGTGTCATCAGCGTAAGTGGTGAGGACAGTAGGAGGATGAATTGGAATGTCAGCTGTATACACTTCGTAGAGGAACATTAGTGAGAAGAATCGATGTATGTAAAATAATTACATAATTAAGTATAGAACAAGTATGGTCAACATCAGCGGTATATATATATATATATATATATATACTCATCACAAACTTACACAACTGTTAACGGAACATGGTCAGACTAACCACTACTTGAAACGGTTTCATTTGACAAATACAGATACATGCGAATGCGACGGACGGACTTCACAAACATTTCATCACTTACTATATGACTGCATTCTTTATGAACACAAAAGATCAAAACTAATAAAAACAGTACTGATGAATGGGGACACTTGGCCTTCCACCGAAGCCAAACTATACAAAACTTACAAGAAACAGTTGGCAGAATTCGCATTAGCAATTGGAAAATAGACGATACACATCAAGAAAGAAGACCACCCCGCATCAAAAACAAGATTAACAATAGAAGACATTTGTTGAAAAATCAACTTGTCTGCATGTTATTTTTCTATTCCTTTTATTTATTTTATAAATCTATTGTATTTTTATTTTATTCTAATTTATTTTTGTTTAACTATGGAATTACTGCCTTTTGGTATTTAAATTATTGTTATATTTTTTTTCTTTTTCTTTTCCCTAAGTGTTTATTTTAACTTCAATCAAGAACTTAGTTATTTTTGTAATTTATCTAATTTTAAAAAAATGTTACACCTGCTGATTACAGGTAGTATGCTAATTTGCATGGAACTTGTAAAATTATCAGAAATACACTCCCCTCCCATAGGGTTGCTATGGAAGGGAAACAAATAAAAAAAATATATATATATATATATATATATATATATATCGAATCGACTTTGAACCGATACCGATTCTACAATCGATTGTATAGAGAATCGACACTTCCCTAATTAAAATACTTATTTATTATTTTTCAATATCGAATAATCTAGAATTCACTTTATCTGACGTTACAATTACTTTTGATATACATTTTCATTTAGGAGAAGTTACGATATGAATGGGTTCCCCTCGTACTTAGATGACCCCAAGGCCTGAGTAACTTTTCAGATGCTCTTCTGAGATAAACAAGCAGATTTTCGTGAAAAACAGTATGCTCTGCTCCCGACAACCACTCAAAACTTTCTTGAGATATTATTTTAGGTTTTGCTGCGGAGAAAAAAAAAGAAAAAAATCTTTCCGGAGACCGTATATTTCTGAGGGGAAGAAGAATGTTATAATCTTACGTTCCCATTAATCTTGAACTATTTCACCAGCGAGAAACATAATACTTATAATATAATATATAGTATATATTTTACTTTTTGTATATATAGTATGATTTTTCTTCATTAAAATGTGTGCATATTCGATGCAGAAAATATTTGATTTAAGATTCAAAGTTATTATGATTATCAAAATTTCACTATATTACTAAATACTGTCTTACGATCATTTTTTTTTTTTTTTTATTCAGTTTGGCATATGTTGTAATTTTGATTGAAATATTTTAATTGAAGATTAGTTTTAAAAGTTATTTTTTAACAGACTACTTCAGTATTTACTAGACAAACGATCAAACCTCCCAATTCATTACAAAAGACTTATTTACATGACTGTTATTAGACCTATTTGAGCGTACGGAGTTGAGCTTTGGGGCTCTACTAAACCATCCGATTCATCTCGTATCCAATCCTTACAATCCAAAATCCTTCGAAAAATCCTAAATGCCCCTTACTTTGTCACCAATAAGCTTATCCATAAAGACCTTAATGTTCCATATGTTGCTGAGTTAGCCCAAACCAGATACCTATCCTTCCATAGTAAGCTCCTTTACCACTCCAATCCACTAGTCTCCCAACTTGCTTCCTCCTCCATCCCTGATAATCCTCCTAGGCGTCTGAAAAGAAGATGGCCTAGAGACCTTTTAGTGTAGATTTTATTGAAGTGCTACTGTTGTGAGTAGTTCTTCACAATTTATTTACATGCCATAGTATCCACTATCAACACATTTACTTGATGTATATGTTTTTGTACTGGTGTAAATACCAATGAATGAGGGGGGGAAAAAAAATTGAAATACATTTGTCATAGGGAAAGCTTTCTTATATTAACATTAAATATTATATTAAATAAAAGATCATAACACATAGGGAAAACTAATATTTATAAATTTTAAATTCAAGCATCATGTTGAAATATAGTTTTTCTATTTGATTTGATTAATGTCAAATATTTAAATGTCTTATACAATGCATATATTATAATAAATATGCATAAGTGCAAGTAGTCCAGCCAATGAGTGCTGAAATGAGGGGTGTAGAGTGGATAACATATGCAACTATTTTTTACCTAAGGGCTTCGTTAGTAGTAGTTAGAAGGTAAACATACTAAAAGTCCTCGCCCCTGGGGGGGGGGGGGGGTGAGCTAACGGTGGGGGGAGGAGAGAAGGTCCCATTTTTAGGTTCTTCGTTTATCTCTAGAAAACGGTGAACTCTTGAAAAATATGTTTCAAATGAAAATTAAAGCTCATTAAATTTCGTAGCAAGGAAGATAAATGTGTATGTATTTTTTGCTGCTTGGTCTAAACAAAATATGGCTTTAACTTATTAATTTTCTTTTTTTTTAATGAACCCTCTAATGTGTATGTATTTATTGTTTAAAAGAAGACCAGAATGTATCTGTCATGTATTTTTATTGGAGTTGCACTTTATAAAAGCTATTTTCCTTTCATTTATGAGGTTTCTTTCTTCTGTTTAATTTATATTATTTAGTTGCACAATAAAAGCTATTTTCATTTCATTTCAAATTTCGTATATTTTTTTTTCTATACATACTTGTTTGATGGTTTTCGAAATATACGTTATTGAAAATTATCGATTTTCAATAACGTATATTTCGAAAACCATCGAAAGATCGACAAATATGTATATGAACAATTTTATAGTAAATTTAATTACCTTTAATTTTTAACTGTAACATATTTTTCTAGAGTTTACTGTTTTCGAGATATATTCGAAAAACCCAATAATCGGACATTCTCCCCTCCCCCACCATTTGCTCACCCCACAGGGGCGGGGACTTTTAGTATATTTACCTTCTAACTACTCCCAACGAAGCCCTTAGGTAAAACATAATCGTATGTTTCATGCACTCTACAATATGTTTATTGACTGGACTAAACAGACAAAAAACAAGAACAAAATATGTATTTATGTATGATTTATGTATGTATTATGTATTACCCCCATATGATAGACATATGTAGGCTTAGGAGGCGTGTAATTACTGTCCCATAACTCTGGCTCAGTATAAGGCAGGCGATAAGAACTGAGACGTAATAGAGGTGATAATTTCATGCATTCGTGCCGCGGGCTCTTCCATCTTACCCCTTTCCCCTTTCCCTTCCACCGCCTCGTGGATCCTACTACTGTTTCATCTTTAATTTCCTGCTTCCTCTCTTCCCCTTTCGTTACTTGTCAGCATCTTTATAAAGATGGTAATGTTCCTTCGTAGCCGAGGTGTGGAAGAAGAAATAACCATAGGTAACTGTCTCAAGATTTATGATATACTAGATGCATCATCGCATGAAGTTATAACGATTCCTATTTGATTATTATATTAGGACAGATAACACTGGTCAACAAAAAAAAATCAATTATTTGTTTCCTGAGACTCTTTTGTTGTTTCTAACTCAATTTGATATATATTTTTTTAAATATGACAACAATGTTTCTCTAACCGCTTTTGTTTTTGTGTTATAGCTTACAAACCTTATTTAGTATTTTTACTTTGATTTTAAATTTTGTTCGACAGTAAAATATATTCTGTTGTTTTGGATATGCATTCGTCAAGGCGGTGTTGTGTGCTTAATCCAGATTGTATTTGCTATATTTATGGCGAATATATATTTGAAAAATATCGAAAACCTATATTAGACTTTGTAAAAACTGCATATCATCAATACTTCAAAATAGATTTGTACAATCAGGACAAGCCATGGATTCCTCATATTATTTGCCAAAAATGTGTTGTGTGTCTACGGTTATGGTCCAGCTGGAAAAAAGATGCAGTAAAGTTCGTAACTTCCATGATTTGGCGAGAACCTCAAAACCATCATGACGACTGCTTCTTCTGGGTTGTGAAAATGAACGGAATAAACCCTGGAAATCGAAGAAATTCGTCATATCCTAAATTAACTTCTGCTCAACGATCTCATTTAAAATCTCGAGAGGTACGACCAAGCACATCTAAATCCTCTGATGATCCAAATCTCTGTGAACGCGAACACAATATATCAAGTGATGACTATGTTCCAGATTACAAATGTTGCCTTTGAGAACCTCAACCATTCGATCAGAAATAACTTAATGACTTAGTGAGGGATCTGAACTTACCGAAAGAATCTTCAGAATTTTTTGCATATCTTTAAAAGTAACAAATTTGCTTAATCCCGAAACCAACATTACTTTTTATCGTATATATCAATTTATTGAAATTTACAACTGTACAAATATATACATCGAGAAAATGAGCTGATAACGATTACTATGACATATCGAAACTTGAAAAGAACTACTCATTAGTAGTACTTCAATAAAAATTGTACACTAGAATTTTGCCTTGGAGAATCCCTCTCCAAACATTCAAAGTACACTTTATTTTTATATTTGCTCAACTATTTCCAGTTGTTATTTTGCCGTAATATTTTGTTTTTATCATTGTTCAAAAAAAATATTCACTCTTTTTTAAATATATTTTCGTTGGTTCTTCTAATGAAGGCTTACACTATATGGCGAATCGTCGGCACAAGGAATTAAAATTTATTTTTCAAATGTATATCCATGACTGCACACCCCACCTACCTACATCATAATTACCCTTTACGAACGTATATGAGATTATAGAGAATAGAGGTATGTTTTCATTAATTATTAAGTATATGGGAGTAATTGAGTTAAAATTGTTCCTGAAATTCTATATTTGTGAATTCGCTCTTCTCTCGGGACAAGAGATGAAGATAATTCACAGAGAATAATCCTACAACTTTCAAAGATCTCTCAACTCTGACGCAGGAGGCGAAGGTAAATGGCTGGAAATGGAGAATTTATGTTAACAGCACCGAGTGATGGCAAAGTTTTAAAAATAAATTCATATCGGGGAGTATCTGAAAATAAGTCCATTAGGCGGAGCGAACTTTAAAAGCATTCATCACTTAATTTTCAAACTGTAAATAGCCTTTTTAAACTTCAGTATTTAGCATCTAAATATGCACGGGTATTTAGGGTCAATATTCAGGACTCAAAAGGTCAGCGGTGTACTGGGAATGATCTGTTTGAATAGAAGACAATAAAATAATTAAAAGTGCTATTGCATATTAGTCACAAAAGGAATTTTTTCTGTATCTTATCTTTCATTATGGTTTTCATTGTGAGTTTCTATTGTAAACGTTCGTAATTTTACTGATTTTTCTAGTTCCTATATGGTGAATAACTCAGTAGCTGCATTTGCCAAACAAAGAAAGGCCTCGGAGTTATTCAAGAAATAAAAATAACTCCACATTCACTCGGTACATTAATTTTCTACATAAAAAACTATAACCTGCACGTACCACTCATTACTATGTTTATATTTTTTTTTTTAACATTTATAATTATGCTTTATTGATATTTACAACATATTTGTCGTTCTTTTTCTTCACTATTCGAAGTTTCCTTCAACCAAATTCCTCCCTCAGACTCCTCTCTACCAATCACCTTCTTCCGTTAGCCCCCACTGCACCATACTTTCACCAACAACATCTCTCTACCTGATGTGAAGCCTACCTCTCCTTCTCCCCTCTGCTCCCCATTCATAAGCTATTTTGAGGATTATTTTATTATCCATTCTTTTAATCCGCCCAAACCATCTCCTTCCCTCCATTTCCTCCATGATATTCCCCTTTACTTCAATTCTTTCTCTTTTAATCTCATTTCGGATTCGTTGAATCCTTTATATTATATTTACAATAAGTAAATCTGTGTCATAATAATTATAATGACATGTCAATATCTTATGCAGAACTACTCATTAGCAGTTCATAAATAACTGTTCTTAGAAAGTCCCTACACCATCTTCTTTTTAAACGCCTATGGTGAATCGACTGAGAAGCAAGTTGGGAATTCGAGTGGGTGTGTAGCTTGTCTCATGGAAGGATACATATCTTGTTTGGGGCATATCTGCAACATATTGGACATCTTTATTGTTATGGATAAGTTTTCTTGTGACATAATAAGTAGCATTGAGGATTTAACGAATGATTTTAGGATTGTAAGAATTGAATACAATAAAAATTGGATGGTTTCGTTGAGCCCCAAGGCTCAACTCCATAAGTAGAATTCAGAATATGAAGAGAAATGGAAAAACAAATTTAAAAATAATTAGGATTGATGAATTAATTGCCACTTCAATTGAGATTATTTTATTAGAAAACTTCATCTTCAGTTCTAAAACATACAAAAATTTTTCAACACATGAGTACTATGTTACATAGATTATATATACTAAAGTTTCTAAAAAGGTAAGACAAAAAATCAAACATCGGCACTCACCTTCAAAGTAACTAAAACAGAAATGGACTTCTCACTGAATTCGTGAAAAGTAAAAGGGACCAGGTAGGTTAAATTTTTGATTTCAATGGGGTTTCCCTTATGACTCATTGGATTTTTTCCGTTCCTATGGGAAACTAATTAAAAATGGAGCTATTGGATATGTCAATCTGATCATTTAAACAAAAATCTGGATCGGTTTTAAACGATTTTATTATTTCTAGTGATTCAAAAGTATTTAATTTTAGGCTATTTTCTACTTGATGTTATATTTTTACTCCCGAGTCTTTATTAAATTTGTGGTTATTTTCATTTAGATGGATAGCGAAATTGGAATTTTGGGTCTTATTAGTGTATGCTCTTATATGTTCATTTACTCTTTGATTTACCGATCGTCCGGCTTTTCCCGAGTGTATTGATTCACAGTCATTACATTTTAATTCGTATACGCCGCTTTTTTGGAAAGGGTCTATTTTGTCTTTCGGTTAAGGGATTGAAAGGGTCTATTTTGTCTTTCGGTGAAAGGAATGAAAATTTAATGACTGTGAAGCAAAATAAACGGGAAAAACCGGACGATCAGTAAATCAAAGAGTAAATGAACATATAAGAGCATACACTAATAAGACCCAAAACTCCAATTTCGCTATCCATTTAAATGAAAATAACCACAAATTTATACGCCTCTCCGGTATGGAGCTACACATGTGACTCCAATTACAAAAAATTAGAAACAATTCAAAACCAATGCTTGAGAATCATTAACGACTACCCAAAGTACACAAAAAATAACTGACATGCTGCACGACCTAGATTTTCAAACAATTAAACAGTTTATTTACACCCAGAACCAGAACTTTTTCAACTCCACAATAAACTCAGACAATCCCATAATACAAGCAATAGGCAAATATAACAAGCTAATCATAAGAAGATACGTACACAAACGAACTAGACACATATTACTAGAATAAAATTTATTTAATAAGACAATCTTGAATTTATTAGTTTTAGTTAAATTTTAATTTAGCAAATCAAAGTATTGTAAGAGATAATTTATTGTTAAATAGCAATTAATTTTAACGCCCAAAACTTTTGCATATTTTCCATTTATTTATTTTATCACGTTGTTTTATTTTAATTATTATTATTATTTATTTATTTTTTATTTATTTTTTCTTAGTAGGTTTTTTATTTGTCAGTTTTTCCTACAGTTTAAAAAATGTATTTGAAGTTTAATTTATACTGAACGAAAATGTAGTGTGAATTGTTTTATTAGCAAAACATGTATTTATACAAATATGTTACAAAATTGTTTAATTCCGTAAAATAAAGCTATATAATAAATAATAAAAATCACAAATTTAATAAAGACTCAGGTAAAAATATTACATCAAGTAGAAAATAGCCTAAAATTAAATACTTTTGAATCACTAGAAAAATAAAATCGTTTAAAACCGATCCAGATTTTTGTTTAAATGATCAGATTGACATATCCAATAGCCCCATTGGAAAAAATCCAATCAGTCATAAGAGAAACCCCATTGTAAATAAAAAATTTAACCTACCTGCTCCCTTATACTTCTGTACTTTTAGTCCATTTCTGTTTTAGTTACCTCGAAGGTAACTACCGATGTTTAAGGTAACCACAAATTTAATAAAGACTCGGGAGTAAAAATATAACATCAAGTAGAAAATAGCCTAAAATTAAATACTTTTGAATCACTAGAAATAATAAAATTGTTTAAAACGGATCCACATTTTTGTTTAAATGATCAGATTGACATATCCAATAGCCCCATTTTGAATTAGTTTCCCAAGGGAACGGAAAAAAATCCAATGAGTCATAAGGGAAACCCCATTGTAAATCAAAAATTTAACCTACCTGCTCCCTTTTACTTCTTACGAATTCATTGAGAAGTCCATTTCTGTTTTAGTTACCTCGAAGGTAACTACCGATGTTTGATTTTTTCTCTTACCTTTATAGAAACTTCAGTATATATAATCTATGTAACATAGTACTGATGTATTGAAAAAATTTTGTATGTTTTAGAACTGAAGATGAATGTTTAGCATTAGAAACTAGTTTTCTAATAAAATAATCTCAATACAAGTGGCAATTAATTCATCAATGCTAATTGTATTGATCCTTCTATACCATCATGCGTACCTCAAGTGATTTAAAAATAATGCTATTTTGTACTATTTTTTTTATTTTTATTTTCAATTATTTGTCATATCAATAATCTTTGCTCTGCCCGTAATATTATATAAAAGAACAAGCCATTTTTCGATTGTAATCACAAACCAGGAAAACTATTGAACCTATCTGGACCAAATTTTTACTTTTTTTTTCATTTATTGATATTTACAACTGTACAAAAACATATATATCAAGTAAGGGTGTTGATAGTGAATAAAATGGCATGTAAATAACTTGTCAAGAACTACTCAATAGTAGCACTTTATTAAACATCAACACTAAAAGGTCTCGAGGCCATCTTCTTTTCAGACGCCTCGAAGGATTATGAGGAATGGTGTGGGAAGCAAGTTGAGAAATTAGGGGATTTGAGTTGTTATGGAGCTTACTATGAAAGGATTGATATCTGGTTTGGGCTAAATCTGCAACATATGGAACATTAAGATCATTATGGATAAGTTTATTGGTGACAAAGTAAGGAGCATTGAGGATTTTTCGAAGGATTTTGGATTGTAAGGATTGAATACGAGATTGTTGTAAGCCCTAATTTAGTTAGTATTGGTGTATAAAAGAAACATTCCTGAAATATGTGGTTAACTGTTAAAGAGCTATTGCAATGCTCGTCGTTACAGAGTACTTCAACTAACGTTCGAAGCTCCCAATTCATTACAAAAGACTTATTTACGTGACTGCAATTAGACCTATTTGGACGTACGGAGTTGAGCTTTGGGGCTCTACTAAACCATCCAATCATTACAATACAAAATCCTCCGAAAACATGAGTTAGCCAAAACTTGCTTCCCACTCCATTCCCGTTAATCCTCCAAAGCGTCTGAAAAGAAAATGGCCTAGAGTTCTCGTTGTTACAGACTACTTCAACATTTACTAGACAAACTTTCAAACCTTCCAATTAATTATAAAAGTGTTATCAGTAAACAATGATCCCTTCATTACCTCCCAAACACTCCAATCCCATATCATAAACCTTTAGGAATGGTGTTGAAAATGGAGAATCGAAATAAATGCCATCAAATAACCTTCACCCTTCGTCGTAAACCTACGACTTCCTGTCCTACAGTATCCTTTAATGATGTCGCACTAATTCCCGTTAAACTTGGAATCCACATACAAGACTAAAACGACAAGAAACTGCTCACAGACTACTTCAACATTTACTAGACAAGTGTTTAAATCTCCCAATAAATTACAAAAGACTTATTTACATGACAATAATTAGACCTATTTAGACATACTGTGTTGAGTTTTGGGGCTCCACTAAACTATCCATTTCGTCTCGCATCCTTACAATCGAAAATCCTTAGAAAAATTCTAAATGCTCCTTACTTCGTCACAAACAAACTTATCCACAAAGATCTTAATACACCTTACGTCTCTGATTTAGCTCAAACCAGATATCTATCCTTTCATAGTAAACTCCACAACCGTTCAAATCCATTAGTCTCACAACTTGCTTCTCATTCGATTCCAAATAATCTTCCGAGACGCCTGAAAAGAAGATGGCTTCGAGACCTTCTAATTTAGTACCTCATTATATAGAACCTGTAGAAGTGCTACCAATGGGTAGTTGCTTTAAAAACAAGTGACATATCATTTTTATCATTATCATTATCATCATATTTGCTTGATGTATTGTATGTTTATATTGTAAATTTCAATAATAATAAAAAATAAAAAAAAATTTAATTTATCGAGTTGTTTTTGGTTCCATTTTTCTTCAAATTCAATTATTTCTTGTCTTAGCCCTGATCACGGCCATCAATTATATGGCCGAAACATTGGAAATATAAATATATGTTTTGTGAATCATGAATATACAATACTTTTTCAGAACCGTACTCGTATCGTATTAGTTTTATTTGATTTCAATATAATAATAAAGTATTCAGTACTGAAATTACTGAAAGTAAGTGTTGGAGAATAAACGAAAAATTGCAATTCAAGTAGCTTAAAGATTGATTTTTTACTGGAAAATTTCTTTTTATATCGTTTATAAGAAACCGGCCGCTAATTTAAAATTAATCAAAGCTGAAGCCTAAGTTGGCTAGGTAGAGGCTGGGGCTTGGAAAATGGCGGGCGAAAAAAAAGACGATCAAACCTTGGCTAATGATGTCCTGATGAGAAGAAAAAAAATCAAGAAAATCTTGTCCGCAAAGGTTTGTCAATTATCTGGAAGCTCTTGCTATGACAGTTTTTATTATCCCATCAGCTAAGAAATTGAATCTTTTTTTATTTCCCGCTAGAGCAAAAACAAAATAGTGTTCTTTGAAGAAGATTCCTGCGTTTGAGTAATCAAGTGAGCATTGAAAACAGTAATCAAATCTGTATTAACAAATAAAAAGTTGGATCATTGAGTTTCATCAACTAAGGCATTAGTTTTTGACTCTATTATCTTTTGTTTTTTAATCTACTTATTTCCGTTATATTTGACGTGGAACAACTTCAGTTCGTAGACCTTCCTGAAGCACGGCTAGCTTCTATAATGTTGTTGGAGAAAGAAAAGGGACAAACTTGGCAGCTAAACGTGGAGTATTAGATCTCTAGGTCATTTTCTTTTTAGACACCTCTGAAGGTTGTCAAGAATCGAATAAGATTTGATAAGACTACTGTATTTCAGAGGTTATGGGACCTAAACACTTGGTGCCGGAGAGCTAGTGAAATATTTATAGCACGGATTTGACCCAATTTGCTTTATAGCTCAAAAGTTTCGTTTTCCATAGTTGTATAGGGAATGGCTAGTCTGTTTGGGCGGTGGGACACGGAAACAGACCACCCCAAAGATATTTTTTAAGAAATAAAAAAACAAAAACAAATTGTGACCCACGGTGAAGATTCAATAGCATGTCAAGTACATTTCTGTAATAATAATACCAAAAAGCCAGACCATTTTAGTGGTGGGACCCCCAAAGATATTTTTAAAAAATGAACAAATATATTTTTGACCATGCTGAAAATTATAAATAATCTTCTTCTTTGAAAGGATTTTTCTTCGCTATTCGAAGTTTCCTTCAACTAAACTCTTCCCTCACCCGGTTCCTCCATTCCTCTCTATCCATCGCTTCTTCTTCTGCCACACCATACTTTCATCATCAACATCTCTCAACCTGATGCAAGGCCTACCTCTCATTCTCCTCCCCTCTGCATCCCATTTATAAGCTATTTTGGGGATTCTTCTATTCTCCATTCTTTTAATATGGCCGAACCATCTCAGTCTCCTTCCCTCCATTTCCTCCAGAATATTTCTCTAAACTTCGATTCTTTCTCTTATGATCTCATTCTGGATTCGTTGAATCCTTGAGATTCTTGCTGATCCCAAAAAATCCATCTCCACCGCCAGAAATCTTTTGCCTTGCATTTTTTCTAGAGGCCATGTTTCTGAGCTGTATAGCATTATGCTTCCTACCAGGGCCTTATATATTATTTTCTGACATTGGCACATATGTTGGCTCTCCAGAGGACTGAATTTAACATTCCGATAGCCTTCCGTCCATCTGTTATTGTTTTTTTCACTTCTTCTGTCCCTCTCTCATTGATTTCGAGAATGGGCCAGCAGAGGACCACGTTCCTAATTTCAATTCTTTCTGCCTTGTTTTTTTCTTTCCTTCCAGTATTCTTTCATCTGTAATATTTTTTTTTTTTTTTTTCTAACCTCCGACTTTATTATAAATTCATACAAAGAAAGGAAAATTATGGTAATGGATCTTTTATTGCCTTTCGGCATTTTAAGATTTATTTGTAGCTCTGCCATCTCTGGAGGGTCTCAGTCTGCTGGAGGCAATCCGTCTACATGTCGAGTGCGGAGGATACACTTTGCCGGCGATGGTGTGTCATATCGGGTCAGTCCGTATGGTCTGAACCCCTTCCCTCGGCGAGTACGTACGCTAAGGGGATCGTGCCTTGCCACCTCCCAGGCCTGGGAGGCGGGGCTATGTCCCTGAAGAGAGGGTTGGCACAGTAGCTCAGCCCGTCAAAGAATTTGACGTGCCGGCGACTGATAAAGGCCGGAATCGTGGGCATCTTCAGCTCCTCGAGGATCCGGGTGTTTTTGGCCCTCTCAAGGCTGGTGCCGCGGACGATTCGCCGAAGGATGGTGTTCTGGAACGTCTGTAGGGCGCGTAGTGTAGTTTCGTACATATGATGCAGCAGCGGAGCACCGTGGAGGAGGGCGGGTCTGATGATGGACTTATAAATCTGGAGTTTCAGCCTAAGGGATATCTGGGGTGAGGTAAGGAGGTGATGGAGGCGGTATGTCCGCGCCCGGGCCAGCTTGATTCTGCTTCTAACATGCGTCGAAAAGGTGAGGTGCCTGTCGATACTGACGCCAAGGTATACGATGGAGCTGGAGATGGTCTGCTCGATGCCATCCACTGTAAAACTCTTCGGCAGTTTTTGATATTTGCCGCGCTTACTGAAGGACATTACTATGGCGTCAGTCTTTCTAGAGTTCACCTTAATGCCGCATGTCTTCAGCGCCTCCACGATGGTGGAGGTCGCCCTCTCAGCCATCTTGAGGGCCCGGCCGGGGTTGAGGCTGGACGCGTAGACCGCGATGTCGTCAGCGTATGCAGCCACTACCGCCTCAGGGTGCTTTATGGATACGACTGGTGCCGTGAAGATGTTGAACAAGATTGGGCCCAGCACTGACCCCTGAGGTACACCACAGGCTGGACTGGCGAAGACAGGCTCCCACCGACCCGCACAACGAATGATCTTCCGCTGAGGTAGCTTCCGATCAGTCGGCACAGGGCGACAGGAAACCGGAATTCCTTCAGTCGTTGCAGCAGCAAGGGGTGCGAGACGCAATCGAAGGCTTGAGTGCAATCCAGCGAGATGAGCGCCGTGGCCTTGTTCCGATGCATCTGCTCGATGGTGTGAGCCTGGAGTTTAGCCAGATGATGTTCACACGCAACACCACGCTGGAAGCCTGTTTGCTCTGGTGGAATAACATCTTCACGGCGGCAGTGGTCAAGGATGTGGTAGTGGATCAGCCGCTCGAACACCTTGCTGATGTGGGAAAGGAGGCTGATCGGACGATAATGCTCCGCAACATTCCTGGACCTCTTAGGTTTCAAGAGTGGTACCACCACAGCTTTCTTCCAGGCCACAGGGAAGTAGGCGATCCGGAGGCATGAGTTGAAGATGTTAAGCAGGAAGGCCTTGCCCCTCCTAGGTAACATCACCAGCAGCGTGGTGGGAATACCATCCAGTCCGGATGCCTTCTTCCCTTTGATGCGGCGCAGGACTGATTCGAGCTCCTTATAAGTTGAGAAGATGGCCATCTCATTGGGGCTCGGTAGCGGTCCAAGTGGTGGCTGCGGAGCATCACTCGTTCTCTCAGCATCCCCTTGGCGGCATATGCGCGGGCTAGGTGTTCAGCCTGTTCAGTAGATGTGAGCAGCTGGTCCCCATCGGTCAGGAAAACCGCCCTCCTTTTATTAACAAAGGTTCGGACCAACCTCCAAAACTGTCCATGGTCGTTGTGAGTCCGTAGTAGTTGGAATAGCGTTCGTAGTAGTAGTTTCATCTGTAAGATATAAACGGTTCTATATTGTACCTTTTTAGTAAAGACTCTCGACGGAAAGGGGTCGTTTACGTTGAAAAACTATTTCCAACCTCCCGTAGAATGCGTTGACAAAGGCGGAAAGTCCTTCCGCCATCTTAAAACCGTTAAATATTTTAAAACAGTATCCTCAAGGACAAAAATGGCGGAAGTTATCCTTCGAATAACTTAAAAACCGTTGAATATTTCTGCATATTATCCTGAGGGATGAAAAACTAATAAAATCTTTAAATCCCGCCATCTTAAAACAACATCTTTAAGGACGAAAAATAATTCTAATTGTGGAAGGAGAGTGGCCAAGGATGTCCTTCAGCCTCAAATAATCGGCAGATCTGTAAAACAGTGTATATAATAATAAAACTTGACACGTTTCTAAATTTTCATTTGATCCAAAAATATTTTTGATCGATAAGGTATTAGTAGACTAACAAGCATTTAGAGTTGTAGATTGTTGGGGTATGCAAGCCATTAAACACAGCAATTAAAAATAATATTTTAATTTATAATGCCGAAGTTTCGACTAGCATTGCAAGGGTTTCAGAGAGAGTGGTAAACAAACTAAAAAAAAGATTTTGACATGAAAGTCGAAACGTCGGCATTATAAATTAAAATATTATTTTCAATTCCTGTGTTTAATGACTGCATACCCCAACAATCTACAACTCCAAAAATATATTTTTTTCATTTCTTAAAAAATATTTTTAAAGTTGTCTGTTTTCCTGTACCGCCAATCAAATGGTCTGCGATTGATATATTACGCTTATTACTAACAATAGATTACAATTCGTGTTATATCGTGCTGGGTCAATTATATTTTTGATTACAAACATTTTACGATGTAGATCTCCCACCTGGAGATGCGCACTCCAGGCAGACTAGCCATTCCCTATAGAATTATCGAAAACAAAACTTTTTAGCTATGAAGCAAGTTGGGTAAAATCTGTGCTCTAAATTTGTAACTAGCTCTTGGACTATTAGATGAAATGCATTTTTAGAAAAAGAAAAAAAAAAAAAAAAATGAACATTGGTTGAAATATTTCCCCTGTCAGTTTAAACAATAAAAAGTACATGGTTTTAAAATATTTACTCAAAACCTACAGACATTTCATGTATGCCACAATGTCTCAGTAAATACAATAATGACAGAGGAGTGGATATTGGAAAAACCTTTTTTATACATTTTTTAATAAAAGCAGGAAAGCCAAAAAGCAAAGCAATGAATGTTGTTTCCCAGAACAGAATCAACGATATCTGATCAAATAACTTTTAAAATGTTTAACATTACATTAAAATGTGTGTAAAGAAAATGGTCTAAAGAACTTCTTTTTTTTTTTTTTGCTAAACAAAAGAACAGATTTTCGGGAAGCAAGTTGAGAGTTATTCATTTGTTATTCATAGGTTATGGAGTTTACTACCTAAAGATAGGTACAGTATCCTTCAATCATATTCCAATAGTTCCTATTGAACAGATTCGCTATCTAGGACTTCACTTGGACAAACTTCTTGCTTGGAATCCACACACAAAACTAAAACTACAAGAAGCTGCCCGTCGTTACAGACTACTTCAACATTTACTAGACAAACGTTCAAAGCTCCCAATTAATTACAAAAGACTGACATGACTGTGATTAGATCTATTTGGACGTCCATACTAATTTAACCACTCTAATCCACTAGTCTCTCGTCGTGCTTTTATCGAAGTGCTGCTGATGAGTAGTTTTGACATGTTATTGTAATCGTGATCAACACATTTACTAGATATATATATTTATACAGTTGTAAATTTCAATAAACTGATATAAAAAAAGAAAAGAAAAAAATATAGGTATCTGGATTGTGCTAAATTAGTAACCTATGAAACATTAAGACCTTTATACTTTGATAAGTTTATTTGAGATACAATAAGGAGCATTTTACGAAGGATTTTAAATTGTAATGATTGGGTAGAGATGAACTGGGTGGTTTAGTGGAGCCTGTTTTAAATGTTAAACATTCATCTTGCTATGTTCTAAAAACATAAAAATATTCTAAATATCGGGGAATCGATATACAGATTATATTACGTTGGGTTACAAGTGAAACACTATAAGTCGAAAAACATGATATTATTTTATGAAATAAGTTCTGGCAATTTCTGATCGGAAAATAAGCAATGATTGAGATTAGCAAAACACATATTTATTTCAGCCGTATGTTTTGACAGCCATCATCAGGTCTAGAATAAGGAATAGTCGAATACAGGATAAGAAAAATTATAAAAAAAAAAAAAAAAAATTTAATATAATAAATGTATAAATGAAATAAAATTCGAAGTAAATTAAAATTACACATATTATCATATTTCCATTTACTTTTCTCTTCTGATTCAATATTCTACTATTTCTTTTTTTAGCGTTTACTCAAAATGATGTTTTTTGACTTATTATGTTTCACTTGTAACCCCACGATTTATTGTATTTATGTAAATATGTAAGAGCAATGAATGTTGATCTTATATGATCAGATATCGTATTTACGTTGGCACTCAGCAAGGTTTCTGGAGAGAAGAGTCACGTAACTTGTTGCACACCGCCGGATAATTCACCCATTCGTGGCGCAACAGATACGTAAAGTAATACTCCAAGCACTTCTACAGCCCTGTCTGTCAGTTGTCCACTTGATTTAAATCCCTGTTGTTTATCTAAAATCCCTGTTGTTTAAAGATCTGGTCTTGGCTAAATCAGCAACATTTGGGCCATTAAGATGATTATAATAAGAAACAGTGAGATCTTTAAGAAGGATTTTTGATTAAAAGTACTGGCTAAAAGAAACATTAGATGGTTTAAGCCCCAAAGTTTAACTCCATATTTTCTATACACGTAAGTCTTATCAAAGTCATTTAAATGAGTCTTTATGCATATAAAAAAGTCAACGTTTACTTGGCTAATATTCAAATTTGTCTAGTAAATGTCAAAGCTGTCGAAAGAGGCAAGCCGTTTTTTGTAGATTTTATCTTGCATTATTATTTTAAATAAAACCTTGGAAAGATGGAGTTCTGTGAAACGGATCTTTCCTACAGTGATTAGTGAAATATTATTAGTGGATACTGCCGAACACGAATTTGTAGATTTAAAATAAAGTTTAGAGATCTTATTGTACCGCAGGTTGCTGGTTTAGCCTAAACCATTTATACATGGAGAGTACCTCTTAATGTAAAAAAAAAAAAAAAATGAGTGATACAAGATCAAAAATGTAGAAATGCCTTCCTCAGTAAAACATTCATTTTCCCATAAAATTCACCTCAAAAGTGGCATTCATCAACACAATCTGCATTCAGAAGTTAGCGGCAAAATTGAGATCTATGTTCATTATCATTGGGTTTTAAACCTTAGATTGAAAATCTTATAAAATAAACTTAATAACATAAGATCCTCTGATCTGGTGTCGCTTTTTTGACAGTTTTCCTTTATTTTCAATTAAACAATAATTTTTTTTTTTTGCTTTTTATTTCAATTTAGAGCTTATTATGTTTAAAATGCATATTTCCCTTAAGGGATTGTTATAATTTTTTATTTACACAAGTAACTGATTTGTATACCAAATGAGAACACCATGTTTTAGTTTCAAAAGTAAATTTCTCCATGATATCGAAACATAATCATTAGTTTTAACATATCATTCAAACGCTGGTTAAATTTGTATGTTATTGTGAGATTTGCAGTTTTTTGGATAGTTTTTTTTGAAAAACGGTGAGCAATTTAAGACATATAACTTCCCTAAATAAGTTGAAGATCAAGCTGTTTTTTAGGTCACAAATTTGTAAAATTCTAGGTTTCGTGTAGTCTACTCTTGTAGAAAATTTAATGCAAAATCCGAAAATGTGGTAAAAGTTTGAAAAATATTTAAACAAAATGGAGATATTACTGATTTTATGGTTAAAAAAAAGCGGTTTTCTCAAAAAAGTCTTTGATTTATCGTATATCTGCAACGGATTGGAATAGGAAGGTGAGGTCTGCGGCATATTTCTACATTTTTGATATAGTATTACTCTTCTTCTTTTTTTTTTTTACACTAAGAGGTACTCACCCTGTATAGTGCTTTATAATTAACTCCATAACCTTTTAAATACACAAATCTCTCAACTTGCTCCCCATTCTATTCCAGGCTTAGGACTCCGACGCGTCAAAAAAGAAAATGGATTCGTGACCTTTTTATTTATTACTTTTATTGAAGTGCTACAAATCGGAAGCTGCTTTACAAACAGTTGTAATGCCATTGTGAGCATTATTATCTCATTTACTAGATTTTTTTAAATTTTATTATTAATACAGTTGTAAATTTCAATAAACTTCTAAAATAAAAGAAAAACTAATTCCCATTAGCCTAATTTGAACATATACTCCAATACTTTTGTTTTTAGAGCCTCCTTTTTGATGTAGGTATTGGATCATGTAGACCCAATTAAATTTAATTAAAATGTTATATAGTATTTCTCTTTCAAATAGCTGTTAAAAATAATTGGCTTTTATTTAGAGAACAACGTCCGCCAAATTGCATTTCGTTAAAAAATTTCACTATTTATTATGTAAGCTCGTTATTCATTTATTTATATATGTATGTATATATATATATATATATATATATATATATATATATATATATATACATATATATATAGAATAGAACCTAATTATTATTACACAACTCATCTTCATCCACCGTAAAATTAAATGTACTGAATGCGGAAGAAACGTGAGGTTATAAACTCAGCGTCTATAAACTTATATTTTAAGTATCTTCATCTTTACCAGCAAATAATGAACAACATTTCATTAACTTTATTAGCGCATGGCGTACCCTCATTAAAAATTTATATTCATTCCTTTTATATAGTTCTCCACAGTAAGTGTACCTCTTGGGTGCCAACGTTCATAGAGTAAGACAGTAAGAGAGAGAGAGAGAGAGAAAGAGAGAGAGAGAGCAGAAATTGGGTGTGAAAAGAAGGAGGAAACTAGAACAAAACTCTTAAGCTCTAAATTAATTTATTTATTTGTTTATCTTGCATCTACCTAATATGATGATTAGCATGATATATAAATCTATATTTTTTACATTATTTTTTTTCAACATTTGCATTGTATGAAACAACACTTGTTTCTGATTTTCATTTTTTTAAATGTACATTTAAATACTAATAGGGCGCATAAAAAAAAATGACCGTTTTATCAAATTCCAGAGTTCAAAAGTCTGTAAATATCTTAATGCTATTTTTTATTTACCAATACGTATCCCTTTAGAGCATTCTCTAAGCTTGATTACTAACACTGGACTTCTTAAAAAAAAAGCCTCAGTTCAGTTATTTATTTCAAAGGAGTACCATGACAGTGTCCTACAAAATTCTCGTAATTTAAATACATTGCTGGGAAACAAATTTCACAGCCGCTGAAGCAACTCGTGAAATTATTAAATATGAAGGGGGTGTCCTTGAAGAGCGCACTGTGCGGCGTTGGTTTGAAAAATTTAGAAGTGGATATACGACGTTGGAAAGAAAGAAGGGCTCCGGGCGGCCATTAATGGATAATGATGAGGTTCTGAAGGAAGCTGTTGAGTCAAATCCGTCCACAAGTACTCGCGAACTTGCCAGGGAGTGTGGTGTGTCGAAAGATACTGTTAGTCGCCATCTTCTCTCTATGGGGAAGGTGAAAAAGACCTGTAGACTGGTCCCTCACGAACTTACTACTCAACAATCAGAAGTCGAACCAAAAAAAAAGTTTACAGAACTTGATGGGTTTGAACTCCTGCCTCATCCACCATATAGTCCAGACCTCGCACCTTCGGATTACTACTTGTTTCGATCCATTTTCTTCAAGAAAACAAATTAATAATTTTGCGGAAGAGTTCTTTGACAGCCATCCTAAGCAATGGTATTAGTGTGGCATCGAGCAATTGGCTGGTAATGACGGTAGATAACAATGGACTATACTTTGAGTATTAATTGTATTTTATATCAAAGTAATAATAATACAAATATTTGTTTCGAAAACGGTCTTCTTTTTTTTTTTCTTATACACCCATTATTATGTTTCTGTCTTTTTAGGCTCTGTTTTGGTCGAATTTGAGCTCTTACAAAATAATAATAAAAAAAAAAAAAATTATACTAATATATAAAGAATAAATTATTCCGAAGATGCGGAATGCCAAAGAGTTATAAAAACAATTTTGTTTAAGGGAATAATAATCAATATTGACATCCATGCAAAAATAATCTGTTGAACTTTTTTTTTTTTTATCTTTATTGATATTTAGAACTGTATATTACATATACATCCAGTAAATGTGTGGGTAAGTGATTAAAGTAACATGACGATAACTTGTTAAGCAACCTCCCATTGGTGGCACTTTAATAAAAGTTCTATATTGATGGGGTGTATAAAACAAAATGACCGTTCTTATATTACTTATATATACAAATATTTCTATTATTATTATTATTTTTTTTTCTTCCAATTTATTGAAATTTACAACTGTACAAATATACATTAAGTAAATGTGTTAAAAACGCTTACAATAACATGCCAAAACTTGAAAAGAACTACTCATCAGTAGCGCTCATCAGCATAGCTTCATCTTCTTTACAAACGCCTCGGAGGATTATCGGTAATTGAGAAGGAAGCAAGTTGAGAAACTAGAGGATTTGAGTGGTTATGGAGCTTATTATTAAAGGACAGGTATCTGGTTTGGGCTAAATCAGCAACTTATGGAACATTAAGATCTTTATTGATAAGTTTATTGGTGACAAAGTAAGGAGCATTGAGGATTTTTCGAAGGATTTTGGATTGTAAGGATTTGATACGAGATGAATTGGATGGTTTAGTGGAGCCCCAAAGCTCAACTCCGTACGTCCAAATAGGTCTAATCACAGTCATGTAAATGAGTCTTTTGTAATCAATTGGGAGCTTTGATCTTTTATTATGATACCTGAACTGAACAATCGTTTGATTCTAATAAACAATAAATTTCGTCTTTGCTTTTAAATCTAATCAAGAGTTTAATTCGTTGGATATAGATTTTCATTAATCGATTATCATAATGTATTATTTATCCAAGTACCTGATTTGTATGCTAAATGAAAACACCATTTTTATATATATATGAACATATAAAGGAGAGAAAGAGAAAAAAAAAAGTAATTTTAAGTATTCATTTGATTATTGACATATTTGCTGAAGATTGATTGTCTAAAATGTACAGAACTAAATTATTTTTAAAGGAAGTTATGGAAGCTGCTTTACGAATAGAAGTGGGTAGGGAATTCCAGAAGGAGGTAGCACGAATGATAAAGGATTTGTCAAAGGAAGAGGTTTTATGTGAGGGGATATCGAGGTTAAAAGGTTGAGGTCTTGTGTTTAGGAGGTGGATAGAAGAACGCAGAGTTAATAAATCAAGAATATAGGAAGGGTTTTTGGTTTTTAGACATTGGAATAGGAAAGTACCCTAAAATTATTGCCGTCAAAATTTAGGAAATAGCCACCCAAGCTCAGAATATCGGCAAGTAACATGTGACCGCCTGGGGATCCCGAAGATAAATCTAATGAAACAGTTCATCATCTCGAGATCCCCAGACAGTCCCCCATAAACCAAGCAACAGTAATCAAATCAAGGGAAAACAAGAGAGGACACTAGAAGTTTTCTGGAATGTTTTTTCGAAAAACAGTGACAACTAGACCAGCTGTATAACATGTTCCATGTTTTTTATTATAACTTTTTTTTAAAAAGTAGAAAATAATTAATCAATCCTAATTGTATTGATCCTTCAATATCATCATGCGTACCTCAGGTGAAATGTTTAGTTGAATGCTCCATGCGAAAAATCTATTCAAAGTGCCTTACCCCCTATATAGAGATATCGATCCACATAAATATCTTTTATGTTATTGGCATTAAATTACCCAGTTGATATCCACAGTGCTGGTGAATATTCCCCAAGGAATGATGATGCCCCCAAAGGGATCCAAAGAGGTCCATGATTGATCGTAAGAGTTAATGTTGTAGCAGACACAGCAGACTGCTCTCTCTAACTGCGCCCAGTGGTGCAAGACTCGGAGCAATGGGCTGGAATAGTCTTCGTGTAACTAGAAAAAACGGAACTATACATTTTTTCAGACCTTTTTCTGTTTATATACTGTTTTACGAGTTGGACTTGCTTTTGCTATAAGGTTTTAAATACATTATCCTTATTATAAACATAGAAAAATAAAGATAAACATGTAAATAAATATTTAAATTTTCATGGATAACTTTGCAGTCCTTTAAGGTTACTCTGAATTTCATATTTTAAGTTGTATATTCAGATACCAGACTCAAAACACAAGAAACTGCTCCTCGTTTTCGACTCCTCCAATATTGAGTTCAAAGATCCCAAAAAATTGCAAAAGACTTATTGATAGTAATTGGACCCTTTCTTTCATTGAATGAATGGACTTTTCCACATGTTAAGGTGGGATTACCTTCAGAAAAAAAAATGTGCCCATTTTCTGACAAGAATGGACTTAAGCCCTTTATGCAAAGATCGATTCAAATAAAGAAAAATAATGTGTAAATTGCAATAAATAACTAAAAAAAAAATATTATTTATTCACTAATTATTAATTATTTTGGTATGAACCTATAAAATAGAGTGGCAAAGTGCAGATAGCCACAGAGAATTGAGAATTGTAAAAGTAATTAGTGTAACTTTGTTAATTAATGTATTTGGTAAATATTTTAGAGGCCTGAAGATGGTACTTGAGTCCTAAAACATGTAGTATAATTATGAATATACTAGGAGTTTGCTAAAATGAATTGGATCGAAAAATTAATGTTTTCACGTCTCACTTACTAGAACGCAGTTTGCGTGGTATTTAAAAAAAAAAAAAAAAAAAAAAAAAAAAGATACTCCGTGCTAAGGAGTATTTACTGGTTGCCATTACAGAGTAATAACAAATGAATGATATTAGTTGGTTATGTTTGTGGTGTGATGTTTTTAGTGCAGAGATCAATGAAAATGAAAAATAAACTTTATTCTGGGACAGACTGTCCCCTAAGAATAATTAAAGTGCACAATAAAAGGTACAATTGTCTGGCTGAGATTAGTTACAAATCAGCACATCAGTATTACAAATTAAATAATAAGGAAAAAAAAAAGAAGAGAGAAGAAAAAAAGAAAAAAGGAATTAAAAATTAAAATTAAGTAAAAAAAAAAAAATAATAATAGTAAATAAAATTCTTTGTGGAAGATTGAAAATCGAGGAGATGGATAAATAAAAGATGTTTAATAGGATAGGTAAGGAATTCCAAAAGGAGGTAGCACGGATAACGAAGGATTTTTCAAAGGATGCAGTTCTATGTGAGGGGGTATATAGGTTAGAAGGTTGGGATCTTGTATTCAGGTGGTCAATGGAGGAACGCAGAGTAAGTAGGTCTAGGATATAGGAAGGTTTATTGGTTTTTAATGACTGGAATAGGAAAGTGCCGAGGAAGTATTGCTGTCGAAAATCGGGGAAAAGCCACCCTAGCTCTTTGTGCCGGCATGATACGTGAGACCGTCTGTCGACCCCAAAGATAAATTTTATGAAACAATTTATTAGTCTAATCTCAAGCTCAACAGATGCTTTCTGTGCCCCATACACCAAGCACCCGTAATCAAAGAGGGGAAAAATGAGAGAGGATACAAGAAGTTGGCGGGTACTTCGGGGAAATGAGTCACGATGTCTTTGGAGCTGTTTGAGGATCATGATGGATTTTCTGGTAATTTGGGAAATGTGGTTATTCCAAGATAAGTGTTGATCAAAGGAGAATCCGAGGTTTTTGATGGAAATTTGAAATTGGATTGTACGGTTATTGAGGTAAAGTAATGGATAGTAAGGGAGGGAATTAAGGGTAGGTTTTGAACCGATAAGGATAGCCGTGCTTATTCTCTTTATTAATATGTGTATATGACTATATATGTATATTGTTATTTAATACTGTTCTGTAGGTTTGACCATGTTTAATATCTTGTTAATTATCTGTTAACAAACTGTAAAATGAAAATCCCTTTTGTGTTTGTAACAATATAAACAAAAATTTGGGATAAAAATAGTTACGAATGAACGAAGATGCCGATGAGCTTCTTTACGAATTTTAAATTCCTGGGACTACTTGATGAAGAATACTACAGAATTAGCCATTAGAAATGCGACTAAGATGGCGGAAGATTTAGAAGGCACCTGTTGCTGGCTTCTTGAAGACACGACGAGGCGCTCCTGATGGTTTCCGCCCGGATGTCTGGGGCGCTCTTTCCCAGGGCACTTGGATCTAAGGCCTCTTTAATCAGGGCCTCCATTGTTCTCTGTTCGCTTCAGCTGCTTCGTCAGGTGTTTGGGCCTTCCAAGGTCTTCACTCGTGAAGAATATTTCGGTAGAGATAAGATTACAGCAGTCGATGGCGGGATCTGACCAAACAGCTCTCACCACACATTACAGGCAAACAAAACATTATTTTAAATTTGATTCCCCCGAAATTATTCACTATGAGGAACATAACTTTAAAAGAAATATTAAAGAAATGATAACCTTAGAAAAACAAAAAATCAGACGTCCTGAATCTCAACCCACGTTGTTCCAATTTAACATTCAGACTAATACAACATACTCGTATTTATAATAATATACATCATTTAAATCATTTATACATTCATTACACAGGAATAAGGAAATCTACCTGTATCTTGGAAATACCAGTAATTAGGAAATTCCCATCCCTTACCTTTTTTATAGAAATTTCTTTAGTTTAGTTGTGTACTAGGATTGTTATAATTTAATAGAAGATACCGATAGCATATCCACCAGTAACATTGTAAGTAGTTACATACTCCTCCATACATTATAATTATATGTAGTTAAATATTCTAACGAATTTTTGTTTATATATTTATATTGTAGCTAACTTTATCTTTTTTATAATTTTATTATAACCTGTTTTTGCACTGCAGGGCATGATTATGAAAACATATTCATTAAAGTCTCGAAACTTCGCCAAGATTAGTTGATTTTATTTATTGAATGAACCTCAAGAACCTTATTAATCATCTAATAGCAACAGTCAAGAAATATATATGCATTTCCAAAACCCTTATTTGTGAAGTTTTGTTATTATTAATCAGGGGTTGTGAAGAAGTTCATAAATCAAATCTCCTTGAAAATAAGTTAACTATTAACTTTCAAAGCTGGATTTTCAATATCTGCGTTTTGAAAGCTTATTAAGTTTGGCTTCTAATTTTTAAGTAAGCCTTAAAATAACTATTTTTGCGAAATTGAGAAGTTATGTTTCAAAACTGAGCATGTCTACTTCACAAACGTATTTTAAAAAAACAGAAAACCTACATCAATCCTCTTCCTGTTATTAAATCCGAAACAATTATTTTATTTAAATCCTTGATAGATGCCTACTAAAAAAAAAAAAAAAATAAAGTAGGGTAATGTTTGCGGCTAGCAAGGCCTTATCGGAAAATAAAAACTTTTCGATCGATTGTAAACATGACCAGTTTTAAAAGATATCCCCTCAAATTTTTAGAGTAGTTACAGAATTTTCGAAAACGATCAAAAATACCCACGTTTAATGTGTACAATTTTTACTTACCGGTTTCTTCTCAAAAGACAGGCAAATCGTATTAAAAAAAAAAAAAAAAAAAAAAAAAAAAAAAAGGAAAATGAAAATCACATACACGGTGACTATAAAATAGATGCGAAGCCGGTAGGGGGAGTTAGTACAGGCTAATCTGAGTCGATTTTACTATAACAACTACTGTACGAAAATTAGCCTGTTTAGAGTTATACTAATTTTTTAGATTTTATAAAATTAACGTCCTTCATACGTTAAACAAGTCATAAAACTTAAAAATTATTTTATCTGATTTTGTTTTGGTTTTACAATAAAAATATTCTAAAATTCGGAAAATGATACTCAGATGTACATTATTGACATTATTTCAAGCAGTGAGATTCAAAATAGTTTTGTTTAAAAATTCGTACTAGAAAAAATCACCTACAAATGTTTTGTATAAAATAATAAGAAAACATCTACGTTTCATTACCTTTTGAATGAGGTATCAAAATCACTAGTCTGTTAAGAATTGGCAAAAATATGACTATTAAAGAGGAGGACGGAAAAAGCAATAAAAATACTACAAATACAAAATCATACTTTAATATAGGATAATTTGTTTGAAACTACATTTTTTATGTTTATGATAAATTTGCAATGTGGCGCCCTCTATTTCTAATGCACATACCTGCTCTTCTTATTATAGCTGATTTTACTACCGTCGAATTCCTAAGAGAGGCTTGAATTTCTTGTGCTGCGTGTATTATCCTGTTTCTGAGGTCTTCTATTGTGGCTACAGGATTTTGATCAGATACTAAAGTTTTCATGCGATCCCACACTAAATATGTTTTAATGTTTTATGAATTGTTTAACGTTTGATGGACGTTAATATTATAAATTAGTATAACTCGAAAATGGCTAATTTTCGGACAGTAGTTGTTATAGTAAAATCTACTCTGTTAGCCTGTACTATAGCCCCTGTAGTACTGTAGCCCCCTAGCGGCTCCGCATCTATTTTCTAGTCCCCCTGTAAGTATTCCCTTCTTTCAAAACCTAATTTATGTTTTATATGGATTTTTTTAGCTACAGTATTTAATTTTTAAACCAATGCATTTGTATCGAGAATCAAAAAATATAGGTATCGACGAATCAGGACTCAATATTTAACAAACCCACACAAACTATAAAGTTATGAACTTCGTTACTTTAGTAAAATCTCATAAATTTAATTAGATAGAGTATTGTTTTAATTCAATGTCCAATTAAAATTACTTGTAATTAATATGCAATGCCCTCCAATTAACTATTTAATGATGTTATTGAGCTCGTATTTGCAACTTGTTAAAACTTTTCCTCATCCACCGTTTATTAAAATATGAGGCAGCTGATTGTCTGAAACTACCCCCATCGAGGGCTAAAGCTCCTATAATTTTAGCCAGTAAATAAATAACAAGGGCTAATGAACTCGTGGGTTAGATTCCGGTTAAAGCAAGAAAAGTTGCTTTTATCAATATTTACCTATTAAATTATTATTTAGATTTTACCATCAATGTAATTAGATATCTTAACATCAATGTTTCACTCTGGCTCATTCATATCCTGTTCCTCACATCCTTATTACCACCCTCGCAGATTAAAACGGCAGCAGCCTCGAGCCATATTGTAAATATTTATTTTATTAGAGTTCTGGGAATGGCCAGCTTCACTGATCAAGTCCTGTGCGATTGTTCCATAGCGCTTTCTTTCAGCTTCCACTAGATTCTGCCTATGTGACGTGTCTGAGAGGGCAGATGGGATCTCTTTGAGCATGACTTTGCCCACATATAGGGGGGGGGGTCAAGCTTGATTTATGTTTGCCCCGGAATCATTGTAAATATTTTATTTTTTCTTACTTCTTTGTGAAGTCAGAGATTTTTTATTTATTTGTTATTTTATACATTATTTCTTTCCATTATTACTTTTTTCTCTCATTGATATCAAGTCTAATCCATAGAGCTGTCAAAATTTCCAAGATCATCCAAACCCACTAGCACAATCCCTATCAAGTTCCACTCAGCACTATCCTCCTCGCAAATTAGAAAGGCAGTGGCCTCAAGATTTGTCATAAAATTCGAAATTGAGTTCTAGCAATGACCAGCATCTCAACTCATGCTCTGTGTGACTGTACTAAAGCGCTCTCAGTCTGCCTCCACTGGTAATATTTATTATCTTTACATCAGTGACGCAGCTGAGAGAGAAGAGCTGGGATCTTTTTGGATCTGGTTTGTCCTTCCATATGTGAACAAATCTGACAGGGAGATTCCTTGGATGTCTGTATATAGTAAATGAAGTATGAATTTACTTTTAATTTTATTTTTTATTATTGTTCTTATTACAGTAGTTATATCATTATTTTTATTAAATTTTTATTTATGTATGTAATATATTATATTGATATTTTTATTACACTTTATACGTTGTAGAGTTTCAGTTACTTTAGTTACTCATTTAATTTTTTTTTCTCTTCTTTTTGTTTATTTCATATTTTACATATTGTGTGAATGGATCCATTAAGCCATCTATATCACCTATTGCCCGTGAGCTAAACAGATTGCAATATTTATATAATAAAAATAGTTTTTATAAAGACGATTACAGAAGTTAAGAGTGGTGTTAACTGTCATTAGTTAAATTTTTTGGGAAGTAGATTTGACCGCAAGATCAGTTCTAAATATTATTTATCGTTCATCTGCTTAATGTTATACTTTATTTTCGAACTTACTTATCAACTATACTTATTAGCCTTTTTGTCATATTATATTTTTTATCTTTGTAAAACAAAATATTTAATTTATTTATTTCTATGTTTATATTTTCCTATCTTTTCAACATTCACTTCCTCATTTTGTCCTATCGTTTTGTTTATTTTTCTTTTAGCCCTGGTGAAAGCTTACATTGTTGGCCGAAACGTCAGCACTATAAATAAAAATTTATTTTTTAATTGTGTATCAATGACTGAACACCCTAAATGCCTGCATCTTCATTACTTCCACTATCAACAATTGCCTCATCAATAAAGTTTCTAAAGGTAAAGAAGTTTCGTGACATCGTGAATTGTTTTTTTAATGTGTTGATTATTCATTATCAAATATCAAATAGATTTGAATAAAAGAGGATTAAAATGAAATTATAAAAACAGAGATTCCTTTAAAGATTCAGAGAGAAACTTTTTTTTCCTAAAAAAAAAAAATTAAATAAATAAAATAAAAAAAAAGGTGTTGGATTGGGAGATTGCTAGCTGTGGAGATTCGGCCCTCTTTGGCCCTGTATATATTAAATTAGTGCCTTTGTGTATCGCAGAGGGCCTTAAATAAAGCTCAGTCCCAAACCTTATCAAAGGCCACCTCGATATCTAAAAAAACCTTTTTACTTCGCTTTTTCCTATGAGGAGTGTATAGAGAGGAAGAATATTACATTCCTCGCAAAATGTATCCCAAAGGGTTTTATTAATTTTGACCATTTACAGATTAACAAGTATCAAAAAATAAAAAGAAAAAATCCAATTATTTTTGTCTGTAGAGATGTTTCGAAATAAATAAATTCATTATTTGATTACAGCTGACATCCCGACGCATCCTAGCACCATCCTCCCCACGCATGCTGATGACACGTGTGTGTTATTAGTAAACAATGATCCCTTCATCGCCTCCCAGACACTCCAATCCCATATCATAAAACTTCTAGAATGGTGTCAAAAATGGAGAATCAAAATAAATCCCATCAAATAACCTTCACCCTTCGTCGTAAATCCACGACCTCCTGTCCTACAGTATTCTTTAACGATGTTCCACTAATCCCTGTTGAACAGATCCGCTACCTAGGACTCCACTTGGACAAACGTCTTACTTGGAATCCACATACTAGACTAAAACGACAAGAAACTGCCTGTCGTTTTCGACTACTTCAACATTTACTTGACAAACGTTCCAACCTTTCAATTAATTACAAAACACTCATTTACATAACAATAATTAGACCAATTTGGACACACGGAGTTGAGCTTTGGGGCTCCTCTAAACCATCCAATCCATCCCGTATCCAATCCTTACAATCCAAAATCCTTAGAAAAATCCTGAATGCTCCTTACTTCGTCACAAACAAACTTATACACAAAGATCTTAATTTTCCATATGTTGCTGATTTAGGCCACACCAGATATCAATCCTTTCATAGCAAACTTCACAACCATTTAAATCCATTAGTATCACAACTTGCTTCTCATTCCATTCCAGATAACCCTCCGAGGCGCCTGAAAAGAAGATGGCCTCGGGACCTTCTAATATAAAACTTCATTATATAGAACCTTATTGAAGTGCTACCAATGGGTAGTTACTTTAAAAACAAGTGACGTGTCATTTTTATCTATGTCATCACATTTACTTGATATTTTATATTGTATACAGTTGTAAATTTCAATAAATACAAAAAAAAAAATTATCTGATTATTAATAATTTGATAAATTATTAGGTATAACGGACCAGGACTGTCAGGACAGAGAAAGATATAGAAACAGACTTAAGGATTAGAGTGTTGTTGTGGGCAGGAGAAGTTCAAAAAAGGGAGTGGCGTGGACAGAAGAAAGAAAAAAGAGACACGCAGAAATAATGAAAGCAAAATGGAAGGAAAGAAAAAACAAGAGAGGAGCCAAAAATTGATATTTGCGTGGTCTCCAAGGCCGTTTAGTGAAAAAAAAAAATAAAAAAATTGATAAATGTGTTTATTTGAAACTACCTTGTATGGAATTAATGTAGCGGTAATTCCCGGCTAGGACTTAGCAGTAGCTCTCTGAGGAAGATATCTTATTTTTGAACAGTAATAATATCTTTTTTTTAATTAAATATTTTGATGTGTTTATGAAGCGCAGAATTCTAAATCCAGCCACGAGTCATTCCATGTCAAATCAACCAATGGTTTGAACCTTGATCTCTCCGATTTCTAGGTTTTTAGTATAGTTGCACCTACCAAGACTATTTAAAATGTAAAATATTACATTTTTCTGACTTTTGGTTTTTGAGTTATAAGCCAAAAAATTCAAAAATAAAAAAAATATACTGGTTTCGGTCCTTACTCAATATATTCAAAAATACTGCACCTAGAGCGCTCAAATTTGCGACATTCTATTCCGTTTAAAATTTCCTTCAATTAGATATTTCATTAGACTTTTCGAAAAGTCCTAAACTGTTTTTTTGTTTTGTTTTTAATTACCAAAATATGTCCCTTTCGTTTTTTCTAAAAAAATATATGTGACCCACACTGTAACTGACTGTATAACGGTTATTCATGGCTAGGACTTAGCAGTAGTTCTCTGAGAAAGATACCTTATAGATTTTTAGGTATATTTGTACCTACCAAGACTAAGTAAAATGTAAAATATTACATTTTTCTGACTTCTGGTTTTTGAGATATAAGCTTAAGATATATAATAGTTTTTGAGATATAAGCTTGAGATATAACCTGTTTTCCGTCGTCACTTAAAATGTTCAAAATTACGTTATTAAAACACCATGGCAAATAGAGAGATCAACGGAAAAGAATGTCGAAAATTTGATCTCTCTAGGTTCAATAGTTTTTTTATGGCATAATTTTGAATATATTGAGTGGGGAACGAGTAGTTTTTTTTTATTTTTAAAAGCTTATAACTCAGAAACCAAAAGTCAGAAAAATGTAACGTTTTAAATTTTAACAGGTCATGGTAGGTCCGTTACTTTTTTCTTCTTTCTTTTTCATTCGAACCAATATAGCTCCAAAACGGATAGTCCTAGTGACAAATGTTACATTACGAAAAATATTATTCAATAGCTAAAGCTTGTCAAAATGTTATATTTTTGAACGTGATAAAAACGTTACACCAAAAAAGTAGAGACCCCTAGCCAAAGGATATATCCATGTCAAAAAATGCTGTTAAATAGAACATTTTCTTTTTGAAAAATATGTTATTTGTTAAAAAAAAAACAGTAGTGTGCAGAAGAAAAGACGCTTTATATGATTTAAAAAAATCGCAATAGTTTATACTTTTTTAAACTTTCATTGAGTATTTTTTTGTCTCCGGTCCCGTTAAAAGGGTTAGAATCTTCCCTGAGGCTATTTCTACTTGGGATCGTGTTCCCTTTGCTACATATAAAGGCTTAATGAAATCCAAATATCAAAAGGTTATCTAGTTATTAAAATTACTTATTTGTCTTTTGAAAGAGAACTCTAGTTTTATTATTATTTGTCTTTTTTATATTCACCCCAAAGTTCTTTTGATATCTTCTATTTTTCTTTGAAAATGTCAGTTGTCTTTTATTTCAAACAAAGGACGAGTGGAAAATTTAAAAACATCGAGAAATAAAACCTAATCCTGAATAATCTCATATTTTTTTTTTACACTGATACAGAGAGGTCAAGAATCTAATTACAATGTTATTGATGATTAAAAATATATATAGTATGTATATATGATATATACCCTTCTGAGGGGACATGTTTTCATGGAGTTTTCTAGTTCCAAAGCCTGTAGCCCTCATCTACTATTTAACATTTCCATCCTTGATGTTTGTTCACAACAGACGTTATAGTTTGATCTCTACACATCTATGTGGCTTATGTAGGTATACCATCAGTAACATTGTAAGTAGATTCATAGCCCCCCCCCCCCATATATTTGAATTATATACAGATAGAAATTTTTATTTTTAAAATACAAAACAATACTTCGTACTTAATGTTGCTCTTCCTCCGTTTTGGAATATATATGTATGATATTATACCGCCATATGTTAGAATCGTATAGAGCTTAATTGTGACTTACAGATAATATACAAATAATATTGCGACTATAAATTAAGATATAAGGTATCCTATCTTTTTTGTTGGATCAAACTGATAAGATTTTTTTTTTTTTTTAATCTTGATTCTGCTTCATCTTCCAAAGTTGTTGTTGTTCTTTAGAGTTTTAGAGCGTAAAACATCTAGGTCATCAACACTCAGTAAGTATATAAATATTATATCCTGATTGGAAGGTGTCTCTGGAGCCGAAGGCATGAAGTCAAGGAGCCAGGAGCCCACAGGGGACGGCCAGGAGTGTAGGAGACGCCCCAATCCCACATTTTTTTTTTTAATAATTACACGAGGATAGGTCGCAGGATGTAGATAAAAACCATGTTTAAATCCTTACTACTAATAATAATATAATAACCACGTTATTTGTTAAAGAAAAAGATCTTGTACAAATATTTCAAAATATAAACAATTTAGTACATACTTGTTATGAGTAGCTGACCGCACATCTTAGTAAAGTTTGCATTGTGAACAAAATAAAATATTACTCCTATTATATATAAACTACACATTATTAGATCCTGGTATAAATGCATAATTTTACATAATTAAAAATTAATAATTAGTATACTTATATACATATAAATACATGAACAAAGATTAAACAAGTAGAAATACTGATATATCATATCCATAAAGCAAATAATACTTAAATAATAACATCAGAGCATGTAACTAGTTAATTAGTAATTTCGGGAACAGTGTAAATCTTAGCAACTGACTATAAAAATAAGTAAATATAATTTTCTTTTTCAATACTGCCTATATTGAGAATGTTCTCTATATTTACATAAGGAGGTGAATCAGTTATATATTGCTGCAGATATCTCTTCCTATATACAGTGGATGACGGGCACAGGAGAAAAAGATTTCGTAGGCTACTAGATATATGTTGCTTACAGGCACTACAGATTTCTTCATCTTGAATAGTGTAGGATGTATTTTTTAAATATATATTTACAGCGTGTGGGTTTAAAATTCTTAAACGGCTGACAACTCGTGTTTTGTGGATGTAGGTATTAAAAGTTAGATACTCTTCTGGAGAAAAATCCAGATGGCTGATAGTTCTGTAGACGGGGTTAGTATTTGAATTTAGAGCTCTATTAATGATATATTTTGAAATATTTGTATAAGTTCTTTTTCTTTAACAAATAAAGTGGTTATTGTATTATTATTAAATCCTTACTACATTGGTTCAATCCAACAATGTTTACAATGTGTCACTCATGGAAAAGTCCACATCATCCCAATCCTCGGAGCTAAAACGCCCTGTGAGAAAGGTACCCCTCCCCTCACAGCCCCGGGAACCCCGGAACACCAATCCCCCACCCCTCCCCTCACAGCCCCAGGAACCCCGGAACAACAATCCCCCACCCCTCCCCTCACAGCCCCAGGAACCCCGGAATAACAATCCCCCACCCATCCCCTCACAGCCCCAGGAACCCCGGAACAACAATCCCCCACCCCTCCCCTCACAGCCCCAGGAACCCCGGAACAACAATCCCCCACCCCTCCCCTCACAGCCCCAGGAACCCCGGAACACCAATTCCCCACCCCTCCCCTCACAGCCCCAGGAACCCCGGAACACCAATTCCCCCACCCCTCCCCTCACAGCCCCAGGAACCCCGGAACACCAATCCCCCACCCCTCCCCTTACAGCCCCAGGAACCCCGGAACAACAATCCCCCACTCCTCCCCTCACAGCCCCAGGAACCCCGGAACAACAATCCCCCACCCCTCCCCTCACAGCCCCAGGAACCCCGGAACACCAATCCCCCACCCCTCCCCTCACAGCCCCAGGAACCCCGGAATAACAATCCCCCACCCCTCCCCTCACAGCCCCAGGAACCCCGGAACAACAATCCCCCACCCCTCTCGCCCCAGGCCTATTATGTTTTATTTATAATACCCTAATGTCCTTAATGCCTCGTTTTTTCCAGGGAATTCATTTAAACATCTCTACTTATTAGTTTCAAATAGGTATTCAATCTGTCATAATAAGGTATGATATTTTTTTGTAACGTAATTAATTGGTGTGATTAGATCAGTATTTGTCCATCCAGGTATTATTATATCTCTCTATATATTTTAAGTTTTGAAAGACATGACATTACTAAATCAACCTTACGGTTATCATTCCCCAATGCTACCGTGACATTGCTGGGTATTCCTAATAAGTTTAGTTTTTGTAGGTAAAAGGGCCATTCTTCAAAAATGTGGGCTATTGTTATAGTATTGTCGCAATGTTGACATCTTGTAGGTGGGTCTTTAGTGATAAGGTGAACATGTGTCAGTTTTGAGTGTCCGATTCTGAGTCGGATCAGTACTACTTCCATTGGCCCAAATGCATCACTTTTTGTGATGATGGATTCACCTTGCGGCTTACTACCTCGGGTAGTTTGGAGACATTGTCATCATGTTTTAAGAATTGGTTGTTGGGAATATACTAGAGTAACTTACAAGATTAGAACTGAGGTTGTCAGCTCATTGTTCAACCGCCACTAACATGTGGAAGAGACGCTGTTGAACACCGCCACTAACATGTGATACAGACGTGCTCCGAGGATGCCAGTTTTAGGCTGCATATCTGGTGAGCATTCCCCTATCCGCCACCCGGGGAGGCGCCCGATGGGAAACAAGCAACTCCACACGGGCAACGTCGACAATATAAATTAAAATTTATTTTTAATCTATGACTGCATACCCCAATTACCTACATCTTTTTTTACTTGTTAGTTGAATTTTGTATATGTGGGTTCTATCTTGAAGTCGTTTTTTTTTTTGTTGTTTTTAATATAAAAATTAACTTTATTAACAAATGTTTAAAATAATCTAATTTCCTCGCAAAGTTATTTCATAATTTACATATCGCCTTTCACCCCCTACCCCACTCCTATCGATCTGCAGTGCAAACACTCGAAACATCTTCAAATGGTTCAACGCCCCGCGAAGTGGTCTGAAGCCGATATCGCTATTGGAAGGACGATATGTTAATGAGATCGGCATCCGCTAAGGGAAAGGCAAACAGTACAAGGGCGAAGGTCGGCCTCTCTGAAGAGTGTACTAGATCACGGCCTGCTGGCTACAGGCTGCTATAGGCTGCTTTGGACTGCTTTAGCCTGCTCCAGGCAGAGCACACACTGTCTCTAGGGCCTAGGCATTTGCATCCAGATTGAAAAGCTGCCTTATTTGTTGAAAGGAGGTGCATATTCAAGTGGACCTGACCCCACTGCCATCGAAGGACCTCTTCCGCTTTGGGCTCATAGTCCAAGATATCGAGGCAATTATATTCTTCATTATAAATACTTACTTTATAAAAAAAAATTTCTCATTTATACATCTACCAAAATATTTATTTTTTTTTTTTCATTTATTGATATTTACAAGTGTACAAAATAATATACATAAAGTAAATGTGTTGATAGTGAATACAATGGCATGCAAATAACTTGTGAAGAACTACTCACTAGTAGCACTTCAATAAAAATCAACACTAAAAGGTCTCTAGGCCATCTTCTTTTCAGACGCATCGGAGGATTATCGAGAATAGAGTGGAGAGCAAGTTGGGAGACTAGTGGATTGGAGTGGTTATGGAGCTTACTATGAAATGATAGGTATCTGGTCTGGGCTAAATCAGCAACATAAGGATGGTTTAGTGGAGCCCCAAAGCTCAACTCCGTACTCCCAAATAGGTCTAATCACAGTCATGTAAATGAGTATTTTGTAATTAATTGGGAGTTTTGATGTTGAAATGTTGAAGTAGTCTGTAATGACGAGCAGTTTCTTGTCGTTTTAGTCTTGTATGTGGATAAAATAATTTTTAGAAAAAAAACCGACTTAAAGACTAAACCTACATGTACCAACTTGAACTAAAAATCCAAAAATAATATCTTAATTACTTCGATAAAAAGAGAATCATATGACAATCAACAACATTCTCAATACTTATGCGAGGAGGTACTTAAATACTTACAAAACGTGTTTTGTCACAGAAATCCCGCTTTTCAGCAATAACAAAAAACGTATATTATGAGATATAATCACCCTTCAGAAACAAAACATTCCTAATTAAACTTATAGCATTTAAAAAAATACACTACAACAAGGATCAGAAATATTCTTTACTCGTAAAATTAGCATTTTTAATTTTAAATATGGACAAAACACGTTTTGAAGGAACACAGTGAACAAAACACGGTTTGAAGTGGCTATGTTTTATTTTACAGAAGTCACTGTTTGCTCAAAAGTACACAAAATAAAAATAATAATTACATAATAGATGTTAATGAGACTCATGATTTTCGAAAAATATTTTCATTTTCTTAAGTCACTAATTTTTAAATTTGTAATTCACATCTTTTATTTTCTAAACAGTCACAAGTTTCATCCTCTTCCACATTTTCAACACTTGGAGAGTAGTCAAAAATTATAACCTTGTACTAGTGTAAGCGATTATTGTCAATAATGCAGCGTTCCCATTGGCTTAGTGGACAAAGCATGGTTTGAACTAAAAACAGGCTACGGACAAAACACTCTTTGATATAAACCCTGATTTTTTTACTAATTTTGGATGGGACAAAGCTTGTTTTAATGGCTAATACTCATCACATATTGTAGGGTTCTGAAAAACAAATCTAGTGATACCAAATACTCAAAAAAACATTTTTTGTGACAAAACACGTTTTGAAAGTTACCATTCATATATCCATTCATACAAACATATATTCATATAACCATTCCTAATTGATGATCAGTTATTTTTGGAGTCGGTGCCAACCAAAAAAGAATTTGAAAAAAAAATGTAATAGTAAAGATCCCCCATTATTTCATCACCGTCACACCTTAGATTTAGTCACGATGGAGAAATGTTTATGGTGGATGGTTATATAACAGTCATTTTTTTTTAATTGTTTTTTTTTTCCCTAAAAAGCGTTTATATCAATAAAATTTTTAATAAAATATGACCTACCAATCAAAACAATAATTATAAAAATTGATTCATAATTGACGGAGTAATCGCGTTACAAGAATAAAAAAAATAAATACAGATGAATTGAGAACCTACTTTGTTTTAAAGCCGGTTGATAAAAAGATAAATCTACATTTTTTTTAGTTTTGGATTTTTCCAATTGAGTCCAGTCAATAAACATATTGTAGGGTGCATGAAATATGCGATAATTTTTGACTTCATAGCTTTGTTAGGAGTAGTTAGAAGGTAAACATACTAAAAGTCCCCGCCCCTAGGGGGTGAGCTATCGGTGGGAGAGAGGGGAGAAGGTCCCATTTTTGGGTTTTTCGATTATATCTCGAAAATAGTGGACTCTAAGAAGATATAATACGGATCAAAATTAAAGTTTATTATATTACCAACTAGCTGAAAGTACCCTGCTCCGCTACGGTTCAATATCATTAGGATGAAGGACAACTTGAATTAGTAAAAGTTAAGCTTAACGTTGATAATTATTATTACTTAAATAAACCTAAAGAATCCCATTCTTACAATAATTTCAATAAGTAAATTTGACAATTTGCAAAAGTTAATTTTACATTATTTTGATAGTCCTCCAGTGAAGCTTTAAGGCAGCACTACCATCTTACCCAGCTCTGATACCAGACCATCAGCTTTTCTTACGGCATACTTTAAGTGAATATAGTCTCCACTTCTCAACTTTTTTGATTTTCTCGAATAAAGTTTAGTCTTTCTTTTTCTATTTTTGTGTACATATAAACCATAAATTATTTGAGGGGATTACGAAATTAAAGTAAATAAGGTTCTTCACCTTCTCGCTCCATCAACATATAGGCGTAAAAATCAGCTTTCTTAAGTGGTGAATTGGTGTTTGGGTCCCACTGAGGGATGTTAATACTGTACCCATCTTCTCCATGGTAGAACATGAGACGATACTAAAGAGAATCATACACTTGAACTCACTGATTCGTATCAGTTTTTCGTCCCTACATCGAACTGGCCTTACATGTCATCACCAGATAAGTCTTTTAACCTCTTCTTTAACATAAGTCTCAAGTCTTCTAATAGCTTCTTGGCACGAAACAACTCAAACTTGCAAGAGCCCACCTCTGCAGCCACCACGAGTTTACAGAAAGTATCATATTTCTGTTTCGACATCGATTGTATTTTTGTTTGTTTACAACTATAGGGAACTTAATTTGTAGTCAAAGTGTGCGGCTTAAACATCTAACCTATTTTTTAACTTAGCTTATCTCCAAATACCATATGACAATCTTTTATTATTCACCCAATAAAAATTGTAATGCATTTTCCGCGAATTAGCCGCTATCCAGGCCGATTTTTTAAAATTCCTTTCTTAGCGAGCACCTACGGCTCTAAAGGAAGCTACATATAGAATTTCATTCCAATCCGTTCGGTAGTTTCTAAAATTTCGTGTTAAATGAGTGAGTGGTATTTAACAAATATATAGTAGATAAAATTGTTTATATACATATTTTTCGAAATTTTAACAGTTTTCGAGATATCCTTTATTAAAATTCGATAATTTTTGAGAGAAAAAAAATAATATTTATATCACTTTTTGTCAAAAGTTTGCTTCCAGTGCCAGAAACGTAATTAAAGTAAATTGCTCTACAACCTTGATTCTGACATTTTTTCTGATAAACGATCCCGGAAGGCACTAAAAGCAAATGTTTGACAAAAAAGGTAAGTATTTTTTTAATGACGTATATCTCGAAAATAGTTGGAAGTTCGACAAATATGTTTACAAACAATTTTATAAGAAATTTAATTAGCTTTAATTTTTATTTGAAATATATATTTTTCTGGAGTTCACTCATTACTGGATTATAAGTTTTGTATTTCTCCATAATATTATTCTAGGAACTACTTAGTAATTCTACCGTTCCTGCGAACAGTGAAAGGTTCCAGGGAGCTTACAGTGCGCTCCCAATTTAGACCACTCCATTTGCAGTGTTCCCTGCCTCTCATGAAATTTCATAATCTCGATAATTAAATGATTTTAATCAACAAAAAGGTTCCGAATTCAATATTTTATACCTGAAATACAAATCCTTGCCGGATAATGACTGTATAATGACAATGACAAAATAATGGGGTTTGTACCCTTTTAAATTAATTTGTAGTAATGAAGCAGAGATTATTGATGTTGAAGCAGTCCGCGCAGGGTGCGCTTGTCTGGACGTGATCTGCCTGGGTAATAGTTCACAGTACTGGTCTCTCCTAGTTGTGCTAGGTTATCAATTTTTATTTATTTATTATAATATTAATACCAATACAAATACGAAAACTAAATTCAGGTGTTGGTGGTGAGATTTGAATGGAAAAATGAGACCTAACTAAACTAAACTAAAGCTGGACGTTGAAGATATACACTGCGACAAAATGTTAAGACACTCTTGTAGATAAGAAAATTTTTTTATTATTTCTTTATTTTCGATTGATTTTAGTGTTTTAACACAGCTTGATGTATAAGGTAAGATATTTGATAATGAGACAGAATTATCAGACTTTGTTGAACAGTTTTGATCCGAGTAACACCAACAGTTCTTGTGTCAAAAAAGATCCAAAACTTTTTTTTTTTTTTTTTTTAATAACAATTTATTGAAATTTACAACAGTACAATATTTATACATCAAGTAAATGTGCTGTTACCTATTACAATAACGTGACAAAACTTGTAAAGAACTACTCATCAGTAGCACTTTAATAAAAATTCTACACTAGAAGGTCTCTGGGCCATCTTCTTTTCAGACGCCTCGGAGAATTATCAGAAATGGTGTGGGAAATTAGGGGATTTGAGTGGTCATCGAGCTTACTATGAAAGGATCGATATCTGGTTTGGGCTAAATCTGTAACATATGGAACATTAAGATCTTTATGGATAAGTTTATTGTTGACAAATTAAGGGGTATTGAGGATTTTTCGAAGAATTTTGGATTGTAAGGATTGGATACGAGATGAATTGGATGGTTTAGGCGAGCCCCAAAGCTCAACTCCGTACGTCCAGATAGGTCTAATCACAATCTTTTGTAATTAATTGGGAGCTTTGAACGTTTGTCCAGTAAATGTTGAAGTAGTCTGTAACGACGGGCTTCTTGTCGTTTTAGTCTTGTATGTGGATTCCAAGTTAGGCGTTTGTCCAAGTGGAGTCCTAGGTAGCGGATCTGTTCAACAGGGATTAGTGGAATATCATTAAAGGATACTGTAGGACAGGAAGTCGTGGGTTTACGACGAAGGATAAAGGTTATTTGGTGAGATTTTTTTTGATATATTTTGATTCTCCATTTTTGACACCATTCTTGAAGGGTTAGGATATGGGATTGGAGTGTTTGGGAGGCAATGAAGGGATCATTGTTTATTGATAACACACATGTGTCATCAGCGTAAGTAGTGAGGACTGTGGTAGAATGAGTTGGAATGTCAGATCCAAAACTTAAAATATAAAAGCTAAAAGTTACTTTTTTTCATCTAAAATAATATAGTTTCTAATATAGCTCCCAACTAACAGTAGGCCCCAGCGGCAAATGTTACATGACAAAAGGTATTTTCCATTACATTTCTGGCAAGGAAATTATCGTCAAATGAACTCTAATAAATAAATGAACTCTAATATTATAAATTTTCTATAACATTATCTATATACCAATTTTTTGAACTTCCAACCGTTTTCGAAATAAGCGTTATTGAAAATTGATAATTTTAGCAAAAGAAATAAGTTTTACCTCACTTTTTATCAAACATTTGCTTTTAGTGCGTTCCACGATCGTTTCTCAGAAAATGTCAGAATGAAAGTTGTAGAGCATTAAATTTGATTTGATTCCAATTATATGTTTCTGGCACTTGAAGCAAATGTTTGACAAAAAGTTAAACATTATTTTTTTTTTCGAAAATTATCGATTTTTACGATAATATAACGTATATCTCGTAAACCGTTAAAAGTTCGACAAATGTGTACATGAACAACTTTATAGGATATTTAATTAGCTTTAATTTTGATTTATAGTATATTTTTTTAGAGTCTACCGTTTCCGAGATATCATCGAAAAACCCAAAAATGGGACCTTCTACCCTCCCTCACTGTAAGCTCACCCCCTCAGGGGCTGGAACTTTTAGTATGTTTACCTTTTAACTACTCCTGACGAAGCTGTGAAGTAAAAAAAAATCGGATATTCCATGGACTCTACGTCCCCCCCCCCCTCATTGACTGGACTGGACTGGACTGCTTTTATATAAGGTTTTATAAACCACCCCAATTTTATAAGGTTTTATTATTTTTAAAAAATATTTACAGTTGTATATTATATTTTTATAATGTTGAGAAAAATATATATTAACGAATAAAGGATGTAATGAAAGGTACATGTCGATATATCGAATGAAAAAATCGATATTTCGAATTATCGTATATCGATACCACCCCAAACGCCTATGGCAAAGAACTTCGATATTGCAAAAGACAATATCCGTGTTTAATATTTTCGAACTCGATATATAATCATGTGGTCTGTATTTATGTTTCAATTGGCTGATTTATATTCCTACTTAATATGATATGAAGATTTGGGGAAAAAAAAATAATAATAATAAATTGATACTCAAATTTCATAATATGAATAAATCGTCAACTTTAGATGCTCCGACACCTGTTGGCCTCAGATTTAATTAACCTTTGTTGGCACCGTTCCAAGCATCCTACTAAACTGTTGGAGGGGGCTGTATAATAGGACCATTTTTCATGTTTTCATTATCTTCTATTGTCTGATATAATTTGGATGTCGAGGAATATTCGATGAAATATACTTTGTGATGTTAAATAAAAACATATTGGTAAGAACTTTGGAAACATGGATATATCAGGGGCTAAGATTGAATTTATAGAAACGATGAATGTGTAAACTTTTTTTTTTTTTTAAATTTAATATTTTTTATTGGGAAATTATTACAATCTGCCACAAATGTGGGCAATAAGCAGCGAGGAGATATACAAATAGAGCTGCTATTGAGTAGGCCGGAGCTAGAGGCAGGTGGGACTAGTATTCCCCCACCACTTCGCTACCCAGAGTTAACCCAGTTCCCAACTTACCAACATTATTTTAGATTGCTGCTGATGCAGGTATAGGTAATAAAATTCCTTCAAACACAGTGTATCATTTTTTACTTAAACATTGTAAATATAACCTGGAGACCGGAATAAGAAATAGACTGATGTTCTATGGACATATGAAAAGGATGAAGAAGGAAAGACTAAATAACGAGATATTCGATAAAATTTGTAGCTATAAAAGCGTAGGTGGATATACAAAGCAAATGCACGAAGAATTAAAGAACCTTAAAATGTCAGAAACCGACTGTTTGGATAGAGAGGTGTTCCGAAAAATAATAAAAAATCTCACTACAACTAGCAGAGAGAAAAAGAGGGATACAATGTGGTCCAGGGAAAGAAGAGAGAGAAACTCAAGAATAATGAAGCTAAGATGGGAGGAAAGAAAGTCGAAAATCCCAAAGAAGCCTAAACCGTGATATTCGCGTGGTCCTTGGGGCCTATACGTGAAAAAAAAAAAAGAAAAAAAAGGATTTTTAAAGAAATTAAAAGTTATAATTACTAATAAAAATTTAAATTAAAAAAATGATTGGAATCCAAACAGAATGTAATATTTTATAAAATTTAATGCCCTTTAAATAATATAAGTTTATTAAATTTGTTCCTTATATTATTAGCTTGTATTTTTTGATTAATGTCTCTGGCATGACTTTTAATTCTTATCGTTAAATATTTATAGGCTATTGCCTTAATTAAAAAATGAAAATGTCCTTCTTCTGCGAAATGATTGGCTTCATCAAAAAGACTGCAGTAGTGCAGCATGCACGAGTAATGATCAATGTTGAACTTTCCTCCTTTCTGCACATATTGGCGAAAGAGAGTCTCCGCAGTAAACCAAATCCGCCGTACACTGTGAGATGGCTGGATTAGACCACCTCTATTTTTGCAGCTAATTAAGCTGCCTTTGCTCCGCACTAGTTCATCATATAAGTTAGCTTTGCAGGCATAGCGCTGAAGGTTACCACTCAGCGACCTTACCACATAACCTAAGAGTTAAAACATTTTTGTAAAATTGTTGTTAAGGTAGATAGATATTGAAATTATTGTAGTTAGAGCTTACATGTACTCTGCAGTATCATGAATGACTAGTTCATTGCGTTGCTTGATGTAGTCATGGTCATGGCTATCAAGTTCTGGGTGTACTAGTGGTTCTTCTACACTACTCTCTTCTAAAGTAAATAAAAACTTAATTATTAACAATTTCAATCAACACGTTCAATCGGGTTAAATAACTTACCAGACCATTCCTCTGAGGTTGTACAGTTTATTATAGTTACTGGGTCTCTAGTGCTAAATGAAGATACTGGATTTATCCCCAATAAATTAATTTTATCCAGTGGGATGGCATTCCCACTGCTGGACGTCCCTTCGTGAAGCTGTTTATGAATGATAATTTTTTTCCAAGGAGAGGTGAACTGAGAAGCGCTTGGGTTGTTGTTGAAACTTCCTCTGCCTCGAATATATCCAAATAATCTTTCCAAGTGATCTTGGCTAACCTTGAATAGTGTTAAAAATGTCAAACATTTGGTATCCAGTAGCGTCTTTACTTTATATACTTCTTGTAATTTTGATGTCTATTAAAAACCCTAAAAATCCAGTCTTCCTATTTCCAGAGCATACTGGTCGTCCATCGCCTTCTTTCAGTCCCTCAATGTACTTTTCCACCTCTTCCAGTTTCTCCAGGATGATAATTCGATTTTTGGGGTGAATAGGCTGCTTTAGATATTTTTTTTCAAATTCCTAGAGTTTAAAATATCAAATAAATCATTAAATATTCTTATAAACTTGATCGTTCCATCTGCATCTGAAAATTCAGCTATTTCATTTTTTCGGCAGTATTTGATGGAATCAGCACCTGAAGCGCTTAGTAATTGAGCAGCGTATTTCACATTCATCTTATGGTTCCCATAGTTTATGTGGCTGCTGGTCAATTTATTTCCCAGCTTTAAACCATCGTTTAATTGTAAATAGTGCAGATTTTGAATATGTTCCCACTTAACGACTTTCCCCTCTCCATCAATTAGATATTTCTTGTCATGGAGAGTGTTCCTCACCAACTTTAGCATGTGGCATGGGTCTAAGAAGAAATTCAATTTATGTCCCTCCATGTCTATAGTGGTGCTTGCACCTTCATTTACATTGAATTGAACTCCCAACTGCCTAGCTGCAGTTAGATTATTTGCGGCGCCATCACAGGTAAGGGATACCACAGTTACTCCTGCCTCTTTTAATAGTGAAAGACACTGTTTAGTTAAACTAGCAACTTGCTCCCCAGTTAAGCTGTTAACAAAAAGATAGCCTAGCGGGGTTTTCCAGAAAGACCAACTTCTACCAACAACTAGTTTCAACTAAATGAAAGACGAAAACCACGGTAGCTAGTGTGTAAGCTATCCACATTGGCTACCTGTTCCCAAATCATCATACCCTACCAAGCTTTTCCCATTCCATTGGACATTTCTTTTAATTGCCATTGAGTCTATCATTAGGGCTCCGAAAAGTTTGCCATGGGGCTTTTCTTTTTCGCAAATAGCAGCAAACACTTCTTTGCTAAACCCGGGCTGTCCGTTTATAGTAGCGTACCATCGAGCAATGCTTCGAGGATGAGGAAGGGAAGTACTAAAGCAGTTCTTACATAACTGTATGCCTTCGGCGACAAGAAGTTCAGAGTGATGGCAAAACGTCTGAGCCTGCTGTCTTACAAAGTCCGTAATTTTGGAGATATTGCCTTTGCTGCTTCTCTCTTAACTAGGGCTGATGATGTTGGTGATACGTTGAAAAGTAACTCGCAGTGCTCTGATTGTAAATAATTTTTCTTTTCCAAGTCGGCCAAAACTTCATTTAATTTAAACACCTTCTTAGTTAATCGAGAGTGTTTCCACCTAATATTCCTCAATTTCAACTGAGATACTTATGCTTAAAATAAACTCCCACCCATAATTCTCGAGATTTTTCCTGGCTTTTACCTTAAACCATACCAGGTATATATTTATATAATTATTATTTATTAAACGAGAGAAATTAGGGATTAGATACATCAATGTTTTTTCCCTGTTAATAACAAACGATGGAATTTTAGATTATTTTTTTCAAATTTCCCACAGGCCATGATTATCATTCGGTTCGTTATTTACAAGTATGCCAAGACTATTGGAAGCAGTCATTCAAGCCAGAGGAGGAAATATGTCTTATTAAATATAAATTAAAAAATTAAAAGTTGAAATTGTAAAAAATGAAAATATTAAAAAAGTAAGTTTCCAAACTTTTTTGTTTATTGGAAGAAATATTGTAATTTAGTTTAATGATAATTGTTTATGTCTAGTTTTAGAAATGTTTATTATAACTTTAGAACCTTTCTTTATTATGAAAAAAAAAAGAAATACGTTTTTTGTGAAATTCAAATATTTCAAAGTATTGCGATACTTTTGACGTGGAGTTTAGTATAAAAAATTAATTGCATATAACACCATCGCGACCTAAATTTGACTAGGTACAATGAAAGAATTTTGCGTTAGGTATTTACCTATGAAAGCTAAGCTGCATATCATTTATAGTCCCAGTCTTGTTGTTGTTCTTACATCCAATTGCAGCACAAAAAGGCATACTTAATGTGGAATGGATTTATAAACAAAATAAAAACTCAACGAGAATAGGTTTACGTAAAAAGTATGAAATTAAAAGTAAACACTTGTAACTTCAAGGAAATTAAGCAGCACACTCGGAAATTTAGGTGGCGTAGTGGAGGGGGAACGAATCCCACCCCCACTCCACTCGTGACTGCTCTATTGTATATCTCCTCGCTGGCAATAAGGAATATAGTTGGCGTATGATTATTACATTCACACAACATTTACCGTAAAAAAAGAATTATAAAATAATAATAAAATTTATAATAATAAAAAAAACTATTTTATAAATAAATAATATAGAATATACTTCTAGGTAAGATATATAAATTTAAAAAAGCAAGCCACAGAGAATTCCCAGCTCTTCTCTCTCAGCTGCGTCACTAAAGTAAAAACAAAACCCAGTGGAGGCTGTGAGAGCGCTATATACATTCACTCAGGGCATGAGTAGAGAAGCTGGCCATTGCCAGAACTCCAACATAAATAAATTTTACAAAAAATCTCGGAGTCACTGCCGTTTTAGTCTGCGAGGGGAGTTATCAGGATGTGTGGAAGCAGATAGTGATTGAGCCAGAGGGTTAGGATGAAAGGAAAGATTACTATCGGATTACGAAAATTTAAGAGGTATGAGGTCGAGGACGTATGGTATATTGAGATCATTGTGGAGGGTTTTGTTGGAGACATAATAAGGACCATTTACTTTAGTTCGGAGGATTTTGGATTGGAAGGATTGAATGCGTTTGATATTCGACTTTTTTGCTGTGCCCCACAGTTCAAGTGCATAAGTACAAATAGGTTTGATGATGGTTTTGTAAATGAGGAGTTTGTTTTCAACGGAAAGATGAGATGTCCTAGTTAGTAGTCTATACAGTTGGCCGAAGCGTCTGTTAAGCTCTTGTCTTTTGAGTCGAGTATGAGGGTTCCATGTAATTCTTTTGTCTAAGTAGAAAATCAAGATACCTAACTGTGTCAGCTTTAGGTAGTGGAATACCATTGAAATAGATAGGAGGACTGGATTTACGGCGGAGGGTAAAGGTTATGTTGGTGCATTTAGGTTCATTTAAATTTAGTAAATTATAATTTTTTTTACGTGGATATGTATTTTGGCTGGGGTCTATACTTTTTTGTTATAAATTTTTTTTTTCGAATTCAAAAATGTAAACTTTCTTCACGCTCTAGGTCTGTTGTGTGTTGCTTAGTTCGGAAATTTAAGGACAGCTATCTTTTCAGAAATTTAATAGAAAATATTTTTTATTATGTAATATTTGCCGCTAGGACCTACGGTTGAGAAAATATATTGGTTTGGAAGAATAAAAACTTACGTTTTGCTTTCCTTTTTTAAGTGTTGGATCTTTTTTGACAAATTCTAGCTCTCTTGGTGTTGCTCATATCGAAAATTTGTCGGCAGTTTCCTCATCAGAAGCAGTAGTTTTTGTATTTTTCGTTTATAAAGTTGTCCAGGTTCAGAAAAAAATAGCTGTTGCCAGGCTTGAGGTCTGAAGAGAAGGGTGGTTGAGGAACATGCTCACAGCTGAGCACCGAAAATATTGTTTTCATGTGGCTGTTATATTTTGGCTGTTCTCTTGAAATGGTTAGCATTGTACAATTATTATTTTATCAGCAAGTACTTTAACAGTTCTGGGATTTTATTCAAGAAAATACTCGCTGAATATCGTCATGCAGCGATGAAGTGTTGCTACGAACTTCCTTTTCTTTGAGGCTGAAATCTCTCTTTCGTAATGGTTGTAAACGAAAATTAAAAAAAAAGAAATATATATATATATATATATATATATATATATATATATATATATATATATTTTCATTCAAAAAGCCTTCTTCATGATAAATTTTGGTTGATTGTGGTTGGGTTCCCCCAACTAAATTACGATTAAATTTTTTCGGACACATGAAAGGAATGAATAGCAATAGATTAAACAAAAAAATATTTGATAAAGTGATGAAATTGAAAAATATAAAAGGTTACCCAGAGCAAATGAAAGAGGAAGTTAAAAAATGGGGTATCACGGAGGGAGACTACAAAGATAAGGATAGATTCGGAAAAATGGTTAAAAATATATAGGTTCTTGTAGCGGAGAAGAAGAAGCATGAAAGCAAGAAATGGACGAAGGAGAGAAAGAGGGAAATGGGCGAAAAAATGAAAAGAACTTGGGCAGAAAGGAAGAAAACCTGAAAATGATATACGCGTGGTCCACCGTTGGCCTGTATCGCGATAAATAAATAAATAAAAATAATATATATATATATATATATATATATATATATATATATATATATATATATATATATATATATACATTTCATACTTTTTTTTAGCACAGTAAATTAAAACTAATTAATTGTGTTCCCTTGAGAACACATCCCAATTTTCCACTCCATCGAAAAGAGAATAATGATTAAGATTTATGAACTAATTGCCACTTCTATTGCAATTTTTATTTAAACCGTTTAGGGCTAGGAGTACTGGAGGTAGGTATAGGGAGTTTGTTTTGGAAGAATCTATCCAGAAGGTAAAAGGGCACTAATTGTTTAGAACAGGAAATCAAATCTATAGAAATATCTTTATACAAATAAACCAAAATAATATTTAATAACTTTCACTTGAGGTACACCATGATGGTATAGAAGGATCAATATAATTAGCATTATATTTCCTTTATTGGAATTTTATTTATTCGAAGACGAGTTTTGAATCTTATCAATTCTATTTTCAGTTCTAAAATATACACAATTTTCTGCACATCAGCACCATGTTACACGGATTATTCTTTCTAAAGTTCTAAAATATGTAAGACAAGAAATGAGATATATTGAGATTGCTATTCACATGAGGAGGTCTAACAGAAGGTTAAATCCTTTTTGAATAGTACCAAATCAAATAAGATTACTATTTAATTATATTATTTACAAATTACATTTTTAATTTAAATTTTTACTCGAAAACAAATCAAATGGTATATCATTAATAATGATTCCTTTATTCACATTCTTTTCAATTAATAATTTTATTACCTTATATCTTCACAGCATTAAGTCATTTAGCTTTTTCTCTAACATTAGCCCTACCTTTATGAATAACAATAATAATCTATGGATGAATACTAAAAACCTACTAATAATATATAAATATATAAAATAAATAAAACGTGCCTGGCCGTATAAATATATAACCTACCTGGCCCTTTCCCTTTCCACAATGGATATATTAATATAACAGATATAATATCTGTTAGATTATTATTTAGAATTTATTTTATTAGATTTTCAATCTAATTATAAAAATCAGATAATGAACATAGACCTCAATTTTGCTTTTAGCTTCTGAATGCAAATTGTGTTGAAGAATACTACTTTTTGAGGTGAACTTAATGGGCAGATGAGTCTGTTTTTACAGGGGAAGGTATTTCTACCGTTCCATGTGGAGTATCGTTAGTTTATTCCTCTTTGTATTGCTGTCGAATAGTGTTGAAAAATCATAGTTTGCCCAACAGATTGAATGATGAAATTACTAAGATTTGTTACAAAACATCCTACCACAACTTCATCACGATATTCCACCTGAAGTTCGGCAAAATACGATTTTCGAACACCATGGGGCTCCTCCACATTATTCGAAAGCAATACAAATATAAATCAACGATATACGATATATATGCATACGTAGAAATGTCTTCCCCTGTAAAAACAGACTCATCTGCCATAAAGTTCACCTCAAAAAGTAGTATTCTTCAACACAATCTGCAATCAGAAGCTAACGGCAAAATTAAGGTCTATGTTTATTATCATTGGATTTTAAACATTACCTTGAAAATCTAATAAAATAAATCCTAAATAATAATAACAAATAAATAATTGTAATTTATTTGTAAAGATCCTCTGATCTGGTGTCGCTGTATTGCCAGTTTTCCTTTATTTTCTATAAAACAATAATTTTTTTCTTTGCTTTTTATTCCAATGAAGAGCTTATTATGTTTAAAATGCACATTTTTATTAAGGGATTGTCATAATGTTTTATTTGCACAAATAACTGATTTATATGCCAAATGAGAACACCATGTTTTTTCGGTTCCTAAAGTGAATTTCCCCATGAAATTGAAACAAAATCATTTCGTTTAACATATCATTCGAAAGCTGATTACATTTTCAAGTTTTTGTGAGATTTGACGTTTTGTGGATAGTTTTTTTAAAAATGGTGAGCGTTGAAATAATATTAGACATTGTGACTTCCCCAAATAAGGTGAAGATCAAGCTGTTCTTTAAATAGACAATGTTGTAAAATTCAAGGTTACAGGTACTCAGCTATTATAGAAAATTTAATGCTAAATCCGAATATGTGGTCAAAATTTGAAAAATATTTAAACAAAATGGAGATATTACAGCTTTTATGGAAAAAAAACGTGGATTCCTCAAAAAAGTCTTTGATTTATCGAATATCTGCAACGGATTCAAAACTCGTCTTCAATAAAATGGAATACAATTCCAATAGAAGAGGCAATTAATTCATCAATGCTAATTATATTGATCCTTCTATACCTCAAGTGTAGGTGAGGTGTACCTCAAGTGGAAGTTAATAAATATTATTTTGGTTTATTTGCATAATGATATTTCCATTGTATTAATTTCCAGTTGTAAACAATCAGTGCCGTTCTACCTTCTGGCTAGATTCTTCCATAACAAATTCTTCTCTATACCCACCCACCTCCAGTACTCCTCAACTAGCCCAAAACGGTTTTCCATGTCCGAGAGCGGACGACAAGAAGCCTACCCCCCCCCCCCCCCCCCCCCCCCCCGGATGACATATACATCCAGTTATGGAGAGGCCATCAGTCAATGACGTAGCCCAGAGGGTGGGTGCCGAACCCTTCGCCGCCAGATGGATGAAGACCGATGCTAATGCACTCCAAGCGATCTTCCCAGTTTTTGCTTCTCTGGGCCGGACCTTAATATATTTCGGGTTGGGGTAGTTAGGACGTTTTGCTGCGTAGGTTATGGCATTTTTAAGGAGTATATTAATCGTTAAATGTCACCATTTATTTTTTGTAATTAAAACATATCTATATATTACTATGCTAATAAAAATATAATATATCCAAAAGGCCTACCTATAAAGTTATGCTTTTGTTATGGTTATATAGATCTATAATTATGTTTCATAAGGCTCTGTATAATTTAACTTAATGCAAGGTATTGTTTTATTTATAGGGGAGACCTGGGATGGTTGGGATAGTGTAATTTTAGATTAATAGGTTGGCACTACTGAATTGGCTTTACAGCTGTTGATCACACTCCTGAGGCAGGTTATAATACTGTGCTTTGGCGGCCATATTTAAATTTTCTGGGAAGAGAGATAAGTTTTTCTTAATTTTCACAACAAAAATAAATATTTGAATGAACTTTAGGATAGTATTTTCTTAAAGACAAAAAACCCTGCCAGTTTCTTAAATTAACATATAAAACTCCTACCAATTATCATTCGATTCCTGTAATCAATCTTGAAATACTAACCTACATGTTTGTCAGGACCACGTATTGAATAAAAAAGTAACCTAAGGGATGGTTGGGACACTTGATCTCTGGGACGGGTGGGACAGTGTCCAACCATCCTGTTATATTTTTGCAGTTATTTATATTTTGTTACTTGCGTTTTCTTATTGTTTTTATCTTTACAGGACCTTATTTTTCAACATCATGCCTTATTTATTAATTGGTAAAAATGTTCCTTTTTCAATTTAATTTATACTATTATTTACTATTTACGTAGTACTATTTCATTATGTTTACATTTATCATTTAGTAAATAGAAATATTGAATTGTAACTAATGTGTTACCTAATTTATGTATGTCCCAACCATCCCTTATCGCTGTCCCAACCATCCTGGGCACCAGGATGGTTGAGACACTTTAAAATGTTTTATATTCTTGTGTTTTTACTGACTTGTGTTCATTATAATCATTTAGAATAAATCATAGGTACTTCTAAAAAGTTATTAAAAAAGAAAAATATATCAAAAGTTACAAAAAATAATTGTAGCCCTAAAAAAAATTAAAAATAAAAAACTTGTACCAACCATCCCAGGTCTCCCCTATATATATATATGTGTGTGTGTTCAGTTTCTTGAGGTTCAGTCAATAAATAAAAACAACTATTTTGGCGACGTTTCGAGACTATATTGCTCTCATAATCATGCCCTACAGTGAAAAAAATAGGTTACAATAAAATTATATGAGCTATTTCAAAACATAACGCTAGCTACAATATAAATATAGCGTTAGAATATGTACAACATATAATTACAAAATATGGAGGAGTATGAAACTACTACTTACAATGTTACTAGTGGATATGTAGATATGTTGGTAAATAATGTTTTAATATATTTAATAATGTTAGATTTAATACACAATTATATAAAAATAGTGTGTGTATGTATAAATATTTCTGTTTTCAATTATGGATCAAAGTTATAAGGGTTTCCTATTTTACCATCCTCAATTGGAATCAACATACCAGACTTAAATGACTACCCCAGCATTTACTAGACAAACTTTTAAAAAGCACCGTTTCATCTTCAGTGGGACGGCGTGAGTATTTCACAGGATTTAATCAAAATTGCACATATGAAATCTGATAGTAAATTTAAGCAGCTTTCAGATGAAAAAAAAAAGAAATTTTGGATTAGTCAAATAGTTTTTGAGCTATAACCAAGTTTGAGTTCCGACAAACGTGTTTTCTCGTTATGTGGTACCTCAACTTAGCCATTGGCCAAAACGCTGAACTGATTTTGATGTTATAAATTAAGTTGAATGTGACGTTTTCAACAAAATATTGTATTTTTCTCTTTCCCACAGCTCTAAAACTATTGACCGAGCAAATAATTGAATAGAACCAAATTTGTTGCAATTTTGATTTGCTTTTATAATGTTTAGATGACGAACTGTGAAAGCTTATTTTTCAGTAGATAATTATATTTTTAAATTATAATTATTACATGTTGATATTATCATAATCATTGATTTCTAAAATTTAAATAAAAGTTATAACTGAAAAATGTTGAACTTTTGATTCAGTTGAATATAAAGTAGCAAACTTATACATAATATTAAAGTAAATTTTATACTCTATAAATGTGTTTCGATTCTGAAAAACGGTCGTGGGAGGTACTAGAAGCAAAAGTTTCACAAAAAGTGAGGTCAAAATATTTTTTTTTTTTTTTTAAACAATCGATTTTCAATAACGTATATCTCTAAAACCGTAAATACAAGAGAGAGAGAGAGAGAGAGAGAGAGAGAGAGAGAGAGAGAGAGAGAGAGAGAGAGAGAGAGAGAGAGAGAGAGAGAGAGAGAGAGAGAGAGAGAGAGAGAGAGAGAGAGAGAGAGAGAGAGAGAGAGAGAGAGAGAGAGAGAGAGAGAGAGAGAGAGAGAGAGAGAGAGAGAGAGAGAGAGAGAGAGAGAGAGAGAGAGAGAGAGAGAGAGAGAGAGAGAGAGAGAGAGAGAGAGAGAGAGAAGCTTTATTAATACAAACAAATATATTGCTACCCAACTATACTGGGTTGCTACATGCCCAGCATACCAACAGTCTAATTAAACACTATATACCAATTTTATATGTATAAAAACAAATTTGTAGGACATGTAATTACCTTTAATTTTTATTTAAAGCATATTTTTTTATAGTCTACGGTTTCTGAGAGATATAATCGAAAAATGGGAGTTCCCCCCACAGTTAGCTCATCGCCCAGGGCCGCCCCTGGATTAATTGAAGCTAATTAAATTTTCATGATGATAAAAGTATGGTTGACTGGATGATGAATGGAGAAGAAGATAGTCAGGGATGCAGTCAAAGTAACACCACGTCAAAGAAGAATTCTTTAATACATGCCAACGTTTCGAACTGCGTTGCAGGTTTCTTCAGGGCCACCGAACCACACTTGTGAGGAGAAGGACGATGACTGATGATCAGTCTATCTACTTCTTCTCTATCTTCTTCTCCCCTCTAGTTAAATTGTCTATCAAATTTTTTATGTACATATCTGTCGAATTTTCAAGGGCTTTTGAGATATACGTTATTACAACTCGATAGTTTTCAAAAAAAAAAAATGTTTACTTCACTTTTTGTAAAAAACATTTTCTTTAAGTGCCAGAAACGTTTAATGAAACTAAAGTAAGTTTAATGCCCTTCAACTTTGATTCTGACATTTTTTTCTGAGAAACGATAGCGGAAGGCATTAGAAGCAAATGTTTGACAAAAAGTGAGGTAAACATTATGTTTTTGCTAAAATTATCGATTTTCAATAACATATATCTCGAAAATTGTTGGAAGTTCGACAAATATGTATAGAATAAATTCTATTGACAATTTAATTAGCTTTAATTTCTATTTGTAATATATTTTCTGAAAGTCCATTGTTAAGATATAATCGAAAAAGTCAAAAAATGAGACCTTCCCCCCCACGTTAGCTCACCCCCCCAGGGGCGGGGACTTTTAGTATGTTTACCTTCTAACTGCTCCTAACGAAGCTGTGAAGTCAAATATTATTGCATATTCTATGCACTCTACACCTTTCATTTCAGCGCTCTTTGTCTGGGGTCGCACTTCTCCACACGTTTGTCGGTACTCTTTTGGCTCCGAAACTAATTGTGTGATCTAAACTTCCTTTTTTTCATCTGAAAGCTGGTTAAATTGACTATAAGAACATATGTATGAAGTTTTGATCAGGTCCCGTAAACTACCCATGTCAAAATGTTAAAATCCACGTACTGTTTTGAAATCCAAGTTTTTTTTTTGGCACATTTTTCACCGTAAGTCCAAAACTATTTTTCCGATCTGAAAATTATTTTTTTCAACTAAAATCTGGTTAAATTTACTATCGGGCTCTATATATGAAATTTTGATTAAGTCCCGTATTACACCAAAGCCAGCCAACTGAAAATGTCAATCGTTATATTTATATGGGCGCGAATAAACATGAATTTCTTATCACAATTTATAGCTCTCGAATTTAAATATGAGAGGAATTGCCGTCGTAATTTTTTTTTTTTTAAATAAATGGTGGTTTAATTATACCCGTTTTATAGTCCTTCATGAAATAAATATCAAGTTAGAATGACATTTACGACTATTAAGTAGGTTTAAGACCATTGCTCCTCGTCTCCGATGGGATGTTCACCGTTAAACCAGAAACAAGAGTATCTGTCCCTCTGGGAATTCCCTTTGACTGACAGAAGGTGTTTTTATTATTTCCTCCCCCAGAGGGAGCTCTCTGTGTCAAAGGAACAGACGATCCGCAGGTCGGAATGCGTAGGCTACAACGGGTCTGTTTGATCCGAGCCTACTTTTAAATATTACATGAAGGTTGGATTTTAGTGGTCAAGGGGGATAAACGGTAAGCGAAACGATTCCCCATTGTCTGCTATTTCGACAATTCTTTTACTGGAACTGTTTATTCTTTTGTTTTTGTCTCTTTTTTGAACCTAAATGTGATGTTTTAGTGGAATAGGGGTATCTATATTGATCACTTTTGTAGGTTTTTCTCTACAAGATTTAAGGGTACGTGTATATTGCATCTGCAATAGCCGAATAGAATAGTGAAGAGAGGCACGATAGTTAAGATCAATATCATTGTAGATATTAAAATAGAATACAAATAAATTTAAACTTATATAGAAATTAATATACAATTAGGATCGATAAAAACAAGTTTCGCATGTTAAACATTCATCATCAGTTGCAACATAAGAAAACTGTCAAAGCATCTGCACTTTTTTAATTACACAGGTCTGCAAACAAATTTTGTTTGTCAGCTGCATGAGATATTTTAACTGAATTATATGTTTTAAAATGCTCTGATTTCAGAAGTGATTTTTTTTTTCTATCTCATAAGGGTTTTTTGCTAATTCAAATACAAAAAATTGGTAAAAGCACTCGTTCATTCCAAATTATTATCAAATACAATATCTTTTTTCAATCAATGAAACATTATTTTGAGACATAAAGTACCTTTTCTTGTTTTACTTTATACTTCCCCGAGTCCTTTTCTGATTTCCATCTTTAGTTTCCCGCTTAAGCATCCAACAGTAACCTGCAAGCATAGTGACATCCCATCTTCCTTGGTACCGTCTCTTGATATCACAGACATCCTGATGAAAGCGCTCCTCCTGTTCTTCACTGTAAGCTCCCAGGTTTTTAGGAAAACAGTCAATGAGGGAGTGTAAAAAATGGACCTTTAAGCTCATCTTGCAGCCTTGAGCTTCGTATCCGTTGAAAAATGGCTTTTTAGTCAGAATCTTTAGTATTTACCAAAAACTTTCGCACTGCATCCTTGAACGATAACCAAGCATTTTTTACCTCCTCATTCATACTTCATTCTATAATTTTAAAAGTATAGTTGACTGTTATGATGAATGGAGAATAAGATCATCAGGGATGCAGTCAAAGAGGAACACCACGACTAAGAAGAAATTCTTTAATACGTGCCAACGTTTCGACCTGCCTTGCAGGTCTTCTTCGGGGCCACCGAACCACACTTGTGAGGAGACGAACGATAACTCCATATGGCACGTATTAAAGAATTTCTTCTTGGACGTGGTGTTCCTCTTTGACTGCATCATCTTCTCCATTCTATAATGTTTTTTTAAAAAATTATTTATTGATATTAACAACTCTATACAATATATACAACAAGTAAATGTGATAAGATTATAATAACAAGTCAATAACTTGACAACGCATTAGTAGGACTCTTGGACATCTTCTTTTCCGACTCTTCGGATGGTTATAAGGAATCAAATGTGAAGCAATATGAGATACTAGTGGATTTGAGAGGTTAAGGAATATACTATGAAAGGATAGGTAAGGGCTAAATCAGCATCATATGGAACATTGAGGTCTTTATGGATAAGTTTGTTTGTGGCATAATAAGGAGCATTGAGGATTTTACGAAGGATTTTGGATTGTGAGGATTGGATTTGAAAAGAATTGGAAGGTTTAGTGGAGCCCTCGAACTCAACACCGTACCTCCAAATTGCTGTCATGTAAGTTAGCCGTTTTAATCGAACTCTCTGAAGAATTAATTTTTATATTGCTAATTTAAAACGTAGGGAAGGTTATGGAGAAGTGAGTAGGTATTGTTGCTGAACAAACTTTTGCTATTTTCTCAACTCAATTGTTATGCATAACTTTGGAATGAATAACTATAACGAAATCTAGAACCGTAATAATTAATTATAATAATTAGATACAGAGTTAGCTTCTATTTTTGAAAGAGAAAGACGTTATTTCTTCGAACGGCAAATGGTTCCAGCTAATATGCTCTATAATAAGTTCTTAGAATTGAATATAACGTAGAAGAAAGGTGAATATAGAGTTTCCAGTTCTACGTAAGCAAATTATGGATTGTTCAAAGAACCCTTTCATATTCTTTTAATTATTTTAATATTTCACTATTGAGAGGTCCGACTTTTCCACTGCTGTAGCTCTATAAAAAAGGTTTTCCTCGATTTCTAAGTGCTCTCGATTTATTTGGATGTTTTCATCGTTTCTACTAAACGGAGAAGGTTTTCTTTATTTCTTATCTTTAAGAAAAATATCAACCTTTCAATCTTGATTCCTTGATTCCACGTCTTTAAACTATACTCATGGTTTTTAAGAACATTTTCTTTCGCAGATCTTTACTTATTTACACGTTTATTTTATATTAGGGGAAACATAGACAAAAGAAGCTCACTCATTAGAACATGTCTCCTAGTCAAGATATTAGAATAAAAATTTAGTGTAAGATGAATTGAGCTCCTAATTAACACTAATCTCCTGATATTAAACTATAAAACTACGCGTAACGCCCTTGCGTTTCCCAAAAACGCCTTTGACTAAGTATGTCACTGGTAAAACATGTTCATGTTAAAAAGCGTAATATTATACTGCAATGCTGCTATCCTATGAGACGTATGTCACTGAATAAGGTATTCCTTTCGTACATTCTTGTTTTTAGTAGCAACTGGATTACGATGCATTTTACTGTCATTTCGCTTCGTAGGATTTGAAAAAATTAAAACTTTCTGTTCACCTTTTGTTGAGTTCCTATTCAATTAAATACTTAAATAAAGTCTGATGTAACCTCTTTATAATCATAAACGTCTTGTCTTCATAAAGACCCATACACAACGAACTATACAACGACGGAAACCCGGCATTCATCCCACAGCTTTTCGACTTAATTGCAAGAGAACAATTTAAATACCCTTTGTCGCCGAAACACAATCAGCGCCCCTCCCTCTAGTATTCCTCCTCCGGTGAATATTTAACGAACTGTCGACAACTACAGTGTATTTTTGCTTCCTGTCCCTCAATAGCGGACGTTTTGTAATAAGTCTCCCTGGGGGTTCGTGTCATCAGCGGCCCATTGTTTACTAACAAAGGGTTTTGAAACCTCTGCCCTGGGGTTTGGACCTGTAACCTCAACGCCAGGTCTCTCTCTGCTCGGCGGTGAAACAAATTAATACTACACGTTGGACTTTTATAATTAACAATTACAATCCATTGTTCAAAACAAATCCAATCCGAAGCATCCAATAAATTGTTTTTCATTCGAATTCAATTAAGCCTCCGGCACCCTAATATTATTCCCTACGCATGGCGGAAGGATTGAAAAGGTTTTTCCCACGCTAAAAATATAACTCTAAATATCAATTAATTTTTATTTAAATTTATTTATTGAATTAAAAATTGCCTACTCTTCATTACTGATTTATTTTATTTTATTTATTTCTTTATTATAACAATTTATGGAAATTTACAAATGTACAAAATATATACATCAAGTAAATGTGCTGTTAACTATTACAATAACGTAACAAAACTTGAAAAGAACTACCCATCAGTAGCACTTTAATTAAAAATCTACACTAGAAGGTCTCTGGGCCATCACCAGAAGGATAGGTATCTGGTTTGGCCTAAATCAGAAACATATGGAACATTAAGATCTTTATGGGTAAGTTTATTGGTGGCGAAGTGAGGAGTATAGAGGATTTTTCGAAGGATTTTGGATTTTAAGGATTTCATACGAGATGAATTGGATGGTTTAGTGGAGCCCCAAAGCTCAAATCCGTACGTCCAAATAGGTCTAATCACAGTCATGTATATGAGTCTTTTGTAATTAATTGGGAGCTTTGAACGTTTGTCTTGTAAATGTTGAAGTAGTCTGTAACGACGGGCAGCTTTTTGTCGTTTTAGTCTTGTATGTGGATTCCAAGTAAGACGTTTGTCCAAGTAGAGTCCTAGGTAGCGGGTCTGTTCAAAAGGGATTAGTGGAATGTCATTGAAGGATTATGTAGGAGATGAAGTAGAATTTGAATTAAATAAGTTTTTCCCAACAATGATAATCATTTTTTAGAAACAGTATTTGGGATCTTGTATCGCGGTGGGATAAAATTATTGGTTGTAATGGAGATAATTTTAATGAATGAATTTATTGTATTTTATTGGTTCATTGAATTTGTATTGGTTCATTGAATTTTGTAATATATATATAGATATATATATATATATATATATATATATATATATATATATATCTCCCCTAGGTTAGTTGTGTACTAGAATTGTTAGTCTATTCATATCCACTAGTAACATTGTAAGTAGCATCATACTCCTCTATATTCTGTAATTATATATATTTTTATTATTCTAACACAATTTGTTATTTATATATTTATATTGTAGTTAGCTTTATGTTTTGAAATAACTTGTATAACTTATATAATTTTATTGTAACCTGTTTTTCCACTGTAGGGCATGATTATGAGAACAATATAGTCTCGAAACGTCGCCAAAATATATATTGATTAAACCTCAAGAACATGTACATATATATATATATATATATATATATACAGGGTAATATATATAAATATTATAAATATAAAAATTGGGTGAAACTAGATCAAAAATGTAGCAAAATGCCGCAAACCTCCAAATCAAAGACTTTTTTGAGGTAACCACGTTCTTTTCTATAAAAGCTGTAATATCTCCATTTTGTTTAAATATTTTTCAAAATTTGGCCACGTTTTCGGATTTAGCATTAAGTTTTCTTTTATAGCTGAGTACCTGTAACCTTGAATTTTACAAACTTGGTATCTAAAGAACAGCTTGATCTTCACCTTATTTGGGGAAGTCACAATGTCTTATTTACTTCAACGATCACCGTTTTTTGAAAAAAAACTATCGACAAAACGTCAAATCTCACAAAAACTTGAAAATGTAATCAGCTTTCGAATGATATAAAGGAAAATAAAGCGTCACCACATCAGAGGATCTTATGTTATTACATTTATTTATTTATTATTTTATTTGATCTTCAATCTAATGTTTAAAATCCAATGATAATAAACCTAGACCTTAATTTTGCTGTTAGCTTCTTGCAGATGGTGTTGAAGAATTCCACTTCTTGAGGTGAATTTTATGGGCAGATGGGTCTGTTTTTACAGGGGAAGGCATTTTTACAGTTCCAAGTGGAGTATCGTTGGTTTATTCATATTTGTATTGCTGTCGAATAGTGTTGAAAATTATAGTTTGCCCAACAGATTGAATGATGAAATTACTAAGATTTGTTACAAAATATCCTACCACAACTTCATCACGATATTCCACCTGAAGTTCGGCAAAATATGATTTTCCAACACCATGGTGCTCCTCCACATTATTCGAAAGCAATTCAAATATAAATAATGATATAGATGGTTAGCTAGAAGTGCCTTCCCCGGTAAAAACAGACTCATCTGCCCATAAAATTCACCTCAAAAAGTTGTATTCTTTAATATCATCTGCATTCAGAAGCCAATAGCAAAATTGAGGTCTATGTTCATTATTATTGGGTTTTAAACATTACATTGAAAATGTAATAAAATAAATCCTAAATAATAAAAATAATAAATAAATAAATGTAATAACATAAGATCCTCTTATCTGGCGTCGCTTTATTGACAGTTTTCCTTTATTTTCTATTAAACAATTTTTTTTTTCTTTGCCAATTAAGAGTTTATTATGTTTAAAATGCACATTTCCATTAAGGGATTGTCATAATGTTTTATTTACACAAGTAACTGATTTGTATGCCAAATGAGAACACCATGTTTTTTTCGGTTTCAAAAGTAAATTTCTCCATGAAATTTAAATAAAATCAATACGTTAAACATATCATTCGAAAGCTGATTAAATTTGCAAGTTTTTGTGAGATTAGACGTTTTGTGGATAGTTTTTTCGAAAAACGGTGAGCGTTGAAGTAATATAAGACATTGTGACTTCCCCAAATAAGGTGAAGATCAAGCCGTTTTTTAGATACCAAGTTTGAAAATTCAAACAAAAAAGTCTTTGATTTATCGTACGTCTGCAACGGATTGGAATAAAAAGGAGAGGTTTGCGGCATTTTGCTACATTTTTGATCTAGTTTCACCCAATTTTTTTTTTCACACTAAAAGATACTCACCCTGTGTGTGTGTGTGTATATATATATATATATATATATATATATATATATATATATATATATATATATATATAAACAATACCTTGCATTAAGTTGAATTAAACAGATAAAACAATTGTTCTTGGTTTGAAAATTTAATGATAGAGAAAACAGGACGAGAAGATGTAGGAAACGAAGAGAGGCTGCCATAAATACAGGAGGCTATTCAACATATTGCTCGAGTGGGCAATAAAAGTCTTCTCTTATGAAGAAATGCTCTGGGCTTTGGAAGGGTTATGGGGGCGCTTTGTTCTCACCAGCCCTACCGCATTATCATACATCACAATAAAAATTATATTTATTTCTCTTCAAAAATATATTACGAGTATATTTATAAATTTTATTCCAAAAAATTAAATATCCAGTCGAGATCCGCATGATAGTTTAGAGGAATCAAAATAAAATTAAGATCGATAAATTATATGATACATCCATCGGAATTTTTAACATGGAAAATGTTTTACCGATGACCTAGTCAAAGGCGATACGTTTTTGGGGAACGGGAGAGCGTTGCGTGTAGTTTGATAGATTAATGTTAGGAGAGTAGGAACAGTTAGGAGCTCAACTCTTCTTATACTAAATAAAACTATCTTGATCAGGAGATAGGTTCTAATGAGTGAGCTCCCTTCTATTTCTCTTAATACGAAATAAAAATGTTAACCTGGATTTGACTGATCTTGCTGGATCCCTCTCGGCTCTACAAAGTTTTGATTTGAAAAGTAACGGTTGCAACCTCTATTTTTTATGCGTGGGAGCTTTTTTGCACGCAATAGCTCAGTTGGTGTTTCTCGGATCGAAAATATGACGGCATCCATCTTAGTCGAATTATAAAAGGTTTTTAGATTTATGTATAGTGAATAACGTTTTGTTAAAGATAAAATTTGGCTCTCTAAAAAAACAGGATTCTCGCTTCTATTGAAGCAATTCATAACTTTTTATTTGAAGAAGAACTTACTGAAAAGAGTGATCTTTCAGTGAAAAATAGGCGATATTTTATAAAAAGTCTGATATGGGAGCCCATCAGTCCACATATGTTGGCCCGCCCAGACAGTTTAACTTTGCAGTCTCTACTCCGGCTCATTATTAGTGAAATACTAAAAATTGACCCACCAGTAAAACCAACAACTAATACGGAATCTTCAGCTGGAATATGTAGTTTCTGCCAACTAAGTAAAGACCGGAAAAGCTCTTTACTTCGTACCAATTGTACGAAGTGCGAAAAATTAATATGTTCAGAACACCAAAAGAAAATATTTTCTGAATGCGTTTAAATAATTATTTTTCTTCCTATTTTTGTTAGTTTGTATATAACACATACAAATTATAGAACTAATTGTAAGTTTTCATAAAAGTTTGTGTAATTAGAATTGATGAATTAATTGCCACTTCTATTGGAATTATTTTATTATAAAACTAGCTCCGAATGCTAAACATTCATCTTCAGTTCTAAAACATAAAACATAAAATTTTCAAAACATCAGCACTTTGTTACATGGATTATGTATATTAATGTTTTCAAAAATGTAAGATATGTGATCAACTTCCCCTTCCCCTTCCTCTTCCACGATGGATATATTTCAGATATCTGTTAGCTTTCCTCAGGTAAGTACTCATATATTTCTTATATATAAGTTATAATATCTGTATGATTTCTTGTCTTACATTTTTGAACACTTTAATATATATAATCCATTTTTTTTTTTCATTTTTTCTTTTCAAAGCAACCCTTTGAAATGACCGTTTATTTAAATCGGTACGTTCCATACAAATGTTTACTACGTACCTTAAAATTAATATGTACATATTAATTGAAAATTTAACAAAATTAATAACATAATTTTGTAAAATGAACATATGAAAGTTTTTGAGAAGATAAAAGAAACAAAATCTATATATTATATTGAATTTTGAAGAAAATTGGTAAATGATATCGTCTATGGTTGATTTTAGCACAAAATTTTAAATTTTTTAAAGGACTTTTAATAAAAGGAAGATGTCCTTCCACCTTCTCAGTCCTTGGTCAGTTGGTCAAAGCATATAGATAAATTTTGTAAAGTTAGCTCTGTATTTGCTGTACAAGTCATATTCTGTCAAAGACCAATTTTCACCTTTGAAAAACAGAGTCAAAATTTGTTTGGATCTTTGTCTGTCATATAATAAGCAGTCATAAATTATATGTTTGAAAGTATGGTCTCGTCCATCAGAAATACATACGTTACTATATATTAAATTAAACCATCTTAGATATGATTTAACTTCCGGTCCTACAGTATCCTTCAATGATATTCCACTAATCCCTGTTGAACAGATCCGCTACCTAGGACAAACGTCCTACTTGGAGTCCACATACAAGACTAAAGCGACATGAAACAGCTCGTCGTTACAGACTACTTCAACTAACGATCGAAGCTCCCAATTCATTACAAGACTTATACAAGACTTATACAAGTCTTATTTACTTTACAAGACTTGTTTACAAGACTTATTTATTAAACTTATGCAAGACTTATTTACATGACTGTGATTAGACCTATTCGGACGTACGGAGTTGACCTTTGGGGCTCTACTAAAACCATCCAAAATTCTTCCGAAAATCCTAACTCACTAACTTTGTCACAAATAAACTTATCCTTAAAGACCTTAATGTTCCATATGTTGCTGAGTTAGCCCAAACCTGCTTCCCACTCCATTCCCGATAATTCTCCGAGGCGTCTGAAAAGGAGATGGCCTAGAGTTCTCGTCGTTACAGACTACTTCAACATTTACTAGATAAACGATCAAACCTCCTAATTCACTACAAAAGACTTATTTACATGACAGTAACTAGACTTATTTGGACATTCATAGCTTTGGGTCTCCACTAAACCATCCAGTTCATCTCGTATCCAATCCTTACATTCCAAAATCCTTAGAAAAATCCTCAATGCTTCTTACTTCGTCACAAACAGACTTATCCACAAAGATCTTAATATACCTTACGTTTCTGACTTTGCTCAAACTAGATATCTATCCTTTCATATTAAACTCCACAACCATTCAAATCCATTATATATATATTCAACTCCTTAAATATCTGGACAAACGTCTTACTTGGAATCCACATACACGACTAAAGCGACAAGAAACAGCTCGTCGCTACAGACTGCTTCAACTAACGTTGGAAGCTCCCAATTCATTACAAAAGACTCATTTACATGACTGTGATTAGACCAATTTGGACGTACGGAGTTGAGGTTTGGAGCTCTACTAAACCTTCCAATCCTTACAATCCAAAATTCTTCCAAAAATCCTAACTTACTTACTTTGTCCTTAAAGACCTATAAACTTATCCTTAAAGACCTTAATGTTCCATATGTTGCTGAGTTAGCCCAAACCTGCTTCCCACTCCATTTCCGTTAATCCTTCGAGGCGTCTGATAAGAAACTGGCCTAGAGACCTTCTAGTGTTGAATTTTTATTGAAGTGTTACTGATGAGTAGTTCTTTTCAAGCTTTGACATGTTATTGTAATCGTTATAAGCTCATTTACTTAATGTATATATTTGTACAGTTGTAAATTTCAATAAATTGATATGTATAAAAAAAAAAAAAGAAGATATGATTTGGTTTGTCCATGTTCGGTTAAGATGTCAGTTTCTATTGTGTGGATTTGAATATGTTAACATTATATGTTATAATATATTAACTTGGAGATAATAATCTATGTAACAAAGTACTGATGTTTTGAAAATTTTGTATGTTTTAGAACTGAAGATGAATGTTTAGCATTGGAAACAATTATTTTAATAAAACAATGCCAATAGAAGTGGCTATTAATTCATCGATCCTAATTGTATTGACTATCATGCGCGATTTTGTTTAATTATTTTCAAGTGTAGTCTTCCAGGGTTGAAATAAATGTGAAATAACCCCTTCTTCCACCAAACCCTTCAATTATCACAAGATAATATACACGATGTTGAGAATATTACTAACTGTTTGAAGATGCAAATATAAGCGTAAGGAAACTTTGTTAAATAGGAGAGAAGACGTATTGAGTTAATAGAGAAGACCCAATGCAGACTGAATGCCAATGGCACCTCATTGCTCCTCCCAGCCGCCACTCGAGTGCCTTATATCCAGGCCGAGTACCTCATTATATCTCTTCAATGTGTTTAACAGCACGTGTCTAGAATCCAAAGCGCCAGCGCTCAGCTTCACTCTTCAAAATGCCCTAACCTATTATCTAACCTAACCTAAACTATTATCTAAAATCAACTATTTCTAAGAACGATAAAACAGAAAAAAAAAAAAAAAATGTTTCCCTTGAACCTGTCGTCTAAAGAATTAATAACATACAACATGTTTTAGGGGCTGCCTTCTTGAACGTCGATGCTCATGTTTTCAATTTTTTTACGCTTACGTGATTCATTTGTTTGCTTTAAATATGTGGAGCGACACGTGGATCCCAATGAAGTTTGAAAAATGACTTATATGGTAATAGAGTTTACAATGTTAAACTACTCAGCCCATCTGTACTAATTTTAAACTAACAAGTAACTCACAGATTTTAATGCCGATTTTTTTATGGATAGTAGGGACCTATAATAGTGCAAAAATGGAGTATAGCCGCCAATGAAAAAAAAAAAAAAAAATATGAAAATCATGTTTTATTTAGGATTGATGAATTAATTGCCACTTCTATTGAGATTGTTTTATTAGAAAACTAGTTTCGAATGCTAAACATTCATCTTCAGTTCTAAAACATACAACATTTTTTCAACACATCAGTACAATGTTACATAGATTATATATACTAAAGTTTTTTAAAAAGGTAAGACAAAAAATCAAGCATGGGTACTCACCTTCGAGGTAACTAAAACACTGAATTCGTAAATAGTAAAAGGGGGGGCGGGTAGGTTAAGTTTTTGATTTACAATGGGGTTTCCCTCATGACTCATTGGATTTTTCCGTTCCTATGGGAAACAAATTTAAAATGGGGCTATTGGATATTTTAATCTGATCATTTAAACAAAAATCTGGATCGGTTTTAAGCGATTTTATTATTTCTAGTGATTCAAAAGTATTTAAGGCTATTTTCTACTTGATCTAATATTTTTACACGTTTTATTTCTTTTCTCAGCTCTCAGGTTTTCTACTAAAATCTGGAGTAAACCCAATGTTATATGTATGGATAAATAGCAGAATGTACCCTGGTTCTTATGATGCTATTACTATTGTAATCGGTAAAACACAGCAGTTGTTATGGTCGCTAGAAGTCAATGAAATCTCAACTTCAAAATATTAACGTCCTCGAAAGGGGTAAAAAATCAATATTTTTTTATTTTGTTAAAATTTAGCATATAAGGGTTTTTTGGTGTACTAAAAAATTCATTTAAAAAAAACCGTAAGACTTTATATATAGGTAAGTGACCTTAAATAGGTTCAAAATGAACCTCCCGAGATATCTCTTTGGTCAGCGATCTTCCGAACACCCTGTATATTTAAGGTACAATATCTAACTGAAAATAATTCCAAAATAAGGAGGAGTATGAATATGTCAGTTGTTGTAGTTAACCTTATAGATGTGTTGAGAATAAGAAACTATAACTCAAGTATAAAAAATTAATTAGGAGAAGCAAATAACTCATCAGTTCTGTTTTACTTACTTCACGACAATAGCTTTGACCAGACGAGAGGTCTGAAAAGAAGATAGCTACATAACCTTCTATTATAGAACTGTTATCCAATTGCTATCCAACGATTATAAGGTTTACAAGCAGTTTACATGTTATTATGAACATTTATTAAATCTTATTGAATTGACGTGAATACGTCTTTAAATTTGATATAGTTTAGCGTTGTAGTTTCGAATCTATCCTCTAGATCAGAATTAAATTATACCACTGGATAACTAAAGGATCAAAGAATTCATTACGATAAGCGAGAACAGTGACGTATAGCGCGCGGTGGAGGGGGAAGCGCCGCAATTTTGAGGTTGTTTTGCTGCGTTTAGAGATTAGAAATTACTATAACTCTTGATTCGGAGAAGCTACGATGTTCGTTTAAGTTTTGATCTTGAGCTGTCATCAACATCTATCAATTGTTATAAGACATTTGTTTAAAATAGTGACAGTGAATATAATAAGTTGTTAGTATAAAAAAAATATTCTAAAAAAATGTATAAAGTCGGCCTATACGCGTAATATATAGGGCTTCTCGAGAACAATCGAATGGTAATAATAAAACACCATATGGCCGAGTCAAGCAGTGCCGGGAACGTATAAGTTCTTGATAGGGTTGGGCGATAGTCGATAGTTAGCACTATCGATAGGGCGATACTATCGATTGCTATCGATAGTTTTTCGATAGTTGCTTCCTTTTTTTCCTAAGCTATTCGATAAAGAATTTCTACTAACTTAATTAAATTCAATGATCTACTTACTATTTGATATTTGGAGGATTATAAATTATAAGATTATTTCATAAAGATGAGAGAAAAAAAACTAATTTATTTGAATTTTAAAAAAGTATTTACAATTCACATGGTTACAATAATAATGAAAAAATCAAATCTTCAGAAAAGAAAAATAACGAAATAGTTAATTTCAAGAGTCAAGTGTGTTCCTTGAGCCACATATTTCCGGAAAGAAAAACTAGGATTTCTGCTTTCCTTTGGCTTAATCTTTGAGAGAACCCTTGAGCTCTAGGAATTCCGAATTCTATTTCAAAAGAACTCGACACTGGACAGAGACAAATCAGCATAATTCCGAGAGTTTCAAAACTTTAGGAAGTAAAAGAGATTTATCGATATATTAATAATAACTATCGACTATCGCCCAACCCTAGTTCCCGATCAGCATTGTTTTATACTTATTACCGCCATTACTGCACAAAGCTTGGCCGCGCACTCAGAAGACATCTCTACCGATACAATCATCAACCGATCTGATTATTTGGCAATCATCGAAACTTGGATGGAGTCCGATCTTAGTACACCAGTTATGATAGTTGGAGAATTAAATGTTGATGTCTCACAAAACCGCTCATTGCCAGACTTCCCAACAACGTTAGGTAATACCTGTATTAATTTAACGTTTACCAGAAATCTCAATGTATCTTGTATGCCATATGTGTCATACTTTTAGTATCAGAGACCTATAATTAATAAAGTTATATAGTAACACACTAATTATTTGTTTCCTTGGTTTTAACCTGAATACATAAATAAAAATATTTTATTTTAAAAACCCCTAGCGTTTAACCCGTTGCATAAGCGTATTGACATACAACACACGGCCGTCTCCAGGACATAGCCACACCCTTTTTTTGTACATATTAAATATCATTAAATATATAAATAATTAAATTTAAAAAAATATTTATATTATAATTTTTGACTTGCGGTCGAGGACATTGGTAAGCTCTATGCTAAATATGCGAGAGACCGCTTTGCTAACTTTACTTGAAGGCCACTTTATAATTAAGCAAGTTGAGGAATGTGTTAGCCAACTAAGTTTTGTCTGCACTTCTACAAAATTCATTTCTCAAGTTTTACTTACATTTCGTCAAATTAAATATGAAAATGAATACAAGATATAAACTTACAACTTACAATGAACTCTTACATTACCCTATATTATTAATATATTCAAAATATAAATAATAAAAATAATTTTAAAACTCAATCAAAATTTTCAACTCAATATAAAATTAATTAGCGATACTTTTTAGGTCTTATTGAACAGTTCATATTAATTTTTACATTTTAAATGATACTAGTAAATAGAAACAATAACACTCATGTAAATAATTGATGTAAAATTTATTTATTTTAATATTTGTATGTAACTTGTAAGTAACTATACTAATAAAAATAATAAAAAGGTTCGTAAGAATAAAAATCATATTTATAGTAAACAAATAAGTTATTTTTAAATTATAATAATTAGACGTATTTATAAGGGTAATAGTGTTCCCGAGGTTCAGTCAACAAAGCAACTATATTATGGTGATGTTTCCAGATTATATTGTTCTCTTAATTCACTGAAGAAAATAGGTTACAATAAAATTATATAATTCACACAGATAATTTTAAGAATATAGTAAACAACAATCTGAATCTATAAAATACTTGAATACAGGGTGAGTATCTCTTAGTGTAAAAAAAAAAAAAAAAAATGAGTGAAACTATGGTAGATCAAAATGCCGCAGACCTTACCTTTCTATTCCAATCTGTTGCAGACAAACGATAAATCGAAGACTTTTTTGAGGAAACCACGTTTTTTTCCTTAAAAGCTGTAATATCTCCACTTTGTTTAAATATTTTTCAAATTTTGACCACATTTTCGGATTTAGCACTATATTGTCTATAATAGCTGAGTACCTGTAACCTTGAATTTTACTAACTTGGTATCTAAAGAACAGCTTGATCTTCACCTTATTTGAGGTCATTTTTTTTTTTTTTTTTTTTTTTTTTTTTTTTACACTAAGAGATACTCACCCTGTATATACCTATATATCGGACTAGTCTCTTGGAAAAAAGGTCAATTGTCGGCCAAGCTGATCATTGCTTCTGTTGGAATTCGGATTACATCGGCAATGTTCGAGGCGCTTTGTTTATAGCTTTATAACCTTGAAAGCAAGTAGCTAAAAGTTTTTGTTTATCTTATATTTTTTCTTCTGTTTTTTTTGCTAACGTATGTGTATCTAACGCATTGTTTTTATAAAAATAAATCAAACGTCAGCAATTTACTTTACTTAGCCTAGATAAGTAATTGTGAAATTTTGAATTGAATTGTACCAAAAAATATATCACATTTGTGGAAGAGGCCATCTTCTTTTTAGGCCCCTCGGAGGGTTAACTGGAATGGAATGAGAAGCAAGTTGTGATACTAATGGATTTGAATGGTTGTGGAGTTTAATATGAAAGGATATATATCTAGTTTGAGCTAAGCCAGAAACGTAAGGTATATTAAGATCTTTGTGGATAAGTTTGTTTGTGACGAAGTATGGAGCATTGAGGATTTTTCTAAAGATTTTGGAATGTAAGGATTGGTCGCGAGATGAATTGGATGGTTTAGTGGAGACCCAAAGCTATGTATGTCCAAATAGGTCAAGTTACTGTCATGTAAATAAGTCTTTTGTAATGAATTGGGAGGTTTAATCGTTTATCTAGTAAATGTTGAAGTAGTCTGTAATTACGAGCAGTTTCTTGTCACTTTAGTCTTGTATGTGGATTCCAAGTAAGACGTTTGCCCAAGTGGAGTCCTAGGTAGTGGATCTGTTCAACAGGAATTAGTGGAATATCATTGAAGGATACTGTAGGGCAGGAAGTCGTAGGTTTACGACGAAGGGTAAAGGTTATTTGGTGAGATTTGTTTGTGTTTATTTTGATTTTCCATTTTTGACACCATTCTTGAATGTTTAGGATATGGGATTGGAGTGTTTGGATGGTAATGAAGGGATCATTGTTTACTGATAACACTTTTATAATTAATTGGAAGGTTTGAAAGTTTGTCTAGTTAATGTTGAAGTAGTCTGTAACGACGAGAACTCTAGGCCATTTTCTTTTCAGACGCTTTGGAGGATTAACGGGAATAGAGTGGAAAGCAAGTTTCGGCTAACTCAGCAACATATGGAACATTAAGATCTTTATGGATAAGTTTATTGGTGACAAAGTAAGTAAGTAAGTTAGGATTTTTCGAAGAATTTTTGATTGTAAGGATTGGATGGTTTAGTAGAGCCCCAAAGCTCAACTCCGTACGTCCAAATAGGTTTACTAATCACAGTCATGTAAATAAGTCTTTTGTAATAAATTGGGAGCTTCGAACGTTAGTTGAAGTAGTCTGTAACGACGAGCATTGCAATAGCTCTTTAACAGTTAACCACATATTTCAGGAATGTTTCTTTTATACACCAAAACTAACTGAATTAGGGCTTACAACAATTATCTCGGACGTTCTTGGCAATGACGAATCTAAAGTTAAATCAGTTTTAAGTTTCTTAAAGGAAAATGAACTGTTGAACAAACTTTAATTGATTTTCACAACTATTATTAAATTTCTATTTTTATTTATTTTCTATTTCCTTCTTTATTTCTTTTCGTAAATTTATTTAATTTCTTAGGGTTCGGATGGGGGCTGGGGGGGGGGGGGGGGGGGGGCTTCCTGGGGGCTGGGTGGATCGGTCCCGCTTGGTGAGAGATGCGACACGGCTGCTTGGGCTAGTTACGCTCCGAACGTTGTGAGGATTTGGACTTTTCCATGTAGAAGAAATGTAAATGGTTTTTATCCACCTCCTACTTATAAGTTTCGTATATAATTTAAATAGAAGAAAATATGTATTCATATAAATAAGCAAGCCGTGGCGCATTTCCTGCTCGGCGGGTGCGGCTCGTCTCTCCTTGGGAGCGCACCTCTGTTCGTGGCACCCTTCCTGACTCTGAGTCTTATGTGAAAATAAACGAATATATATTTATATATGGAACTACACAGGCATTGATGACCCCAGGGCTTTATGCTTATAAACCCCAACAAACAAACAAACAATAACGACGAGCTGTTTCTTGTCGCTTCAGTCTTGTATGTGGATTCCAAGTAAGACGTTTGTCCAGATATTTAAGAAGATATATATATATATATATATATATATATATATATATATATATATATATATATATATATTCTTAAGGTATTAGTTGACTGTGAAGAATTTAGAGATGTAGATTGTTGGGGTAGGCAGTCATAGATACACAGGAAATCAAAATAATATTTTATTTTATAATGACGACGTTTCGACTTGCTTTGCAAGCCTTCATCAGCACTAGAGAAAAGAAAACCAGCAAAAAGGTATGACTAAATTGTAGAAAATATATAAAACCACAAAAAAAAACAACAAAAGTATGAAAAGAATAAATGTATAATAGTAGACAGTAAGATAAAGGCAGTATCTAAAGGCTATGAAGAAATTAAGGCCATTTACTCATTAACTTTTAAGTAACTATCACTCATTTTAATTTCTTTTCACCATCCAATTCATCTCGTATTCAATCCTTACAATCCAAAATCCTTCGAAAAATCCTCAATGCTCCTTACTTTGTCACCAATAAACTTATCCATAAAGATCTTAATGTTCCATATGTTGCTGATTTAGCCCTAACCAGATATCAATCCTTTCATAGTAAGCTCCATAACAACTCAAATCCCCTAATTTCTCAACTTGCTTCCCACACCATTCCTCATAATCCTTCGAGGCGTCTGAAAAGAAGATGGCCTCGAGACCTTTTAGTGTTGATGTTTAATAAAGTGCTACTATTGAGTAGTTCTTGACAAGTTATTTACATGCAATTTTGTAATATTTACAGTTATAAATATCAATAAATGAAAAAAAAAGTAAAAATTTGGTCCAGATAGGTTCAATAGTTTTCCTGGTTTGTGATTACAATCGAAAAATGGCTTGTTCTTTTATATAATATTACGGGCAGAGCAAAGATTATTGATATGACAAATAATTGAAAATAAAAATAAAAAAAGTAAATATCAACATAAATATATCGGACGGTCAAAGCAACATATCGATACTTTTGTTAGATCTTACATCGATACACATTTCTATGTATATGTATGTATACAACCTAGTATAGAAGCTTTGGTTCCATTCTCATGTTTTTAAAAGATTCTTCATCGAATCAATAATGTTACTGATTTAGCCCACACCAGATACTTATCTTTTTATAGTAAGCTCCATAATTCAACTTGCTTCCCACTCCATTTCTGATAATCCTCCGAGGTGTCTGAACCGAAGATGGCCTAGAGACCTTCTAGTGTAGAATTTTTAATAAAGTGCTACTGATGAGTAGTTCTTTTCAAGTTTTTACATGCTATTATTATCGTTGCCAATACATTTACTTGATGTATATATTTTGTACAATTGTAAATTTCAATAAATGTATATAAAAAAAATCTTTTAATTTTAACCTTAATTCAATAATCTTTATGTATTGTCTTCATGGCCTTTAGATATAAGCCTTTATATTACTGTCTTTACACTTATACATTTATTCTTTTCATTCTTATTTTTTTGTTGTGTGTGTGTATTTTATATATTTTCTACAATTGAGTCATAACTTTTTGCTTGTTTTCTTTTCTTGTAGCCCTGATGAAGGCTTGCAATGGGAGTCGAAACGTCGGCATTATAAATTAAAATATTATTTTGATTTGCAGTGTATCTATGACTGCCTACCCCAACAATCTACATCTTTAATAAATATATATATATATATATATATATATATATATATCTATATATATATATATATATATATATATATATATATATGATGAATAGTATCAGAAGAAACGCTATCTAAAACTTTGTATGCATATAATATGCTTTTTGCAGGGTTACTGCAGAAGAGAAAAAGAAAAAAAATATATACATATACACATATATATACAGTGGAGTCTCACTTATTCGAATGTGAGGGGGAACGGAAAATGTTTCATATAAGTGAATACGTCTTATAACTGAATAGTTATAAGATTGTAATTCGTTCGCCGGGAACGAAAAATTTTTCTTATAAATGAATGTTTCTTATAAATGAGTTTCGTATAAGTGAGACTCTACTGTATATATATATATATATATATATATATATATATATATATATATATATATATATATATATATATATATAGTACAGTAAAATAAATAAAAAAACCCTTCTCTAATTCCTAAGTCACGGAACGATAGCAGTGGAATATTATAAAAAAATGTATTATAATTATTAATAATACATGCATATATATATTAAAAATATATATAACAAACTAATTAAGTTTAAGTTGTATCAAATCGATTGAAACTTTTTCAAGATAACAAAGCAAATCGCTATACAATTTGATATTCCTTACCTTTTATACAACTCTTCTAAGGAACTGCTTTTTATTTCATCTTTATAAAAGCTCGCTGTCTCTAAAGGGGAATAAATTCTTGGAAGGTATTTTGTATCGGATAGCCTGTCCAAAGCAGTCGGCCTGGGACCATCTTCAAGAGAAGTAATTGCTAGCGATGAAATTCAGATTTTAAGCTTCAGAGTTACCAAAACGTCCACCTCTAATTAATTACTAAACAAACAAAAAATTCTTGTGGTTTTTGTTTGGCTTAAAAAAAAAAAAAAGATTTCTTATAATGAATTTTCTTTAATTACCCCTCAATTATAGGATATTATATTTATTAATTATTAAAGTCAATGAGGTTGAGTGAAACAGCTGATAATTATAAAAAATTAAGGCACCATAAGAAACTTTTTCATCCCTAATACAATCATAAACCATTTAATTACTTGCGGGGGCTCTAACGCCTCTAATGTGTGAATATTACTTATAATGGTTGAAATTATTTCATTTCAGTTTATCGTTTCTTATATAAAATTTCATGTTTTACAGTTATTACGTCTTTATCCACCAGATGAGCGATATATCCTTTGCTGTCCGCTTTCAAGTAAAATCATTTATTTATTTTTTTTCGAATGGGCCAACAGAGGACCACGTGCCAATTTCAATTTTTTTTTTTCCTTGTTCTTTTCTTCTCTTCCAGTACGCTTCCATCCGTTCACCATGTTTCCTCTTTCTGTCCTCAGACCATTTTGCACCAGTACTTTTCACTTTCCTGCCCTGGAATCCCTCCATTTTCAATACTTTTCGCCGAAAGTCTTCTCTATTATTTATTTCCTCTATTTTTACATTTTTTTTTTTTTTTTCTAAATCCTTTTTATTTCATTGAACCAGTTTGTAGTCGATTTCTTACCCCACAGATATCTGAAAATCTTACTTGTCAATCTACTATCAGGCATTCGATATAAGTGACCAAAAAACATCAATCTTCTTTTTCTCATTACATCTGATATATTTTCTGCATTTTGATATATTTCAGCATTACTTCCAACCTTCTACTGTGTTTTGTGGGCCTAATATTTTCCTCATGATTCGCCTTTCTAGTATTCCCAATTTATCCAAATTATAGTTTAATGCCAGACATTCACTTGCATATAGGCATTTCGGCTTCACTACTGTGTTGTAATGCCTTATTTTTACATTTTTGGATAGGAGTTTTTTATTGTAATTACAGGGTTTCTGTAATTTGGAGCTCCCTTAAGTTATCTTCTGTTTCCTTAAACCGTTAGTTTTTTTGTAGCGGAGGTATTCAAAAGGTTTTTTAGTCTATTCGAGTTCATTCTAAGGATAAATCGATAAAATTAAATTCTTCATTTTCTAATTGTATCTCAGAGTTTTTCAGTTATTTTGTAAAGGGTTTCATTTTTGATTCGGAATAAATTTGTTGCCAAGAATTTTTCTTAAAATCTTTTTTTTTTTTTTTTTTTTCATTTATTGATGTTTACAACTGTTCAAAATAATATACAAGTAAATGGGTTGACAGTCAATACAATGGCATGTAAATAACATGTGAAGAACTACTCACTAGTAGCACTTCAATAAAATCTACACTAAAAGTTCTCTAGGCCTTCTTTTCAGACGACTCGGAGAATTATCAGAGATGGAGGAGGAATCAAGTTGGGAGACTAGTGGATTGAAGTGGTTATGGAGCTTACTATGGAAGGATAGGTATCTGGTTTGGGCTAAATCAGAAATATACGGAACATTAAGATCTTTGTGGATAAGTTTATTGGTCACAAAGTAAGGAGCATTGAGGATTTTTCGATGGATTTTGGATTGTATTCTTAAAATCTGATATTTGATATCTAGTTTTTTCATTGGACCATGGATTGGTGATGAACAGCGTTTCCCCAGCATATAGAGCTTCTGGGTTGATTACTGTGTCATAATGCCTTATTTTTTCATTCAATGAGAGAGACTTTTTATTTTTTATGTTTTATATAGGGACGCGCTTGTTGGAACAGTTATTTTATTTTTATATTTGAAAAACTGAATTTATGTTGTAGAGATAATTCATAAATGTTAAATAATTTATAGCACATATTATATATATTAAGATATAACGACTAACTACAGGAGCTATAAGCCAGTGGAGGCCGAGGTGCAGTCCCAGTAGCAGCGAGGCCCATCCTAACTCCGCTCCGAGACAATATTGATTTGTGGTGAGGGTTGTTTATGGTCTACCTTAATTGCTCCATTTGACAAATCTCTCCGACCTCCCTCCTCCCCCTGAGGTCAGCTCCAAGGACAAGAAATTAATTCGGGCTTCCTGCTAGGTCTAGGCTCGAATATAACTCTCATAGACGTGGCTACAAGAAATTTGATACTAATGTACATAGTTTGGACGGTAGTTTATCGTATTTGTGAATTGGTAAACGTTAATATAAACATAATTACAGTGGAGTCTCACTTATGGAGTACGAAGGTGAGGGGGAACAGAAAATGTTCCCGTATAGATTGCTTAATGATAGATAGATAGATAGAAAATACTTTATTAACAATAATATTTACAGAATTTTATGTAATTTACAAAAGTGTTCAAAGTAATATAGCTACGGCTGTCTGCCAGGAGCGCTTTTAATTTAATAATGATTTTACATACATTATTGTTTATTTATTTTTTAAATATGTATATATTTATTGATTTATTAACTAATCTATTCACAAACAATACAATCCAAAAAATACAATACAATCTAATTACCCATTATATAATCAATTATGTCTTATACAACAATATCATAATTATCACATATCCTATAACAGTATCTCAATTATATCTCAAATAATATATATCCCCCCTTATTATACTATTCAATAATATCTAATTATTATCATTTTTATTTATAACATATATTATCAATCAATAACATCCAAAGAATCATCAGGTTATTAATAATTAAAATTTTTAATAAGAAAGGGACGGTAGATACGAGTATATGCTTCTTTCAAGTAACTCACTAGAGCTGCCCAGTCTTCAACATTTAGGTATTTGACCATATCAATTTCAGTTATAGTAACTACACCAAAATATTTTTTCCTCATTCCCTCCAAGATTGCTTAACGTTTCCGGAAGCTACGTTATATAACAGCCGTTCACATTCAATTATGAGCGTTTTACAGCCTCAAATGCAGCGACCGTTTGGGTAAATATTGGCGTTGGTCTAGGCTCTTCGTCGTCAGAACATTGAGAATTGGAATCGTTAAGAACTTGTACGGTTTTTGTGACTCAAGCAACGATCTCCTGGTCACTTTGGGATGCACAAACTGCCAAGTTGTTTTTAAATTCAACTAAATTTTCGAATGTTACGTCGAGGTGAACTTTGGACCACTCAGAAGGTTCTTCAATGGTGTCTATATCATCTCTCGGTTCACTTGATTCGTCGACAGATCCTTCCTTATGTGCTCGGGCTTTACGAAAGCACTTTTGTATTGTAACAGGCTGAACAGCGTTCCAAGATACTGACATAAACTGCATAGCTTGTTAAAGTGCACTTGATTAATGAAACGTTATGAGTATGTACATAGTGTCAATCAAAAAACAAGGATCAACCGGAGTTTTTTACGTTTTATGTTTACGAAAGTCTGTAAACATTTCGTGGAAAAACTGTTTACTGATTAAATGGAGTTTCGCCGTGGGAACGAAAAATTCTTCATATAACTCAATGTTTCTTATTTGTGAGTTTCGTATAAGTGAGACTCCACTGTATTTCAGTATTCAGGTGTTGTAGACTCCCTCTTATCCGGGGCGGTCGGAAAGAGAAAATCCCGCATTACGTAAGTCATTAATTGTAATTAGACAAACATATCGATAATAAAAAAAATCCTATTTCCCCTTGTCTTTGAAAACCAATAGATTATGGATATGCCTGTCTGTAACCTACTGATTTTCCCATTTTACAATTAAAAGGATCAAAAATCTTAAACGGTTATGCCTAGTTTCATGAAATCAAAATTTCCTTTATCTTGTTTATTGTATTATGGATATTCAAGGCTTGGCGTATTATTGACAAAATATTTAGTCCTATAATAAATTATTATAAAAAAAAATTAAAACCGTATTTTTTTCTTCTAATCAGAAAAGTACAACTTCGCTGATGTGTAAAGATGGTTGTAACGGAATAATTAGAAAATTATACAATATCCTATGCTGCATTCGTTCAAAGCTACAGATAAATTACAAATGATTCATTTACATGACAGTAATTAGACCTACTTGGATATACGGATTTGAGCTTTGGGGCCTATACTAAACCGTACATTTCTTCTGTTATCCAATCCTTACAATCTAAAATCCTCAATGTCTCTTAATATGTCACAAACAAACTTATCCATAAAGATCTTAATGCCCCATATGTTGCTGATTCAGCCCATACCAGATACCTATCCCTTCATAGTAAACTCCATAACTTGCTAATAAGTTAATAAGTCTCTCAACTTGCTTCTCACTCCTTTGCCGATAATCCTCCGAGGCGCCGAAAAAGAAGATGGCTTAGAGACCTTTTAGTGTGATTTTTTATCGAAGTGCTACTAATAGGTAGTTCTTCACAAATTATTGACTATAATGATGTATAACTATAATCATTTTTCCGCACTTTCACTTGTTCTATATATTGTTTACAGTTGTAAATATCAATAGATATAAGTTGAATAGAACTTTAGGGAAAAAAAACATTTTTTTCTTCATTGAAAACGCGATTTATTAATGAATACAGTGCCGATATATTTATTTAAAAATTAATACAGTTTTTCTCCTTCCATTCAAGAACCAGACATTGTAGAGAATCAGAGAACTGCTTGAGAACAGAGTTCAGATATTCGGATAAAGTTATTGGGCTAAAGCCTGGCTTGCATATTGCTTGCTACATCAACATGTGTGCTCAATCCAAACTCAACGTCATATGTGAAGTTGGTTGTTAGTTTCTCTAACTGTTCATTTGTAAACCGACATCCAATCCTATGTTCCAAATTACCAAAGGTTTAACCTTTAACCATCCTATTTGATATTAATGATAGTAAATGCGTCTGTGTACACAGATCGGTCTACAAAGAATATAAAAAATAATTTTAAAATTAGGATTGGTGAATTAATTGCCACTTCTATTGCGATTATTTTATTAGAATACTACTTTCGAATGCTAAATATTCATCTTCAGTTCTAAAACATATACAAATGTTTTATGCACACAATAACTTTTTGTCGAATTTGGAAAAAAAGAAACTTGACTTTAACCTCCAAACAGTCGATATATATGGATAAATTTCTTGACTGTTACTATTAGATGTTTAGTAAGGTTCTTGAGGTTCAGTCAATAAATAAAAACAACTATTTTAGCGACGTTTCGAGACTATATTGTTCTCATAAGACAGGTTACAATAAAATTATATAAGTTATACAAGTTATTTCATAAAGTTAGCTACAGTACAGGTATATAACAACATGTGCTAGAATAATAAAAATATATATAATTACAGAATATAGAGGAGTATGAAACTACTTACAATGTTAGTGTTGGATATGCTATTGGAATCTACTTCTATATTATAACAGTTATGGTACACAAATGACCTGGGGAATTTTGAAAAAAAAGGTAAACGTTGGGAAGGATTTTTCAAAACTGATGGTATTCCCAGATACACGTACAAAAAAGGGATTTCCGTATTTCGGTTTAATATATGAATGGAAAAATGATTTATATGATGTATATTAATGTAAATGTACATTATTTGTCTGAAAGTTTTAAATAGGCGTTCTAATCCAAACACCTGTTATTCCAATTTAATATATTCAGACCAATAATATCTAGGAATACCACCAGTTTTGGAAAATCCCTCCCAATCTTTACCTTTTTTTTCAGAATTCCCAGTTCAGTTGTGTACTAGAACCGTTATAATTTAGCAGTATATACCAATAGCATATCCAGTAACATTTTAAGTAGTTACCTACTCCTCTATATTTTGTAATTATATGTAATTAATTATTCCAACGCATGTTGTTGTTATATATTTATATTGTAGTTAACTTTATGTCTTGAAATACCTTATACAATTTTATTGTAATCTGTTTTTTCACTGTAGGGCATGATTATGAGAACAATATAGTCTCGAAACATCACCTAAATAGTTGTTTTTATTTATTGACTGAACCTTAACAACCTTATTAAACATATAAATATAACTATGTGTGTGTGTGTGTGTGTGTGTGTGTGTGTGTGTGTGTTTAGATGGCTATATAAATATTTGTCTGTTTAATTTTTTTTTAATTAAATTTACTATGAATATAAATGAACGAATACTTAGTTCATAACTGTCTTTGAAAATAAAACCCTAAATTCTAATTAGAGGTGGTGAACCACTAGGGTCGTGTTGATAGCCTCATTTAGACAGAGGACTAATGGAGCGAGATGAAGAATAGGGTCGCTCTGAAGAAGGGTCGCAGGCCAAAACTGCGAAAAAGGGTTTGGGGTTCTGCCAGCTCTCAGTTTGCCCCCAACACTCCAGCAATGTCTTATTTCTTACCCCTACCCTTGTTTAAATTCGATTAAAAGCGCAGAAATATATCCCTCGCCAACTTATATTTCTTCGTGCCAAACGATACTGCTTTCGGTTAAAGTGTATTTATACTACAAATAGAATTAGTACGAATAAAAGTATTGAGACAGATTTCTCATGAAAAATTATTTAACGCTGCTCTACCTTAACAGTCTATATCGTTTAAAGATTCAGTAAAAACCATTCGGATTTTCGATCAATAGTTTTTACAAACCAATGCCGTTAGATCCGCCGTAAATTCTTACCTCCTAGGCTAAGCTTCATCCTTGACAAAAGACACATTAAACCCCAATACTAAACTAGAAATGTTCCAAAGTAAACAAAACGATATTATTATGGTCAGGATTGTTAAATTTTGTGTTGAAATATTAAAAGATTAAAAGAACATAATAATACATAATCGATAATGAGACGCTGAATTCTTACTTCTCTATAAATTTAAATATGAATAACCATAAATTCAGGTACTTGCGAGTGAAAGTAATAGATTTTCTAATTCAGTGTTAATGTTAACACTTTTTGTTATTAAACCAGTTGATTGAAAACTTTGAAATAATTTTTCTGTAATATTCCATGTTTTAGTGAAATTTGAATTGAAAAAAAGGGGTGTGGCTGTGTCATGGACACGGCCGTGTGTTATACGTGAATACGTTTATGCAACGGGTTATATTTTTTATTCACGATAAAAGAAAGGAAACAAATAATTATAGTGTTACAATATAATTTTATTAATTATAGGTCTGTGATATGAAAGTACTTTGCGACTTGATGATGATGATACCGCTACCGATGATGTAGTTCAATTTGTCTGTTCTTAGCGGTTTCATACATTCACTGTCATAGAATTTTCATTTCCAAATAATCAGATCGGTTGATAATTGAATCGGTAGAGATAACTTCTGAGTGCGCAGCCAAGCTTTTTGCATTAATGGCGCTAATAAGCACAAAACAATGCTGACAAGGTCATATGGTGTTTTATTATTAACATTCGATTGTTCTTGAGAAGCCCTTTCCAGCCGTATACGATCTCTGTGTTTGGCTTTGGCTTTTCGACGCGTATAGGCCGACTTTATATATTTCTGGTAATATTATTTTATTCTAACAACTTATTATATTCACTATCACTACTTTAAACTCATGTTTTATATACAATCGATAGATTTTGACGACAGCTGACGATTAAAACTTAAACGAACATCTTAGCTTCTCCGAGACAAAAGTTATACTAATTGCAAATCTCGATACGCAGCAAAATAACCTCGAAATTGCGGCGCTTCCCCCTCCACCGCGCGCTATACGTCACTGTTCTCGCTTATCGTAATGAATTCTTTGATCCTTTAGCTATCCAGTGGTATAATTTAATTTTGGATGTAGAGGATAGATTTGAAACTACGACGCCTAATTGTATCCCCCGATTTTGTTACCATTAAGTTTTTTGGATTGCCCCCATATGGTAGCAAATTTAAATTCATTCATTCAAAGGCATTGTGGTATCACAGGCTAGCAAGTAAACTTAAGTAAATAAATAAGGACGTTCGATCATGGCATTCCTGTCCTACTAACACCAAGTGATCATATAGCACGATTCAGAATTGGCCATACAAGACTAATTCACATAATAACAAAAGATGGCCTCCCTAGTATGAGATGTGATGCAGTTGTTTTTCCAAAGTTCATATTTTCAAGGAATCCCTTACTACACAAAAAAGTTAAAAGAATCGTGAATTCCGCCAAGCGTTTCAGTAGCGCTGGGAAAAGATGAAAGAGCTGAAATATAATAAAATTTATATAAACCTTAAAAAAATATATATTAATTTTTTATTTTCAACAACCTGTACCACCACACCCCATGAAGAGTGTTGGATCTAGTACTTGCTGAGGAAGTATTGTTTCGTGACCAACGTTAATCAAGGGTGATGTGGTCAGCAATCACGGTCAACTGCCAGGTTTTTCCCCAATTAAGGGCACCCTCTAAAAATGTTCTGCCTTCAGCCGGCCTCGAACTCGGGCACAGCAGTGCATTGCCCACTGATCTACCCAGCTCCCTAGATAAATCTTAAAATTAATTTATTTTTATTCCCTAGGTCCTTACTGCCTACACAAAAATCGGCATTCAAATCTGTTACAATTCATATATATATATATATATATATATATATATATATATATATATATATGTTTATATATAAATATATAAATTAGGATTGATGAATTAAATGCCACTTCTATTGAGATTATTTTATTTGAAAACTAGTTTCGAATGCTAAACATTCATCTTCAGTTCTAAAACATACAATACAATTATTGTATGTTTTAGAACTGAAGATGAATGTTTAGCATTCGAAACTAGTTTTCAAATAAAATAATCTCAATAGAAGTGGCATTTAATTCATCAATCCTAATTGTATTGATCCTTCTAAAAAACAGGTTACAATAAAATTATATAAGTTATACAAGTTATTTCAAAACATAAAGTTACAGAATATAGAGGAGTATGAAGCTACTTACAATGTCACTGGTGGATATGAATAGACTAATAATTCTAGTACACAACTAACCTAGGGGAGTGAGTTTAAACAGACAGTTACCAAGTGTTAGTGGGGAAAACCCTATTTCTTAAAAATTAAGTTAAAAGGACTGTATGGGTATTCCCAAACTAACTTTTAACTTTTAACTTAATTTTTAAGAAATAGGGTTTTCCCCACTAACCCTTGTTAACTGTCTGTTTAAACTCACTCCCCTACGTTCTCACTGTTAAATGTTTAGTAAGGTTCAGTCAATAAATAAAAACAACTATTTTGGCGAAGTTTCGAGACTATATGTATTGTTCTCATAATAATTCCCTATAAGTTACAATAAAATTATATAAGTTATACAAGTTATTTCAAAACGTAAAGTTAGCTACAATACAAGTATATAACAGCATGTGTTTGATTAATAAAAATATATATAATTACAGAATATAGACTCTGCATTTTTAAACTTGCATCTGTGGGAATACCACCAGTTTTAGAGAATCCCCCCTTAACCTTCTGACTGTTTTTCAATAATTCCTCAGGTCAGTTGTGTACTAGAATGGTTAGAATTTAGTTAGTCTATACCATATCCACCAGTAAAATTGTAAGTAGTTTCATACTCCTCTATATTCTATAATCTATTATATATTTGTCAAATACCACTCACTCACTTAACACGAAATCTCAGAAACCACCGAACGGATTGGAATGAAATTCGATATGTAGATTCCTCTAGGGTCGTAGGTGCTCGCTAAGAAAAGAATTTTCAAAAATCGGCCTGGATCGCGGCTAATTTGCGAAAAATGCGATTTCAATTTTTATTGGGTGAATAATGAAAGATTAATTATCATATGGTATTTGGATATAAGCTATGTTAAAAAATAGGTTAGATCTTTAAGCCGCAAACTTTGACCACCGTTTAAGTTCCTTATAGTTGTAAACAAACAAAAATACGATCGATGTCGAAACCTTATAACATTGGTACTTTGTGTGAGCTCATGGTGGCTGCAGAGGTTACTTACAACTTACAAGTTTGAGTTGTTTCGTGAAGAGAAGCTATTAAAAGACTTATGTTAAAGAGGAGGTTAAAAGACTTATGTTCTCTGGTAGTGAATGACATGTAAGGCCAGTTCGATGTAGGGACAAAAAACAGATAAGAATCAATAGTTCTACCAAGTGTATGATTCTCTTTAGTATCGTATCATGTTCTACCATGGAGAAGAAAGGTACAGTATTAACATCCCTCAGCGTGACCCTAACTCCAATACATCACTTAATAAAACTGTGTCTGCAGATTTTTACGCCTAAATGTTAGTGGAGCGAGGAGGTGAAGAACCTTATTTACTTTAATTTCGTAATCTCCTCAACCAATTTATGCTTGATATGTACGCAAAAATAGAAACAGAAAAACTAAACTTTCTTCAAAAAAGTTGAGAAGTTAAGACTATATTCACTTAAAGTATGCCATAAGAAAAGCTGATGGTATGGTATCAGAGCTGGGTAAGATGGTAGTGCTGCCTCGAAGCTTCACTGGAGGGCTATCAAAATAACATAAAATTAACTTATGCAAATTGTCAAATTTACTTATTGAAATTATTCTAAGAATGGAATTGTTCAGGTTTATTTAAGTAATAATAATTATCAACGTTAAGCTTAACTTTTACTAATTTAAGTTGTCTTCATCCTAATGATATTAAACCGTAGCGGAGCGGGGTACTTTCAGCTAGTTATATATATTTTTATTATTCTAACACATGTTGTTTTATTTATTGACTGAACCTCAAGAACCTAACTAAACATATATATATATATATATATATATATATATATATATATATATATATATATATATATAAAAAAAAAACACACACACATAGAGATAGTGCAGCCAGCCAAGTTGACTAGCTATTAATCAGGTTGAAAAGAGAAGAGTGAGTGGCCGTGGAAGTGACGTTTGGCAAGTCGTACTCTTAGCTCCGGCTGATCCTGCAAGAGGCGATGGCTGCCTGCCAATCCCCCCCCCCCCCCCCTCACTCCCCCTTCTCGATGAGGTGAAACAATCCGCAGCAAGAACTAGAATGATACTGTTTGGTCCGGCCGCTGCTTTTGGCCTCAATCCATTGTGGGTTAGCTCGAGTGGAAGAACATCTAATTTGCACAAAACAAAATTTCGAGATATGGCTATATTGAAATTATTCGATATAATTACCTGCGAATCGATTCCTGATACCGATACAGCAATACGAAATTAAAACATCAAAAAAGTTTTATAACAATAGGATTAAAAATATTTTAAAAATGAAATATTAGCGTGGTAGGGTAAGAAACTGGCTGGAGGGTTGTCAGCTCATTTGAAAATATGTATTATTATTTTTTTTTAATTTCATTTTAAGGATCTGAAGGCCCTTTGTTGTACGTAATTTTTTTATTCTTAAGGGTCTTAAGGTCCCTGAACAAATAAAGATCTTTGTTATTATTATTATTATTGTTATTTATTTATTTATTTATTTGTTATTTCGCTTTTTGCGGTTCTGAACTGAGGTGAGGAACAAGTCCAACCATCTTCAGCCTCACTTTTTTTTTCTCTTCATATTTTTCAAAATTGTCTAACAATACTTGCCATGTCCAAGAGTACCGCCTCTTGAGCCTCTCTTAGCACATCCGATGGCAACTTCAGATCATCAACACCAACTACAGTTGAAGTCGGGATCAGCCCGTTTGTCGATATTACAATTGGCGTCACTATTGCGATATCAGGCGATACAATTGCTTCAATTCAACGGCCAGTTTCTGATATCTTCGTAACTTCTCTCCGATAGTTGGAGTCATATTGTAGTGATTGGGAACGGCGATATCACCTATCCGTGCTGTTTTCTCTTGGGTTTATAAGCAATATGTCTGGTATGTTGTGTCGCACAGTGTGGTCTGTCAGTATAGACTCGTCCCAATATAGCTTGAGAGGCCCATTTTGTAGCAACCTATCGGGCTTATACCTATAATATGGTTTTTTTTTCTTTAATAGGTCCAACTTCCAGGCTATGGGCTTATGTACAATTTTCGAACTGGGAAAATTTCGAACTGGCTAGTACTACACATCCACCTACCCAAATATGCTGGATCGACTCCAGTGTCGCGGAACTTTGTTGACATTTGTCGGAAATGGATGTTTCCTTAAGAACGTGTCTCGATATTATTATTATTATTAAACATAGTCTAGCAGAAAAATTATTTAATAAAAAAAAAATCTGGAAATTGGACTTGTCTAGTTTTGGCATTCTACGCCATTTGACATTATGTATCTTTTTAGCTGTTTCTCTATATCTGAAAAAATATATATATAAATTTCACAACTAACAAACACATATATTTACCAAAATTATATTTTTCCAACAATAGCAATGTTTGATAACCTCAGGTAGATTTTTAAAAATCTTAGATCGGATTGAAAACACAAGAAGCTGGCCGTCAATTTCGACTTCTACAATACTCTACGAACGTACTAATCACCCAATTTACGACAAAAGACTCATTTGCATTATAATTGCCAGTCCTATTAAGACCTTAGCATGGAGTGATGGGATTCTTCCAAGTCATCGATTCCTTACAATGTCCAATCTTTCGAATCCAAATCGTCCCTAAACTCCTTAATGATCGTTACTATGTCGAAATAATCTTAACGTTCCATAAATTGCGGATTTTTCACGAACCTGATGCTTGTCCTTTTATAATGAGCTCAATACCCATTCGAATTCTCAACATAATTCTCAACTCGATCCAAATGCTTATCCAAGGCATCTGAAGAGGAGTCTTTAGAATCTGTTGAGGTACGCATGATGGTATAGAAGGATCAATACAATTAGGACTGATGAATTAATTGTCACTTCTATTGGAATTATTTTTTATTAGAAAAATATTTTGGAATGCTAAATATTCATCTTCAGTTCTAAAACTTACAATTTTTTTTTTTCAAAACATCAGCACTTCGTTAAATGGATTATATATACTAAAGTTTTAACAAATTTAAGACAAGAAATCAAATATGAAGGAAGTCTGAAATATAGTGAAAGGGGAAGGGCCAGGACCAGGTGGTTAAAATGTTTTAGGATTTTACCAACAACTAATTGGATTTTTCCGTTCCTATTGGATAAAATGGGGCTATTGGAAAAGTTTATCTGTCCTTAGAAAATAACTTTTTTGATTTCTTGTTATACATTTTTAAAAATTTTATGTATATAATTTATGTCTTTAAGTGCTTGTGTTTTAGAACTGATGATGAATGTTTAAAATTCGAAAACTCTCTTAAAATACAGTAGAGCGGCGAAAATCCGAACCAATTGGGTAGTTCTGATTTTCGAACATAACCTAGAAATGCCGCTTGGACCCATAATTAAAAATGCACTTCTGAAATACAGTACAGGAATTATTTGTTAGAACCAAAATATTTTTAAAAAAGTTTCAATTTCTTGTGGAAGTACCGAAAATTTGAAAGCCGCTCTCTTAATTGCCGTTTAAGCTACAGGGGTTATTTTCTTCCCAAATTATATCAAATTTAGTCTAGTTTGACTTTAACCCTAGAAGTCTCAATTTTTTTTTTTCATGGTGTAAAAAATATACGTATATGATGTGATTAGTGATTTGTAGTTAGGGAATAATAAAAAATAATAATTCAATATTTAACAGGATTTTTTTAATTTTTTTTATTTCAGTTGTGCCAGTTACTTCAATCGTTTTGATAATACATTCACTGCAGTAATGTAAATATATATTCAAAAATATCCTCAGGCGTTCGGAGGCGTTTGGATCTTTGACGTTTAGATTTTCGACGCTCTACTGTAACAGAATTCCCATAGAAGAAGACATCTACATAACTTCATTTCAGACTTACGGAACTACATTAAATAAAACTCATGGACTAACTTTTACATTACACAATACAATCACAGGACATGGTGGCAGTAAATAGTTATTTCTATCTATTTAAAATAAGAGATTCTTTCCTATGTCCTTGTGATTTCACTCAAGAACAAAATATACACCACCTCATATATGAATGCAGGCTACTCACTGACTACAGAACTATTCTACAGGCAAAAACAGTACAGAAACTAGGACATTGGCCGGTGGATGGTCAATGTTTGATGAACAGTTCATTTGAAAATTTCAAAATATTTCTTAAAAATTGAATCTTTAAAATAGAGGATATAAATATGAAATATATTTAAACCACTAAATATTCATAAACTTTTCTCTACATAACTTTGTTGCTTGATTTTATTGAATTTTAAATTATTTATGTTATATAACTTCTTGTTCTTTGTTTTATTTTATTTTATATTTTATTTTTATTTTTTTTATAGCTTTCAACACATGTAAAATTATAATCAAATCAAAACTAATAATTACATGTACATTGTATACTTTGTACAAGTATGGTGTGTACAGAAAAAATAAATAAAATCCCTTCTAACAGGGTTACTGCTGCAAGGAAAACACAAAAAAAAAATTCCCATATAAGTAGCAAATAATACTTTAATCCTAGTTGTATTAATCCTTCAATACTATCATTGTGTACCTCAAGGAAAAAATAATTACTAGTCATAATTATATGAATGAAATTGTTTGTTTTTTTGTTTCACAAAAATACAGAATCCATTACAGAATATAACCGGAAATATGGCATACCATTTTACACATACACATCACGTTCCTGCCATGTTCATCCGAACAATCGTTCGAAAACCTACATCCCCTTTTATACCTCCGGATGAGGGACCTTAAGGAATGCTCCTCCATCCCTCTACATATTCCGAGTAGCAAGAAAAAGATTTTCATGAAAACACGTCACGTAGAGCGAGATAGCTCATGTCACGTCTTGACATAAACGACACTTACGCTCGGCCGTGGCATCATGAGACATTTATAACGAGTTCTTCCGCTCTAATGACTTCGCGTGAATATATAAAGTCCTACTTTAGCATCTTTGTATGCTAATTCTGAAGAACATTACTTCTTTATTTATTGATGTAGGTGCGACACATATTTTTTCTGCAATAGTTATTTAAATCTCATCGTTGGGTTACTATCTGGGCGAATGCTGCATAAAAAAAAACTCAATTCCCTCCTGTCTGGAAAAAAAAAAAAAAAGATAATGAATTTGTCCATCTATAATCTACTGATTTTCTCAATTTGAATTTTAATAACAATTTTGTAAAAGAAGATTTGGTTATATTAATATAAATTTTTGGCTCAACTCTTAATTTATTTCACTTGAGGTACGCATGATGGTATAGAAGGATTAATAAAATTAGGATTGATGAATTAATTGCCACTTCTATTGGAATTATTTTATTAGAATACTAGTTTCGAATGCTAAACATTCAGCTTCAGTTCTAAAACATACAATTTTTTTTTTTTCACACATCAGTACTATGTTACATAGATTATATATACTAAGGTTTCTAAAAAGCTAAGACAAGAAATCAAGCATGGGCACTCACCTTCAAGGTAACTAAAATACTGAATTCGTGAGAAGTTAAAGGGGAAGTAGGTAGGTTAAGTTTTTGATTTACAATGGGGTTTCCCTTATGACTCATCGGATTTTTCCGTTCCTATGGGAAACAAATTTAAAATGGGGGGCTATTGGATATGTTAATCTGATCATTTAAACAAAAATCTGGATCGGTTTTAAACGATTTTATTATTTCTAGTGATTCAAAAGTATTTAATTTTAGGCTATTTTCTACTTGATGTAATATTTTTACTCCCGAGTCTTTATTAAATTTGTGGTTATTTTCATTTAGATGGATAGCGAAATTGGAATTTTGGGTCTTATTAGTGTATGCTCTTATATGTTCATTTACTCTTTGATTTACTGATCGTCCGGTTTTTTTTCCCGTGTATTTTGCTTCACAGTCATTACATTTTAATTCGTATACGCCGCTTTTTTGGAAAGGGTCTATTTTGTCTTTCGGTGAAGGGAAGTATGATGACAATGGCTTATCTATTTTAAATGCAGGGTTTAAACCTAATTTTTTTAATTCTTTCCCGACTTTAACGGATATTGGGGACTTTAACGGGTATATTTAAAAGCCGGTATATCATATACCGGCTTTTAAATATACCGCTAAATGAACGAAATTTTAACAAAGAAATACAAACGATTCACACTATAGCTAATAACAACGGATACAGTAAAACCACAATCGATAATATTTTAAGAAAACAAATACATAAAAAAAAACTATGAATAATATATACAAAACACCCCCAGAGGATAAAGCTACCCCTAAAAAATATATTTTGATACCATACTACGGCCCAATATCCGTTAAAGTCGGGAAAGAATTAAAAAAATTAGGTTTAAACCTGCATAAAATAGATAAGCCATTGTCATCATACTTCCCTTCACCGAAAGACAAAATAGACCCTTTCCAAAAAAGCGGCGTATACGAATTAAAATGTAATGACTGTGAAGCAAAATACACGGGAAAAACCGGACGATCAGTAAATCAAAGAGTAAATGAACATATAAGAGCATACACTAATAAGACCCAAAATTCCAATTTCGCTATCCATCTAAATGAAAATAACCACAAATTTAATAAAGACTCGGGAGTAAAAATATTACATCAAGTAGAAAATAGCCTAAAATTAAATACTTTTGAATCACTAGAAATAATAAAATCGTTTAAAACCGATCCAGATTTTTGTTTAAATGATCAGATTAACATATCCAATAGCCCCCCATTTTAAATTTGTTTCCCATAGGAACGGAAAAATCCGATGAGTCATAAGGGAAACCCCATTGTAAATCAAAAACTTAACCTACCTACTTCCCCTTTAACTTCTCACGAATTCAGTATTTTAGTTACCTTGAAGGTGAGTGCCCATGCTTGATTTCTTGTCTTAGCTTTTTAGAAACCTTAGTATATATAATCTATGTAACATAGTACTGATGTGTTGAAAAAAAAAATTTGTATGTTTTAGAACTGAAGCTGAATGTTTAGCATTCGAAACTAGTATTCTAATAAAATAATTCCAATAGAAGTGGCAATTAATTCATCAATCCTAATTTTATTAATCCTTCTATACCATCATGCGTACCTCAAGTGAAATAAATTAAGAGTTGAGCCAAAAATTTATATTAATATAACCAAATCTTCTTTTACAAAATTGTTATTAAAATTCAAATTGAGAAAATCAGTAGATTATAGATGGACAAATTCATTATCTTTTTTTTTTTTCCAGACAGGAGGGAATTGAGTTTTTTATGCAGCATTCGCCCAGATAGTAACCCAACGATGAGATTTAAATAACTATTGCAGAAAAAATATGTGTCGCACCTACATCAATAAATAAAGAAGTAATGTTCTTCAGAATTAGCATACAAAGATGCTAAAGTAGGACTTTATATATTCACGCGAAGTCATTAGAGCGGAAGAACTCGTTATAAATGTCTCATGATGCCACGGCCGAGCGTAAGTGTCGTTTATGTCAAGACGTGACATGAGCTATCTCGCTCTACGTGACGTGTTTTCATGAAAATCTTTTTCTTGCTACTCGGAATATGTAGAGGGATGGAGGAGCATTCCTTAAGGTCCCTCATCCGGAGGTATAAAAGGGGATGTAGGTTTTCGAACGATTGTTCGGATGAACATGGCAGGAACGTGATGTGTATGTGTAAAATGGTATGCCATATTTCCGGTTATATTCTGTAATGGATTCTGTATTTTTGTGAAACAAAAAAACAAACAATTTCATTCATATAATTATGACTAGTTGTCCTTAATCCTAATAATATTAAACCGTAGCGGAGCAGGGTACTTTCAGCTAGTTGTTTTATAAGATCCTAATTCTTTCTGAAGATAAAACCATAACTCCTAATTTTTTTTTAGTTTGAATAGACTTGAACGAACAAGAAATTAATTTGAAAATACGATTTCGTGCATTTTTATGTCAATTTTCATTACTTTTTTATTTTAAACACAGCATTTTCACTACGAATTTCTGAAACATTCCTACATTTTCTTATTTTCATATAAGAGGTTAGAAGATGGTACAAAGTGATCGGAGATTAAAATAAAATAGTTTTAATTTTTCGTACATGTCTGCAAATTTGGGTCATTCGTCACACTGTGCGTCGCGGTTTCACCTGCTCTCATAAGTAAAGAAAGTAGATAATTTTAACTTTTAATTGATGTTTCTTTCGTCTATCGATAAAAAAAAAAAAATCTTGAAGTATGTAATTTAATATTATGATATTTTGACGCAGAGCACTGATTTTTAACCGGGTTAAAATTGCACTAAATAGGTGGTTGGAGATCACGTAAAAGAATAATTAGACATCTTGTTTTTCATTTTAATTTATGAGTTGGTTAACTATATCGACGGAGAATATTAATATTTGTGGATAATGGTGCTTACATCTAAAGGTCCATGAATCATAATTTTACACACTATTTAAAAAAGCACAGGGCATTTTGATTTAGTAATAATTTTTATCAGGCTAAAATAATTTTATTGATTTTATCTTTTTGGATTTATAATTTATGACTATAACAGTATAGGACAGTGTGGTAAACCTCGTTTCTGCCATAAAACTTTGTACATTAATTTATTATTGCTTATCTTTTCTTAACTATAAAGATGTTTTTGTTGAAATTTGGTATCAGTAGTTTTACCATTGTAAACTCTATTGTAGAATGGTGCTGACCACATATAGTTTGATTTTCAAACTTCAATATTGCACGACGTATTTAATCTTTTTTAATAATTTAATTGAATATAAGTAAATGTTATTTTATCAATTTCATGCTCTATATAACCCCATAGCTTTGTAACCTCTGATGTAAAATGGCGCCCGCCACCTATCGGTTTATCTTCCAACTTCATTGTTAGGATTGATGAATTAAATGCCACTTCTATTGAGATTATTTTATTTGAAAACTAGTTTCGAATGCTAAACATTCATCTTCAGTTCTAAAACATACAATAAAATTTTCAACACATCAGTACTATGTTACATAGATTAAATATACTAAGGTTTTTAAAAAGATAAGACAAGAAATCAAGCATAGGCACTCACCTTCGAGGTAACTAAAACACTGAATTTGTGAAAAGTAAAAGGGGGGGCATGTAGGTTAAGTTTTAGATTTACAACGGGGTTTCCCTTATGACTCATTGGGTTTTTTCGTTCCTATGGGAAATAAATTTAAAATGGGGCTATTGGATATGTTAATCTGATCATTTAAACAAAAATCTGGATCGGTTTTAAACGATTTTATTATTTCTAGTGATTCAAAAGTATTTAATTTTAGGCTATTTTCTACTTGATGTAATATTTTTACTCCCGAGTCTTTATTAAATTTGTGGTTATTTTCATTTAGATGGATAGCGAAATTGGAATTTTGGGTCTTATTAGTGTATGCTCTTATATGTTCATTTACTCTTTGATTTACTGATCGTCCGGTTTTTCCCGTGTATTTTGCTTCACAGTCATTACATTTTAATTCGTATACGCCGCTTTTTTGGAAAGGGTCTATTTTGTCTTTCGGTGAAGGGAAGTATGATGACAATGGCTTATCTATTTTAAATGCAGGGTTTAAACCTAATTTTTTTAATTCTTTACGTTAAGCCATTGTCATCATACTTCCCTTCACCGAAAGACAAAATAGACCCTTTCCAAAAAAGCGGCGTATACGAATTAAAATGTAATGACTGTGAAGCAAAATACACGGGAAAAAAACCGGACGATCAGTAAATCAAAGAGTAAATGAACATATAAGAGCATACACTAATAAGACCCAAAATTCCAATTTCGCTATCCATCTAAATGAAAATAACCACAAATTTAATAAAGACTCGGGAGTAAAATATTACATCAAGTAGAAAATAGCCTAAAATTAAATACTTTTGAATCACTAGAAATAATAAAATCGTTTAAAACCGATCCAGATTTTTGTTTAAATGATCAGATTAACATATCCAAGCCCCATTTTAAATTTATTTCCCATAGGAACGAAAAAACCCAATGAGTCATAAGGGAAACCCCGTTGTAAATCTAAAACTTAACCTACATGCCCCCCCTTTTACTTTTCACAAATTCAGTGTTTTAGTTACCTCGAAGGTGAGTGCCTATGCTTGATTTCTTGTCTTATCTTTTTAAAAACCTTAGTATATTTAATCTATGTAACATAGTACTGATGTGTTGAAAATTTTATTGTATGTTTTAGAACTGAAGATGAATGTTTAGCATTCGAAACTAGTTTTCAAATAAAATAATCTCAATAGAAGTGGCATTTAATTCATCAATCCTAACAATGAAGTTGGAAGATAAACCGATAGGTGGCGGGCGCCATTTTTTACATCAGAGGTTACAAAGCTATGGGGTTATATAGAGCATGAAATTGATAAAATAACATTTACTTATATTCAATTAAATTATTAAAAAAGATTAAATACGTCGTGCAATATTGAAGTTTGAAAATCAAACTATATGTGGTCAGCACCATTCTACAATAGAGTTTACAATGGTAAAACTACTGATACCAAATTTCAACAAAAACATCTTTATAGTTAAGAAAAGATAAGCAATAATAAATTAATGTACAAAGTTTTATGGCAGAAACGAGGTTTACCACACTGTCCTATACTGTTATAGTCATAAATTATAAATCCAAAAAGATAAAATCAATAAAATTATTTTAGCCTGATAAAAATTATTACTAAATCAAAATGCCCTGTGCTTTTTTAAATAGTGTGTAAAATTATGATTCATGGACCTTTAGATGTAAGCACCATTATCCACAAATATTAATATTCTCCGTCGATATAGTTAACCAACTCATAAATTAAAATGAAAAACAAGATGTCTAATTATTCTTTTACGTGATCTCCAACCACCTATTTAGTGCAATTTTAACCCGGTTAAAAATCAGTGCTCTGCGTCAAAATATCATAATATTAAATTACATACTTCAAGATTTTTTTTTTTTTATCGATAGACGAAAGAAACATCAATTAAAAGTTAAAATTATCTACTTTCTTTACTTATGAGAGCAGGTGAAACCGCGACGCACAGTGTGACGAATGACCCAAATTTGCAGACATGTACGAAAAATTAAAACTATTTTATTTTAATCTCCGATCACTTTGTACCATCTTCTAACCTCTTATATGAAAATAAGAAAATGTAGGAATGTTTCAGAAATTCGTAGTGAAAATGCTGTGTTTAAAAAATAAAAAAGTAATGAAAATTGACATAAAAATGCACGAAATCGTATTTTCAAATTAATTTCTTGTTCGTTCAAGTCTATTCAAACTAAAAAAAAAATTAGGAGTTATGGTTTTATCTTCAGAAAGAATTAGGATCTTATAAAACAACTAGCTGAAAGTACCCTGCTCCGCTACGGTTTAATATTATTAGGATTAAGGACAACTTAAATTACTAAAAGTTAAGCTTAACGTTGATTATTATTACTTAAATATATCTAAAGAATTCCATTCTTTGAATAATTTCAATAGGTAAATTTGACAATTTGCAGAAGTTAATTTTATATTATTTTGATAGTCAATGAAGCTTGAGGCAACACTTCCATCTTGCCCAGCTCTGAAACCAGACCATCAGCTTTTCTTATGGCATACTTTAAGTGAATATAGTCTTAACTTCTCAACTTTTTTTATTTTTTCGAATAAAGTTTAGTCTTTCTGTTTCCATTTTTTCATACATATCAAAACCGGAAAACTGAAGGAAGAGTAGTTGGGGACGAAGCTACTGTTGAAGCAAAGTTGGTGTGTTGCTCTTAAGGAATATGTACATCGAACTGGCCTTATATGTCATCACCAGAGAACATAAGTCTTTTAATCTCCTCTTTAACATAAGTCTTTTAACCTCCTCTTTAACATAAGCCTTTTAATAGCTTCTCTTCACGAAACAACTCAAACTTGTAAGGGTTCACCTATGCAGCCACCACGAGTTCACAGAAAGTACCTTATAATAAGGTTTTGACATCGATCGTATTTTTTTTTTTTTTACAACTATAAGGAACTTAATTTGTGGTCAAAGTGTGCGGCTTAAGCATCTAACCTATTTTTTTAGCTTAGCTTATTTCCAAATACCATATGACAATTACTCTATTATTATTCACCCAATAAGAATTGTGATCGCATTTTTCGAGAATTACACGCGATCCAGGCCAATTTTTTTTAAATCCTTTCTTAGCGAGCACCTTCGGCCCTAGAGGAAGCCATATAAGAAATTTCATTCCAATCCGTTCAGTGGTTTTTGAGATTTCGTGTTAAATGAGTGAGTGGTATTTGAAAAATATATAATAGATGACATTTGGAGTAAATTTAAGGTTATTTTGAGTACATTATTTCGTGTTGAAGAAAACATCCAAATTTGTATAAAAAATGGACTTCATAGACTTTTACCTAGGTATTTATGAGATAAATACGTTCCATTATTTTCCGAATATAGCTGAATCAAGCCGTGGTTAGACATAGTTTATACATTTCTAATTTTGTAATTTGCCCTAATGAAACCATCAATTTTTTGGACAAACTATTGGTTAACAGAGCGAAATCCTGAAATAGAGGGGAAAAAACAGACTTCAGATTCAAATTCTACACCCTCGAAAATATACTCATACGAAATTTGAAGTTAACGTATTAATTTTTAGATGCTCAAAATGCGATGAAAAACACCATTTCGTCCCACTGTGCAACGGGGGATTAATTTTAATAAAAAAGGGATTTATATTAAAGGGATCAATATATATATAAAAATATATATTATATATAAATATATATATATATATATATATATATAAAATGTTTATTACACGTTTTTTTAATATGCAACACAAAAAATGATAAAATTAATATATATCTACATTCTTTGTATCAAAGTGTTGATGTTTTGAGTTTTTTGGTACGTTTACGTCAAGTACCGAGAGAGTTATGTATGTTTCCATGTTAAAAAAAAAAAAAATCATTTAGAGCGTAATTTTCTGAATTAAATTTGGTTATTTAAAAACATAAAAAACAAAAGATAAACAATGGCGAGGAATTATCTCGTGTATTTTTAAGGGTGACATTAATTACGAATGAAAGGGAAAGTTTTCCTTTGCTAAAATTTGAGGGACTTTATAAACAAAACATTGATCCAACGATAGACTATTCAAATAGGGATGCCTCTGTTTAAACCGTTAGACATTCAGTGGTTTATTTAGTGTAGCAACTCTCCGATTCGCCAGCACTAAGCAAAGTTATATCGATCTCTGCTGGCCATTTTATCGTCCAAGTTTCCTCTTCAAATATTTTAATTTGTTGATAAAATATTTCCTATTGAATCCGCAAGTTTTAGTTTTTCTGAGGTTTTCAATATATTGACATATATTTTTGTTTATTTGAATACAATAACAATACATTTAGCAAAGATGAATATAATGCTCATAATGACATGTCAATTGTTTTTAAACCAACTGCCCATTGGTAGCACTTTAATAAAAGTTCTATGTTAGAAGGTCCAGAGGCCATCTTCTTTTCAGGCCATTCGGAATGTTATCTGAAATGGAATAGGTCAAGTTATACTAGTGGATTTGAATAGAAAGGATTTGGACTAAATCAGTAACATATGGAATATTGAGGATTTTTCTAAGGATTTGGGATAGTAAGGATTGGATACGTGATGAATTGGATGGTTTAGTAGAGCCCCAAAGCTCAACTCCGTTCGTCCAAATAGGTCTAATAGCAGTCATGTAAATGAGTCTTTTGTATTAAATTGGAAGGTTTGAACGTTTGCCAAGTAAATGTTGAAGTATTCGAAAACAACGGGCAGTTTTTTGTCTTGTATGTGGATTCCAAGTAAGGCTTGTTTTATATTATCCGGCACGACACGTAGCGTATCAGACACGGCACGGTCAGAAAAATACATGGTGTATTTATATTATCAGGCACAGTACGGCAGGTCTCAGCACGGACCGGGAGCACAGGTGAAGCGGAGATTTTTTTTTTAATGACTTTTTGTTTATAGTATATTACTTCATACTGGTGTTTACTCATTAGGTTTAGTCCAGATGTGTTATTTTTCCAAGACAAAAAGATAAAAAAAAAAGTCAAGAAAGCATGCACTAAATGTAGGAAAACCTACATTTCCTGAACATCGAGTATAAATTTATACAAATTGTTTTGATTAGATTTTTTTTTATAATTGCATATGTTAAATTTCTGTTTTTATATTCTTATATTAATATAAAATGTTCAACGTGTTACTCCTTACGCACTCCATTAATTTTTCAACATCCAGTTTTGCAAAAAAAAAAAAAAAAAAGCAAAAATGGAATCAAATTTAAACACAGAAAAAGAACTGGAACGGGGCAAAGTCAGTGCAGTACTGCACTGTCAGAGTCGGAAAGTAAAGTATACTACGAAAAAGACACCTTAAGACACGGTCCGGCTCCGACAAAATATTCTTTTCGTGAAATGTCTTAATGTCTTGTCTGAAACGTGCCGTGTCTTGCCGGATCTGCTTCACATATATATATACGCAGGCACTATAAAACTAACTATACTAATATTTGTCTTGTCTGAAACGTTACGGTCCGCTACGTGTCGTGCCGGATAATATAAAACAACCTTAAAACGTTTGTCCAGATGGAGTCCTAGTTAGCGGTTTTGTTGGCATTAAACTCCTTGATAATATTTTATTCTAAAATTTTACCAAATGTGTCGGGTATTGTAGTTTCCCATTAAACATTCAAATATTTTTATGCACATTGTCAACATATATTAATTTTTTTATGACAAAAGTATAGTTGACTGTTAGTGAATGTAGATCATAATCAGGGATGCAGTCAAAGAGGAACGTCTAAGTAGAAATACTTTAATTGAGTACCGACGTTTCGATCTGGCTTCCAGGTCTTCTTCAGGGCCGCCGAACCACACTGGAGAGGAGACGAGCGATGACTGATGTTAAATATGAATTTTTATATTCGCTTGTTTATTAATTCCTTACTCATTATATATATATTAATTATATATATCTTTAAATTTAAGACAATTGAATGGTTCCGCCGAAAAACGTTCGGCTATGGTATAGCAATCCATTATGTTATTATACATGTAAATATAACAAATTAATATGTGAATATAAAATCTAACTTACAAAACTAACAAGAACTTTAGATTATGATTTTCTTTCACTGATTTCACTGATTGAATCAAAAATTTATATTTTTCGCTTGGAACGTTTTTCGGCGGACCCATTCAATTGTTTCGCTTATTTTGTTTAGTAAAATTGATACTTTTATTTATAGTTAATAGTTTTTAAATAAAATTATTTGATAAATTCATTTCCTAATTTAATTAAATCTAAATTTAAAAAATATGAAATTGTTTGTTTATTTAGCTGTTGGTTATAGATCAGATAATGACAGCTTCTGGAATATAAAAGTCGGATTTAATAACAGTCAATTTGAAAAAAAAAAAAAAAAAAAAAAAAAAAAAACAGTTTTGAACCGTCGCACAGTGGGACGAATGGCCAATCTTGGAGGAAAAAAGTCATAATCGAAATTAATGAAACTATTGTGATAGGTGTATAGTTAAGTATTTTATATTACATAATTAAAGGTTCTTCCGTTTTTAGGAGGTGGATTTCAAGTTAACAACGATGAAAGTAGTACCTAACTCGACAGGTTAGGTCAAACTATTGATTCTTTCAATCTAAATTTGTGTATCATCCTATTGATATTTTTTCATTATTCCTTTGTAATTAGTGAATATAGACGATCGTTATACCAGTAAGCCATTCTCAATATATTTTTTTAATAATTTGACCTATTATATATTTTTTTTAAAAGTGCCATAAACTAAAACATTTTTTAAACATTCTTTTAAAAGTTCTATTACTAAAAAGTACCCCAAAGTACTTTGAAATTCATGGTATAGGTGCCTTAGAAGGTATATGAAATAATCATGAAGCATTTAGCTGTTTTTATCTGCTTTCTTGTCTGAAAACGAACTGCGTTGAAGAGATATTTAAAATTGATAGTTACGAAAATAAAAACTAAATAATAAGAGGCTGGAAATACCCGGAAAGTCATATTACATTTCATTGACTCCGATCATCAAAGAAATTGAGAATATCACTTTTATAAGAAAAAATCGTTTTACATACATTTATTAAGTTACAATACACAAAAATACATAAGAATGAACGTTTTTACTGTATGTATTGAATTTTCATTTAGATTATTGATTTTATGATTTATTTATTTTTTATTTTATTATTTTTTTGTGACATTTTGATAGTTCCTATTTAAATGGAGACTTTAGCATAACTGAGTAAATAGTTTTGTTGAGTAGGCAAACAGGTAAGTAACAGTATTGCAGAAAGATTTGAAAATTGTATCGTTTCATAATATTATTTGGATTAGTACACCGGAAATATCTAATTCATACGATACCAGCTTGACGTGTTTTTTCATTCTTTACTTTTTTAAGATAATTAAAAATAATTACTATATAATAATAACTATAAATAATAACATAATAACCCATTTCGGAATAGTTACAAAACGATCAAACTCATTAGTTTTACTAAGCTAATATGATATATATAAAATAAATGGTGAAAAGTTAAACCTTAAAAAAAAAATCGGAACCACGGATAATGGGGCTTAGTGTATAGTATTTTTCTTATGGTTGTGACTTGAGTAGTTTTATTTTACCTTATTTAAACTCTATTGTTTATGTAAATCAGGTTGCCAGGTCTGTTTAAGCGATACTGACTTTTTTCCTCCTAGATTGGTCATTCGTCCCACTGTGCGTTGAGTTAACTTCAGAGAGATAGACCGAGACGTAGATGGCAGGATTTATGTTTTTTATGCATATAGAGGGTTATCGTAAGAAAAAATATTAATATTATTTTTCGTATTTTTTTTTTTTTTAGCTCTAAATATCACGATATATCGGTGACTGACATTTTTTTTTTTTTTTTTTTTTTTTTTTTTGAAATGTTATTTTTAATATTTCTACATTGTTACAATGATATTGCTGCTTTTTTTTTGTTTTAGTTAATTTATTTCACAACTTAGATAAGAATAAAATTATTTCAAAAATTTAAAATTCAAAAATAGTCAGATGTGTACCACGTGCAGATGCAAGCAGTAACTATCTTTAGCCAACTGCCCCCTGCCACTATTATTAAACTTTCCCTTATTGAAACCGTTTCGTAAAGTTTTTTTTTACGTTTTTATTTAAGATGAAGAAGAAGAAGAAAATGAAATTTATTCTGGGACAAGAATAACATATGAGTATAATATATAGGACAATCGCCTGGCTATGACAATTATAAATAATAAATTTTAAGGAAGATCATGGCTGCAGTACAGGCTGAGGGTGGATGGGAACTGAGAAGCAACAAAGAAGTCTATCAGAATGTGGAAGGAATCTCAGAGACTATGCGGAAGAGGAGATTGGCGTTTCTCGGACATTTGTACAGAATGAACGAAGAAAGATTAACAAAACAGATATTCAACTATCTTTGGAAGAAGAAGATCACTACAGCGTGTATTAAAGATGTTAGGAAAGACCTGGAACAGTTTAACATTACAGAGTCCCAAGTGTTATAAAGAGGTATATTTAGGAGTAGAGTGGAAGGGTTTCAAATTGAAGGAACCCAAGGGAACGTGGATAGAAGAGTACTAAGGGCAGAGGAAACTAAAGGCAATGGGAAAGAATAAGATGAAATAAAGTTGAAGCGTAATCTTAAGTGGTCAATTCGCGTGTAATAATAATAAATTATGACTTATAAAATAAATGAGAAATCTTGTAAAAGGATACCTCTTATGTATACTATTATATTGTACATAACCTAAACATTTGTTTTACATTCGTTCGAAAGATAGAAATAGATGAATTTAAAGAAAGTAAGAGTGGAGTTTTTTCGAATTTATCTGGGCAATAAATATCATAAAAAAGGAAGCACGAATAATAAAGGACTTTTCGAAGGATGCAGTTCGATGCGCAGGAGTGTACAGGTTGACGGGTTGGGTTCTAGTATTTAAGAGGTGGATGGAGGAGCGCAGAGTAAGGAGGTCATAAATATATCTGGGTTTTATGGTTTTCAAGGACTGGAATATGAATGCACCTAGGAAGTATTGACGTCGGAAACCGGGGTAAGCCACCCAATTTCAGAACACCTGTGAGATATGTGAGAACGTTTGGAGATCCCGAAAATAAATCTGATAAGACATTTCATTAGCCTTTCACATCTCATTTCGAGCTCACCTTCAGTATACATACGTTCATATGGTACATATGTATTTAATACATATGGTTGTATATTGTATTTTTATAATATAGGGAAAACAAAATATTATATCGTACGCATCAGTATGACGTATATGATATGAGTCGTCCAATTGCAAAACGTAGCAAAACCAGATTTCTAAATCTTTCACCAGAAGGCAAAAACCATAGCAATATGATGCCCAATTGACATGAATGTAATTTTTCTTGTATAATTAGCAGAAAAATAGATGATTTTAGATAGGCAAGCATAATAAGGGCCCCTGTAGACCAGTTTTTTTTTTTTTTTAAATCGGATTTTCTTCTGTACTTACTCCGTTTCGCAACAGTATTAGACTTGCTCCTTTTTGATAATCAAATAAATACATGTGCTGAGTTGATTTAGAGAATTGAAATGATGGATTAAAAAATATATTTTACGTTAAAAATGTTACTTATTAGCTTGGTGAACAATAAAAACGGATAGTAAAGTAATAAACGATATATGTACATACATGGACTAGTCTATGTAATCACAATACACATTTTCCTAAACAAATTATAATTCTTCCTCATCTTACTTCTAGACAGACTTTTAGTAAAACTTCTTTGAAAATGGTTAAAAACAATTTATCATTAGAAAATATTTGTATACATAAATGAGAATATTTTTCAGAGTATTGAGGAACAAAATAAAAACAATAAAGTATTGAACTACGTACCTAGTAGTATCAAAATATTATTGACTGTGTTTTTTAGTAGGTAACTTTAAATTCAAAACAAATAGCTATCTAAAAAATTTTTTATAATGTTTAAAAACATTTATTAGTTTAGTTTAACAAAAAAGAAAATTAATAAAAAATGGACTAGTCAATAGTAATTAGGATGACAATAACAGGTAACTTTTCTAAACAGCTAATTGTGTTCCTTCCACCTCGTTTGTGTCCCCTAAATCTGATAAATGATATGCATAATATGGCAGCCATATTGTGTGGTACTCCCTTTTGGTACTATTATAGGCATAGTTTTACTCCCTTTTGCTACAGTAAGTGATTTTTAATTGTAAATTTGAATAACTTTTCCTTCGTTTTTAAACCTAAATCTTAGTGAGCCTTCTGCGTGGCAAGGAGCAGGATCGAACGGTATATAAAACTCAATTTCGATTTTCGGCGGATTTGCTACATTCTGCAATTAGGGGCCTCATATAATAGAAAAATATCGATATTTTTGATTATCGTGTATCGATACCTTGGGTTGGGAGGAGTGCCTGGACTAAGGTTGGTGGTATCACTATTTCGGTTAGCTAAGACTTTTATAATTATAACATCTGCTTTCAAAATATCAGAACGTCTCTAGGAGTGTTGAATAACTGCCCTGGAGGTGTTTTTAAACAATTCTAAAAATAGCAGTAAAGTTTACTAAAAGCGAGGAATAATTGATTTAGGTAAAATGTCAGTTAAGGCTGACAGACTTTTTTTATTTTTACTTTCTGATGACTCAATTTTGATACCCGAGTTGTGACGAAGTACAATATTAATGACAATTTAGCTGAAACCGCAATTAGTTGGTTAAAAGCGCTGACTATCGGCCCGGGTGATGATGATGATGATGATGATGAAGTTAATGTTCACTACAGCACTACACCACTAGGGGCTGGGGGATGGGAGCAGCACTTGCTGGCAGGAAATTGAATCTACCTGTTACCTGAGCCCGTGGCTGTTAATGAGTACTCTCATACCTGCATCAACTTCCTCGCTAAAATAATCCCACAGAAGATAATTTCATAGAAAATATTATAAATTGTAGAAAATTTAATATATTAAATTTTAAAATATTCCACTTTAGTTATGCATGATGGTATATAAGCATCAATACAATTAGGATTAATGAAGTATTTGTCTCTTCTAAAACAACAAATATTTGTATTATTATTTCTTCGATATAAAATACAATTAATACTCAAAGTATAGTGCATTGTTATCTACCGTCATTACCCATCTGCTAGTCAATTGCTCGATGCCACGCCATTCCTTGGGATGGCTGTCAAAGAACTCTTGGACAGCATTTTTAACTTCCGCTAAATTATCAATTTTTTTCCCTTGAAGAAAATGGGCCATGGATCGAAACAAGTAGTAATCCGAAGGAGCGAGGTCTGGACTATATAGTGGATGAGGCAGGAGTTCAAACCCATGAAGTTCTGTAAACTTTTCTTTGGTTTGACGGGAAGTGTGTGGACGAGTATTATCTTCTTGGAATAAAACTCCTTTTCGGTTGAACAGAGGAGGATGACGATCTGACAAATCTTTCCAGTTGTTCGCAGTAAAGTTCAGAATTCATAGAGAATCCATTAGGAACAAGTTCGTGATGAATAACACCTTCAAAATTCCAAAAAACGCAAAGCATGGATTTTTTTTCAAATTGCCTTCTTGCAGCAACTGGTAAAGCAGTTTGACCGCGATCTAGCCATTGCTTGGTATTCGGATTTTGCCTCTTAACCCACTTTTCATCAAGGCAACAATCCTCCGATAAAACCTCATATCAGAAGGGTTTTCCAATAAATTTTCACAAATTTCTAGCCTCATAGCTTGAGGAGTAAGTTCATGAGGGACGAGTCTACAGGTCTTTTTCACCTTCCCCTTGGAGAGAAGATGTGACTAACAGTATATTTCGACACACCACACTCCCTGGCAAGTTCGCGAGTACTTGTGGACGGATTTGACTCAACAGCTTCCTTCAGCACCTCATCAATATCCATTAATGGCCGCCCGGAGCTTCCTTTCCAACGTCGTATCTCCACTTCTAAATTTTTCAAACCTACGCCGCGCATTGCGTTATTCAAGGACACCTTCCCCTTCATATTTAATAATTTCACGAGTTGCTTTAGCGGCTGTAAAATTTTGTTTCCAGTAATGTCTTAAAATAACGAGAATTTCGTAGGACACTGTCATGTTTCTTCATTGAAATAAATAACTAAACTGAGGCTTTTCTTTTAAGAAGTTCAGTGTGAGTAAACAAGCTTAGAGAATGCTCTAAAGGGATTATTAAGTATTGGTAAATAATAAATAGCATTAAGATATTTACAGACTTTTGAACTCTGCAATTTGATAAAACAGTCATTTTTTTTATACGCCCTATTATTTTGATTTCAAAGCTATCTTATATATAAGCTATCATATATCTTACATATGTATATACTGTTTTTTTTAAAACACATTCCTGGCTCAACAGACAAGAAACTGCTCATCGTTTCCGATTAATCCCACGTTTACTAGACAAACGTTCAAAGCTCTCACTAAATCACAAAAGACTTATTTACACGACAGTAACTATTCCCATTTAGACATAAGGAGTTGAGCTTCGGACTCCACTACATCTTCCAATTATGCTGTTACCTATCCTCACGATTCCTTTGTAAAATCCTCAATATTCCTTATTATGTCACAAACAAACTTATCCAGAAAGACCTTGATGTTCTAGGTAGCAGATATAGCACAAACCAGATACTTATCTTTTTATAGTAAACTCCATACCCACTGGAATCCACTAGTCTCTTAAATTGCCTCACACTCATCATCCATGGTTTCTGAAAAGAAGGTTGCCAAGAGACCCTTTTGCTTTAAATCCTATTTAATGGGGCATATAAAAAAAATGACCGTTTTATCAAATTCCAGAGCTCAAAAGTCTGTAAATATCTTAATGCTATTTATTATTTACCAATACTTAATAATCCCTTTAGAGCATTCTCTAAGCTTGTTTCTAACACTGGACTTCTTTAAAAAAAATGCCTCAGTTCAGATATTTATTTCAAAGAAGAAACATGACAGTGTCCCACGAAATTCTCGTAATTTTAAGAAATTACTGGAAAAAAATTTCAGAGCCGCTGAAGCAACTCGTGAAATCATTAAATATGAAGGGGAAGGTGTCCTTGCAGAGCGCACTGCGCGGCGTTGGTTTGAAAAAATTAGGAGTGGAGATACGACGTTGGAAAGGAAGAGGGGCTCCGGGCGGCCATTAATGGATATTGATGAGGTTCTAAAGGAAGCTGTTAAGTCAAATCCATCAACAAGTACTCGCGAACACACCAAAGATTGTGGTGTGTCGAAAGATACCGTTAGTTGCCATCTTCTCTCCATGGGGAAAGCGAAAAAGACCTGTAGACTGGTCCATCACGAACTTACTCCTCAACAATCAGCAGAAAAGTTTACAGAACTTTATGGGTTTGAACTCCTGCCTCATCCACCATATAGTCCAGACCTTGATAATTTTGCGGAAGTTGAAAATGCTGTCCACGTGTTCTTTGACAGCCATCCCAAGGAAGGGTATCAGCGTGGCTTCGAGCGATTGGCTAGCAGATGGGTAATGACGGTAGATAACAATGGACTATACTTTGAGTATTAATTGTATTTTATATCAAAGAAATAATAATAGAAATATTTGTTTCAAAAACGGTCATTTTTTTTTTATACGTCCTATTATTTATACATATCCTAAGCTCATTCCGCTTTGCCTTCCTATGTGAGCACCAACATGTTTGTTGGCCTTGCATAAAATAAAAATAAATAAATAAAATAATCAAAATATCAACACATTGCTACAGTGATCATATATATTAAATTTTTAAAAATGTAAGAAAATAAATAAACGCTTATTACGAACAAAGTAGGGATCCTTGAAAGGTGGTCTAACCATTTCAGCAGCCTACTGGGAAACGTCCAGAATCTTGCCCAAGAAGAAAGCTCAAACTCTATCGCATATTATAAAGATTGTGAGCTCCTCGACCCACCATGCGATGAAGAAATCGAGGATGCAATTCAGAAACTAAGAAATAACCGAGCTTCAGGGTGTGATGGCATCGCGGCTGAACTTATGAAGGCAGGAGGAAATGAAGTGACCAAAGTGATCCGCGATCTACTGCATTGTGTATGGATAAATAAAGCACTTCCTAAAGATTGGTTTACCGGCATTATCATTCCTCTACACAAGAAAGGAGACCAAATGATCTGCGACAACTATCGTGGCATTACACTCCTAAGTAGCGCCTACTAGGTTCTCTCTAATATAGTGTATGAAAGATTATGTCCCTACGCTCAGAGAGAGATAGGCATGTATCAATGTGGGTTTATGAGTGGGAGATCCTGTATTGATCAGATATTTTCCCTGAGAACTCTTATGGAAAGAACTAGAGAGCATAATATTACAACTCATCACCTTTTTGTAGATTTCAGCAGCGCTTATGATAGCATTATTAGGGACAGACTTTATCAAAGTATGGAAAAGATGAACGTCCCCCAAGAATTGATTAGCCTCACTGCGCTGATGATGAGTGAATCTAGAAGTCAGGATAAGATCCAAGGTGACTTGTCCGAATCATTTAAGACCACTAGGGGCCTGAGACAAGGGGATGGACTTTCCTGCCTATTGTTCAACTTTGCTCTCGAGAAGGTGATTAGGGACTCAGGAATACAGGTGACCGGTACAATTCTCACCAAATCCATTCAAGTTCTTGCCTATGCGGACGATATTGATATAGTGGGAAGGTCAGAGAGAGATTTGGAACATGCATTTCTTGCCTTAGAGCAATCTGGACGACGCATGGGGCTCCAAGTAAACCAGTCCAAGACTAAATACATGGTGGCTAACCCTCCAAGACCACCAGCACCTCATATCACGTTTGGTGACTACACTTTTGAGAGTGTTGATGGTTTTCAGTATCTTGGTTCACTGGTCAAGTCGGACAACTCAACCAGCCCAGAAGTACAGAAAAGAATATTAGCCGCTAACAAATGTTATTTTGGATTGGCCAAGACATTGAGAAATCGTCTACTATCAAGAAAGACCAAAGCTACGCTATACAAAACACTTATCAGACCTGTTTTAACTTATGCCTCAGAAACCTGGCCTTTGTCGAAATCTGATGCTAATAGTTTGCTGCTCTTTGAAAGGAAAGTGTTAAGGAGAATGTTTGGAGCAGTGAGAGTCGGTGAACAGTTCAGGCTTAGGCATAATGCAGAGCTGTACCAGATTTATCAGGAGCCTAATGTGGTACAGCATATAAGAATTTCCAGGCTAAGATGGGCTGGGCATGTGGCTAGGATGGACGACAGTTCTACTCTGAAGAAACTTCTCTTTGGGTATGTGGATGGAAGAAGAAAACGTGGAAGACCACGACTGAGATGGGTGGACGAGGTCGAGAGAGATTCAGGTGTCCTCGTTGGATCAGGAGCTTGGCGGACCCTGGCACAGGACAGAGAGGAGTGGAGGCGGTGCCTTGATGCGGCCAAGACCCGTACTGGGTTGTAGAGCCCGTGATAATAAGAAAATAAATCAAACATCTAAATGCATCATCATTAATAATAAGGTTTATTAAATCAAATAAACTGAGGAGGCAAGAACAAATGGCCTTTTAACAGATATCAAGACCTGGAGCTGACTGAATGTAAAGAGGCGAGAGGAAGAGCTGAGAGTAACCTGAGGTTGTCCTTTCGGTTTTCCTTATTACTGGTTGGGAACAAATGGTTTAGAATTTTGCTTCCTTAGAAATTGAAATAACCAACTAGTCATATGGAAAACTTTTAGGACAACCCCACTGTACCTGAACCTTTTCATCATACCCTATTCATCTTCATACCCTAACAATCTTACATTTACAAAATATATATATATATATATTATTTTATATACATTTATTGAAATTTTCAACTGTACAAAATATATACATCAAGTAAATTTATTGACAACGATTATAAGAACATGTTAAAACTTGAAAAGAACTACTCATCAGTAGCACTTGATTAAAAATTCTATATTAGAAGGTCTCTAAGCCATCTTCGTTTCAGACGCCTCGGAGGATTATCAGGAATGGATTGGGAAGCAAGTTGAGAAACTAATGGATTGGAGTGGTTATGGAGCTTACTATAAAGGATAGGTATCTGTTGTGGGCTAAATCAGCACCATATGTAATATTCAGATCTTTATGGATATGTTTATTGGTGACAAAGTAAGGAGCATTGAGGATTTTTCGAAGGATTTTGGATTACAAAGATTAGATGTGGGATGAATTAGGAGATTTAATTGAGCCCCAAAGCTCAACTCCGTACGTCCAAATAGGTCTAATCACAGTCATGTATATGAGTCTTTTGTAATTAATTGAGAGCTTTGAACGTTTGTCTAGTAAATGTTGAAGTAGTCTGAAACGACGGGCAGTTTCTTGTCGTTTTAGTCTTGTATGTGGATTCCAAGTTAGTCGTTTGTCCAAGTGGAGTCTTGGTAGCGGATCTGTTCAACAGGTATAAGTGGGATATCATTAAAGGATACTGTAGTACAGGAAGTCGTAGGTTTACGGCGTAGGGTAAACGTTATTTGGTGGGATTTGTTTGGATTTATTTTGATTCTCCATTTTTTACACCATTCTTGAAGGTTTAGCATATGGGATTGGAGTGTTCGAGAGCCAATAAAGGGATCATTGTTTACTGATAATAAACATGTGTTAAGTGGTGAGGATAGTGGTAGGATGATTTGGGATATCAGCTGTACAAAATAATTAATATATATATATATATATATATATATATATATATATATATATATATATATATATATATATATAATCTTTGTAGCTGATTCCAGGTGTTTTGAATTTTTTCCCGCTCCTAGTTAATGAAAGTTTTTATATTAACATAATTGATTTTTTTTTTTTGTTTCAGGAGACTGGGTAGCCGAGCGAGGTAAGGTGAGTACAATATATAACCAGAGTTAATTATATTTGAGCAGTAGTAATCATATATATGGTAGTCTCTTGAATGTGCGACCACTCTCCAACGGACCCAAAACCACCCGGTACTCAAGAAATACGATCTACAAGAGATAATCTTATCTATCTAAACATAGGAGTCATCTCTAATCCGTAAATCTTAGCGATATAAAACCGCATAGCAATTTCAAACGTGACTTTTTTTCATTCAAATCAATATAGCATCTAATCGGTTTCCTAGCGACAAATGTTATATAACAAAAAATACTTTCCAATAAATTTCTAATTCGGAAAATGTGGTCAAATTTTCGAACCGAGCAACAACAACAGATTTTACCATTTTAAAATGTTACAATCTAAAATGTAAAGAATAGTTTAAAAAGCATAGACCCTCACCCGAAAGACATACCCATGTCAACTAAATTTTGTTGGTTGTTATTTATTTCTTTACCTTCTGTACTTCATCAATCCATCCTTCCGCCCGTCCGTCCGCAAACTCTACTTCTCCTTGACTGAGAAATACAGAAGATTATAGGTAGATATAATATATATATATTCAAGTTCTATTGTTTATCCCAATCAGGGAGAAATACTTTTTATTTAGTTGTGCCTTATGCGGGACAACCGTTTTTATCGTTCCTAAAGCTATAAAAATATTAGCAGCGGCATCTTCTGACATTTCGATTGAAGGGTCGGATATTTAGCAACTGTTTAATATAAACCATTGTGTTTAGATGTCGTTACTGTTTATGTCACTGTGGGCTTGATGTGAATTTGAATGAAATTGTTTCGTTTGTCGTTCTTGCGAATTAAAAAAAAAAAAACAAAGAAAAAAAAAACACTTTGAACCGTAACGAAGTGTATATTTTGCAGACGGGTCATTCCATGTCAAATCAATCAATGGTTTGGACCTTATCCTCTCCGATTTCTATGATTTTTCGTATAGAAGTTTTACCTACCAAGACTAGGTAAAATGTAAGACTAGTTAATTATAAAAATTAATAATTCTGTAATAAAAAATTAACACATATCACTGGAAGATTGAAAATATAATTTCTACAAATGAATAGAATTACACTTGTAAAAAAATGATTACCACAATTAAACTAAAGACTTTATTTAAATGTATTATGCTGTAAACCTTTTCTTTTTCGGTTTTTTCCTAATGTATGTTTTTTTTTTTTATTTTTTTTTTTTAATTTTCTATATCTTTACTTTTATATAAAAGATGCTATATATGTAATTTGTATTAAATATGTAAAACATATATTAAATCCACGATAGAATGTAAATTTGTATGTTCTGGCAAAGTATGCCAATTAATACATGTCCAGTGGGCTTCACCAGATTTACTATAAATTACATATCTAGCATCCAATAGTAAATGTAACCAGCCTTGAGATTAAAAAAACTGAAATTTCAGATCGGACAAACATCTTCGGAGTTATAGCCAAAAATGTGCCAAAAAACTGTGGATTTCATAAAAGTACGGTATCTCTAGCGCTCTGGCATGTATATTTCAAGAGAGCCGATAAAAACTTCATATATAGAGTCTAATAGTAAATTTTACTAGCTTTTAGGTAAACAAAAGATTTTGGGTCGGACGAATAGTTTCGGAGTTATAGTGGAAAAGATGCAAACAAATATGGATTTCACAACAGTACAGAGTTTTAGCGTGCTAGCACGTGTATTTTGAGTTATAAGCTTTTAAAAATTAAAAAAAAAAATACTGTTTTCGGTCCTCACTCCAGCAGTAAAAAACTACTGCTCTTAGAGAACCCAAGTTTGCGGCATTCTCTACCGTTTGAAATGGCCTTTAATTTGATATATCCCTTGATATATTTTCGTACAATTTGAATGTTTTCGGTTTTTGTAATTTCCAAAATACGTATTCTTCGATTTTTTTGAGAGAATATATGTATATATATATATATATATATATATATATATATATATATATATATATATATATATATATATATATATATATATATATATGTTTATTAAGGTTCTTGAGGTTCAGTCATAAAATAAAAAATCAACTATTTTGGCGACGTTTCGAGACTATATTGTTCTAGAATACTTTACGATAAAAAACACCTACTGGACGTGCAGAAGGATATAATCATGCCCTACAGTGAAAAAAAAAACCAGGTTACAATAAAATTATATATAAGTTATACAAGTTATTTTCAAAAACATAAAAATTAGCTACAGTAGTAGGTAGGTAGGTATATAAACAACATGTGTAGGGTAATACAAATATATATAATTACAGAATATAGAGGAGTATGAAGCTACTTACAATGTTACTGGTGGATATGAATAGACTAATAATTCTAGTACACAACTAACCTAGGGGAGTGAGTTTAAACAGACAGTTACCAAGGGTTAGTGGGGAAAACCCTATTTCTTAAAAATTAAGTTAAAAGGACCGTGTGGGTATTCCCAAAGATGCAGGTACAACAATATTTCAGTGTAATATACAATTCCATCCTTCAGTGTGTATATATAATATATATATATATATATATTTTTTTTTTTTTTTTTTTTTTTTTTGTACAGTGGGAAATTTTCAAACAACGTAGAGGCGGAATGGCTCCCTCTACAATAATTGTTATTAGTGCCACAAAACATATTTTGCTACTATTATTTTCATATTTTTCTCAAGTGCGTATTTACAAATAGTGACAATATCTACATTTTGTTTACAATACTTTAATATATTTTTTGCAACGCAAGGGATGATAACAGAGATCATATCCCGTTCAAATATTCGATTATATTTTTTTATAACTATTACTCACTAACAACTCCATATATACACCACTCCCAGTATCATCTGTATGCCAACGACCTCCGAATTTACCTATCCTTCCATCCTTCAGACATGTTCGAAGCATCTTCTAAGATTCAGGATGATATTGAGAACATTAGCGGATGGGCAATGAAAAATAACCTACGCTTGAATCCAGAGAACAGCAAGGCTATCCTTATCGGTTCAAAACCTACCCTTAATTCCCTCCCTTACTATCCATTACTTTACCTCAATAACCGTACAATCCAATTCCAAATTTCAAAAACCTCCTTTGATCAACACATATCCTGGAGTAACCACATTCCCCAAATTACCAGAAAATCCATCATGATCCTCAAACAGCTCCAAAGATATCGTGAATCCTTTCCCTGAAGTACCCGCCAACTTCTGGTATCCTCTCTCATTTTTTCCCACTTTGATTACGGGTGCTTGGTATATGGAGGGTTGTCTGTTGCTCTAGAGATGAGACTGAGGAGACTAATGAATTGCTTCATAAGATTCATCTTTGGCTTTTCCCTGATTCTCGACGGCAATACTTCCTCGGCACTTTCCTATTCCAGTCATTAAAAACCAATAAACCTTCCTATATCCTAGACCTAATTACTCTGCGTTCCTCCATTCACCACCTGAATACAACATCCCAACCTTCCAACCTTGGACCCCCTCTGAGAATCCTTCGTCATCCATGCTACCTCTTTTTGGAATTTCTTACCTATCCATATTCGCAAAGCCTCTTCCTTAACTTCTTTTAAACATCTTTTATTTATCTATCTCCTCGATCTTCAATCTTCCACAAAAATGTAAATAATATATAATAAATGTACATAAGTGTGTTTGTTTTTTTTTATTAATTTTAATTATTAATTTTTTTTTTCTTTGTTACTTCTCTGTTCTTTTTTTTCTCATAATTTAATTTGTAATACTGATGTGCTGATTTAACTAATCTCAGCCAGACAATTGTACCTTTTATTGTGCACTTTAATTATTCTTAGGGGACAGTCTGTCCCAGAATAAAGTTTATTTTTCATTTTCAGATATTTTTTACACCATCAAAAAAAAAAAAAAAAAAAAATTATAATGTTTAGGTGGACGTAAACTTCTAAAAGCGAATGAAACTTTTAGTCAAAAAAATGAAAAGAAATCAATTGGTGCTTCACATACTGCAGTACTCATTTTCGGAAAATAAAAAAATGAATTGGCCAAAGTTTAGAGACAACCGTCTCATTTGTGACTAATAAAATTGCACTATATCAAATAACTGACCCTTCAGAATAAACGGAATACATAAACGTAGAGCTGGAGATGAAAAAAAGGTGATAGAGCGAGCACTTGTTCTTATTGCGGGCGGAATAAACCCGAAGAATATTAGCAAAGGGGATGAAGTTATTCGGGTATATCAGGACTCCTAGCCGGCTCCTTACGGCCACAGCGACCATTCATGACTCCTAGTAAACATGAAATAAAGTTTTATCTTCTCATCCTGGGTTCATGGCCCTCTTAAGTGGACTGCCCTCCGTCTGAGTCACCGTTCACGATCTACTCTGGAGGGTGGAGGTTCTTTATTCTCTTCTTTTAGCTTCCATTGTTGCATTTTTTTTTTTTTTTTTTTTACTCTATCGTATTATATTTTACTATTTTATTATAAAAATTAGTAATTCTGTAATAAAAAATTAACACATATCACTGGAAGATTGAAAATATAATTTCTACAAATGAATAGAATTACACTTGTAAAAAAATTGATTACCAGAATTAAACTAAAGATTCTTATTTTAATGTATTATGCTGTAAACCTTTTTTGCCATTTATGAGAGCTAGAAATTGATAATATATATAATCTATGCAGCAAAGTGACAATGTTTCAAAATGATTTGTATGTTTTTAGAACTGATGATGAATATTTTACATCTTGAAGTATTCAAAAAGTTAGAAAAACATTTTGGCAGTTCCGTATGATATTATTTTTAACTTAATGGATGGAAGATAGTCTTTCTTTTGTAGTAATAATAATAATAAATATATATATATATATATATATATATATATATATATATATATATATATATATATTTTTTTTTTTTTTTTTTTTTTATTACTCTATCGTATTATATGTTACTATTTTATTATAAAAATTAATAATTCTGTAATAAAAAATTAACACATATCACTGGAAGATTGAAAATATAATTTCTACAAATGAATAGAATTACACTTGTAAAAAAATTGATTACCACAATTAAACTAAAGAATCTTATTTTAATGTATTATGCTGTAAACCTTTTTTTTTATTTTATTTTTTTTCTATATCTTTACTTTTATATAAAAGATGCTATATATGTAATTTGTATTAAATCATGTAAAACATATATTAAATCCACGATAGAATATAAATTTGTATGTTCTGGCAAAGTATGACAATTAACACATGTCCAGGGGGCTTCACGAGATTTAATATAAATTATATATATAGCATCTAATAGTAAATTTAACCAGCCTTGAGATGAAAAAATAAAATTTCGGATCGAACAAACAGCTTCGGAGTTATAGCCAAAAATGTGCCAAAAAACCGTGGATTTCATAAAAGTACGGTATCTCTAGCGCTCTGGCATGTATATTTCAAGAGAGCCGATAAAAACTTCATATATAGAGTCTAATAGTAAATTTGACTAGGTTTTAGATAAACAAAAGATTTTGGGTCGGACGAATAGTTTCGGAGTTATTGTGGAAAAGATGCAAACAAATATGGATTTCACAACAGTACAGAGTTTTTAGCGTGCTGGCACGTGTATTTTAAGGGACATTACTAAAACTTATGTAACAGACTAATAGTAAATCTAATCAGCTTTAAGATGCAAAAAAGTAATTTTCAATAAGACAAATAGTTTCGGAGTATTAGACAAAAGAATACACCAAAGATGTTTTCGCGGAGATGTAGGACTGGCCGCCAGTTGGCCAATTTCCACACTTTTTCCCAAGACTATATCTTCGCGAAAAATGGTCCGATTTCAGAGTTGTCTTTTTAGAGCTGTCCGATTTCAGAGTTGTCAAACAAAAAGCTTTGTTTTCGTGTTATCGGTGAAAAACCGGAAATAACCAGTATTTTGCGATTTTGGATATGAAGCCGACGTTTGCCGTGGTAGCAAACTTCAAATTCGGATTCAGCACCTCAAAAAACATAATGATCCGTTGAGAATAAAAGTTCGGCTGTTTTTTCTTCGGCAAACGCTTATTTTACTGGACTATAAAAGAACAAGCCATTTTTCGTTTGTGATCACTAACCACAAAAGCTACTGAAGTAATCTGTACCAAATTATATCCACACCATCTTCATAGTTCAAGGAAGGTTTAGCAATAATAAAATTTACATATTTTCAATTAAATCGTTGATAAAAAGGTGATAAATATGTGAAGCGCAGTAAAATTTAAAAATTGACCGATAGGTGGCGAGTGCCATTTATGAGAGCTAGAAATTGATAATATATATAACCTATGCAGCAAAGTGACAATGTTTCAAAATGATTTGGATGTTTTCAGAAATGATGATGAATATTTTACATCTTGAAGTATTTAAAAAGTTTTCAGGCCTTCATTTACTAGACTATAGGGCATTTGCAAAGAATGGAAGCTCCCTAAGATGGTGTTGGAGGAGCACCCGGGTGAAAAGAGAAGGAGAGAAAGGTTGTTTTACACTGTTTTACAGATCTGCCAGGATCTGACGATTTTTTAAGACCGAAGGACATCCTTGGCCACTCTCTCCTTCCACAATTAGATATTAGTTTTCGTCCTTAAGGAAGCAGTTTTAAGATGGCGGATTTTTATTAGTTTTTCGTCCTTAAGAATGCTTTTTAAACGGTTTTAAGATGGCGGAAGGATAACTTCCGCTATTGTTGTCCTTGAGGATACTGTTTTGAAATATTTAACGGTTTTAAGATGGCGGAAGAATAACTTCCGCCATTGTTGTCCTTCTAAGGACACTGTTTTGAAATATTCGATAATTTAACTGTTTTTAAGATGGCGGAAGGATCTTCATTCGTTGTTAACACATTCTACGGGAGGCTGCTATAAGGACACTTTTTACAGATCTCCCAGGATCTGATGATTTTTTGAGGGCGAATGACATCCTTGGCCACTCTCTCCTTCCACAATGAGAATTAGTATTCGTCCTTAAGGATGCTGTCTTGAGATGAGCGGAATTTTATTAGTTTTTTTTGTCCTTAAGGATAATATGTTTCAACGGTTTTTAAGTTATCCGAAGGAAACTTCCGCCATTGTTGTCCTCTAGGATACTGTTTTAAAATATTTGACGATTTTAAGCTATCCGAAGGATAACTTCCGCCGTTGTTTTGAACTGTTCGATGATGGAAACCTCGTTGGCTGGAAGATGTAGAGGACTATCTTCGGGCTCTGGTTGAGAGAGGACAGGTCTGAATGGAAGAGGATTGTAGTAGGAAGGATATGTATATATATATATATATATATATATATATATATATATATATATATATATATATATATATATATAATTATTATTATTATTACTACAAAAGAAAGACTATCTTCCATCCATCATTAAAAATAATATCATACGGAACTGCCAAAATTTTTTTCTAACTTTTTGAATACTTGAAACGATATGTCTGTTCCAAACTTGTTCTCTCAGCTGCCGCTAGGAGTCGCAGGTTACATAGAGCATTCATAACCTGCTCTGAATGTCCTCCCCTCAGTCTACCTTTATGTTCTGTGAATGCTTTCATTATGTACGATTGTTAGTGCTCGTGGTGAATTATTATTACTTTCATAAATCCTGGCATTGAATTGATTTAGGTCAGTTAAATTCTCAAGTCAGTTAAACTCTTGTATGACGTTATAAACAGTTGTTAACATTGTATTGTTATTTTCAGTTGTAATACAAGCATCAATAGCAAGCCAGTCTAATTATTTATCAATCCCACAATTATTGATAAATAACTTACATACATATATATTAGCTTAGTTATAATAGAGCACTGTCAGAATGATGGCACTATAATAACGGCTCTTGTTAAACTTACAGCGAGGAAACAAAAAATGTCAGTTTTTTCTAAAAGAGATTTAAAATCATTTAGTTTTAACATAGTCGTAATGGTGTCTTTCTACTTTTTTTTTTTTAATTTAGAACCGATATAGGACGAGGTGGAGAATAGGACATGAAAGAGGAACAAACATCGAGAAAAAAAAGTCATTAGTGAGCGCTGTTGAGCGGCAGGCGGGGTCCGACCTCCGAGTAACATTCGTCAATTGCACCCAACGGAGGTAAAAAATTGCGAGCTCTTTTAGCATTTTGTTTTGTTTCGGTTCGCCTAGGACCTGAAATTAAGTTCTCTTGCACACGTTTCTTTACTGGGTTGATTTGAAATTTTGAAGGTTTGAAAGTAATGACCGGAACTCATTACGAATTACTTGAGATACACGCGATGGTATCGAAGGATCAATACAATTAGAATTGATGAATTAATTACCACTTCTATTTCAGTTTTTTGATGGTGATCACTACGTTTGATCCTATAGTGTATTTCATCATCATCTCATGGCACCTTATGGTCTTTGCAGAACCCAGGCCACTACAATCCTCTTCCATTCAGACCTATCCTCTCTCAACCAGAGTCCGAAGATCGTCCTCTACATCTTCCAGCCAACGAGGTTTCCATCATCGAACAGTTCAAAACAACGGCGGAAGTTATCCTTCCGATAGCTTAAAATCGTCAAATATTTTAAAACAGTATCCTGGAGGACAACAATGGCGGAAGTTTCCTTCGGATAACTTAAAAACCGTTAAAACATATTATCCTTTAGGACAAAAAAAACTAATAAAATTCCGCTCATCTCAAGACAGCATCCTTAAGGACGAATGCTAATTCTCATTGTGGAAGGAGCGAGTGGCGAAGGATGTCATTCGCCCTCAAAAAATCATCAGATCCAGGCAGATCTGTAAAAAGTGTCCCTATAGCAGCCTCCCGTAGAATGTGTTAACAACGAATGAATATATTTCCGCCATCTTAAAAACAGTTAAACTATCGAATACCTCAAAACAGTGTCCTTAGTGTTCAAAACAGTGAAGTTATTCTTCCGCCATCTTAAAACCGTTAAATATTTCAAAACAGTATCCTCAACGACAACAATAGCGGAAGTTATCCTTCCGCTAGCTTAAAACCGTTTAAAAAGCATCCTTAAGGACGAAAAACTAATAAAAATCCGCTTTCTTAAAACTGCTTCTTTAAGGACGAAAACTAATATCTAATTGTGGAAGGATAGAGTGGCCAAGGATGTCCTTCGGTCTCAAAAAATCGTCAGATCCTGGCAGATATGTAAAACAGTGTAAAACAACCTTTCTCTCCTTATCTTTTCACCCGGGTGCTCCTCCAACATCATCTTAGGGAGCTTCCATTCTTTGCAAATGGCCTATAGTCTAGTAAATGAAGGCCTGAAATAGGGTGTAGAGTGCTTTTTCTGTAATTCAAGGTTTTTCTTCGGAAACATGTCCTGGAGTTTTGGGGCCTGGGAAAAGAAAGGGGGGATGCGCGAAAGGTCCCTTTTTTTGGTTTTGCGCTTATATCTCGAAAACGGTGTGTCTTATGCAAAACATAACTATTTACTAAATTATTTTTCATACTCTCTACCGTTTCCGAGATATACGCTTAGAAAATGTGAACCTATTCGTAAAAAATAAAAAAAAATCCCCTCACGTTTTCTGTTAAACGGATGAGGGAACTCCGTACTTCCTAAAACGTTCATCCTACGACAAATTTTTTTATAAATAAGATTATAGAAAATAATATTTCCTTCAAAATAAATTTAAATATGCCAATTTATCTTCAACCTGTCAAAAGTTACATAAATTTTAACTTTTCTTGGTAAAACATACTAAACGACCTTCACATTTGCCAAGGGTATATCTCGGTTTCGTTACAGAATATGAAAAATGTTTATCGAATAAAAGTTGTAGACAATGCAATAAACGTTTATTTAGTAAATAGATATATTTTGCATACGACGCAACGTTTTCGAGGTATGAGCGCAAAACCAAAAAAAGGGACCTTCCGCGCTCCGCACCCCCCTATTCCTGTTCCCAACCCCTAAAACTCCAGGGATTTTAGTATGTTTACTTTATAACTATCCTGAACATGTTCCCGAAGGAAATCCTGGGATTATAGACAATGCACTCTTTAATCCTTTATTGACTGGACTGCTATCTTAGTTTGCCTCTTTTTATATTGTCTACAATATCTGGGGCTGCATATACAGTCATTAGTTCTTCATTCGTTTTCAATCGGAAAAAATTCAGTCCATATTTAGTTGTACCATATTTTTTTTGTAGGGTTTTTCCCACATGTTTAAATAAGAGACTGTTCGCGCCAATCGGCGCTTTTGTGAGGGGGGGAGGAGGAGAAAAACTTTAATATACCGTTCCTAGACGCACTCTATCGATCTCTAGGTAACTAACCCTTATCTGCGTTCATCCCTACAGGAAAATTCCTCATTCTTCTACTGGCTGCTTTCCTGTACACTATTTCTTTTTTCAAGACCTCATGGTCTTCCAGTGTTTTTTGACCAAGGCAAGATAGCCTTCCAAGACTCTTTTCTTTTCTTAAAGGTGCTTTTGTTTCTCATGACATTTAGTGAAGATTTATTTTTACCCTTAATGAGTTGTGATATAAGAGGAGGAGATCCCAATCAGATTTTACAGCCTGCGAGAAGCGTTCGCCTACCCGTAGCGACTTCGGAGGCCTCTGACAGGATCGTCGGCGGCAATAACAAGGTGAGAAGTTTTTTTGTATTATTTGGTTGGGTTACCTTCTCAATAATATCTCCCCAAAGGTGCGAAACCTCGTTTTAATACTTTTCAATACAGTCCGCTCGAATTTTCCTCTACAGAGACTATCGAACGATCCCACAACCTGTTGTCGTGTACGCAAGACATGGATCTTGACATTAAACGAAGTAAAATTGTTAAATGCTATACTTATAATTAATGTTATTACATTACTGTTTCCACTATATGTTGGATTATTGAATAATTATTATTATTATTTGTTCGGTGCAACAGTCGGTTGAGCTTGAGTCCGATCCTCGGGATTGCGGCGGCATCCTCTCACTCCTGCCTGGCAGAGGTCTTGCTCCACGTCATCTAGTCACCACAATCGTGATCGTACCCTCGAATCCTAAAATCATTTTGGCTTTTCTTTCAATAATTGTTGAGACAATCTATTTTCAGGCATCCTCTAAACGAATCCTAGCCATCTTAATCTTATCCTCTTTATTCAGACGACTTTATCTGTCTCTCAAAACAACGTCATAACTTTATATTTTTCTTATCTTCCAGTGCCCATGTGTGCCCGGAAGAAGGGCCTACGTCACGATTTTCTCGATACTCAGTTTTCTTTAAATAAAGGCCTAGGCCGTGTGGTTTATTTAAGTAGTGCTATGATTTTTAGTAGTGAAGGAAGCCCACAAAGGTCAGGAGAACGTATGTCATTATAGCTCCTTTTTAGTGATAACAGCGATGTTTTAGTTATTTAAAGGTCTTATAAAATTAGGAAACCATGACGTAGGCTCTTCTTCCGGGCACACATTCAAATATATTCCTAAATATAATCTATTTCTCAACCAAACCAAAGAGATTTTTGTATTTTTGTAAGTACCCTTGTTTTACTGGCTTACTTAACGACAGGTCTAATAATAGTTAGGCTGTAATTTTAACCTTACGCTATTAATCTGTAAACCTAAGAACTTTTTGAACTGCGGTCAGGCATCTGTTCTTAAGTTGATTTCCGCCGTTGCTGTACTCTGTGTACTCAGAGTTCAACAAAAATAGTTCACTTAATAATAAATTAATATGAATTGTATCTAAAGTTGAAATGTGAAATAGTTTATGGCTCAAACGATGGTCGGTTATACCTTAGAACGGTCAGTTACACCATTAGCTAACTGGAGATGTGATGAGGTCAGCACTGATGATCCTTGCCGAGGTCGAAATTAATTATTTCGTCGAGTCGCGGCAAGAGCTGGCCCTAACTTAATGAAAATCTGGAATTAGTTTCGTTAGGTTGAGCAGGAGAGGGCCGAGTGGGCCAAGGGGGGCGGATTGTTCCAAGTCCCCGGGCACTTGGCTCTATGACCCTCCCCCGCCCCCAGGCCCCGCACCAACTCGAGCGCTCCTAAACTTCTCCCGAGCCGCCCTCTTATTTAGAGAAACGAAAACCTAATCAAAGAACGAGGTTCCCTCCTCGCTATAAATAATTTATGTCCTTCTCCTTCCAGCCGTTTAGACAAAATCTTGCTTATTTTTACTTTAGTATTAATTTAAGTTTAAGTCGAGTAATTAATTAGTCTTTGTACTGCGACAATTACTATTTTTTTTTAGTTTGATAAATTTGCTTTATTGTTAGCTCTTACAATTTTTCAGTGTTTAGGATTATATGTACCAGCACCAACAGAGATACAGTGTGTCAAAATGTTACATTTTCGAATATGAAAACAACGTTTCACGAAAAACGTATTGACTCTCAGCAAAAAGACACATCCATGTCAAAAATAGTTTTTCGGAATTCATTATTCAGATGATTGTTGTGAATTTAATACGATAGAAGGGAGGGAAGGGTGGGAGGGACGAATAGAGACAGAGAAATAAGGATAGATAGATAGATAAATAGAGCTGGAGAGAGAGAGTGTGTGTGTGTGTGTGTGTGTGTGTGTGTGAGAGAGAGAGAGAGAGAGAGGGTGGGAGGGAGAGAGCTCGTACCCCTTTCGAAATCTTATCGCAATCTTTCCTTCCAGCCTAAGCCTCTGTCGTAATCATTATCTAGTTCACATCCTGATAACTCCCTCGCAGATTAAAACAGCAGTGGCCCCGAGACCTTTTTATAAAAATTTATAATGCTGGAGGTCTTGCACTAGCCAGCTTCTATACTCATGCCCTGAGTGACTGTACTATTGCGCTCTCACTTATCCTCCACTAGGTTTTGTTTATTTGTTTTGTTTGTTGATTTGTTGTTAGGTTTGGTTGGGAGATCCTTAGAATGAGTGTGTATTGTAAATAGAGTATGATTGTAGTTTTAACTTTTAATTTGATTTAGTTTCATTTTTTTAATATAACGATTATTTAATTTATTTTATTCATAAGGTATAGTTGACTGTGAATTATATATTGTATTTTAATATCAGTCATGAACTCATCAAAACAAAATTTTTTTTTTTTTAATTGTCAAAGCCGATACGTTTTGCAAGTCTTCATCAGGGCTAGAAGAACAGAAAACAAGCAACAAGGTATATACATTGACTTTTTATTTTACATATATTTTACTTTTTTTTTTTTTTTGTATACGTTTTAAGTATATGTTTATATATTTTTTTATTCACATATTTCACTTGTTATTTTTTTATTCTATATTTTATATTATTTTTGTATAACATTTTTTTTTGTTTCCTCCTTTATTGTGTATAATGTGTAAATGTAATCATAAAGCCGTCCATATAACTTATTGCCCACAAAATGATACGTTATCAATGTCCTTGTGGCAGATTTTAATAATTACTCAATAAATGTTTTAAACAAAATAAAAAAACAGTAATTTTTCAAATACTGGAAAACAACTTGGTGTAGAAATATGTATCTTCTTAAATAAGAATATGCATAATAATCCTTTTTTTTTTTTTACTTATCATTGTTATTACTTACATCTAATATGTTCTAGATAATATGTTTACTAATTTTCTTGAATAATTATTGATTTCTTAGTTCAAATAAGGATTAATAATTTTTTTTAATAGCAATTTGTTTTAAGACCTTTTTCCCTTTGTTCACGATCTTATAGTTGCTATTACTAAAATAAAAATAATAATACAACGTATGATATCACTAAAAGTATTATCCATAATCCCATCGAGATCTGAGAGCGGCGGTGGAGAGTTGTGGGCACTGAGTACAGCCAACATGTTGCTTCGTCGGGCCTTTTTCCGCCTCGCTAGTTTCTGCTTTGGAAGTGTTGATTTGTGCCTAACCTTCTATCTGCACCGCTGAGCATGGAAATGTTTCCATCTTCACATCAATAAATCAGCAATTTGTAATAATTATACTTATTACAAGGTGATAATAATATGTGTAATAATTATTCCACGGGCTTTACAAGTAATAATTAAATTCGTAATTTAATTACACACCAGCCCACTGAAAATGTCATAATTGTTATATTTCGCCAAAATATACATATTTAGCATGCTAGCGTGGGTGTTTCACGGGATTTAATATTAATTTCATATATATTATATAAAAGAAAGTTTAGCCAACCTTTTAGATATAAAAAAGACATTTTGAATCGAACAAGTAGTTTCGGAGTTACTGCGAAAAATGTGCCAAAAAAACGTGGATTTCTTAAAAGTACGGGATCTTTAGAGTCCTGGCGCGTGTATTTCAAGAAACCCGATTAAAACTTCATATATACAGTCTAATAGCAAATTTGACCACCTTTTTGATAAAAAAAAGAAATTTTGAGTTGGACTAATAGTGTCAGAGTTACTGCGAAAAATGTGCAAAATAACGTGGATTTTACAACAGTACGGATGTTTTTAGCGTTTTGGCATATTTATTCAAGAGACCCGATTAAAACTTCATATAATGAGTCCAATAGTACATTTCATCGGACGAATAGTTTTGGAGTTATAGTGACTAATGTGCATAAAAACGTGGATTGTACAACAATACGGGCTTTTTACGGTGCTTTTAAGGGGCATTATTAGAACTTATATTTAATAGTCTAATAGTAAATTTAACCATCTTTGAGATAAAAAAAAGTAAGTTTTAATCGGACAAATAGATTCTGAGTTATTGACAAAAAAGTACAACAAACAACATTATTTTATAATGTTTTTATTGTTTTTACATTATTTTACAATATACAACAATATTTTTGCGGAGAAGTGGGACTGGCATCAGTTGGCCAAATTCCTTGTGGATACCTTACGTCTGACAAAAAAAACTTAAGGACATAGATTTTAGGTCATTTTATCCTCTTTATTTTATAATAGAAGAGTATTTTGATTAAAATGATTAATTTGCAAGTTACAAGCAAAATAATGAAAAAAATTAAAATTTTTTACTTTTTTCTAATTTTTCTCATATTTGCCGATGGAAATTTTGTTGGAAAACTTCAGATTCGTGTTCAGCATCTCCCAAAATATAAAGTAATATACAAAAAACCATTACCCATAAACTTTCTAGTTCAAAATACCTTTTTACTGGACTATGTCATTATAACCAATATCAATCATTATGAATTTTAAAAATGTATTTACTTTTTTTTATATATATATCATTATATCTTGTAAGAATAAAAAAAGAAATTCTTTTGTTTGTATAAACAACTACTAACAACTGACTAAATCCCTGATGATTTTCTTCTTATATTTAAATATAAAAGTATAAATATGTCTGTTTCTTTAATTATTAATTTCTTTCTTTCTTTATTGTTTATACTACGGCATGTATGAATTTTTTAAACCATAATCGGTGTAAAAAAGATTTCTGAGGAAAAGTAAAAAAAAAAAAAAAAAAGGCCTTTATAATTTTGATTCCAAGTAATAAAATTATAATGAGTTCGAAAAATTGTTGAATATACATATCATGAGAAAGGAATTATTCGGAAAAAAAAGAAGATTTTCATTGGCTAACAGCCGCTGCGGCCGAATACCCCTCGAAAAAAGAAGTTTGAGAGAGTTTTGTATAAATAATTCAGACTAGAAGGGAAATCCTTTTCTTGTCCCCGAGCCTTTTATGTTTTGATAAAGACCACTCATGAGTCGGCCGCGCCTCGCCAGTCGCCCAAACCTTTCTTCTTGTAACTTGTATTTATTTTATATTTTATGTTTTCTCGTCCAGTTAGCCTTCAATAAACATGAACCCTTTGAACGGGTTTCCAATTTGTTTTGTCCTCTTCAGAGGCGGGTTTGATAGACAGCGATGTTACAATAAAAAAAAGCTCAATTTTTCTCTGACTGGGGAAAAAAATAAATCTTGAATATGCATGTCTACAATCCTCTTTAATACATTGCCAAAAGGTTTGTCTGTTGCACTTATTTCGAATTAGTATTTATTCCAAATAAACAAATTTGAGTGAAAATATGGGTTTCAAACTACTTTTTTCATTGAAACCAATATAGCTCCCAAACGGAAACCATCCATTAAATTTCTGATTAGAAAACTACAGGTAAATTTTCGTTCCTAGAGTAAATTAACAACTACAGAGTTACAGAGTTACAGAGGCGTATCAAAATGTTCCATTTTTGGTTACTATTTGTATCTTACAACATTCTAATCATTCCACTCCATTGTATGAAGCCTACTTCCTGGAGGAACGGTTTTAAAGAAAACTTCCGACATTGCTTGGAGATATGCAATGTTAATGAAATTATTGTCTCACAAAATATAATTTCTTCCAAATAATTTAACGAAAAGAAGAATTAGGGAATAGGGCACTGAAGACCTTGATGTTAAGAGTCCAAAATAAATAAACCTATTCATGTATTATCTGCTTTTCTTTTTGTCTTTATGTCTCCATATATATATATATATATATATATATTATATATATATAGCGCTTATACATAATCAAACTGGACCATAATATACAGACTATTTTTTTTTTATTATCAATATTTAAAAATTAGATCACAATGAAGTTGACAAATTTCATATTTTTTAATTATAAATTGATTTTGTCTTCGTTTCTACTATTAAGAAACAAACTATATTTTCATACATCCTAAAACTTAAAGTAAGCTATTTGAAATTTGCAGGATTATAAATTATAAGATTATATCATAAAGATGAGAGAAAAAAAAACTAATTAATTTGAATTTTAAAATAGTATTTACAATTTACATGATCACAATAATAATGAACAAATCAAATATTCAGAATAGAAAAATAACGAAATAGTTAATTTCAAGAGTCAAGTGTGCTCCTTGAGCCACATATTTCCCGAAAGAAAAACTAGCATTTCTGCTTTCCTTTGGCTTAATCTTTCAGTGAACCCTTCAGCTCTAGGCATTCCGAATTCAATTTCAAAAGAACTCGACACTGGACAGAGACAGATCAGCAAAATTCCGAGAGTTTCAAAAACTTGAGGTAGTCAATAAGATCTAATCGACACTATCGATAGTGACCATCGATGGCATGACCTATCGATATATCGATATAACTATCGACTATAGCCTAACCCTAGAGAAGCTTCATGTCTTGCCAGAGACCTTCAACAATCACACACATTCTTGAGGAATGCTCAATATACAAAGCCTACTTGCTGCAGGAACGGTTTGAAAAGAAACTTTCGACAATGCTTGGAGATATACGCAATTCAATCTTGATAAAATTATTGTCTCACAAAATATAATTACTTCGAAATAATCCAACGAAAAGAAGAATTAAGGAATAGAGCACTGAAGACCTTGATGTTAATATTCCAAAATAAATAAACATATTCATGTATTATCTACTTTTCTTTTTTTTTGTTTCCAATGTATATATATATATATATATTAAAGCGCTTATACATAATCAAACTGGCCATAATATACAGACTATTTTTTTTAAATTATCAATATTTAAAAATTAGATCACAATGAAGCTGACAAATTTCATATTTTTTTAATTATTAATTGATTTTGTCTTGGTTTCTACTATTAAGAAACAAACTTTATTTTCATTCATCCTAAAACTTAAAGTAAGCTATTTTAAATTATGATATCTAAGAAGTAAGTGAGTTTCATTAAAGGGGAGATATCGTTAGATGTCACTCGGCCGGAAGGGCCCTTGTTGTAATAAGGCAGGGCACTACGCAATCGTTTGGATCACGCAATGTTTAGTGTTCCACCAAGAGGATAAGGGATTAAAATATACAAAAACCTACTAATTGTTATAAAATTTAATAATTTCTTTGTCCCTAAGTTCCAGGACCATTTCATTTTCAGAAACCTTAAATGATTAGCAAGAATCGGGCAGCAAGCTGAGATACTGATGGAATTGAATGGCTTTGGAGCTTATAAAGCATAATGTTTGGACCATGCCAATAATATATGGCACCTTATAATAATTATGGATAGCTTTATTTTATGTATTAATTCGAACCAAATAAACCATCCAATATACCTTTCTAGTTATAAAAAAAATTGTAATTTTATGTTTTAAAATTCACACCAGACTTAAAAGATAAGAAACTGCTCTTCGTTTCCGACTACTCTAACATTTACTAGACAAACGTTCTAAACTCCCAACAAATTACAAAGTACTTATTTACATGACAGTAATTATACCTATTCGAACATACTGACATTCTCGCATCCAATCCTTACAATCAGAAATCCTTCCTAAAACTTCAATCATTATTATGTCACCAATAAATTTATCCATAGAAATCTTATTGTTCCGAATATTATTGACTTGATGAACTATACACTCTCTTGAATCCAGTAATTTCCAAACTTGTTTCTCACTGGATTCCCGATTACCCTTTTAGGCGAGTGAAAAGGTAGTTCTTCACAAGTTAACGACAAGTCAATGTAATCATTTCATCACACGTTTACTTATCGCTTATATTGTATACAGTTGTAAATATCAATAAATTAAATATTTAAAAAAATTAATGTAAACATTTATTGATTCACTATTTTTTTCCACGAAAAGGCCATAGAGACCACGCAAATATTACGAAGATGGATTTTTAATTCTGTCCCTTCTCATCATCCATATCTCCTTCATTCTTTCTGAATGCCTCTGTTTCCTCTCTTCTGTCCAGGCCATACTCTCCTTCGGCTCCTTCCCGTCCACAAGAACCGCTATTCCTTGTAGTTTCCTTCTATATTCTTCTCTCTCAAGAGAATTTTCAAATTTTCTGAAAAATAGCCTTATTAAGTCTTTCCTCAGGCATTCTTACCATATGTCCATAGAACTTCAGTCTCTTAATTCTTATCTCCGTATTTATGTTCGTTGTTTCTTTGTAGATCTCATTTGATCTTAACCTGTATTCTTCCTCGGTTTTCCTAGGGCCGTAAATTCTCACTAGGATCTTTCCTACATTCAGCATTCTTTTCAGGTTAGGGAGGTTCATGGTCTCTGCCCCATATAGTTTAACTGGCTTTACTACAGTATTGTAGTGCCTGATCTTTGCTTTTATGGACAGGCTCTTTTTATTGTAAATGTTACTGGTTACAATGCTTAATCTCTCTAGTTTAGCGATCTTTTCCTTCATGCTCTCCCTTTCCAATCCTCTACTGCAGATGATCTCCCCTAGGTATTTAAATTTCTGTGTTACTTTGATTGGCCCGTATTTAGTTTCCAATATTTTCTTTCTGAAGTTTGTGGTCATCAGTTCTGTTTTTTCAGAACATATTTATGATTCACCTATTATTTTAAACCTATCTTTTAAAATTGTTTGTTTGTTTATTTCGTTTAACGTCACTTTATTCTGCTATGGCTAATCGGACGATGCTACGGTGGGAGTCCTAAATTTAGCCTATCCAGGTATAATTAGGATAGGGATCTTTAACGAGTACCTGACATAGCACATTCTCGGGACCCCCATTTTACGTCCCTTCCGAAGGACGGCATAGCTAAGGATTTTTTACTCCCTTTAAAAAATCCTAAGGTCACCTGCCGGGCTGCGAACCCGCGATCTTGGGTTTAGTAGGTTGCTATGCTAACCACTACACCACAGGTGACCCCATCTTTTAAAATTGTAAATTAGATTGTAATTTTTTTTTATTCATTGTACAGATTATATAATTACATTATATATTTAAAATATCACTGAAAGAAAATGTACGAAAGCATGTAGTTGAACGTCCATTGTTTGTTTTTTTTAAGTTCCGATGCAATCTACATTTGTAACACCTGCGACGAACGATGGATTTTTCACTTTCTTTTAAATTATTCATAACGTAATGCAATCGCCATCCACGCCCGCTAAAATAATAAACAATTCAGAAACATTCATGAACTCTGCTTTTATACAAGGTTCGGAAATTTGCTATCATACCCTGCTAATTTTTTCATATGAAAAGGTTTTTTTATAATTCATGAAATCTCTAATGATTCACGCTTACCCCCTTTCTCTCCCAACCTGTTATTCAGCGAATATTAAAATTATATTTACATTTGAATTTTTTAATTCAATGGATCGCTTCTGTGTTGTTGCCAATATAGTAACAATGCACCTTTATTAGACTCTAATTGTGTCGTCTAGTTGCAAAACCGGCCATCTCCAAAAAACAAAATTTTTCAGGAAAGCTGATTTTCTGTCACATCACGCCAAAACGAAGTAGGAACAAAATCTCTTCAGTTTTTAGTGGCACAATGGTAGTGTGTTTGAAAGCACTTTTTAAATTGGAAGTGGCAAGTGGAGGGGGTGAGTTACTCAATTTTTTATTTTGGATTTGGCCACTTTTGCAACTCATTTTGGAGTTGGCCGGTTTTGCAATGAATTAGAACTGAGAAACCGCTAAATTTAATGTAAATTTTGGGTTTTTTTTTTGGGATGCAAATAAACAAAACATTCTGGAATAAGTAAATATTATTTGAAAAATATAACTGAAATGTTGTTGTGCAACTCGAGCATCTAAATATAAAATATAAGCATTCAGAAACTTATACTCTTGCGGCATTATCGTCTTCAACAGACTCACTCATTTCTTCCTAATGTTTTTCTTCATCCCTCTCATCTACTTCTCTGCTTCCTCGTTCATGAGCAGCTGATACTATGACGTTCTTGTAAAAAATCAAACGTTCGTCAATCTCCCAGCTGGGATCAAAATGTTTCTCCAATAAGTTTTGGAATCGCGCAGTTTCAGGAGCTTCACCATAGTATATGGAACCACGCCCGAAATTTTACTGGTTGTGATGCTTCTCTTACGACAGACTTGCTTGCTCCCACCTCAGATCTTTAGAAAACCACCCCTTGAACTAGCACCTTATTATTATGTTTGGTTATGAAAAATCTCTTCATTGGGGTGAATTTGAAGTGCCATAGTGCAGGGGTTTGAGGAGGGCATTACTAGGTCTCTTCCAATCAAGATTTGTGTAGTCTCTTCCTGGCTTGAGCGCCGTTCCACTTTCCGAGAGAATGCCGTCAAATTCTGAAGGCTGGACGAGTCTCTTTCTTTAAATTCTTCAATTTGGGCAAAAACCCGATCTGGAGGGGTTTGTTTCTTCTCCATGTTGCAGGTTCTCTTTGTTTCTTCCTTGCTAAATTAGCTAGAACTTCTTCTACAAACTTCTCCATAAAGATCGAAAACAACGTGCGCTGAACAATGAAGGCATAAACGTTAACTACAGGAAAAGCAGGAGCAGACTGATAGTTGCCTGATAAGAAGCCTTCTTGATCTAAAACAACAGCGCGATATAGCGGATGTGGAGATGACCGGTTTTGAAACTAACTCACGAAAGGATTAGGCCGGTTTTGCAGCCCACTGTGATTTTCAAACGCAGGTTTAACAAGGATTTGACGGGTTTTGGTGAGGTTTCTTGCTTCCAATAGGTGGAATATGTATCTTAGGACTCAAAAAACAGAAAAAACACATTTCTCAAAATTGAGGAGTTGGCCGATTTTGCAACTAGTTGACACAATTATTATGTTACTTTTATTATTGTCAATTTTGAGTGCATGTTATGAATGAATATATCATTAGCGCTGTAACATATTATCCTTCACTGAGGCAGATTTTACATCTATTTCAAAATAAGTTTAAAATTAAAAAAAAATTATATATATTATTTTAGTTGCTGCGGGGAAAAAAAACAAAAAACATTTTACATATTCATCGTAAAAAGGATGGTCTCCCCAGGAACCTTTATTTCTGGAATTCATATAAGATAGGGAAGAAATACCGATTAACAAGGAACAATGAACTGTTTTTTTTAATTACAGAAATACATGAATCGTTGAAGAGAAAAAAAAATGCGATTCTTCAGAAATGGAAAGAGAATGATTCAGAATGGGTAGAATAAAATTGTATTTTGTGAGACTGAAGAACTTCGAGGATAATAATGTAAAATTTCCTGGAATATAAAATCGAGGAAATATTCTCAGGGATATTCCCAAAATTCATAAATTCTCTGGAATTATATTCTGATTATTATATCTTCTTATATTCTGATTTTAGCCCATAGGGAATTCCCCATAACCTTTGTAACTGTTTTTCAAAATTTCCTCAGGTCAGTTGTGTACTAGAATTGTTAGAATTTAGTTAGTCTAAACCATATCCACCAGTAACATTGTAAGTAGTTTCATAATCCTCTATATTCTGTAATTAGATATATTTGTATTATTAATGATTTCATCCTGACTGCACCCCTGACCATTTCATCTCCTTAGTAACAACTCACAGTCAACAATACAATCATCATCATAGTTGTATTATTCTAACACATGTTGTAATATACATGTACTCTAGCTAACTTTATGTTTTGATATAACTTGTATAACTTATATAATTTTATTGTAACCTGTTTTTTTTTTCACTGTAGTGCATGATTATGAGAACAATATAGCCTCGAAACGTTGCCAAAATAGTTGTTTTTATTTATTGACTGAACCTCTAGAACCTTAATTAATATACAGGGTAAGTACATTTTAGTATAAAAAGAAAAAAAAATTGGGTAAAATGTAGCAAACTGCCGCAGATTTCACCTTTCTATTCCAATCCGTTGCATATATATGAAAAATCAAAAACTTTTTTGAGGAAATCATGTTTTTTTCTATAAAGCTGTAATATCTCCAATTTGTTTAAATATTTTTCTTATTTTGACCACATTTTCAGATTTAGCATTAAATTTTCTATAATAGCAGAGTACCTGTAACCGTGAATTTTACAAACTTAGGATCTAAAGAACAGTTTGTTCTTCACCTTATTTGGGGAAGTCACAATGTCTTAATTACTTAAGACAATGTCTTAATTGAAAAAACTACGGACAAAAACTTCAAATCTCACAAAAACTTGAAAATTTAATAAGCTTTCGAATGATATGTTAAACGTAATGATTCTGTTTCGAGTTGGTGGAGAAATTTAGTTTTGAAACCGAAAAAACATGGTATTCTCATTTGGCATACAAATCAGGTACTTGTGTTAATAAAATATTATGACAATCCCTTAATAGAAATGTGCATTTTAAACATAATAAACTCTTCATTGGAATAAAAAGCAATGACAAAAAAATATTGTTTAATAGAAAATAAAGGAAAACTGTCAATAAAGCGACACCAGATCAGAAGATCTTATTTTATTACATTTATTTATTTATTATTATTATTTAGTATTTATTTTATTAGATTCTCAATGTAATGTTTAAAATCCAATGATAATGAACATAGACCTCAATTTTGCCGTTAGCTTCTGAATGCAGATTGTGTTGAAGAATACTACTTTTTGAGTTGAATCTTACAGGCAGATGAGTCTTTTTTTTTACAGGGGAAGGCATTTCTACCTATCCTTGTATATCGTTGGTTTATATTTGTATTGCTTTCGAATAATGTGGAGGAGCACCATGGTGTTGGAAAATCATATTTTGCAGAACTTCAGGTGGAATATCGTGATGAAGTTGTGGTAGGATATTTTGTAACAAATTTTAGTAATCTCATAATTCAATTTGTTGTGCAAACTATGATTTTTCAACAGTATTTGAAAGAAATAAAAAGATCAATAAACCAAAGATACTCCACATGAAACGATAGAAATGCCTACTCCTGTAAAACCAGACTCATCTAACCATAAATTCACCGCAAAAAGTGGTATATTTTAATATTATCTGCATTCAGAAGTTAATGGCAAAATTGAGATCGATGTACATTATCATTGGATTTTAAAAATTAAATTGAAAATATAATAAAATGAATCATAAATAATAATAATAAATAAATAAATGTAATAACAGAAGATCCTCAGGTGTCTCTGTATTGACAGTTTTCCTTTATTTTCTATTAAACAATATTTTTTTTTTCATTGCTTTTTATTCCAATGACGAGTTTATTATGTTTATTTCCATTAAGGGATCATCATAATGTTTTATTACCATACATAGGTAACTGATTTGTATGCCGAATGAGAACACCATGTTTTTTTCGGTTTCAAAAGTAAATTTCTCCATGAAATTTAAATAAAATCAATACGTTAAACATATCATTCGAAAGCTGATTAAATTTGCAAGTTTTTGTGACATTTGAAGTTTTGTCTGTAGTTTTTTCGAAAAAAACGGTGAGCGTTGAAGTAATTAAGACATTGTGACTTCCCCAAATAAGGTGAGGATCAAGCTGTTCTTTAGATATCAAGTTTGTAAAATTCAAGGATACGTGTACTCTGTTCTTATAGGAAATTTAATGCTAAATCCGAAAATGTGGCCAAAATTAGAAAAATATTTAACTAAAATTGAGATATTACAGCTTTTATAGAAAAAAAAAACGTGGTTTCCTCAAAAAAGACTTTGATTTTTCATATTTCTACAACGGATTGGAATAGAAAGGTAACATCTGCGGCATTTTGCTACATTTTTAATTTAGTTTTGCCCATTTTTTTTTTTTTTTTTTTTTTTTACACTATGAGAAAATCACCCTGTATTTATGTATATATATTTTTCTCTTTCCACTTTTTTTCACATCTGTTAAAAATGGACAATTATATATATTTTTTTAAATTACAAGACTTAATACTTTCCGAAGCTAAATATATAAGCTCTATATTTGATACTGGGGCTCGATACAAAAATACGAGGAAAAGATGCCTGAATTAGGTTGGGTCCAATGCCCTCCCTACCTTGGGACAAACGACCTTTTATTTTTTGATGATATATAATGGCTATAGAAACCGTTAAAATTCTCGGAAGGTACACCCTGAGTGGCAATTTTGTTCCTCAGTTCTTAATTCACAAAGGGCTGGTTATTTGATGTCCAAGTACAAAACTGCCCTATATGAGGCATGACGTTTGGATATAAACATCTAAAACTTTAAATTTATTTATTTTCCCACTTGAAAAATATACACTATACTTGATTTTTCATTAGGATTAATGGATTATATTCCACTTCTATTAGAAGTGTTTTTCGAATATTCATCATCTATTCTACAAACAAACAAAAAAAATCATAACATCATTATTTTAGAAATTAATTTAATTTTATTTAAAAAATATGACGAGAAATTAGGGATATGTCGATTCCAAAAGCCGATTCTCGGTTCCATCGATTCTTAAGAAGTTGGACAAATATGTATATATAAAAACTTATAGAAAACTTAATAACCTTTGATTTTTATTTTTATATTGATTAACATATTTTTATAGAGTCCATTGTTTAAGAGATATAATCGAAAAACCTAAAAATAGGACCTTCTCCCCTCCCCCCCACCGTTAGCTCACTCTTCCTTCCCCCCCCCCCCAGGGGCGAGTACTTTTACCTTCTACAACTAACTACATAGTACGTCTACAATCATTTATTGAATGGACTATATTTGATATATTTATTTGGCCATTCTATACCATCATGCGTACCTCAAGTTTACTTAATTTTCCTATTTAATGCTTTCTTCTTTCTTTAGCCCACCAGGTATCTTACTTGAAGAGAAAGGTGGCAAAAAAAAAAAAAAATTGTCTTGTAAATTGTTAGTAAAGTAATAAAATAAACTAAAATACGTTTAATTAAATGCATACATAATTAAATTAACAAAACTAAGTAATAATACTAATAATTATAAATATTATACAAGAATAAGTAAAATGAACTTAATGAACACAAAGAAAATGATGTATTGGTGTATTCTTAGAGTCTGCCATTCGTTGTTGTTGTTGTGTGATTGTTTTTTAAGGGCAAAAAACTGCTATGGTTATTATTGCCCATACCCAAAATTTAGACAATAACAAATTCCTAATCAAATTATATTAACCTCCAAAAAAAAAAAATAATAAAAAAAATAAATAAATAAATAATAAATAAATAAATTAATAAATACAAAAAAAAAAAAAAAAAATAAAAAAGAACATTAAATTTTATCATGTAATCCAATTTGCTTGATAAATTATATCGTACTACAAACGTATTGTTTGCTATCGCCCAAGGCCGTACAGAGCTGATGAGGCACACCACACTCATCCATATCTCGCCTGTACTGAGGACACTCCTCGAAGATGTGCCTTACTGTTAGAGCAACTCTGCAGAGTTGACACTGAGGAGGATCTCTCTTTGCCATCAGGTAGTCATGCGTTAAACGACAGTGTCCAATTCTTAGCCGTGTGATTATCACCTCCTCTCTTCTACATTGTCTTGTGGAAGAGGCCCAGCCACCGATGTTCGGTTTGATTTTGTTCAATTTATTATTCTCCGATGCAGACCATGCATTTTGCCAGTCACCCAAAATCTTCATGTGGAGTGGTCGGAACATGTCTGCCGCGGACAAGAAAGTGGGTGAAATAGTTTCTAATTGGTAGGCTTCTCTAGCTGTTCCATCCACTTCTTCATTTCCAGGTTTACCGGAATGGCTGGGGATCCAGAAAGAGGTTAGCAATTTTGATGATTTACTTATCTGATTTATAATAAAATGGATTCCTTCGGAGTCGGAATAAAATTTAAACAGGCTTTTAATCGCACTCAAGGAGTCAGAGCAGATAATTATCGACTGTTCTTCAAATGTTAGAGCAAGGTGAAGCGCTTTTAATATCGCCGTCAGTTCAGCTGTGAAAATACCGCAGACACCATCCAGCTTATACTTCAGCGCCCTGCTGTTGTCCCAAACTGCACAAGATGTTGAATCATTTGTTTTTGAACCATCAGTGTATATAATTTTGCTACTATTGTAATTATCTAATTCAGAGAGAAATGTTTGAATGACTTCTTGAGGAGAACATTTTTTAGTTTTTGAAACTTTTAGCATTTTAACGTTAACATGAGGAGGTGATAACGTCATTCGTAACTTTTCTTTTATTAATATATATATATATATATATATATATATATATATATATATATATATATATATATATATATAATAATAATAATTTAGGTATTACATTAAATGTTACAAGTTGGATACTAAGAGAGAAGAGGGGAAAATGTCAGAGAGCTAAGATGTTAGAGGCTAACCGACAAATTGGGGAGGCCAGGTCAGCGGGTTTCTATCGTTAAATGATATCTCTGAATCGTATCTCAATGGCGGAGTATTATCTTCTCTGTTTTATTTAGGTTTAGCTCTTTATTATAAATAATAATAGTTATTTATTATTTATTTAATATTAATTAAAGAAATTACTTGAATTCAACCATCGAATAGTTCTCGTATCTGGTCGTATACCTTTTTACCAAAACCGATATTTCATGATTAACTACATGCTAATTCAAATTCACTAGGTTCTCAACTTACCACTTGCCCCCTCATAACTCTTCCTGATGATTAGTCTTCGAATTTCCCAGAGACTCTCATATAACAACTTTTTATGCCTCGGTTCTTTTCTTTAAACAGTATTTCTTCCCCTTTTTCTCCCCGTATCTTTAAACTTCTTAAAATCTCTTACGTACGTAAAAACCATGAGCTGAAAGATATTCTCTAAACCTTATTCTCCATGTTTCGTGCCGTTGCTAAACAATTATCTTCAGTTTTAAAAAATACAAACACATCAGCACTATGTTACATGGATTATAAATACTAAAGTTTTCAAAAATGTAAGACAAGAAATCAAATATTGGTACTCATCTGAGGAAATCTAACAGATATCTGAAATATATCCACAGCGGAGGGGGGAAGGGTAGGTTCAATGAATCAATAGGTTAAATGTTTGGGGTTTTACCTTGGGATTTCCCCTATGACTAATTGGAAATTTCGGCTCCTGTTAAAAACAAATTTAAAATGGCGATCTTGGAAATGTTTATCATTAAACAAAAATATCGGTTGGTTTTCAACAATTTTATTATTTCTAATGATTCATAAATATTACACAGTCATTACATTTTAGTTTATATAAATTGAAAGATAAAATAGACCCTTACCAAAAAATCGGTTTATATGAACTAAAATGTAATGACTGTGAAGCTAAATACACGGGAATAACTGAACAAACTGATAAATCAAAAAGTAAAATAATATGTAAGAGCATACAATAATAAGTCCAAAAATTCAAACTATCATATATATATATATATATATATATATATATATATATATATATATATATATATAAACTATATATATAAACTATATAATGACAATAATCATTAATTCAATACAGACAATAGAGTGAAAATTATACATCAAGTAGAAAATTTGATTTCTTGTCTTACATTTTTGAAAACTTTAGTATACCATATATGCATAATCCATGTAACATAGCGCTTATGTGTTGAAAATTTCCTATGATTTAGAACTGAAGATGAATGTTGAGCATTCGAAACTTGTTTCCTAATGAAATGATTCCAATAGAAGTGGCAATTAATCCATCAATCCTAATTGTATTGATCCTTCTATACCATCATGGTGTACCTCAAGTAACAACTTTTTATGCTTCGGTTCTCTTCTTTAAAATATTATTTCTTCACGTTCTTCTCTCTATATTTTTAAACCTCTTGATATCGTTTATAAACGAGGAGGTGACTTTCAAAACGTGTTTTGTCACAGTAACAAAGCATATTATGAGATATAATTACCCTTCAGAAACAAAAAATTCCTAATTAAACTTATAGCATCTAAAAAAAAAATACACCTTAACAACAAGGATCGGAAATATTCTTTACACCTAAAATTAGCACTTTTTAATTTTAAATATGGACAAAACACGTTTTGAAGGAACACAGTGGACAAAACACGGTTTGATGAAATGAAAAAACAAAGGGACAAACCACAGTTTGAAGTGGCTATATTATTCTACAGAAGTCACTGTTTGCTCAAAAATACACAAAATAAAAATTATGATATGAAGGATGTGGCTGTGTTAGCGGAAAATATTATATTAGACTGTCTGGGAATAATCCACCACCACATATATGGTAACTGATGGTTTGGTAAGAGCAAAAGAGATGGAAAGTGTATACAAAGAAAGAAAAATAGGTAGAATGAGATATATGTTGCATGTTTATCCTAGTTTTTTATACAGTTATTGTTATTGTTATTTATTTATGTGAATAGTTTTATATTTATTTTATATTGTTATAACTAAATAAGGTTATATATTATCCTTTTAATATTTTAAATTTCGTTTTAATTGTGATTTATATTCCGCATGGAATCGATCATTTTTATATGTAGATTTTTATATTTTTAAAATAATGACTATTACGGGTTTTTTTTAATATTAAATATTGTAAGATGTCATATTTGGATTGATTAAGTATGCTGTGTTTTTTAGCAACCCATCGGAAATGGGCAGCACCACTTAATAAAGTGTTTCTCTCTCTACATATGTTAATGTTAATGACACTCACGATTTCCGGGGAATATTTTCATTTTCTTAACAGTCACTAGTTTTTAAATATGCAGTTCACATCTTTTATTTTCTAAACAGTCACAAATCATCCTCTTCCACAATATTTTTAACACTTGGAGAGTCAAAAAGTACAACCTTGTTGTACCTGTGTATTGTCAATAATGCAGTGTTCCCATTGGCTTAGTGGGCAAAGCATGGTTTGAACTAAAAACAGGCTGCGGACAAAACACTCCTTGCTTAAAACCCTGATTTTGTTTACTAATTTTGGATTGGCTAATGCTTATTTTGATGGCTAATACTCATCATATATTTTGGGGTTCTGAAAAACAAATCTAATGATACAAAAACCTAAAAAAACAAACATAAAAACCATGAGCTTGTCCTTCCTAACCCTTATTCTCCTTGTTTCGTGCCGTAAAATTTTCCTTTCGAATGCTACTAACTTAAGGGAATCGTATTTCCATATGCAACACGTTTTCAACGTCAAAAGTAACAAATAAATATAGATATATATATATATATATATATATATATATATATATATATATATATATATATATATATACAGGGTGTCCCAGACATAGTGTAAAAAAAAAAAAAAATGGGTAATACTGCAAACTAAACAGGGTAGAATGGTGCAAAAACGAGTGTCCTATCTCAATTTTTTGAGGAGATAGAATTTTTTTTCGTTTTTTTTTTTTTAAAATCTTACTTTTTTCTGAAAAATTACAGTTTTCTCTACTTTGTTTTAGCGTAGAAACTAAAACGATGATATTTTCTTAATCAGCATTAAATTTTCTAAAAGATGAAATAGGTGTAGTTAATTTAAATTAACTAACTTTTAAGGGGCCTTTTAACGCGCAAAACACAAAACATTTATTAAAACTTAAATTTTTAATATTTTTGAAAATTCCTCACTCCTCACTGGAGAACCCTAGAAGCCGTCAAATTTTTCAAAAACTGCAGAATTTAGTTAGCTTTTTATTGGTGTAACTCATGATACAATTGCACTTCACCTTTTGAGTCTAACAGACGTTTTTCTGATGAAAAACACGCTAGAGAATAAATACTTGATTGCTCCACATACCTACTAGATTGAATAAATGTATTAGTTTTTTATCACTTGTCCATATGCATGATGGATAAAGAGTTGTGAAGGTGGCAAGCCCTCCCTCCCCCCCCCCCAAAAAAAAAAACTAACTTATTTATAGGGAGTTAAGGGGGGGTTAACCAAATTCTTGCTGATTACCTAATGTTACATAAACGTACTTTTTTTTAAAATATTTAAGGCCCCTTAAAAGTAAATTTGAATTAACTAGACCTATTTCATCTTTTAGAAAATTTAATGCTGATTAAGAAAATATCATCGTTTTAGTTTCTATGCTAAAACAGTAGAGAAAACTGTAATTTTTCAGAAAAAAGTAAGATTTTAAAAATAAAAACGAAAAAAAAAATTCTATCTCCTCAAGCGCCATTCTACCCTGTTTAGTTTGCAGTATTACCCATTTTTTTTTTTTTTACACTATGTCTGGGACACCCTGTGTATATATATATATATATATATATATATATATATATATATATATGTATGTATGTATTTATTCTAGCCTCCTAAGCTGTCACTCGTCGTTACCCGTTTAATCTAATAATACTACATACTACATCATAGTATGCCGCCTACCTTTTATCATTCCTTCTATAATAATTATAACTATTAGAGCAATTTCTGAACCATATATCAAGGAGTATTTATAAACCTTAAATCAGCTTTATATACTATTATAAATTTATAATAAAATAATATGTTTTAAATAAGAGATAGTATAATATGTAAAGAAGGAGCTATCTTTGCGTAGGTGTTTGGGTGCGCTAAGGTGAAGGCCCGATAGACATGACAACCCGCCGGCCTTGGGGAAGAACGGTCCTGGAACTGAGCGACTGCAACTCCTCTACTCGACTTCTTCCTATCTTATGTCCTGTGCAAGTCCTTCCGATCCTCCCATCCTGCATAACATCTATACTTTCAGGGGTCGAAGATATGAATCTATTTTTTAATGGCGATTGTAAAACAAGTATAAATGCTTTAAGACAAAAATGTCGTTTTATTATGTTTTGAATTTTCTGAATACGAATCCGAAGTCAGATTGATTGATTATTAAACTTCTATAATGCATTAAAAAATGAAAAAAATTGGAGAGCATAAGTATTAGGATTTGTTGCATAAATGACATTGTTGAAGAATTGATTTTATCATATAAGGGGTTGTAGCATGTCCTGAAAACTTCATCTTTTGCATTCCCATTTGAATTTCTTCCCTCTCAACTTGGGAGCAGTGTTAGACGAACGAGAATATTTTCATCAAGAGATAGCCCAAATAGAAAAAAGGAATAGCGGTAAATGCAATGAGATGCTGGCCGACTACTGTTGGGCACTATAACGGGAGACACGTGATGTAGAATACAAAAGGAAAATATATACACATTAATTATGTTCAGTATTAAATATTATAATTTAATATATGTTACTGTTGTTTACCAAAAAAACTTATAAAAATACATGACAAAAAGTGCTATTTCAGTTATTTTAATTAAAACAGCCTCCGATCTCTAAAAAATGCTACTTAATATACACTTTTTTGTTATTGATTCGAATTCAGCACACTTGTAAATATAAAAGTCACAAAAAATGTTAAAGGGCGTGAGAAAAAAAAAAAATAACGTCTTATTTCTCAAAACTTATGCTAGATAGAATTTAAGAAACTGTAACTTTCCTAAATAAGATCAAGCTGTCCTTAAGGTCTCAAGATAAGATTCAAGGTAAAAACTTTTTTCTTTTTTTTTTTTTTCATTTATTGATATTTACAACTGTACAAAATAATATACAACAAGTAAATGTGTTGACAGTGAATACAATGGCATGTAAATAACTTGTGAAGAACTACTCACTAGTAGCACTTCAATAAAATCTACACTAAAAGGTCTCTAGGCCATCTTCTTTTCAGACGCCTCGGAGGATTATCAGGGATGGCGGAGGAAGCAAGTTAGGAGACTAGTGGAATGGAGTGGTTATGGAGCTTACTATGAAAGGATAGGTATCTGGAGTGGGCTAACTCAGCAACATATGGAACATTAAGGTCTTTATGGATAAGTTTATTTGTAACAAAGTAAGGGGCATTGAGGATTTTTCGAAGGATTTTGGATTTTTAAGGATTGGATATAAGATGAATTGGATGGTATAGTAGAGCCTTAAAGCTCAACTCCGTACGTCCAAATAGGTCTAATCACAGTCATGTAAATGAGTCTTTTTTAATTAATTGGGAGCTTTGAACGTTTGTCTAGTAAATGTTGAAGTAGTCTGTAATTTGTAACTAGGGTAAAAACTTAAAAAATATTTGTGCAAAGTGGAGGTATTACAGCTTTTAAGACAAATAAAGGTGGTTTCCTAAAAAAAAAAAAAAAAAGGAATTATCATACATCTGCAACAGAATAAACGGAATAAAAAGGTGAAGTCAGTGAAGGTGAAGTCATTTTTCTTCGCTTTTTGTCTAGTTTTACTGAATAGTTTTGTTACCATAAAAAAATGAGGGACGAATTAGATGAAGAATGAAGAGGGATTTTGATGAAATGATTAAGAGGGAATCATACATACATGATGCAGTGTTTTATCACAACAACCAAACAGAAACTTAGTTGTGCTTGTTTCATTGATAAAATTATTTTTTTTTTTTATTATTTCTACTTTGTGTATTGTATTTAAATACATTATTAGTTATTTTTTATCATATTAGTTTTATGGTTATCCAATTTATTATGAACTCATACTAATCTCGTAAAAATAGCTTATGAGACATTTTAAAGTCAAAGAAATGACATCACAAGGATTCTATTAGGGATGAATTGGATGGTTTGTTGGAGCCTCAAAGCTCAACTCCGTACGTCCAAATAGGTCAATTACTGTCATGTAAAAATTAAATTAATTATCTTTTTTAATTAATTGGAAGCTTTGAATGTTTCGAAGCTTAGCTTGTTGTTTAATCATGTATGTGGATTCCTAGTATGACTTTGAAAAAGAGTTCTAGGAAGAGAACCTGATCTAGTAGGAATTAATTGATTATTATCAAAGGATACGGTGCCATAGGAAGCTGTAAGTTATCGACGAAGGCTAATGGTTATTTGATGAAATTTCTAGTTATTTGAATCTATTTTAACCCTCCAATTGCTAACTATTCTTGAAGGTTTTTGATATGAGATTGAGATGAAAGTAACATTATTAACTGCTCACTTAGTGTTTCTGTATGGAGGTGCTGGTAAAAATTAATGAGATGGATGTTAACTGTATACACCGAGTAGAGGATTTGATTAGGATACTTTGATTAAGGAACCCCAAAAACTAAGTAAGGAAGAATGTATGGCAATATTTACGATTTACTCTGAATGTTGATTCATTCCGCCAGGGAATTTTAAAATATGAAAAGGTTTGTGTTAACGTATATTTTTTGTATGATTACACGTGATTACACTATCACATTCAAAAATATGTCCACGATAGAAAAATTACAAATTATTCACCAAAACTAAAGACTAAAGATACAGATAAAATGAAATTACAGTCTAAGATTGTTTACAAAATACCGTGTGAAGATTATTGTGGCAAGTCTTATTTTGATACAAATATCTCAAACGACGTGTTTATCATAAAAACCCGAATAACCAGGACCGAAAAGCTCTCACCACTCATTACAGGCAAACAAAACATTCTTTTAAATTTGATTCCAAAATTATTCACCATGAACAAAATAGTTTCAAACGAAATATTAAAGAAATGAAAACCATAAAAAAATTTAAATATCTCGCAATAAACAAAAAATCCGACGTCCTAAATCTCAACACACTTTATTCCAATTTAATACATTCAGACCAATAATATACATTTAGTATACATCGCATAAATAATATATCCATTTATATATAACACAGAAATCCTTTTTGTACCTGTATCTGGGAATACCACCAGTTTTGGAAAAATCAACCCTCACAACCTTTATCTTTTTTTCTTCGAAAATTCCCCAGCTCAGTTGTGTACTGGAACTGTTATAATTTAGCAGTAGATACCAATAGCATATCCACCAGTAACATTGTAAGTAGTTTCATATTCCTCTATATTCTGTAATTATATATATTTTTATTATTCTAACACATGTTGTTATATATTTATATTGTAGCTAGCTTTATGTTTTGAAATAACTTTTATAACTTATATAATTTTATTGTAACCTGTTTTTTCATTGTAGGGCATGATTATGAGAACAATATAGTCTCGAAACGTAACCAAAATAGTTCTTTTTATTTATTGACTGAACCTTAAGAACCTTATTAAACATATATATATATATATATATATATATATATATATATTATATATATATATATATATATATATATATATATATATATATATATATATATATATATATATATATATATATATTGATAGTATTATGATTCATATGTGGATGAATTTCTAAGTTCATAACAATGTTAATTTCACTTGAGAGAGTTTGGCCTAAGTTTGGAGATCGATTATCTGAAGGGGGCTTAGCTGGCCATCAGCTTATCTCATAGTGCTCCTTAACTTAATCCACGTTTCGGCTTAAATCCACATCAAGGCTACCTATAAATCTATCGGTCTTCCTTCATTTAAAAAGATTTTTGAATATAAAAAAAACAACAAAAAAAAACTAAACAATATTTTCATTTAATTATTGAACAACAATTTTCAAAGTTTTTAAACTTATAATTTTTTTCGGGGGGAGAGGATAGTATTTGGAGGTGGTAAAGGAAATTTTTTTTTTGTTTGTTGGAAACTAAAGCGACAAGAAACTGTAGGCTGCTAGTCGTTACAGACTACTTCAACATTTACTAGACAAACGATCGAAGCTTCCAATTAATTACAAAAGACTTATTTACATGACTGTGATTAGATCTATTTGGACGTACGGAGTTGAGCTTTGGGCTCTTATAAACCATCCAATTCATCTCGTATCCAATCCTTACAATCCAAAATCCTTCGAAAAATACTTAATGCCCCTTACTTTGTCACCAATAAACATACCCATAAAGACCTTAATGAGTCAGCCCAAACCAGATACCTATCCTTTCATAGTAAGCTCCATAACAACTCAAATCCGTTAGTTTCTAAACTTGCTTCCCACTCCATTCCTGATAATCCTCCGAAGTGTCTGAAAAGAAGATGGGCGAGAGATCTAGTGTAGAATTTTTTTTGAAGTGATACCTGTTCTTGTAATCGTTATCAGCTCATTTACTTAATGTATATATTTGTACAGTTATAAATTTCAATAAATTGATATATAGAAAAAAAAATGTATGTTATCCTTGATAATTCATTTTTTTTCTCTTTTTTATTTAAATACAGTATCAATCTAGCTGAAGCCGTACCCATATACTCTGATGGATATAGTATATGAATAAAATAGTTTCCTCTGTTACTCACATCATAATGCTACTGGTAAAAGAGTTTATGTTAGTGAGACGAGGCCTTGTTAGCGAAGTTCATAACTTAAGGAAGTGGTAAAAGAAATAACTTACTGATGAATGAACGTTCTAAATCCAATAAAACCCGAAATAACGTATCAGACGGGACTGGAGCGGCAATAAGCCTAGTAAAAATAGCTAGGAATGTAAAAAGAATAAAATATAAAAATATACTAGAGCACTTGGTAACGATATCGAAGCGCGACTGCCCCGAAATCGACTAACCCGCATAGCACTCACACATTGCGCTCCTTCGCTTCCAGTTACAGTCTAGTTTATAATTACTGAGAGTTGTAGAGTTCATGAAATATTCGATGATTTATTACCTCAGGGCTTCGTTAGGAGTAGACAGAAGGTAAACATACTAAAAGTCCCCGCCCCTGGAGGGGGGGGGGGGGTCAGCTAACGGTGGGGGAAGGTCCCATTTTTGGGTTTTTTCGATTATATTTTGAAAACAGCGAACTCTAGAAAAATATGTTTCAATTAAAAATTAAAGCTAATTAAATTTCGATAGTTTTTGCAAAAACATTTATAATTTTTGCCTTATGTTTCGTTGAACAGTTGCCCCTAGTGTCTTCCACAATCGTTTCTAAAACAAAATGTCAGTATCAAAGTTGTAGAACATAAAATTTACTTTAATATCGTAAATACGTTTCCAGCACTTGAAGCAAATGTTTGACAAAAAGTAAGACAAATATTATTTTCTTTTGAAAAAATTATCGATTTTGAAAAACGTATAAGTAATTTTATACGTTATACGTTGTTGGAAACTAAAGCGACAAGAAACTGTAGGCTGCTAGTCGTTACAGACTACTTCAACATTTACTAGACAAACGATCAAAGCTTCCAATTAATTACAAAAGACTTATTTACATGAATGTGATTAGACCTATTTGGACATATGGAGCTGAGCTTTGGGGCTCCACTAAACCATCCAGTTCATCTCGTATCCAATCCTTACAGTCCAAAATCACTGTCACTGTCATGTAAATGAGACATTTGTTATTAATTTGGAGCTTGGAACGTCTGTCTAGTAAATGTCTGTAACGACAGGCATTTTCTCGTCGTTTCAGTCTTGAAATTAAATGTTAAAAATGCAATCATTATTTACAATTAAATCGTCATTATTTAAAATGTGATCATCCTTGGGACCCCCCAAGCAGAACAGATCCCTCCACTTATGTCAGGTCCGATGAAATCCTAGTGCTTCTCCGTCAGCTGCGTCACTGGTAAAAAAAAAAAAAAAAATAAATAAAAACAATGAAAATATTTGATTAAAAGGTATTTCGGTGGGAGCAGAGGCAGAGACGCGCTTCAATATCGTTACCGACTACTTTCTTTTGCAAACGTTTCGGCATGCCCGTTACGTCTTTAATTAAATTTAAATTACAACAGAAAAGTAAGAATTAAAAATAAATTTGATTATAACAGAAAAGAAAGAGGAAAATGCAGAGTGAAATATATTGTAAATGAAATCACCAGGTGTGCCTGAATAGGATAATAAAAAAATATATATTAAACTAAATAAAACAATAAAATAGAAGAAGACATAAACTGAAATATAATTCAAAGAGAAGATATTTTGCATATAATAGAATAGCATTTTACTATCTCACCGCCTCCTAGATAACTTTATCCATAATTTACACTAATATATTCCCCGACCTGATTTCCACCTGGAGGTTACGATTCCGCTGTGACCTGAGCAGGGTACCTGATCCAGAGGCGACCCCGGGTTCCGATAAAGGCATAAATAATGCGGACAGAGTTACTTAGCGGTCTCCTCCTCGCGCCCCCTGCAGCAGGATATTAGAACTACGGTGTTTGTATTCGTCACTCCTCGGACCGGAACCAGGACTGACTTTATTTATAAAGCCGGAAGTGGGAACCTTCTCCTCCAGTTCCATTTCTGGGCGTTAGGGCGAGTGACCGTCCTTAGCCGCTCAACTTCCGGATATTCCTCTGTAGCTGTGCGCAGATCCTGAACCTTAATCGCATTTTGTTACATAATCCTATGACAAACTTCAGAATTCGATATTGGTTTCTCTTTTGTCTCTTTTATTTACTTTTTAATTATTTTAAATTACTAAAAAAACATTCAAACTATCCAATTAATTACAGAAGACTCATTTACATTTTAATAATTAAGCCTATTTGGACTTACTGAGTTGAGTTTTGGGCTTACACTAAACCATCTAATTCATCTCTTGTTCAAAAATCCTTCATGAAATTCTCATTGCTCATTATGTTCTATATCAACGCTTTTACCAACCAAAGTCTAAATCAGTTCCCTTCAATGTTATTTGGACACTCTTTCGCGTTGGATCCATTTCTGATGCCAGATTTAGGAAATAACCACAAGCAACCCTGCTACAGTCGCCGCAAATGTAACCCTTTACCCAAATTTAGCTCTTTTCCATAGTCGAAATAGAAATTTTTTTTTCTACTACAAATTCAAGCTAGACAGTTTTATGTGTCTCATGTAAAGTTAGGAAAACTTCAGTTTTGGCATGCGGTTATTGAAGCGACGAAATTGATAAATCCAAAATTTTGCCTGAACAAGATACTTATCCTTCCATGATAATTTACCTTGTATCAGAGCATTAAAAGATGTATAAAAAGGTAGAAAAAAAAGTTCTATTAAACAGTTTGTAAGAACCCACAATTATTACCCGACCTCCTGGAAGACATATCTTCTGTAGACCAAGGCTTTCCTTATCCGTCGTAGTAATCTTCCAGTTCTTCCTTCTGTGGCCTTGATATCTGAAATGCTTTCTGCGAACGTGACAGAACGTGAACAAGAACTAGACTTACTCAACAAGAACTGCACTTGAACTGGATCGCATGAGGTGTGGCAGTACAAGTATGTGTGGCTACTGGGAATCTCAGTTCCAAGACAATATAATTCGATATCACGATGAATATATCGATTTTAGTAAACATCACATTAATTAAATTATATTCCTTGTGGGGGAAGTTAAATACAAATAGAGTTGGCCTGATTGATCTGAACTTTATACATACTACAATAAAAATAAATTTTAAGTTAATAAATAAATAAAGGCTTAGCGAACCCGAAGGTTCGATGCCGAAACTACCAACCGTCGACCGCATACTTCCCTCTAAACCACTCCTCCAAAACCCAATTCCCCCACGTCGGCCCTGACGCAATCCTCCCATCTTCGTCTCGGTCTACCCTCGGTCGTTTACCTGACGGCTCAAAACTGATTACGTATGCTTCCCTTGGGTTAGCGATCCCTCCTCCGGCCACCGAACCTTTTGCGATGCAATCTAAAATCGGTAAAAACGAGGTTAAGGGGTACTTCACTTCATTTGTTACCGATTTTAACCCACCTGCTGTATTAAGACTACAAACATTCCACGCCATGTTTAAATCCCTAATTTTCAACTAGCGCCATGAATCCTCTGGAGTAGTCCCCACCCGGAAATTTTAACTTACCCAATAAAAATACAAGGTGAAATATTTATTTTATTATATTGAAATTTACAACCCCACATAAAAAAAAAACTGTGTAAATGTGATAATAACATAAAATAATAAAATGACTTTGATAAAAGTTCTATTTGAGAAGGTCCCGACCATTTTTCTTTCAGATGCCTCGGAGGGTTATCTGGAATGGAATGAGAATTAAGTTGAGAGGCTAGACGATTTAAATGGTCATGGAGTTTATTATGAAAGGAATCTGGTTTGGGCTAAATCCGCGACTTATGGAACATAGAGTATAGACTTATGGATAAGTTTATTTGTGACAAAGTAAAGAGCGTTGAGGATTTTTTGAAGGATTTTGGATTGTAAGGATTGGATACGAGATGAGTTAGACGGCTTAGTGGAGCCCCAAAGCTCAATTTCATGTATTGTAATAGGTCTGATAACTGTCATGTAAATGAGTCTTATTTTGTAGAAAACGTTTGTAAAACTTTTACTTTTAAACGTTTGTCTATTTTATTCTGAAGAATTCTGTAACGACGAGCAGTTTCCAGTAGTTTTAGTCTTGTATGTGGATTCCAAGTTAAACGTTTGTCTAAGTGGATTCCTAGGTAGCTGATCTGTTCAAAAGGGATCAGTGGAATATTATACAGGATACTGTAGGACAGTCGTTGGTTTACGACGAATGATAAAGGTATTTAATGAGATTTATTTGGATTTATTTTAACTCTCCAATTTTAACACCATTCTTGATAGTTTATAAGATTGGAGATTTTGGGACGCTATGAAGGAATCATGATTTATTATAAGACACATGTATCATCAGCGTACGTAGTGAGGACGCTACTAGGATGTGTAGAGATGTCAACTGTATAAACCGAGTTGAGGATAGGTATAGAAATTTAAAACAGATAATAGATAAAGCTACCGATAATTACATCCAAAGAAGGCAATTCTGTATCTGCATAAAACGTTTGTACACAGGGTGTCCCGAATTTAAATGGCGAAACTTCAGGAAAAACTAAGACAAAAAGTCCTTTAGAGATTTGCTCGTTTTTACTTACATTAGTTTTAGAGAAAATTACGAAAAAAAAAAAACAAAAAAAAAAAAAAACAAGTTTTCATTTTTATACTTATTTATTTACATTTATATTTATGTTATGTTCTTTTTAATGTAAATATTGCTCAAAATGTTGTCCTCTTGCACCAATGCAAGCATTACATCTACTCACTTGATAAATTGCAGCTAAACATTGTTCTGATGATATTTGGTGCACTGCATCTATGATTCGGTCTCTTGAGTTTATTGGCACCAAATAAACTTTCTGCTTCAAGGTTCCCCATACGATGAAATCCATGGGTGTCATAGCACGCGATCTGGGTGGCCAAGGTACTACTCCTTCACGTCCAATCCATCGTTGTGGATAATTTATATCCACCCAAGCTCGAGCGACTCTGCTGTAAGGGAATGTCATCTAAATAATTAGAAAAGTCGTTCTCCAAAAAATGTGTAAATGTGATACCATTCAATCTTCCAGGTAAAAAAATATGGCCCTACCAGTAATCCGTTCCAAATTTCAAGCCAAACGTTAATAGCAAATTCATGCTGAGACCTATTCTCTCTAATAGCTCTGGGATTTTCAAGAGCCCATACATGATTATTTCTTTGATTAACAATTCCTCCTCTTGTAAAGGTAGCTTCATCGGTTCATAAAATTTTTAATGGAAATAAATTACCATCGCGAATTTTGTCAAGAAACCAGTTACTAAAATTCAATCTCTTGACATAATCTTAAGTTACTAAATTCTGAACTTTTTGAAGATGGTATGGGTAGCGATTATCACCTTTCAAAGTTCGCCATATTGCTTGCCGCGATATTGCTGATGCAGCAGATACTCTTCGGATGCTAGTCTCAGGATTGTTATCGAAGTGGCGTTGGACACAATTTCTTCTCCGATAATCTGCTCTTATTGCTGCCTGGAATCGGTCGCCTTCATTACGTATTAGGAATTACCCAGTCTCTAGTAGTCCATTAAAAGTTAACGAAAAGACTCGCCGATTAGGCACTCTTCTATTTGGAACTCGGCGCGCACACTCTCGCACCGCTTCTAAAGCATTGCCGTTACAGAAACCATACACAAAAATCATATCAGCGTATTCAACATTAGAATATGTATGCGGCATTGTGGCACAAATATTCACACAAAAAAATATCTGAGTAACTGACTGAAGACTGATTTAGGAATTATAATCCTAGAAGGAAGCCAAAATGTAAACAAATAAAGGAATGTAAAGGATAAGCTGCCTAGCCTGGCGAACTTTGAAAGGTGATAATCGCTACCTGTAACACTTTTGTTTTGTTTCTTTTTTTGCGATTTTCTCTAAAACTAAGCAAAAACGAGCAAATCTCTAAAGGACTTTTTGTCTTAGTTTTTCGGTCCCCTATAAGTTCCTGAAGTTTTGCTATTTAAATTCGGGACACAATGTATATAAAAGTATATAAAATAAAATGTACAACCTTTAAAAAAAAAAAAAAGAAGAGAAACTTCCGGACCGGCAATTGCTAGAAATCTATCTTCAAATTTTACAATAGATCTGGAAGTTTAACCTTTAGGGGTGGTTATAGCGATTTGATGAACGGCTGGAAATTGATAAAGATTGAGCAAGAGGACTTGAAAGAATTGTACGAAATTTTTAAATGTTGCCTGTTACATACCAGAGGACATAAGGAATGTTGCGGTCATGATTTGAAAGTTTTTTGTTGGAGAAGTAGTAAGGGATATTAGTTATGATTTTCAGAAATTTAGAGTGTATATGAAGGAAAATAACTTGTTTGCAGTTTGAAACAAAATGTTTGTGTTTAGTAAGAGAGAGCAGCAATTTTTCAGGTTTTTTTTTTAAACAATATGATTTAGTATACTGCCCTAACAACTCAAAAATTAAGCGTGATACATATTGTGTTATATATTGAATACAGTTATTTTCTTTTTTTAATTTATTGAAAAATCAATTTTATGTATTTAAAATAGTTCTTTTCGAATTAATAGTTCTATAAGTACTAGCAGCATATGACAATATTATTCAATTAAACGTTTTATAACAATTTTTAATTTTAAAGTTTCAAATTTCTAGTCTTGGAAAGTTAAAATTGATTTATAAGTGATATATTATTAAAACATAATAAGTAATTGAAGTAAAATATATATAAATATATAATTAAATAAATGATACATCAGATTAAAAATGAAAATAGATTAAATAATTGATTGGTTGAGGCCTATAACGGTCAACTGTCAAATTATCAGAGCTTGAAAAGTCAGTAGTCCATTATCTTCATAAATTATCAAAAAGCTATTGATATTGATAAACCCAGTATGTATTAAATATGTGTGCGTGCGTGAGTGGGTGCGTGGATTCGTGCCTGCTTTTATCTGTAAGAACTTGGCTAATGATATTAAAATAAGAAGTTCAACTAAATAAACAAATATTAATAACAAAAATGTTAAATTAAAAAAAAAAAAAAAAAAACCTGTACCACTTACAACCCATGAAGGGTCTCGGGTTCAGTACTTAGGTAGGCTGTACTGTTTCTGAGCCAACGGTTGTGAAAGGAGGTAATTTGGCCAGAATTCACACTCAACCACCAAGTTTTCCCCCAATTAAAGGTACCCACTTTTTATTAGGTTGGGTGTGCCCAAGGAGGGTCTCGCGACCTCGTATTCGATCCACGGCCGAAATAACAGAAAATAAATTTTCTGCCCTCAGTCGGACTCGAACTCGGGCCCGGGAGCATAGTAGTCAAGTGCCTTACACACTGAGCTACCGCGCCTCCTCCTTTAATGTTAAATTAAACCTCCTCATAATAGAACATACAAATTAGCTTTGTTATAGTTCCAATTTGTATCCCAATAAATTATTTAAAACATATTTAAGTTCCTGTTAAAGACGTTTTGAAAGTTAAATATTAATTTAAATTTAGGGTTCCACTAATCCCAGTTCAGTTTTTCAGTGTGCGTTATTTGACAGTAAATTTAACCAGCTTTCAGATTAAAAAAAAAAATATTTTGGATTGGACAAATAGTTCTGGAGGTATAACCAAAAGAGCATTGACAAACAAGGTTTTCTCGGATTTCTTACCACAAATTAACTAATCTTTTCAATTTTTTGCCTCCTCTGCAGCTCTAAAAATATTGATTTGAGAAGAAAAAATAAATAAAGCCAAATAAACTGCGCAAAAATGAATAGGGATATTGCTAATTTTGTATTATTTACTTTTCCTACCATTTTTGTATTATTTTTATTATAAACTGCATTAATATTCATTAGAAATTATAATGTTTTTTGCTGAAATAAAATACAATTAATGGGTTTTAAAAAGTAACAAAAATTAGACGTTTTAGTTGCATTATTTTTTTTATTGAACAGATTAGTTTTCGGAAACAATTAATTCCTTGTATAATGTCCTCTGTTAGCCAAAACCTGTGTGCACCTTTTAGGTATACTATTAATAATGTTGTCACTGGTTACTTGACGAATTTCACCCCAGAGATGTTGCAATGCTGCGCTCAGTTATTGAAGGTCAATTAGCGGCGGATGATGATTAAAAAGCCTTCTCTGTAACGCGCCCCACATGTGCTCAATAGGATAGAGGTCTGGAGACAATGGGGGAAGGGGCAGACGGGAAATTCCCAGGTCGAGCGTTTTCATCCAGAAATCGAAAATCTCTCCCAATGAGATCCCTAGTTGGAGGGAGGTATTCCTCAATAATTTCATGTGCATATCGAGCTGCTGTGAGGTTGGTTCGTCCTCCAGGGTAAATGCCAGCCCGACCATTACACCACCTCCTCCAAACTGCACTGAAAGCACAATAAACTGCGGCATTGTTCGCATTCCTTGATCTCTGTAGACTCTTCGGCGTCTGCTGTCACTATACAGACAAATACGCGTAAACATCACAGCATTCCAATTTGTGTCCTCTTCTAGTCGCTCGCTGCACCACATTCTTCTGAGCTGCTGGAGGCGAGCTGTTGCTGCAGGTCGTCTCTAAGGGGCATATGATGTAAGGCCAACTTCCCACAAACGATTACGAATCATTTGTTTTGATAAAAGTCTAGGTAAAACGCCTTCAACTTCATTGAGGATCTGGTGTGCACTATGAAAAGGTTTTCTCCTGGCAGTGATAACAATATTTTTAACCTCTCTTTCAGTTGCAATACGTTGTGATCCACTGCCCGGCCTTCTATTGGCACTCCCAGTCTCCGGGATACGACACTCTGGGAAACGCCAACCGCCTCTGCAATATCAACTTGTCGATGACCTTGATAACGCATTCTCACTATATTTTCGTGAACTTCGGGTTCAAGATGATGTCTGTCCATGCTTATTGAAAGTAGTACTGGATTAAAATACGAGAAAAGCTGTTTATTTACAAAATGATAAATCTCCATGTTTACTTTTCTTAAGAAAACTTGTTCTAATTGGTTTAACAATTGTTTTGACTTTGGTTTGTATTTTCTATTTAGTTTTACCCTACTAATATTGAATAGATTGACTAATTTAATTTAAATGACCGGATAAGGGATAAATAAGGCATATCCCTATTCATTTTTTGCGCATCTCGGTGCTACAACCCGTTGCCGGGTCCGGGCCTCCGCCAGCAACTTCCGCCATTCGTCACGGTTTTGTGTAGCCACCATCTAGTTGCGCAATCCCATGATGCTCCAAGCGTCAGTCGCAACTCCATGCTTCCACCTGCATCTCGGCCTTCCTCTTCTTCTTGTTCCATGAAGAAGAGGAAGGCCTCTTCTTCTATCATCTTCAATAGCCTCCCAGGTAATTCTTCTTCCCCCATGCGAGCCACATGTCCCGCCCACTTTAATCGGGCTAGTTTAATGACCTGAAGGACATTCTGTTCCGCAAATGAACCGTATACCTCCTTGTTTGAGCGTCTCCTCCAGGTTCCGTCCACCAAAACTCCTCCAAATATCCTACGGAGGATTTTCCGCTCAAAAACAAGGAGATTTTTTTCACTACTCTTGGTTGTAGTCCATGTCTCTGAGCCGTATGTTAGAACTGGGCGTATTATGCTTCTATATAAAGTGCAGCTTCGTTTGACGTGAGAGGATGCGTCGACCAAGTTGTTTACTTAGGCTATAATAACATTTGTTGGCAGACATTATTCTTCTTCTAATCTCGACTTCTGTACGATTGTCTTGGGTTACCATCGAACCAAGATATATGAAGTCAGTGACTGATGTATAGAACAAAAAATATGCTAAAAGTAACGGTTTATTTGACCAAACAGTTAAGAACATTCGATTTCCAACCCTCTACCGCACCCCGAAAAGAAACCCGACACAATTCGAAAAGACTTTTTACCAAATTTAGAGCTCAGATTTGAGAACAATTTCCAGCTTCAGGCCTTTTTATTTTCGGAGTTCAAGGTTTGAGCATTTATCATCTAATTTTCCAACATTTCTTTTGACTGGGGCTCTTTTTGGAGTTAACTTTTTTTCACCCTAATTTTTATACGCTCTAACTCCATTGGTATTAATCGGATCGAAAATTTGCCGGCAGTTTCCTGATCGGAAATTCAATGTAGAATATTTGTTGATAATTAACATTTGTCACAAGAAACAACCATTTAGAAGCCATATTGGTTCTAATGAAAATAGTCACGTTTTACTTACATATTTTAGGTTTTGGGACCCTAGCTCTGTTAGTGTTGCTTAGATAAAAAATTTGACAACAGTTCCTCAATCTGAAATTTTATAGAGATTATAATTTGTCGCTAAAACCTATAAATCCATTCAATAAGTACCGAAATGAGGGGTGTAGAGTGCACGATAGTTCCCGCCCTTGGGGGGTGAGCTAACGGTGTTGGAGGGGAGAAATTTCATATAACATTAACACTATATAAAGTTTTCGAAATTTCAACGGTTTTCGAGATAGGCATTATTAAACATTGGTGTTTTTCGGAAAAAATAAACAAATGTTATCTTACTTTTCGTAAAACTCTTGCTTCTAATACCTTCCACGATGGTTTCTCAGAAAAAATGTCAGAATCAAAATTGTAAAGCATTAAATTGACTTTAATTTCATATACACTTTTCTGGCATTTGAAGCAAAAGTTTGACAAAAAGTGAGCCAATATTTGTTTCGAAAATCACCGTTTTTCAATAACGTATATCTCGAAAACCGTTGGAATTTTGATAAATTTATATAGATTCAATATTATAGGAAATTAAATTAGCTCTAACATGCTCAAACATTTGAAGAACAGTCGATAATTATCTGCTCTGACTCCTTGAGTGCGATTAAAAATCTTTTCAAAATTTATTCGGACAACCCATTAATCCAAGAAATCCATTTTATTATAAATCAGATAAGTAAATCATCAAAAGTGCTAACCTTTTTCTGGATCCCCAGCCATTCCGGTATACCCGGAAATGAAGAAGTGGATGGAGCAGCTAGAGAAGCCCACCAATTAGAAACTATTACACCCACTTTCTTGTCCGCGGCAGACATGTTCCGACCACTCCACATGAAGATTTTGGGTGACTGGCAGAGTGCATGGTCTGCATCAGAAAATAATAAATTGAACAAAATCAGACCGAACATCGGTGGCTGGGCCTCTTCCTCAAGACATTGCAGAAGGGAGGAGGTGATAATCACACGGCTAAGAATTGGACACTGCCACAATAACACATGACTACCTGATGGCAAAGACAGATCCCCCTCAGTGTCAGCTCTGCAGAGTTGCCCTAACAGTGAGGCATATCTTTGAGATGTTCCCTGGGTACAGGAGAGATATGGATAAGTATGGTGTGCCTCGTCAGCTCTGTATGGCCTTGGGCGATAGCAAACAATGCATTTGTAGTACGATAAAATTTATCAAGCAAATTGGATTATATGACAAAATTTAATGTTCTTTTTTATTATTTTTTTTTTTGTATTTATTTATTTTATTTAATTATATTTTTATTTCTATTTTTATTTTTTTCTATTTTTTATTTATTTTTTATTTTTTATTTTTATTTTTATTTTTTTTTTTTTTTTTTTGAGGTTAATATAATTTGATTAGGAATTTGTTATTGTCTAAATTTTGGGTATGGGCAATAATAACCATAGCAGTTTTTTGCCCTTAAAAAACAATCAACAACAATTAGCTCTAATTTCGATTGAAACTTATTTTTCTAGATACAACCGTTTTTGAGATATAATCGAAACCAAAAAAAATTGAGCTTTTCCCATCCCCCTCTTTTAGCTCATCCCCCAGTGGCGAGGACTTTTAGTATGTTTACTTTCTAAGTACTCCTAACGAAGCTACGAAGTCAAAAAATATCGCATATTTGATGTGTTTATTGACTGGACTTTCCGTTTAGGAGCTTACTGTTTTGGATGATCAAAGTCACGTTTTTTGAAACCCTTATTTCATCTCAACTTTTTAATTTCGAATAATCATGAATTGTTAATTTAATTTAATTATTACTTTAAGTAATGTGATCCTTTTAATTTTTTAATTATAACATGTAAATTGGGGAAAACAATAGATTACAAACAGACATATCCGTGGTCTATAGTTTTTCTGTCAGGCGGAATTGAGTTTTTCTTAATACAATTTAAGTTGAATACCCATTCCTATGGATAATGTTCCTAAGTAATAAACAATGAACAATTGACAAAAAAATGAGTGAAACAGGATCATAAATTATCGTAAGCAATGCATGGCTACTAATTGAGCTTGTTAGTTGAGGGTGAATCAACAAAGATGTACGAACGTGCCTCAGCGCTCGACCAATGAGTTGAGCTGTAACAAATATTGCTGTCCCTTCCTCCCCAGAATTGTTTATCCACTCCTGATTGGTTTGTTCAAATTGGAACTAATGGGTTATCGACTTTGCGCTAACCTTTTGCATACCAACCTGTCCCATTCCAGCGCTATAACTAAAAGTGGACTGATTCCGTTTAATAAACATGGCATATGGTAAAACCAATACCTCCCCATTACCTTTCAGTTTTGATGGAGCTATGGAATTTTCATTTGTATTCCTGAATTCCTGGAAAATACCCCAAACAGTATATTTCTTTTAGCCTGATAACTTAATAACCTTTTCTTTGTTTTATTATTAACGGCTTTTATCGACAACAGTAACAGAAAAAGTTTCTGTTTACATCTGTCATTGAAACCCTGATGATGAAGGCTTGCAATGAAGGCTGAAACGGCATTACAAATTAAAAAACTTATTTTTATTTGCTGTGTATCTTTATGACTGCATACCCCAACAATCTTCTTCTCTAAAGAACTTTTATCAAAAAGCAGTCAATAGGTGGTTGCTTTATAAGTTATTATCGTATTACTGTATCCACTTTCCCACAAATTTACTAGATTTACATTCAGTCGTAAATATCAATAAAAAGATTTTTTTAAAACAGAAAGAAAAAGAAGTTAAATAGTTTGGCTGTACAAATAATCCAGAAGAGTAAATGACATTAATAGTCGTAATTGTAAATTAATGTACTAAATTAATTAATAGTCACAAAAAACAGAAAAAAAAAATGCCTACGCCTGATATCCGTAAAAACTTCAAATAAAGTGAAATCCTAATGTTAAACGCCCATCTACCCTATAGCAGTACATAACAATCCTAGTGTTGAGGATAAAAAATACTTAAAAATAAAATAAAACTGCGGGAAAAGCAATGTTAAATCAGTGAAAGATCTCAACGAGTCGTGTAATCTGCCGCCGAATTACACTGACCTCAGGATTAGGAAACTCTGGGGGGGAACTCATGTTTGAGGTCAGGATAAGGAAAACTCGGGAGGAATTGACTCAACTTTTATTCGGATTACATCCTTTTTAAAAAAAAAAAAACGTTGTTTAATTAAAAACTTTTAATAATTTTCTATTATATTGCTTGGTCTTTTAGTTTAAGGACTTCCACCATTTATTAAACGATATGACCAAACTATTTTAAAAAATTTAAATTTAGTTTTTTGGAAAGTTTTATTGTCTTTTGTATATATTATTGCTTTGTGATACTTAATTATGTAACTATTATATATCGATTAAACATGCTGATAAAAAATCAATATAATTGTTACAGATTACATAAGACATTGTGCTTAAGTATTTATTTCAGATTACATATTTCAAAAATTATTGAACACTACGCTTTAAATTAAAATTAATTATTTTCAAATACTTTCATCCATCTTTCTATCAGTAATTGGTTTCGAGACAAACATTTCAACAGGAAATTTTTGTTTCCTAAGACCAGATAAATTTTTTTTTTCGACAACTCCTAATTTATTTATTTAGCTTGTTTCACTACATGTTTCTTCAGGTTTCTGTGTTTAAAATTATTAGATTGTTTGCTAGTCTCATTTCTCGTTTTTGCTGGAATCACCCTCGAATTATGAGGATCGTCGTTTTTTAATGTCATTCACTAATAATTTAATTATAATTCATGTAGAAGGAGATTTGGTTCTTAATATAAATTCTTTTGGCACAACTCCTTATTTATTTATTAAGTTTGTTTTGATAAATAAGTCAAACAAACATTTTAATAATTCTACTGACAGAAGCCTAAAGAAGGGACTTTTTTCTATATATCAATTTATTGAAATTTACCACTGTACAAAATATATACATTAGGTAAATGAGCTGATAACGATTACAATAAATTGTCAAAACTTGGAAAGAACTACTCATCAGTAGCACTTTGATAAAAACTGTACACTAGAAGATCGAAGAATATTAGCCTGTTCAATCTATTCCGAATCATTCTCGTGATATGCCCGAAGAATTTTAGTCTCGTTTTCCTTATCAATATTTTCCTTCATATCCTCAGTAACGAATTCTACATTATACGATGTTATATTACTGTTTTCTAAAGTCTAATTTCGGCTTTCCTGGAAAGATACATTTTTTTTTATATGCATTTACTGAAATTTACAACTGTACAGAATATAAACATCAAGTAAATGTATTGACGACAATTATAATAACATGTTAAAACTTGGAAAGAACTACTCATCAATAGCATTTATTAAAAATTCTACACTAGAAGGTCTCTAGGCCATCTTCGTTTCAGACGCCTCGGAGGATTATCGGGAATGGAGTGGGATGCAAGTTGAGAAACGAATGGATTTGAGTGGATATGGAGCATGAAAGGATAGGTATCTGGTTTGGGCTAAATCAGCAACATATGGTGCAATAAGGTTTATGTTGTTGGATTAGTTTATTGGTGACGAAGTAAGGGCCGTTTAGGATTTTTCTAAGGATTTTTAAATTATTTCTTAAGACTAAAGCGACAAGAAACTGCTCGTCGTTACAGACTACTTCATCATTTACTAGACAAACGATCAAAGCCCCCAATTAATTACAAAAGACTAATATACATGACTGTGATTAGACCTATTTGGAGGTATGGAGTTGAGCTTTGGGGCTCTACTAAACAATCCAATTCATCTCGTATCCAATCCTTCGAAAAATTCTGAATGCCTTTTACTTTGTTACCAATAAACTTATCCATAAAGACCTTAATGCTGCATATGTTGCTGATTAAGCCCAAACTAGATACCTATCCTTTCATATTAAGCTCCATAACCACTCTTTCAGGTTCTTTTCAAGTTCTGACATGTTATTGTAATCGTTATCAGCTCATTTACTTAATGTATATATTTGTACAGTTGTAAATTTCAATAAATTGATATAAGAAAAAAAAAGATTATTTCTTACGTGATGTATTAGTTTAATAACTTAGAAACTGTGCCCTTATAAGACATGTATGTACCTTTTTATCAAAAAAAGGCCGGAGAATAAAGTGTATTTTTATTTATTTTTTGTTAGATTTGTTGCCAAATCCTATACAACCAAGCACATACTTTAGTTAAAGTTTAATTTTTATCATATGATTGTTTTATTTCTTCCGTTTCTTTATCTAAAACTTCAATTAATTTAGCTACTTTATCCCTGTCCAATTCTTTTAAGTATGCTGTTTCCTTTCGAGGATCAAAACTAAATTTTAATTCAGATCTGATTTTGTTGTGCTTTCTGCACCTGAATATTATATGCCGGGAATTCGCATGTCAAATATTTTCCATTGGCTTTTATTTTCATCAGGTCAAGATATTTCTTTGTACAGCCATGATTTTTCCTGTGTCGTTAATCTCAAAATATGATTTATATCAATATTGGGACCGTAAAGTGTATTCATTTATAACAAGCAGCACGGAAATATAAATACGCAATACGTAAAACAGCTTTTATTAAAACAAAATGTACATAAATATACCGTTTTAATTAAAGTGTTTTTTTTAAATTTTATTTAACTGTTTGTTTGAACAGTTTTATATTAAAACTGGGCTTGTTGAATTTTTGACTATTTTTTATAACATTTATAACATCGATGTGATTATTAGATGTGGGCCGATTAGTCAGCAACATGCGCCGACTAGTTGGCCGTTTTAATCATTTATATTTCTAAAAATAAGTTGATTGAAAATGAAAATGCGACCTTTATTAAATATAGTTTTTATTTCAAATTCAACTTTACAGTTTTGTTATTTACTCTAGGAATAGGAACTTACTTTACCTAATATTTTTTTAATCAGTTTTGGTTTTGTATCAACTAAAAAAATGTAATATAAAGGTTGGAATTCGAAAATGAAACTGCCATTTTAGCTATTTTAATAGTGTTTATTTATAATTACATGTAAGAAGGTTTGTGTTATATATGTAAATCCTACACGATTACATTTTCAACATGGCTGATTTAAATTTCACAATTAACTATCTAAGCTAACTAAAGTAAATTAATGATTTTTGCTTAATTTTTTTAAAAAATAAAATAAAATAAAAAACTCTATTTATGGAAAAAATATAAGCAAAACCCCATAGATACATGTACTGAAGGCTATAAAGCTATAAACGAAGCGCCTAAAACATTGCCGATGTCATCCGATTTCAAAATGAAGCAATGATCGTAATGGCCGCCCAATTGGCCTTTTAGCAAGCTGACTAGTCGGTCAGTAACAAGTCGGCTGAAGTTATAGTCGGCCAATTCCTTGGTAATTATTATAATTCATAAGCGCAATTTTATTTATTTATTTTTTTTCAAGTTTTAATGTCGAAGAAGAAGCTGTATTAAATTAACTTCTCCACGAATCACTTCAAGATAATTAGCGCACTCTGGGGGATTCTTATCCGACTTTTAGCCGGGTTGGGATTCAGAACACTTCCCCGACAGTGAAATCCCAAGAAGTGGTGCTTTTCCTCATCTTAATGTGTCTTTTATTAAGTTTTCTTAAAGACAAATCATCGCAACAAATTTTAAGAATTTATTTATCTCATTCTCTTACACATTCTATTCATCATACTCTAATTAATTAAATGCTCTTTTATAATTTTACAGATTTAATTTATTATTAAATTCAAATTATTTAAGGTAAATATGTATGTATATACAGAGTGAGTACATATTAGTGTAAACACCCAAAGATACCCCTCATGGAAAGGTAAAAATCCCTTCCCCTGTAAAAACAGACTCATCTGTTCATTAAATTTATCTCAAAAAGTTGTATTCTTCAACACAATCTCATTTAGAAGCTAACGGCGAAGTTGAGGGTATGTTTTTAATTATTAAGTTTTAAACCTTACATTGAAAATCTAATAAAATAAATCCTAAATAATGATAATAAATAAATGGAATAACATAAGATCCTTTGTTCTGGTATCGCTTTACTGACAATTTTCCTTTATTATGTATTAAACCATCATTTTTTTCTTTGCTTTTTATTCCAATGAAGAGTTTTTAATATGTTTAAAATTAATATTTTCATTAAACGATTATTATGTCTTATTACACAAGAAATTGATTTGCACGCCAAATGAGAACACAATGTTTTTTCGGTTTTAGAAGTGAATTTTTCGATGAAATCGAAACAAAATCATTACTATCAACATGTCATTCGAAAGATGATTAAATTTGTAAGTTTTTGTAAGATTTGACATTTTGTGAATAGTTTTTTTTCGAAAAAAACGGTGAGCGCTGAAGTAATATAAGACATTGTAACTTCCCCAAATAAGGTGAAGATCAAGCTGTTCTTTAGATACCAAGTTTGTAAAATTCAAGGTTACAGGTACTCAGCGATTATAGAAAATTTAATGCTAAATCCGAAAATATGGTCAAAATTTGAAAAATATTTAAACAAAATGGAGATATTACAGCTTTTCTGGGAAAAAAAAAAAACGTGGTTTCCTCATAAAAGTCTGATTTATCGTATATCAGCAACGGATTGGAATAGAAAGGTGAGGTCTGCGGCATTTTGGTACATTTTTGATCTAGTTTCACCCATTTTTTTTTTTTTTTTACACTAAGAGGTACTCACCCTGTATATATTTAGGTTAAGTCATCAGTTACTTCCGTTTTTTTTATTAGGGTTAGTAATTTGTAGGATAAGGGAATAAACAAACAAGAGCTATAGCAATGGCTAAGTTGCTTTACAAACAATTGACAAGTAATGTTTAGTATTATCATCGCATTTACTATTATATTATTTAGATTGTATACAGTTGTAAATTTCAATAAATAGACAAATTTGAATGCGCTTTGCTGCTTGTCAAGATACAACAGAACCTAGTACATTTACAGCAGAGCTCACGCTAATAAGTGAAGAAGATAATATATATTTATCGAAACCAGAAATTTTGTTGATTGTTTGCGAACTACTCAGTTATAAACTAATCCCAGGATGTACGCAATACGATCGGAATATTGATTGGCTCCGGAAGGGGGAGTTCTATCCACCGCCGAGATTTATTTAGAAGGCTCTGCTGACAGTCTTATCAGTAGATATATTAGAGGCTATTAAAGCAGCTAAATAGTAACTATAATGTTCTTATCATAACACTATATCGTTGTATAAAGTACACTCTTTATAGTGAATATTTGTAAAAGTATTACAATTAGGATTGATGAATTAATTGCCTCTTCTATTCGGATTATTTTATTAGAATACTAGTTTCGAATGCTAAACATTCATCTTCAGTTCTAAAACATACAAAATTTTCATTAGCACTATGTTACATGGATCATATGCACTAAAGTTTTCAAAAATGTTAGAAAAGAAATCAAACATTAGTACTCACCTCAGGAGATCTAACAGATATCTGAAATATATCCATCATGAGAAATGGAAAGGGGCAGGTAGGCTAAATTTTTGGGAATTTCCCTTATGACTCATTGGATATTTCTGTTCCAATTGGAAACAAATTTAAAATATGGTTATTGCAAAATGTTTATCTAATCATTTAAACAAAATCTCTGGATCGATTTTAAAAGATTTTATTATTTTAGTGGTTCATACATATTTAATTTTAGGCTACTTTCTACATGATTTAGTATTTTTACTCCCGAGTCTTTATTAAATTTATGGTTATTTTCATTTAGATGGATAACATTTAATTCATTTAACATTTAATTATATTGATCCTTCTATACCATTATGCGTACCTCAAATGAAGTGAGGAGGGTTGGGAATTGAAAGGGAAGCAAGTTCGAGCAAGATCTTATTTTCAGATGCCTCGTATGGTTATTGGAAAACTATAGTATATAACTATAGTAGCAAGTTGAGAAACTAGTAGATTTGATTAGTAATTGAATATATTATGAAAGTATAGTTTGGGCTAAATCGGCAATATATGGAACATAAAGATCTTCATTGATTAGTTTATATGCGACATAATTAGGAGCATTGAGGATTTTACGAAGGATTTTGGATTGTAAGAAGTGGATATGAGATGAATTGGTTTAGAGGCTAAAGAATCCAAAATCCGTCTGTCCAAATAGGTCTGAGTTCAGTCATGTAAATGAGTCTTTGGTGATTAATCCACATATTAAAGCGTTTTTCTCTTAAAAGTTTTTTTAAAGATTTTGAAACGAGTGAAACTTGGGAGGCTAGTGGATTCGAGTAGGTATGGAGCTTATAATGGGTGGATAAGTATCCGGTTTAAGGAATTGCAGCAACATAAGGATGTTTAGTCCTGTATGAATAAGTTTATTGGTGACAAAATATGGAGCATTGAGAAGTTTTTCGAAAGATTTTGGATTGTATGGATCGAATACGAAAAGAATAGGAATATTTAGTTTAGCGCCAGGGCTCACTTTCGTGAATTCAAATAGGTCTAATAACTGTCTTGTAAATAAGCCTTTTGTAATTATTCAGAAGTTCTGAACTGATAATTACAAAAAGGTTCTGCTAATTAAGAAGTAGTCGAAAAGGTAGTTTCTTGTGGCCGAGTAATATCGTGCAGTTTCTTGTCGTTTAGTCTTGAATAAATAGTTAAAAAAAATAAATATTAAAAGCCACTATTCCAATAAACCTGATACTAATAATTTATTAATTCCAATAATTATATTTTTAAACATAGCCAGTGATGTTAATTGCTCCGTTGATGGTATTATAGTTAGAGGAAGTTATGTTTCACAATGAAAGATAATTTTGTATCAAACAGACGGTATTTTTACAATTTCTCTTACATATCGCTGATGTCACATTTTAATTATCTTTGTGTAAGCTACGTTTACAATTTTCTTTATACATAATGTGATACTCCCTTGTATATGCAAAACAAGAACAAAAAACAAAAGAGAAATTAAATAAAAAAGAAAAAAAAGAAAAAGAAAATAATATTATGTTAGGAAAATTAAATAAGCTGCGAGGTAAAGTATTTGTTCTTTGCCTCGAGTAAAAAGCAATTTAGTCTTTGTAGGTTATGTGTCCGGAGCAAACCCTGTTTGTTAATAAGTGTATTAAAAGAGTAATCCCTATTTCTTTACCTGAAATATTTTAATGTTATCAAATCCTTTTAAATTTACCTTTCTCGTGTTTTACTAAATCCAAGGCATTTAGTTAAAGCGATTTAGCGGCGAGATGTGGTTCTGTAGTCTCCCTTCCTCTCTTCTCCAAGCTCTCTTTTGGAGGTTAGTTTCTCCACTGTATATTTTAGTAAATTTACTATCTAAATGCTATTCTGCATAACATTTAGAACAGCATTTTACAGAAAATACAACTTAGAACTTATGCGATGCTTTTATTTTTAAAGATAAAGTAGAGGTGGAGAAGAAAATTCGTTAAACGAAATATTCATTACTAGTCCAGTCAATGAGTGGATAACATATCCGATTATTTTTAATTTCATAATTTCGTTTGGAGTAGTTAGAAGGTAAACATATGAAACGTCCCCGACTTGGGGGGGGGGGGGTGAACTTACGGTGTGTGGGAGGAAAGAAGGTCCCATTTTTGGTTTATTCGATTATATCTCGAAAAAAGTACACTTCAGAAAAATATGGTACGGATCCAATTTAAAGCTAACGGATTTTCGTATAAAATGTTTTCTATGCATATTTGTCGAAATTTCAACGGTTTTCGAGACATAAGTTAAAAAATGATAATTTTTGATCTGTTTTTCCACGGTTTTTCAGATCTGCCAGGGTCTGACTATTTTTTGAGACCAAAGTACATGCTTGGCCACCCTCCTTTCACAATTAGAATTAGTTTTCGTTCCAGGATACTGGTTTACGACGGCGGAAGGACCTCTTTTGGGCGACGTGTATTTATTAGTTTTCGTCCTTAAGGATGCTGTTTTTATTATTTTTTTTTTTTTAAGTTTTAACGATTTTACTATTGGGTTGTTTCACATGAAATGTCCGTTTTCAAGGTATAGGCATTTTAGTAAAAATACAATATGAAAACAATATAATTTTATTCGAAGTATTTACCTTCTTTTTCTACACATTTTTCCCAACGTGACAACAACTTTTTTATCCCGGATTTGAAAAACTCTGAGCTTTGAAGTGAAAAAAAAATCTGAAAACGCACTTTTGATTTCAGCATCATTTGCAAAAAATTTTCCTCTGCAGAAGTTGTCTAAATTCCTGAAAAGGTAATAATCTGTTGGAGACAAGTCGGGAGAATATGGTGGGTGCGGAAGAACTTCGTACCCCAGCTCTTTCAATTTATGCATGGTAAGTTTTGAAACGTGAGGTCTAGCGTTGTCGTGTAGGAGTAAAGGGCCCTTCCGATTTACCAATCCAGGTTGTTTTCTCAATAATTTTTCGTGCATTTGGCCAATTTCATTGCAGTAGGTTGTAGAGGCAATGGTCTCACCTCTAGGCAAAAAGGAATAATGTATGATTCCAGCCATGGACTACCATACTGTAACCATCAATTTTTTCGGGTGCAAATTTGGTTTTGGCATTTGTCCTGGGCTTTCGTCGATGTCTAACCACTGCCCTGACCGACGCTGATTGTCATAAACAATCCATTTTTCGTCGCAAGTTATTATTCTTTCAAGGAAAGGGTCGGTTTTTTGCCTAGCAAGCAACGAAACGCAGGTCTCAAGACGTTTCAATTGCTGTCGCTCAGTGAGATCGTGAGGTACCCATGTATCGAGCTTTTTCAACAACAGAGACTCGAAAAATCCTCTATGTATTTCAAATATTATAAAATCGGACATTTCATGTGAAACAACCCAATAGTTTTTCGTCCTTACGGATAATATGTTGAAATATTCCAGGGTTTAACGGCTTTTAATTTATCCGAAGGATACTCCGCCATTGTCCTTAAGGATACTGTCTTGAAATATTTGTAATATTTAACGGTTTGTTAGTTTTGTAACTTAGATTCTTTTTTTTCCCCTTGTAATTTGTTATATTTACATGTATAATAACATAATGGATTGCTATATCATACTTTGATCTACTATTTATAATACATTTAAAAAACTTTAAAATTGTCACTTCAAAAGTTTGTCGCTTGGAACGTTTTTTTCGGCTGACCCATTCAATTGTTTGCCAAAAAATGAGGTACAAATTATTTTTTTTCGAATGTAACCGATTTTCACTAAGCTATATCTTGAAAACCGCTGGAAGTTCGGCAAATACGTATAGAATACTTTTTGTAGAAAATTTAATTAGCTTTAATTTTGAATTGTGACATTCTTTTCTAGAGCCCACCGTTTTTGATATATAATCGAAAAATCCAAATATGGGACTTTCTTTCCCCTCCCCTACCGTTAGCTGACCCCCCAGGGGCGGGGACTTTTATTACGCTTACCTTCTAGCTACTCCTGATAAAGCTATGAAGTCAAAATTAATCGCATATTTGAGTATTTAGGTAAATGCATTTTGTACCCTACATTTATGTCAGGAAAATAGATAGTTCTGTTTAGGTTTTTCCTATGACTGGTCGGTTTTTCTGTTCCTAATAGTAACCAATTAAAAACGGGACTATTGGAATGATTTATTTATTAATTTTGGACTATTTTCCACGTAATGTATTAGGTTTATCGATCCTAACAAAGCAATTGTGCCCTTTTGAGGTACGGACGTACCTTATTTACAAAAAAAGGAAACAGAATGAAATTTAGTTTTCACACTGCTCTGTAATAACACGGAAATATAAATACACAATACGGAAAACAGCTTTTACGAGTAATTAATCAAATAAATGCGTTTTAATATTTTTTTTTTTTTTAAATACTTAACAGTCTGTTTGAACTGTTTTATATTAAAGCAATATGAATTTCTGTTGTATTTCAGTATAAGACTATAGAGGTTCTAATGTATCCGTGATGAGATTTAAAACCGAGGCTTGTGTCTAACCCGATAGGTGGGGAACTTAGTTGCTTATTTCATAAGTTTTTTAATAATAAACTTTTCCCAAACTTCCTTTTTTATTTTCCTTCCCTCCGGTATGAATCTGTATGTATTCGAGAGTAAAAAAGTCCACCAAAGCATGAATAATAGGCTTATTAAGTTCTTTTAAGTATGACGAAGCTTCATAGTTTGCTATTAAAATTGTTGTAGCTAGTAACAAAATAATTTAATAAATTTTGAGTTAAATTTCCAGCCTGCTCTAGATTTAGACCTACCTATCCATTGAGCACCCGTTGGCGAAAATTTTAATCGAACCACTGGATTGATATCCGGTAGATTGTTCAATGTTTATAGAAAATGAATACCAAGAGCTACTATTAATGGTTTTTTTTTTTTCCCTTCCCTTCCTTGCCGTCTCGGTTCCACGGGGTTTCCTGACTGAGAGGGGGGTGGAGCCTGGAATTAATTCCACCCTACGACACTCAGGTTTGAACCCGGGATCTTTCATTTGACATGGTTGCTAGGGTAGCTCATCAACAATTCTAGACTATATAGTTGTTTCTAAGACAACGATATCGATGTCCTAGCTCACAGATGTGTTAAGTGCAAATAAATCCTTTAGCAGTTCAGATATTCACCAAAATCTTGTTTCAAGTGCCAATGTAATTACTGGCAGTTCGAATAAATCGTGTTCACTAAAAATAATCAAATTTCAGTACCAGGTTTGGAGCTTCAAAGTTTCAAATTTCTTTACTGTAAAATTTTATTATCCGTACTAAACACATGTCCTCAGCTCACATATGTCACATATCCTATACTTTTATGAAATCCATGGTCTTTTGTCACATTTTTTCCTGTAACTCCAAATCTGTTGGAAGTGAGTGTTTTACGGGATCTAATATAAATTACGGGATTTTTAGCGTTCTAGCATGTGTGTTTCAAGAGACCCGATTAAATTTTCATATATAGAGTCTAATGAAAACCTCTAGACAAACCGGAGAGAGAAGAGATTTCGTGGATGTAGGGGAAAACACGTTTAACAGCTGCAGCACATTTAAATACCTGGGAGGAGTTGTGACGGAGAACAATAATTTAGAAGTTGAAATTAAGGGCAGAATGGTAGCAGGAACCATATGTTTCTATGCTCTGCAAAAAGCTCTCCGATACAAAAGTCTCTCCAGGAAGGCAAAGCTTTTAGCCAGTAGCAATGTATGGCAGTGAAACGTGAACTCTAACCAAGGAAAACAGAAGAGCTCTACTGGTTTGGGAGAGAAGAGTCCTTAGAAAGATCTTTGGAGCCGTTAAAGAAGAACACAGATGGAGAATCAGAAGCAATGCCGAATTAGCTGAATTGTACGGAGAGCCTGATTTCCTCTGTGTTATTAAGAAGAGCAGGCTTAGATGGTTAGGGCATGTAGAAAGGATGGAGCCCTGTAGGCTGCCTAAAATGATGCTAAATGGTGCACCAGGAGGAAAAAGGAAAAGGGGCAGACCCAGGCGGCGGTGGATTGAGGACTTGGAGGAGGATATAAGAAGGATGGGAATACGAAACAGGAAGAGTCTCGCTGGAGGCCGCGAGGCATGGGGAAGAACGGTGGCAGAGGCCCAGGTACTGCAAGGACTGTAGCGCCCAACAGTGAGTGAGTGAGAGTCTAATAGTAAATTTGACCAGATTTTAGATAAAAAGAAGAAATTTTGATTCGGATTAATAGTTTCGGAGTTATAGTGAAAAATATGCAAAAAAAAAAACGTGGATTTTAGAACAATACGGGTTTTTTTTAGCGTGCTTATTAAGGAACATTAGTCATATTTAACAGACCAATAGTAAATTTAATTAGCTTTAAGTTGATTAAAAATTTATGAATCGGACAAATAGTTTCGGAGTAATAGACAAAAAAGTTTTCGCGGCGAAGTGGGACTGACCGCCAGTTGGCCAATTTCTGCACTTTTTTTTTCCAAGATCGCATGCAACCGGTTCCTCAGAAAAGATATTCTTTACTTAAATATTAAATATATTAAATCTCTTAAAACCGAGTAAGGAGGAAGTTGAGATAGCGATCATAATATTGAAATCGTATAAAGCAGTCGGGATCGACAATATCCCTACCGAATTATTCAAAGCGTGTGGAGAAGCTGGAGTTTCTAAAATTCATCAATTAGTAACAATGATTTGGGAAAAAGCAAAAAATACCAGAAGAATGGAAAGAATTTATACTTATTCCGATTTATAAAAAGGGTCCACGTGTAGCAACTATCGTGGTATTCCACTCGTTCTGACGTGTTATAAAATATTTACATCAATTCTAACGAACCGAATTACTGATTAGGCGGAGGAAATAATTGGAGATTATCAATGTGGTTTTAGACGGAGTCGTTCAACTATCGATCCCTTCGTCAAATTTTAGAGAAAAGATTAGAATTTAAGAGCGTAGTTCATCAGCTCTATGTTGATTTCCAAAAGGCTTACGATTCGATTAACCGCCAGAAACTGTTTGATATTTTGATCGAACTGGGGATACCAAAGAAATTGGTTAATCTCGTAAAGATGTGCATGTCCGAATCGGGACTTTTTACTCCGAAAAGTTTGAGGTACGTTCGGGTTTAAAACAGGGAGGGAGATTCTTTTTCTCCGGTATAATTTAACTTAGCGCTAGCATACGTCATTAGGAAGGCAATGCTTACTGGAAAAGGATTAGAGATGGGTGGTAAATGTCCGGTTCTTGGTTATGCTTTTGGTGAAAACGAGGAAACTATAAAACTAAACGCTACTACGCTCATGGAAACCGCTAACGAAATTGGTTTAGTAATTGATACCGATAAAGCGAAGTATATGGTTAGTAGTAGAAACGGTGAACATTTTAGTAATGTAGATATTTTGTGGGATATCGTTTGAACACGTTGAGCAATTCAAATATCTAGGGTCTATTATATCAAGGAAAAATGAAAATCAAAAAGAAATAAAGGCCAGGTTAAAATCCGGTAATGCTTGTTATTTCTCGGTCGCAAAATTACTCAGTTCGCGCTAACTCTCCAAAAATTAAAAAATTAGGATATACCAAACTAGTATACTACCAACAGTTCTCTACGGATGCGAAATATGGCCGCTGACGTTGAGGAAGGAACAACGCCTTAAAGTTTTAAATAAAGTACTGCGTAGAATATTTGGCCCAAAAAAGGATGAAGAAACAGGAGAATTTAGAAGGCTTCACAATGCGGAACTGCTCGAATTATATCCGGTAAATATAGCTCAAGTAATAGCTTGTGCGGCGGTTAAAATGGGCATGTAAAGTCGTTGGGTTTAATAATGATCGAATTCCGAAAAAAGTAATCAGTTATGAGCCGTCGGATAAACGACCGAGGGGTAGACCGAGACGAAGATGGGAGGATTGCATCAGGGCCGACCTGGGGGATTTAGGTTTTGGAGAAGTGGATTGGAGGGAAGTGTGGTGGTGTCGGCAGCGAACCTTCGGGTTCGCTAAGCCTTAATTTATTTATTTATTAATTTATTAATTAAATCTCTTAAACAGGATAAATAATGAATGACTTTTGGCCCATTAGTGAAACAAATGTCTCAGAACAAAAGACTATCACTGTCTTTTTTGGAGTAGTTCATTTCGTAGGTAATAATTCTAGCTATAATTAATATTTAATTACTTTCTTCGAAAAATCTTCGGTTTCGTGTTATAGTTAAAATATTGAAAATAATACTAATTAAATAATTTTTAATAAAAAAAATAATTTATTTTTGATTTTGGGTATGAAGCCGACGTCTGCCATGGTAGTAAATTTCAGATTCGGATTTAGGGCCCCATAAAACATAAAGATCCGTTGAGAATAAAAGTTTGGTAGTTTTTTTTTCGGCAAACCCTTATTTTACTGGACTAATATGTTTATTGACTGGTATTATTATGTTTATGGACTGAGTGATGCTGGTGAGAAATCGTCTTCGTGTCGTGCGGGCCTGGCATTTGTCCGGCGCAGGTTATAGTTGATTGTAAACGTATTTCAGTATTGGATTTTATTTTTATTTTGTTTTTGCTTTTGTCGAAAATGCAATATGAGTCTTTACCAACAGTCTTTGTGCCGACAACCCACATTGTTTCATAAGCCCTCTCATGATCTAAGTCTCATGGTCAGACAGAAGCTCAACTTTGCGTGCTTACAGGCGCTAACGATGAACAACTACAAATTACTGCACGACATTTCCAAAACCTTTTTTTTATTTTGTTTCTTACCGACAAAAGATCTACCTTTTCCTTCCTCTCCCACCAGACAGGTAGCATTATTCGAAACAGTCAAAAAGGGTACCGCCCTCTTAAACACTTTCTGTAACTCAATTAAGTAACTCAAAGAATTACAAAGCTAGTGGACAGTTTCAGGGTGCTAATTCTGACTTATTAAAATTATATAACTCAGTTTATTTTTCAAAGAACTGCTCCCGTTCTTCCGGTTCGGTGACTAATTCAATATTCCGTGGACGTCCTACGAAGAAGCGGCGAAACGTAGGAGCGGCCGGTGTTGCAGGCAGGCCACAAGTTGGGCGGGCCCTCGCATACATTACAACTTAACCCTGACCCGCACGAATTAATTTTCAACTACCCCTACTGACTGCAAAACAGCTTTGCGTCTCTTCTTAAATCAAGATTGTCCCCTGGCTATGGTATAGAAATATGCATCTCAGTTATAACAATTGAAAGACAAAAATATAATAATTATTATTAAAACAAAAACACATCAATTTTAACAAGAGACAAAAATCCGACTCATACTTCACAGACTCTACAGCATTACTTGTCAAAATTACATGGCTGGCTTAATATCTGGAAAGTCCATATAAATTAGGACAAATCGCAACACATCACGTTTATACTTCGACGTGAAACATGCCCACCAGTTTTTCTTGACACTGTACACTACCTTGGTCTTACGTTTGACCGAAGAATGACATGGGGTCCACATATAAAGAAAAAAAGTAAAACTCTTAACCAGAGTCTAAGACTTTTATATTCACTCCTTTCTAAACGTTCAACTCTACAACTTAAACAAAACATTAACACTTATACATACTTACTGAAACCTATTTGGACGTACACATCACAGATATACGGAACACCTAAAAATACACATATCGACAGAGTTCAAATTTGTAAGGCAAAAACATTCAGGACAATCACAAAAGCATCATGGTACGTAAGCAACATAACTTTACATACTGACCTACTACAAACGAATCCACGAAAAATTACAAGGACATACTAATACACTTATAAACGACATGGCCACAACACATATGCCCGACAACACACATAGAATACTAAAAAGGAGCTGGATGAGAGACCTCCTAGACTAAAATAAAATAAAAATAATGACTGGAGGTGCCGCTGGGTTCTGCTCTCGCTCATGCCAGTAATTTACTTTCTTACAACACATTCCCTGGTTGTCTAATTTCAATTGACAGGTGTGAATAAATATATAAAGTCAAAAAAAAAAAAAAAAACAACCACACATAATTATTAAACAAAATTATTATTAAAATTAGATAACCCGTATGAAACAGAGAAGTTGTTGTAGTGTGCAATGATTTAAAAATAAAATTTTAAAAACATTTAGGCGTTTTAGACTTCTTCGACAAACAGTCATAGCATCCGATTAATGACAAAAGATTCATTTACTTTAAAGTAATTAAAATTTACTATTTGGACAAATAGTAGCATTTCCTAAATGCCCCTTACTTTGTCACCAATAAGCTTATTCATAAAGATCTTAATGTTTTATATGTTGCTGATTTAGCCCAGACCAGATACGTATCCTTTCATAGTAAGCTCCATAACCACTCAAATTCAATAGTTTCTCAACTTGCTCCCCATTCCATTCCCGATAATCCTCCGAGGCGTCTGAAAAGAAGATGCCCTATAGATCTTCTAGTGTAGAATTTTAATTGAAGCGCTTCTGATGAATAGTTTTTTCAAGTTTTGACATGTTATAGTAATGGTTATCAACACATGATATATATTTTTACAGTTGAAAATATCAATAAATTATATATTACATAAAATAAGTGAATAAGTGGAATATGATCATAATTAAAATCCTCAATACTCCTTTCTTGGTCATAAATAAACTTATCCATCATGATTTTAATGTTTTATAATTTGGATTGATGAATTAATTGCCACTTCTATTAGGGTTACTTTATTAGAATACTAAACATTCATTTTTAGCTCTAAAACAAACAAAATTTTCAACACATCAGCACTATGTTACATTCAAGAAATTACACATTGGTACCCACCTGAGGAGATCTAATAGATATCTGAAATATATTCATCTTGGGAAGGGGAAACCTTAAATTTCACCTACCTGCCCCCTTCCAGATACCTGTTAGATTTCCTCAAGTGATTACCAATCTTTAATTTATTGTCTTACATTTTAGAAAACTTTAGTATATATAAACCATGTAACATAGTGCTGATGTATTAAAAATATTGTATGTGTTAGAACTGTTATATTATAACTGAAAATATTGTATGTATTTAGCATTCGAAACCAGTATTATAATAAAATAATCACAATAGAAGTGGCAATTAATTCATCAATCCTAATTGTATTGATCCTTCTATACCATCATGGTGTACCTCAAGTGATAATGTTCTGTAAGTTGCACATTTAGCCCACACCTGACACCTATCCTTTCATAGTAAACTCATATCTGCTATTCTCTCAACTTGATTCCAACACCACACCAAATTATCGATGGTCACTATCGATAGATCTTTTTTACCCTCAGGTTTTGAAACTCTCGGAATTATTCTGATCTGTTTCTGTCCAGTGTCGAGTTTTTTTTTAAAATGAATTCGGAATTCCTACAACTCAAGGGTTCACTCAAATATTAAGCCAAAGGAAAGCAGAAATGCTAGTTTTTCTTTCGGGAAATATGTGGATCAAGGAGCACACTTGACTCTTGAAATTAACTATTTCGTTATTTTTCTTTTCTGAAGATTTGATTTGTTCATTATTATTGTATGTTCAAATAAATTAGTTTTTTTCTCTCATCTTTATGATATAATCTTATAATTTATAATCCTGCAAATTTCAAATAGTAAGTAGATAATTGAATTTAATTAAATGAAGTTCGATTTTTTTCGTTAAGCTGTTCTCCTTGATGGCGGCAAATTCAGAATCAATTACATGAAACCATTTATTACATTACTTGATACAGATTTAATATTCTGTGTTTCATTCTGCGTCTTTATCACTGCGTTTTAACTCTGATTCCATAGTTGATGATTGGGATATCTGAAGGTTAAATAAACAGTGCTGATGTGAAGATCTAGTATGTTTAGGAACTAAAGATGAATGTTTATCATTCGAAACTGGTATTCTAATGAAATAATCCAAATAGAAGTGGCAATTAATTCATCAATCCTCATTAAATTAAAATATGTAAAATGTTTAGCGAAGTGCTGATGATTTGATTTTTTTATATTTTTTTAAAAGCTGTTGATGAATGTTTATTTATTTTTATTTTTATTTATTTATTGAAGGGCTCTACAGCTCTTGAAGAGCCTTGGCCTCCTCCACAATTGGTAGCCATACAGGCGATCCTTGGCTTTGGTTTTCCTTCTTCTGATTCCCATTTTTTGGAGATCCTTTTCGACATTTTGTAGCCACGCGACCCTCGGCCTCCCTCTTAGTCGTTGTCCGTCAGGTCTGTAATATAGCATTCTCCTGGGAACTTTAATCTTCCTTTTTTGGCGTAAGTGACTATGTCGATATCTTCGTAGAGTGTATTCAGCTCTCTATTTGGTCGAATCCTCCAAATTCCTTCTTGACTAATCGAACCAAAAATCTTTCTTAATACTTCTCTCTCTCACACCAAAAGGACTCTTTCCGTTTCCTTGGTGAGGGTCCATGTCTCACAGCCGTAGGTTACAATGAGATGGATCACAGTCTTATAATTATCTTTGCTTTTCTTGATAGGTTCCGAAATTTCAACAGTTTTTGTAGGGAATACATACACCTACTTCCCGCTGCTATTCTTGCTTTTATTTCAGAAAGTATTACATTTTTTCTTGTCACCGTTCCGCCTAAGTATTAGAAGGATTCCATGAGTCGAAAGGTGGATGGACTTCCCTTCTTTTTAGCCTTGAGGTCATCATGTACTTGGTTTTATCCTCATTTATCTCAGGACCCATCCTTGACGGTTGAATGTTTAACATTGGAAATATTCTTCGAATAAAAAAATTCTAATTAAATTCGTTAATCCTAATTGTATTGATCCTTATGTACCATCATGTGTGCCTCAAGTTATTTCTCGTTTGGCATAAAAAAGAGAAAATAAAAATTAATTTATTCTATATAAACTGAAGTAGTTTTTATAGTTTAATAATCTGATAATCTTTATCTTAGTACTGATGAGATTTGGATTGGATCTAAAGGAAATAATAAAAAGGCTCAACATGTTACAAACGCATTAGTTTGCATCTCAGATGCGGGCGCCTGCCTCCTGTACCCGGATCTGCCCGCAGCGGAAGGAAACTATTTTATTCTGCACAATGTCCTACAACAGGAAACTAGTCCATTTTAGTTTACCTGTTGGAGGTAATCGCTGGTGTCCTGGAGTATTAACTAGAGAGGTCAATAGTCGTCTAAAATAATGATAGTAAATTACTCATCATTATGGACTGTAGTTTCAGAGTTATAGCCAAAAAAAGTACCACTAACATTTTTACGCGGAGAAGTAGGACTGACCGCAAGTTGGCAAATTTCTGTAATTTTTCCCAAGACCATAACTTCGCGAAAAATGGTCTGACTTGAGGTACGCATGATGGTATAGAAGGATCAATACAATTAGGATTGATGAATTAATTGCTACTTCTATTGGGATTATTTTATAAGAAAACTAGTTTCGAATGCTAAAAATTCATCTTCAGTTCTAAAACATACAAAATTTTCAACACATCAGCACTATGTTATATGTTCTATGTTTCTATTTCTATTCTATGTTCTACATGTAACTATCTATTTGCTGTCGATAGTTTTTCGATAGTTGCTTCCTTTTGATTTCCTAAGCTATTCAATAAAGAATTTCAACTAATTTAATTAAATTCATTTATTTACTTACTATTTAAAATTTGCAGGATTATAAATTATAAGATTATATCATAACGATGAGAGAAAAAAAAAAAATTATTTGAATTTTAAAAAAGTATTTACAATTTACATTGTTACAATAATAATGAACAAATCAAATCTTCAGAAAAGAAAAATAACGAAATAGTTAATTTCAAGAGTCAAGTGTGCTCCTTGAGCCACATATTTCCCTAAAGAAAAACTAACATTTCTGCTTTCCTTTGGCTCAATGTTTGAGAGAATCCTTTAGCTCTAGGAATTCCGAATTCAGTTGAAAAGAAAACTCGACACTAGACCAGAGACATATCAGCGTAATTTCGAGAATTTCAAAACTTGAGAGTAAAAAAAGGTCTATCGATAGTCGACACTATCGATAGTGACCATCGATAGGCATGACCTATCGATATATCGATAGTAACTATCGACTATCGCCTAACCCTACTAAGGGCTCAGGCTACCGGAATAACTTACGAAGATCTCAAGTTTCAACAATCATTTTAGGCTCTAGGTTGTATCAGGCAAGAAACATATGAAACTATTCATCAAGGGTAGGGATTATTTGATGAGATTTGTTTGAATTTATTTTAATTCTTCGTTCAGGAACGTTTTTCATATGATATTGAATCAGAGTACGTGGTGAGGACAGTAGTATGATGATTCGAGATGTCAGGTGTATCTTTCAATATCAGATAGATAGATATTTTATTTGTCTTTCGGGGCTTTCCCATACAAATACAAATAGAGCCTAGCTTGGCTATAAATTACAATTTATGTATATATCATATAAAAAAAAAAAAAAAAAAAAAAAAAATTCAATTTACTAATACATTCTGGTTTTCAAAATAATAAATAATAGATTAAAGAATAAACAATTACTGGTGTTATTTATTTTATTTATTTCGTTTAACGTCACTTTATGCTGCTATGGCTAATCGGATGATGCTACGGCAGGAGTCCTAAATTTTGCCTATCCAGGTATAATTAGGATAGGGATCTTTAACGAGTACCTGACATCGCACAGGCTCGGGACCCACATTTTACGTCCCTTCCGAAGGACGGCATAGCTAAGGATTTTTTACTCCCTTTAAAAAATCCTAAGGTCATCTGCCGGGATGCAAACCCGCGATCTGGGATTTATTAGGTTGCTATGCTAACCACTACACCACAGGTGACCCCCCCCCCCCCCCCCGTTACTGGTGTTGTGATAGAAACAATAAAAATAAATAAACAACATATCACTTTAAAGATAAACTGAAAACAAACACTTAATAGAAAATAGTCTGTGACAAACAATTTAGCACATTTTGGACTCCCATCATGTAATAGTACACTTTATGTAATTTCTCTTATCAGAAGATTCTAAGATGAAGTGTTGAAGAAATTGTTGTCTATGTTCATTGTGTGCTGGGAAGTGAAGGAGAATGTGATGTAGACTATTGTAATTAAATTGTATGCCTGATATACAGGTTTCTTGTGACTTGAACAAAAAGGTTGTGTTTTTTCCATAGATTCTGATATGTTCTGAATTAGCAACCCTTAATTGACTGACGAATTTCAATTTCTTTATATAAACTTTAATTTTAAGGTACGTTTTGGGGGTCGGGAGCATTGTAACTGCATATAATTCTATATAAAGGGTAGTTAGTTGAATTTAGAGTTCTTTGAAAGTCGGCTGAGAAATATTGGTTATGTGCTTTTTCCAGTCTTTGTATCGAAGAAATAACTTTCATATATTGAAAGATATATCTTTCAATATCATAGCTGTATAAAATAACTTTATAATTTTCAACATCTCACTTTGTTTCCTGTTATTTCTTTCTCTGTAATAATCATCCATATTTTTTTTTTTTTTTTTTTCAATAAACTTTTAAAATTTAAATTGAATTCAGCTGTTCATCTGTTTATAAGTAAAGTAATATCGCCGTTGTCTCTGGCAAACACAATACTTTAAATCGTCCTAGAAAAACTAGAACACTGGAATAAAACCTAGTGATTTCCTCTCTTACAATGCCTCTCCGTTTCAAATACCGTCAAAAAAAGAAATTAAAAAAAAATTCATTTGTTTAACAAATTAAAAAAAAAAATGTTTAGGATGCGGCACTGTCGCCCCCTTGATATAGACGTTTCTGGACCCAGGGGAAGGGGGGGGGGAGGGGGGAGAGGGTGAAAAAAAAAAATCTATTAGAGGGCGCTCAGTAAATTTGTCGAGGGTCGGAGGTTTTTAGGAGCGGCCCGGGCCGGGCATAGATTAATAGTTCTCTGTCTTAGGGGCCTCTGTATAATTACTCCCCTCTGTCATATTCATCTATAAATTATATTATTTATTATATATATATATATATATATATATATATATATATATATATATATATATATATATATATATGTTTAATAAGGTTCTTGAGGTTCTTTCGATAAATAAAATAACTATTTCAGCGGCGTTTCTAGATTATATTGTTCTCATAATCATGCCCTACGGTGAAAAAAAGGGTTAAAATAAAATTATATTAAAATAAAGTTATACAAATTATTTCAAAACATAAAGTTAGCTAAAATACAAATATACAAAAAGATGCGTTACAACATACTTGTATACTACATATAATTACAAAATATGGATGAGTATGAAAATAGTAGGGTGTATAAAAAAAAATAAGCGTTTCTTTAACAAATATTTGTATTATTATTTCTTTGATATAAAATACAATTAATACTCAAAGTATAGTCTATTGTTATCTACCGTCATTACCTATCTGCTAGCCAATTGCTCGATGCCACGTGACCATTCTTTGGGATGGCTGTCAAAGAACTCTTGGGCAGCATTTTCAACTTCCGCAAAATAATCAAATTTTTTCCCTTGAAGAAAATGGCCGCTCGGAGCCCTTCTTCCTTTCCATCGCAGTGCGCTCTTCAAGGACACCTTCCCCTTCATATTTAATAATTTCACGAGTTCCTTCAGAGGCTGTAAATTTTTTTTTCTAGTAATGTCTTAAAATTACGAGAATTTCGTATAACTCGTATGAGGCTTTTTTTTTTTAAGAAGTCCAGTGTTAGTAAACAAGCTTAGAGAATGCTCTAAAGGGATTATTAAGTATTGGTAAATAATAAATAGCATTAAGATATTTAGAGGCTTTTGGACTCTGGAACTTGAAAACGGTCATTTTTTTTATACGCCATGTTACTTACAGTGTTACTGGTGGATATGCTATTGGTATCCACTACTAGAGAGAATGAGAAACACTTTATTAAGCGGTGCTGCCCATTTTAATAGTTTGATAAATACACAGCATACTTAAATAAATCTTAATTTGGTACCTAAAAAAAAATTTAGCACTGTCCTCACCACTTACGCTAATGACACATGTTTGTTATTAGTAAATAATGATCCCTTCATTGCATCCCAGGCACTCCAATCCCACATCATAAACCTTCAAGAATGGTGTCAAAAATGGAGAATTAGAATAAATCCAAATAATTCCCATCAAATAACCTTTACCCTTCGTTGTAAACCTACGACTTCCTGTCTTACCCTGTTGAACAGATCCGCTACCTAGGACTCCACTTGGACAAACGTCTTACTTGGAATCCACATACAAGACTAAAACGACAAGAAACGGCCCGTCGTTATAGACTACTCCAACATTTACTGGACAAACGTTTAAAGCCTCAAATGAATTACAAGAGACTCATTTACATGGTAGTTATTAGACCTGTATGGACATTCGGAGTTGAGCTTTGGGGCTCCACTAAACCATCCAATTCTTCTTGAATCCAATCCTTAATGCTCCTTACTTTGTCACGAATAAACTTATACATAAAGACCTTAATGTCCATATGTTGCTGATTTAGCCCAAACCTGTCATAGTAAACTCCACTCCCACACGAATCCACTAGTCTCCCAGCTTACTTCACATTCAATACCTGATAACCCACCGAGGCGTCTGAAAAAAAGATGGGCAAGAGACCTTCTACTTTAGAACTTTTATTGAAGTGCTTCTAGTTCTACTATTAGCAGTTTTTTTTTGCAAATGATTTTCATGTCATTGTAATCTTTCCTCAAATTTACTTGATGTATATTGATGCACTGTTGTAAATATCAATAAATAGTTATAAAAAAAAAGAATAGAAAAAAAAAAAGACATTAGACAATATTCAATAACAAAATAAATATAGCACAATAAAAACAAACAAATACTAGTATACAACTGAACTGGGGAATTTGAAAAAAAAAAAAAAAAATAAAAATAAAAAATGTTAGTGATGGGGATTTCCAAAGGTTTTCCCCATGTAAAGGTAGATATAATTTTCGTATTTCTGTGCAATAAACGAATAAATGGTTATTGGTTTATGTTGTATATTATTATAATTTTTTACATGTAATTATATATATATATAATTATATATATATAGGGTGATTATCTCTTAGTGTATAAAAAAAAATAAGGTGAAACTACATCAAACATGTAGCAAAATGCCGCAGATCTTACCTTTCTATTCCAATCCATTGCAGATATATGATAAAGCAAAGACTTTTTTGAGGAAACCACGTTTTTTTTTTGTTTTTTTTTTATAAAAGCTTTAATATCTTCATTTAACTTAAATATTTTTCAAACTTTGACCACATTTTCGGATTTAGCATTAAATTTTCTATAATAGTTGAGTACCTGTAACTTTGAATATCAGAAACTTGGTATCTAAAGAACAGCTTGATCTTCACCTTATTTGGGAAAGTCTTCAACGCTCACCGTTTTTTGAAAAAGCTATCCACAAAACGTCAAATCTCACAAAAACTTGAAAATTAAATAAGCTTTCGAATGATATGTTAAACGTAATGATTTTGTTTCGATTTCATAGAGAAATTCACTTCTAAAACCGAAAAAAACATTGTGTTCTCATTTGGCTTTTATAAAAAAAAAAAACCGTGGTTTCCTCAAAAGAGTCTTTGTTTTATCGTATATCTGCAATGGATTGGAATAGAAAGGTAAGATCTGCGGCATTTTGCTACATGTTTGATGGAGTTTCACCCAATTTTTTTTTATACACTAAGAGGTACTCACCCTGTATATATATACATTAGACTCTAGACCTTGAAGCGGAAATGTAATATTAGAAATATTAATTTTAATATGTTCGTTTTTTTTTTTATTAATGGGTAACAATAAAATAATTTTTAACAGAGTTAAAGGGCGGACGGTTACACTCATGAAACCGAGTTAGTTCCCGTAAAAACATGTACCGCGTTAAAAGAAAAATCCGAAAGTCAGCATGTCAGTCACCCTTTCCCTTTCAATGCTCATAACAGAAATTAATACATCATATAGTGCAGCCCACCCTTTAGCATTCAGCCTATAATTATTATTAACATTATTTCTCAATCATGTACCCATAATACATTGCAGTCCATTACTGACTTGGTTTCTACATCATGCTAACGTTTCATTAACTATCAGGCTTTTGCTTGATAAAGGTACCTCCTGAATGGTTTACCAGTGTATTTGAGTTGATTGATTTCCCAATTTATATTTGAAGTCATTCAAGCTTGGAACTCTGAGGTAAGGTAACTGCCCGCAAATGTACCCAACGATTCCAGGATTAAGGTACATTCACGTCGATGCGTTGGAGTGATCAGGAAATTATCCCTACTAAGTCTGAGTTGGGCTATCGGATCACTAAAGTGGTCATTTTGTGCTTTGCGGCTCGATCGGACGTTGCAATTAAAGCCAAGTGTTTGAATTGAGCATCACCAACCATGAAAGGTTCCTTCTTTTCCCAACAGAAATAAAAAGTATTTTATATTATGAGAAACAACGACTTAAGAAAACAATAAAATCAAAGAACAAAAGCCTGTTCAGTATATTCGAACAGGAAAAATAAAAAAGTAAATTAACTAACATTATGAGATAATTTATATTTGTACAAAGGTAGTGATGATAAAGAAGGGGTGTGGATATTTTGAAAGCGCAAGGTTTACAAATTTTGAGAGAAAGAAAAGTTTGTATAATGAAAGAGTGGAATTACATTATACAAATATGTTGTTGTTTTTTGTTGAAGCTTAATATCCTCATGTACCCCAACAAGGATAGACATATCCTACGGGCTGTCTTATCTATTGTAGTGTTGGGTTGAAAAGGTAGAGATTTATTCTGTGGGTCCTCGACTTGCTCAGGAGGGATTCGAACCCACGACCTTCAGTACCGAGCGCGCTGAGACCCTCGCCCCAACATGCACATCTTTAAGGAGCGTATTGGTCTGAGATAGAGCAAGGTGTAAATATACTAATAATATACAATCCGGAAAAGGACTATCACTTCTCACAATTGAAGTTCTTGGTGGAAAAAGGGGTTATGTAACAAAACGCAATTTTGAGTAATTGAATGTGTGTCCGGAATAAGGGCCTATGTCACGATTTTCTAGAAACCCATTTTTTTGTGGAATAACAAGCCATGTAGTGCATGTAATTAAAGGTTTTAGTAGTAAAGGCAGCTCCTAGAGGTCAGTAGAATCGGACCTATGTCACTACAGCTGATCTGTATCAGTAACACTTTGCGATGTTAGTTCTTTGAAGAGATTGTAAAATTAGGAGAACATGATATAAACCCTTCTTCTGGGCACACATTCAATTTATGTTAATTTTTTTTTTTTTACACTTTTCTTTAGCAGAATGTTACATAGCCCCTTCATCTTCTTAATATCTTTTTTCTTTTTGTTATGAAATATTCAGATTTTGCTACCTGACATTTTTGCAGAGAAATTCTTTACCCTAAGAACTAGATTGTACTTTTAAAAAAAGTGAGATAATCTCTTCTTCCACCAAACCCTTCAGTTAAGATATAAAATGTGTAATAAAAAAATGAATGTGTGTGTTTGTATTTAAATGTATTGAATGAATGAATACATCATTATCTCTGTTACCTATCGCCCTTCACCGAGGCTGATTTTCTATTCCAATGAAAAATTTAAAAATATTAAAAAAAAAAAGAATGTCACAATAGAAAATGCTTTAATGGTATCAATATCTGAAGTCACTGGGGGTACACCATGATGGTATAGAAGGATCAATACAATCAGCATTGATGAATTAATTGCCACCTCTATTGGAATTATTTTATTAGAAAACTAGTTTCCAATGCTAAACATTCATCTTCAGTTTTAAAACATACAGAATTTTCAAAGCAACGGATTTTTGGGGGTTTTCCCTATGAATAATCGAATATTTCCGTTCCTATTGGAAACAAATTTAAAATTGGACTACTGGAAATATTTATCTGATCATTTAAAGAAAATTGTTTTTGAACGATTTTATTATTGGGTTGTTTCACATGAAATGTCCGATTTTATAATATTTGAAATACATAGAGGATTTTGCGAGACTCTGTTGTTTACTTCCAAAGTTCACATATCATAATCAAGCAGTTACTAATCCTCTACTTTTCTTTTATAAACATTAGCTTCCCAATCAATTACACACTGTTTAGTATACCTTCAAATATGAACATGGAAACACGCGATTTTCGTGTAATATTTTTTTATGAGTTTAAACATTTTTTAGTTTTTTTATGACAATCAGCGTCGGTCAGGGCAGTGGTTAGACATCGACGAAAGCCCAGGACAAATGCCAAAACCAAATTTCAACCCGAAAAAATTGATGGTTACAGTATGGTGGTCCATGGCTGGAATCATACATTATTCCTTTTTTCCTAGAGGTGAGACCATTACCTCTACAACCTACTGCAATGAAATTGGCCAAATGCACGAAAAATTATTGAAAAAACAACCTGGATTGGTAAATCGGAAGGGCCCTATACTCCTACACGACAACGCTAGACCCCCCGTTTCAAAACATACCATGCATAAATTGAAAGAGCTGGGGTACGAAGTTCTTCCGCACCCACCATATTCTACCGACTTGTCTCCAACAGATTATCACCTTTTCAGGAATTTAGACAACTTCTGCAGAGGAAAAATTTTTGCAAATGATGCTGAAATCAAAAGTGCGTTTTCAGATTTTGTTTCACTTCAAAGCTCAGAGTTTTTCAAATCCTGGATAAAAAAAGTTGTTGTCACGTTGGGAAAAATGTGTAGAAAAAGAAGGTAAATACTTCGAATAAAATTATATTGTTTTCATATTGTATTTTACTAAAATCCCTTTACCTTGAAAACGGACATTTCATGTGAAACAACCCAATATTTCAAACGATTCATAAATATTTAATTTTAGGCTATTTACTACGTGATGTATTATTTTCACTCCCATGTCTTTTAGATGGATAGCGATGTTGGAATTTTGCGTCTTACTATTGTACGCTTTGATTTACTGATCGTCCAATTTTCCAGAGTATTTAGCTTGTTCGTCATTACATTTTAGTTCATATACATCGAAAGAAAAAATAGACCCTTTCTAAAAAAGCGGTGTTAAAAAATAACAAAAAAAAACATTATATGAGATGTAAAATGTTAAAATTTAAATCTACTAATTTTTGAGATGAGATATGTCTACTCCCGGATCCACGATATGTCTAACAACATTTCATAAATTATTAACCAACCCAGACTTTCATAATGCAGCAAACGCCGCCATTTTATTGCTGAGCGGGCGTTTCTTCAGGATACAAAGGATTTTCCAAAGAAACGTTTTTTGTTCCGATAATGGCAAGATGGAGGATTACCTCAGCTTAAAATGGCGGGGGGCTTTATAGCAGAAAGGACCTCCTGGATCTTTTCAGCGATGGCTTCTGGGAAATACTTTCATCAGGATACCATCTCGATACCCGGAGGGGGGGGAGGGAGGTAATTGAGGTATTTGACAAAAAATGTAATAAAGGAAAACGAAATGAAACAGTAATTATGAAGAAGAAAGATAATCTGCGGAATGATTAAAAATGTAATAATAAGATTCTTGAGATAAGGGATCTACTTTCCCTGCTCCCGTGAAAGATATAGGACTTGGCATCGATTATTTTCGATGTTTTCTTTGTAATTAATTATATGGAACCACTGCTCCACCGAATTCCTCAAACCCGCATAACTCTCCCACATCGATTACGATGCTTCACTTCAATAACCTCACCTCTAAAATGTCATTCTGTTTACTTGAGGTACGCATGATGGTATAGAAGAATCAATACAAAATTATAGATATTATGATTGATGAATTAATTGCCTTTTCTATTGGAAAACTAGTTTGGAATGCTAAACATTCACCTTCAGTTCAAAAACATAGAAAATTTTCAAAACATCGGCACTTTGTTACATGGATTATATATACCAAAGTTTCCAAATATGTAAGACAAGAAATCAAATATTGGTACTCACCTGAGGAGATCTAACAGTTATCTCAAAATATATCAATAGGGAAGGGGAAGGGGCAGGGAGGTTAAATTTTTGGCGGGTTTCCCTTGGGTTTTCTTCAAGTCAAATACCTTCCACGATCGTTTATCAGAAAAAAAAATGTCAGAATCAAAGTTGTGGATCATTAAATTTACTTTAAATTCATATATATGTTTTTGGTATTTGAAGCAAATGTTTGACAAAAAGTGAGGTAAACATTCTTTTTTTTTTTTCGACAATTATCGTTTTTTAATAACGTATATCTTGAAAAACGTTGGAAGTTCGACAAATATTTATAGAATCAATATTATTGACAATTTAATTAGCTTTAATTTTGATTTGAAACATAATTTTCTAGAGCCCACCGTTTTCGAAATATAATCGAAAACCTCAAAAATAAGACCTTCCCCCCTCTCCCCTATCGTTAGCTCAACCCCTCAGGGGCGGGGACTTCTAGTATGTTTACCTTCTAACTATTCCTAACGAAGCTATGAGGTAAATATAATCGCATATTTCATGCACTCTACAATGTGTTTATTGACTGGACTATGTGGCTTCCATGTTATATGGCCAAAGTTACTTTTAGTAGATAAGTTATTTTATTTTAATAAATGTCCAAGCTATGTGAGAATATAGCATTAGGTAGGTTCTAACACGGATTTGTCTGGATGAAATTTATTTAATTTCTTTAAATTAATTAATTAATTCATATCATAAATTGGAAGACAGTATATTTTTGTTCAATCAGACGCGGATCAACTCAATGCTTTTTTGCTTCTTAGCTGCAAATGGATTTAGATAAAAAACTATTTGAATATCTGACCACATCACCACTCTGTATATATCTGACCACATCACCACTCTGTATATATCTGACCACATCACCAATCTGTATATATCTGACCACATCACCACTCTGTATATATTGCTGCTGATGAAGCAATACTTTCATACCAAGTAGCGAATCCAACACAACGTCGCAACTGTTTTAATTTTTATATTTTAATAATTATATAATTCATGCTGAAGCTTTGACGAGTAATATACCTGCCATGAATATTCCATTCTTGAATGCAAATAAATATTTTTTTAGAGAGATTTCATTTCACTTCACCACTTCGCAATCTTGTTTCTAAATTAATTATTCAAGGGAGAGATGAATTCCTCAACATCTTCTTAATCTTCCATTTCAGAAATAGGATCATTTTACTGTTTAGTAAGCAGCTTCATAAATAAACTATGAATTATGAAAATTAGAAAAGAAAATTATCTGTTTTTTGTAAAGCAACTTCATGTAAATATAAACAACATAATTTATTAATATTACTTACTTTAATTTTTTAATATTAAGTGCGTAGAATTTTCTAAAAGGAAAAAAAATTATTTTCGTAAATAAAAGTTAGTAAATTTCTTTCACGATTCATGGCGATTTCCTCAGAAATCTTTTAATTTAATCGTGTATTATTATTAGAATTTAAATAGTTCAGACATTTTTGTGATTTCAATAGCATTAAAATTCATCCACGTCGATTTCTCAAGATAGCATTAGTCGAAAATGAGAACATCAATAATAAAATAACATTTCTGTCCAGAGGTAAGCTGAAAATAGTCGGAAAAAAAACTCATAGAAATTTTCAATAACTGAAATATTGCAATCTCACCAAAATACATCAGTATTTTATCAAAGTTATTTTGATGAATATAGGTATTCGTTTTTAAATAAGAAATTCTATTTCCCTCCTTTCCCTTTCCAGCGGACACATCTCGACAATTGACAAATTTTTTGGACTCCAGAAAAGATGTTTTTGGAATAAAGTGGCTGCCGTATTATTAACATATATAATCTAATTCCCCATTCCATGAACTAGTTCTTCGACTACTATATTTTTACTGAAACAAATAAATATTTTGGCTAAAAACCTATTGAATTTTTGAGATAGCTAAACAAAAGTTTGAATTTGGACATTTTTTTTGTTGGTATTTTAACAGTTTATAGTTTTACTGTAAGAAAAAAATAACAACTAAAAAAAAAAAAAAACTGGTTATTGTGCCATTGCAACCGCAACTACAGAAACTATTGTCTGTGTTACTAGAATTTCTTAGTACAAATTTTATACAGAGTAGTCTATTCCAAAAGGGGTGAATAACGCTCATTTCTAAGAGAATGTTCCATCCATGTCGAGTTACTAATAAATTAAGTTAAATTCCATAAAGAGAGTTCTAAAGAGAATCAAGTTAAAGAGTTATTAGGATTTATTTATTTCTTATGTGTAACATATTATTTGTCTACCTTTTTTAGTAAACAGAATTGTTAATTCGAGCTGTATACGCATTTCTTTACCAAAATAAAATGATTAACAGTGTAGAATTTATTTTAAAAACATTTAAATTATTTTTATTGATAATTTAGATTTATAGAAGCACATTGTAGAGTGCATGGAATATGCGAAAACTTTTGACTTCATAGCTTCGTTAGGAATAGTTGGAAGGTAAACATACAAAATGTCCCCGCCACTGGGGGGTCAGCTAACGGTGGGAGGAGGGGAGAAGTTTGATTTTTTTGGTTTTTCAATAATATCTTGAAAACGGTTGACTCTTTATCTGGGGTCGCACTTCTCTGAGAAAACACGTTTGTTGGTACTCATTCCGAAACTAATGGTTAAATCAAAAATTGCTATTTTGTATCTGAATGCTCGTTAAATTTACTGTAAGAACCTATGTATGAAATTTTATCAAATCCCATTAAATACCCATACTTGCACGTTAAAATCCGCTTACTATTTTGAAATCCAAGTTTTTTTAGCATAGTTTTCACCTCAACTCCAAAAACTATTTGTCAGATCTGAAATTTATTTTCTTCAACTAAAAACTAAATTACTTGATTATGTCAAGTAATACACCTAAACATGAACTCTAAATATGTATGTTTTGGCAAAGTATGACGTTAATCACAAATTCAGTGGTTTGAGTGTATAACGTGACAATAAAAATTTTATTTCATTTCGCCCAGGGGCGCACAGTGGGACGAGCCAACGTAATTTGTTGAAAACAAAAAATTATATTTATGGCTTGAATCATTTATAAAATGTTTGCTATAGTCATTGTCCATAAAGAACAGTAAGTTAATCATAATTTTATTACGCACTAATAGTACAAAAGATCGATAAACTCGGTTTGTTTGAAAGGTTCTCGCAAATTTCCTGTTTTGTTAAATTGTATTAGAAATTGTGTACACGTCCGATGTAAATGTTTTGCTGTTCACAGCTTTAAGCATGATATCACAATTGGCAATAAAACAATTTTTCTGTGAAAATAACAATTACAAAAAAAAAAAAAAAAATGTATTTAAAATTTTAAATTTCAACAAAAAAAAAAAAAATTGATTTTAGAAAAATGTTTAAACTTGTTTAAGTCGAAAACCATTTTAATTCAAAATATCAATACTGAAAAGTAACTGGAGATCGAAATGGTCTGCGACCACTTGCGACCTTGGAGAATATTTGGATTTACTTTGATAATGCAACTTTTACAAAAAAGTGGTCCAAATTGTTACAACAAATGGACTTCACAAATGTTATCCACAAGTATTCACCAATAGAAATGCTTAAAATTATGATATCGGAATAGGTTTGAATGCTGACACTGACACGACGATTGGATCCAACGATAAAATTTCGATAACCACAGTGTAGGAGCCTGTGGGCTATAATTGATTACTTCTATTAAATAACTAAATAGTTTCGTTTACGGTTGAGGACAATATTTAAAATAATTATTACCTATCAGGTTTCGGATAAACCGCAAATTATTTAATTTTTTAGAAAATCCGATCGACAAAAACACGTATAACTCACATAACGGTAAACTGATTGATTTGCAGATTTTTAAATTTGAAAGAGCACATCAAAATTCATAGAAAATAATATCCCTTGAATCAAAACACGAAACAACGAAAATCGGATTTTTTTAGACACACTATTGGTTAACAGAGCAAAGTCCAGAAATGATGGGAAAAAAAACTGACTTCAGATTCGAATTCTACACCTTTAAAAATATACCCTTATTAAATTTGAAGTCGATGCAATAATTTTTAGAGGCTCAAAATGCGATGTCCAGAAAAAACATAGTTTCGTCCCACTGTGGGGCGTGGACTTTTAGTATGTTTACCTTCTAACTATTCCTAACTAAGCTATGAAGTCAAAAATTATCGGATATTCCATGGACTCTACAGCCCTCATTTCAGCACTCATTGGCTGGACTATTAGTCACCATGAAGAAATGTGTTTATAGTGGAAGTTTATATAACAGTGATTTCTTATTTATTGTTTTCTTTTTCGGTGGTTCGAAACTCAGTCCATGTATCTCTCATACATGGAGCATGTATTATAATGTTAATTGTTATCCTTTCTTGGCATTGTTGTCATTAAATAGACTCTTATCCCCTACAAATATAAGATAACTGCTTGAAATATATAAGTTACACGTTTTTATTAATTTTTTACATTTCCATTGTCGTATCGTGTATACACTCGTCAGAAATCTATTTTGTAAAATATTGGCTCGTACCGCGGTACACGAAGACAGGACAAGCCCTCCCCCGGGGGCCGGTCGGGTGACCAGGTTACCACCGGGCCCCAGGGACTAATTCAGCGCTCTCTCTACAACTGGATTCACTGCCCCCCATCGAATTTATTTATCTTTCTCCGTTCTGTGTTCAACATTTTTATTTTTAAAGGAACTTGATGAATATCCTCCAAAATAAAATGTGATTCGTAAGACAATATTGTCTACATTATTACTATACAGGGTGTTCAATATTCGAAGGCCACCCCTTTTTTTTCCCACAGTTTTTGAAATTTTGAAACGAAACTCTCAGGGTCTTAACTATTTCAAATAAAGTTTCTTTTCAGGTTACAATCTGCACTCCAACCTTCTCCAGTTCTTCTCCAGCGACCCTAACTTCGGAATTCCCAATGGGATGTGATTTTTTTTTTCGATAGAAAATCAAATTTTGAATCGATTTTATACTGGTGAATTTTTTTATCAGGGGCACCATTTCGCCGCAAATCGCAAAAAATCATTTTAAGAAAATAAGCAGTCTAAAATGGTATTGACGAATGCTGTTAGAATTTTGCCTGGTTATAGCTTTAAATTGTTTCAAGTCCTAGTATTCGTTTTTATTTTTTAATAAGTTATGTCTCTCTAAGAATCTGTGTGCAATTTATTTTATAGATATGGTTTTGTTCTTTTTGAGGTATAATTTTGTTTACTTTTTTTTTGCGTTCTTTAGGCACTTTTTAAGTCGTTATTTTATTTCTAAATAATATTTCGTTGGTATGTTTTTGTATTTTCTATCGTTTCACAATAAACCTTTAAAAAAATGTGCAATTTTGTTTCTAATTACAATAAAAACATTGTAATTTATAATAGTTTCCTTTAACAAACATCTCACAAACAGAGAAAAAAATCACTAGGCTAAGCTCCAAAGACTATCAAGAAATGACTTTGCACCTTTTAACTACTAATCAAGTTTTAACTTGGCAACAGAAAACGTTTCTAATGATTTTTTTAATAGAACAAATGTAGTGGTGCAAAGTCACGGATATCCGGTTGACTTTGCACCAGAGTTTAAAAACAATAAAATTAATTATAAATTTCGTAAATTTTGTAATTTTAAGATCAACAACTTCACTGCGGCATCGGTCCTCGGGGACCGATACAAATTGAAATAATAAAGATCAGGTTATAGCCTGATTGAAAAATTACAGGCATAATTAAATAGAATTAATGTATCGGTCGCCGAGGACCGATACCGCACTAGAGGTAAGTACTACATCGGTCCCCGCACCAATAATGCATTGTAAAAGAAACCACTTTTTCAATTACCGCAGTGAAGGTGTTAAGTGATGAATTAACAGCATTTTTAAGATAATAAAGCAGATATTTTAATACATGAATTATAAAAATTATTAATAGGTAGTTAAAGAATGAAAAACTAAAGTGGTGCAAAGTCGTTTTACGATAGTGCAGATAAATAAAATAATTTTTATTTCAAAAAGAGTATTTAATTAAGAACTATCAGTTGGAGTATAGAACTATGGAGTATAGAATAGACTGGAGCTCTTCCATTAAGTTTTAATTAAAAGTTCTGTTTAAAGTTGGCAATAAATAATTAAATGGTTTACGATCATTGCCCTGAAGTTATAATCCTTTAACCTAGCATTAAACCTGAGCACTTATCATTTCAACTTCAGGTTCAGGTTCCTCCAACCTAAAACCCATTAGAGTTATGTTCCTCTTATAGTTCTCATTTAATACCTCTTTGAGTAGGATCCAGTCCATTATATGATAGCAACTGAAAAGGTAAAGTTTGATAAATTTTATAAATTTGAATTTTATGTCTCGAAATATTATTTTACGACCCTAAAGCTGATATTTAAAAAATATATTCATTAGAAGAAGAAAAATAGAAGTAATAATTCCACACTTGAAGATCTCTAGGCCATCTTCTTTTCAGACGCCTCGGAGGATTATCGGGAATGGGGTGGGAAGCAATTTGAGAAACTAATGGATTTGAGTGGTTATGGAGCTAACTATGAAAGGATAGTAGGTTTGAGCTAAATCAGCAACATATGGAACATTAAGGTCTTTATGGATAAGCTTATTGGTGACAAAGTAAGGGGCGTTTAGGAGTTTTCGAAGGATTTTGGGTTGTAAGGATTGGATACGAGATGAATTGGATGGTTTAGTAGAGCCCCAAAGCTCAACTCCGTACGTCCAAATAGGTCTAATCGCAGTTATGTAAATAAGTCTTTTGTAATGAATTGGGAGGTTTGATCGTTTATCTAGTAAATGTTAGTAGTCTGTAACGACGAGCAGTTTCTTGTCGCTGTAGACATGTATGTGGATTCCAAGTAAGACGTTTGTCCAAGTGGAGTCCTAGGTAGCGGATCTGTTCGACAGGGATTATTGGAATATCATTGAAGGATACTGTTGAACAGGAAGGCGTGGGTTTACGACGAAGGGTAAAATTAAAAAAAGTTGAAATGAGTGATTGGATTGCGAAAGTTCCATTTTCTTTTTTTTTTTTCTGGGAGCAGCCATGCGAAGCATTAGTCGAACCTAATATGGCTAGTTTTGATTTTTTGTCAACAATTGATATTATTTATAATACATTCTTTCGTAATATATAATTATAAATTATTATTTAAATTAAATAATTTAAAATAAAGTAAGTCCGTATCTTTTGAAATTTATAACTATAAGCTAGTTCATATTTCAAGTTCAAGTTCGAAGAACTACTTTTTCCACTCATATCGGAACATCGACAATTGCCAGATGACAATGACAAGTGACATGTGAGATGTGTAGAAGTGGAGTAGCCGGCACAGAGGGAATTTCTCCATTGTGGTCAGTTTGATGTCCATGATCTGACTTGCTTGTCATTTACACCCAGTTCCGATAATACGGTGCCTTGTCCCTCGCTCGCTTTGTAGCGATCCCTGTCGTGAAAGTGCTTCATGAAAGGGACTTTTTCACCGTAATATCAGCTATCTGCTATAAGTGCTTCGCTCAACCAACATCACCTCTCCGGGATACAGAAGAAGGCCATTAGCATTTCAACAGTTTCGGGAAAGTTGCCTCTCCTGCCTTTCAGGGTGAACATTTCAGGTATTTCTATATTTTTGTTTGGGGGTTAGGATGAAATTTACCTTTATTTAAGGTTTATTTAAAATATATTACATATTTTGATAAAAGGATTATAATAGAGAATTAAAAAAAAATTAAAAAATTCTAATATCGATGGTATGCAGGAAGAGGTCCACAAAATGAGATAAACAAAATAATACAAATGGCTTTGGAATAGTAGTTCACTATAAGTTGTTGAATACATATTTTTTCTAACTATTATAATAGCATTTATAACTATAATAGTATTGAAGGATCAATATATATATATATATATATATATATATATATATATATATATATTTTATTCCTTTATTAAAAGAAATTTACAACTGGATTAAAACAAATACATCTAGTAAATAAGCGGTTTACAATGAAAAATAATTACATACTTAAAACTTGTAGAGGAACTACGCATTGGTAGTACTCTAAGGAAATATCTAAAAAAGAAGAAAGTCCTGGGGCCATCTTTTTTTCAGAAGCTTCGGAGGATTGCCAGGAACGGAATGGGAAACAAGTTGTGCAACAACTGGATTAGGAGGAGTGTTAAGTTTATTATGAAAGGAAAGGTATCTGGTTTGTGTCAAATCAGAAACATATGGGATAATAAGGTCATTGTGGATTAGTTCATTTGTGACAAAGTAAGGAGCATTAAGTATTTTGGATTAGAGTGATTGGATGCGGGAGGAATTCGATGGTTTGAAGGATCCCCATAACTCTATACCGTAAGTCCAAATAGGTCTGATAATCGTAATTTTTTTGTAGTAAATCGGGAGATTTGAACGTTTGTCGAGTGTTGTAGCAATCGAAGTTAACATGCAGCTTCTTGTCTTTTAAATCTTGTATGAGGGTTCCAGGTAAGTCTCTTGTCCAGATGAAAACCAAGGTATCTTATTTGTTCCACATTATTTAGCGGTACACCATTCAAGGATACTGGAGGACTGGATAAGGTAGGTTTTCGACGGAGGGTAAAGGTTATTTGCTGGGATTTGCTAGGATTTATCTTAACTCTCCAGTTATGACACCATTCTTCAAGGGAATGTGACTGGAGTGTCTGGTCAACAAAATTAGGGTTTATGAATTATTTGCCTCTTCTATTGAAATGTATTTATTCAAAGACAAGTATGGAATATGAAAAATTCATCATCAATTCTAAAAACATAGAAAAATTTCAAAACATCAGCACTCTAATAAACATATTATATATATATATATATATATATATATATATATATATATATATATATATATATATATATATATATATATTTAAAAATATAGGACAAGAAATCGAACATAAGTAGAAAAACTGACCGGTCATAGAGAAAACCGTGCTTTCTCAACATGGAATTCCTTACGCATCTCGATTAGCAAATGCCCAGCTCTTACTTTCTTTAAACATCACCTTATGAAAACGACTAAGTGATTAATATTTAGAATACAGGTAGGAAAAAAGGATTACAATAAAACAATGTATTATGTAAAACAAAGTAATAAAATAGGTATTGATAAACAACATATTGGATTAGAACAAATTTTTGATATTACTACGAATATTTGATCTATTTCGTCACTTTATAATAATAAATAATAAATAAAGACCGAAGAAGATACTGCGTCATTGCATACAACTTCAACATTTACTAGACAAAGTTCCCAATTAATTACAAAAGACTTATTTACATGACTGTGATTAGACCTATCTGGGCGTCCGGAGTTGAGTTTTGTGGCTCCACTAAACTACCTAATTCATCTCTTATCCAATCCTTGCAATCCAAAATCCTCAATGCTCCTTACTTTGTCAAAAATAAACTTAGCCATAACGATCTTAATGTTTCATACGTTTCTGAGTTAGCCCAAACCAGATACCTATCGTTTCATAGTAAGCTCCATAACCTTTCGAATTCATTAGTTTCTCAACTTGCTTCCCACTCCATTCCTGATAATCCTCCGAGACGTCTGAAAAGAAGACGGCCTAGAGACCTTCGAGTGTAGAATTTTTAATAAAGTGCTGCTGATAAATGAGTACATAGTTCTTTTTAAGTTCTAACATGTTATTATAATCGTTGTCAATACATTTACTTGATGTATATATTTTTTACAGTTGTAAATTTCAATAAATTTATATAAACAAAAAATAAAAAAACATAAAAGTTAAAAATACCGTCATACTTTGTTCGTAATATACACTCATCCTAGAGATCCCTTACCTAGACCTATGATAGGTCACCTATCCCATGGACTTATGCCTGGACTTATCCCATGCATCCACGCACACTATGTGTTTTGCTAATAACAAAATATAATTTTTTAATGGATATGAGTTCATTTTAACGTCGTTACAAAAAAAAAATAAATTAATAAAATTAATTAATTAAAAAAAAGAAAGTACATTAAGTTACGCAAAACTGTTATTGTAAAAATTTAATGTTTTGAACGAATTTTTTTCATTTTAAAATTTGAGTTATTGAACAGTTTATCTACTGAAAGCGGTTATTCTTTTGTTCTTCTCTACCTATTATTTTTGTAGTACATATTTTTTTTTTTTTTTTTTTTTAATCTGCAATCTGTAAAATGTGTGGGCAGTTATATGATTCATGATTAAATGTTTGTCTGTCGCAGCACTATGCTTCGTTTTCTGAGAGGTGAAAACGTTCAAAATAGGACTTAGAAATGTCCATACAATATAAAATGAAATAAGCGAACACAAATGAATTAAATAAATTAATATTATTAACTGAAAAATGAGTACACCTTGCCTTTGATTTCAAAAAATGCCTCTTGCAATCTACGAAGCGATAATCCTCCGAGGTGTCTGAAAAGAAGATGGCCTAGAGATCTAGTGAAGAATGTTTATTGAAGTGCTACTGATGAGTAGTTCTTTTCAAGTTTACATGTTATTATAATCGTTATCAGCTCATTTACTTGATGTATATATTTGTACAGTTGTAAATTTCAATAAATTATATATTATATAAAATAAGTGAATCAGTGAAAAATTATAATAATGACATTTCAATAACATGTAAAAGTTATACATTAGACGGTCTCTTGGCCATCTTTTTATTGGATTATGTGTAATTGAGTATGAAGCAAGTTGGGAGACTAGTGGATTCGAGTGGGTATGTATGTAGTTTACTAAGTTTTGACATGTTATTGTAATCCTTATCAGCTCATTTACTTAAAAGATATACTTGTACAGTTGTAAATTTCAATAAATTGATATAAAAAAAACAAAGTAGTGACAAACAACAGGACAAATTTTTGATATTACTGCATTTGATTAATTTCGTGAGTCACTGCATATTTCAATATTTTAAACTTCCTCTTGTTGGTACGTTATGCTGCGGATGGTACGCGGAGAAGATGCAGTCTATGACAGAGAGGACCTGCCGGAGGAGCGGCGGTGTACGGCGAGGAACGGCTAACGGGACAAGACCCTTAACTTGGGCTCTCAACTTAATTTTTTTCCTTCAAGACCGGTTTGCCGCCGGCCACTAGTGTTCAGTTCTCTTCCTGCTTGCTCCTTCATCCCGGTGCAATCGCTACTGGGCATTCCCCTCCGGGTGGAAGGTGGCGAAGAGTGAAAAGATACATCATAATGTATACTATATAAAAATATTTTATCTAGAGTATAAAAAAAAAAACCAAGTGCAACCAGTAATGTGTTTTGGATTCATTTTTGGTAACGATGTACAAGATCGGTTCATAAGTCCTGTTGTTGTTTTTTGGGTAATTAAAAAAATCAATGAACCAATGACTACACAATAATCTTATTCAATAAGAGTCCAGTAAAATAAGCCTCCAAAAGTCCGTTTAAAAGAAAAAGACAGCCGAACTTTAATTCTCAACGGATCTTTATGTTTGTTTGGAGTGCTGAATCCGAAATGCTGCTTATTTTCTTCGCTAATTAAATTCTTCAAATATTAACTGTAGCTGGAATCAGTACCTACGAAAAGGAAAATACAACTCCGAAATCGGAACATGTTTCGCGAAGTTATCGTCTTGGGAAACATTGTAGAAATTGGCCAACTTGCGGTCAATCCCACTTCGCGAAAACACGTTTGTCGTACTCCTTTGGCTATAACTCCGAAACCATTAGTCCGATCCAAGATTATTTTTGCATCTTATAGCTAGTTAAATTTTCAATTAGAATCCATTTGATCAATTCTCTTAAAATACAAATGTAAGCACGCAAAAAATCCCGGACTTTTTCGCTCACTATTTAACATGACGACTCGGAAACTATTTGTCCGATCCAAAATTTCATTTTAGCATCTAATGGCTGGTTTAATTTACTACTATATCAAATATATATGTAGTTTATATCTGAACATGTCATAATGGTCATATTTTTCCAAAACATATATATTTAGCGTGGTTGGTTCGCGGAATTTAATATAAATTAAACTTATGATCTAATAGTATATATACGACTAATAACTTTATCCTACCGTGATGCAAAATCCTAAATACCGTTTATAAAATATTATTGATATTTGCTGGTAAGAACTCATTTAATTCAAATTCTAGGCTGTGCTGATTATCAAAACATTTCTGCCAGAAACAGTTGTCCAGAAATCTAAAAAGGTAGATAATGAGTGGGTGGAAGGTCGGGAGAATATGTTGGGTGGGGCAATATTTAAGAAGAAGAAAAATGAACTTTATTCTGGGACAACTTGTCCCCTAAGAATAACAAACGAGTACAATACATGGAACAATCGTCTGGCTATGATAATTAATTATAATAAATGATGATAATTATGAGTTACAAAATAAATGAAGAAATCATGTAAAAGTGATCTTATTTGTACTATTATAATGTATATAACATAAATATTCATTATATTACATTTGCTCAGAAGATTGAAGATCCAGGAGGTAAAGAAATAGATGTTGTTTAAAGGAAGTAAGAGTGGAGCTTTTTCGAATTGTGATGGGCAATGAATTCCATAACGAGGAAGCACGGATAATAAAGGATTTCTCGAAGGATGCAGTTCGATGTGTAGGAGTGTACAGGTTGATGGGTTGGGTTCTAGTATCTAAGAGGTGGATGGAGGAGCGCAGGGTAAGGAGGTCATGAATATAACCAAACATTTAAACACCAAACATTTAAACAAACATTTTGATTGGTTTTTAAAAACGTTATTTTTATTTATAATGATTTATTTTTACTACTACGTATACAATTTGTTTTATAGGTTCTAACCACTGAAGCAATTTCTTTACCGAACCTGAGAAAAAAAGAAGAAAAATTATTTAAAATATTTTTTTACCATTTATTGAAATTTTGCAACTGTAAAAAATATATACATCTAGTAAATGTGTTTATAATAATTTGAACGAAGAAACTCTAAATCCACGTTCAAACTAATATTAACTTCTGTTCACCTTCTGATATTAAAATAAGAAATATAAGACACTAAATCTTTTTTTTTTTTTATCTTAAATCTTTTATTTTTTTTTTTATTTATTTTTTTTTTGTTATTGACATTTATTGAAATTTACAGCTGTACAAAATATAAACATCAAGTAAATATGTTTATAATGATTACAATAACATTTTAAAATTTGAAAAGAACTACTTTATTAAAAATTCTACACTAGAAGGTCTCTAGGCCATCTTCGTTTCAGACGCCTCGGAGGATTATCAGGAATGGAGTGGGAAGCAAGTTGAGAAACTAACGGATTGAGTGATTATGGAGCTTACTATGAAAGGATAGGTATCTGGTGTGGGCTAAATCAGCAACATATGGAACATTAAGATCTTTATGGATAAGTTTATTGGTGACAAAGTAAGGAGCATTGAGGATTTTACGAAGGATTTTGGATTGTAAGGATTGGCAACTCCGTACTTCCAAATAGGTCTAATCACAGTCATTTATATGAGTCCTTTGTAATGAATTGGGAGCTTTGATCGGTTGTCTAGTAAATGTTGAAGTAGTCTGTAACGATGGGCAGTTTCTTGTCGCTTTAGTCTTGTATGTGGATTACAAGTGAGACGTTGGTCCGAGTGGAGTTCTAGATAGCGGATCTGTCCAACAGGAATTAATGGAATATCATTGAAGGATACTGTAGGACAGGATGTCGTAGGTTTACGGCGAAAGACAAAGGTTATTTGGTGAGATTTGTTTGGGTTTATTTTGATTCTCCATTCTTGAAACCATTCTTGAATGTTTAGGATATGGGATTGGAGTGCTTGGGAGGCAATGAAGGGATCATTGTTTACTCATAATAAACAGGTGTCATCAGCATAATTGGTGAGGACAGTGGTAGGATGAGTTGGGATGCGGAACAAGAATTTGGATTGGTTTAAAAAATATATTTTAATTTCTGATGATTTCTTTTTTTTTTACTACTAGGTATAAAATTTGTTTTATATTTACCAACCACTGAAACAATTTCTTTACCGGACATAAAAAAAAAAAAAAATTCTCAAAATGTGAACAGCAAAAGAACGTTTATCGTAACACATTTACTAGGATCTTAGGATTGATGCGTTATTGGCAACTTCTATTTGAATCATTTTAATTTAGAAAACTAGTTTCGAATGTTAAACATTCACCATCAGTCCTAAAACGTTTTCAAATTTTCAAAAAGCATTTTGTTACATATATTATATATATATATATATATATATATATATATATATATATATTTTTAATGTAAGACCAGAAATCAAATATATTGGTACTCATCTAAGAACGGTGTTTTGGAAGATGTCCCTACGACTGATTGGTTTTTCCCCCGTTCCTATTGGAAACATATTTATAATGTGTGATTAAAATGTCGAAATATTTATATACATTTACTCGATATATTTTTTTATGAAGTTAGGCCACACTGCTGATTATATGTTATAAATACGGAACAACCTTCTGAAAACTTATACCCGACCTCATATTTTAAATGTTTGCTCCTACAAGAGGCTCTCGTAAACATGATTCCCTACACTAGAAGGAATGGAGACTTTGTTATGTATCGACAATCGAACGGAATCGGGTCTGGTTTTTATTCGATTCAGTCTGCAAAAGTCAAGTGGCACGTACTTGACCCCGGTTCGGATTCAAGAGCGACCGTGCAGAGCACCTCAGTACACGAGTAGACCTTTCAGCCTCAGGGCCAGGGCAAAATACACAGCAAACACATATCCACTGCCCATTCCATTTCTTAAGGCTTCTTGTACACAATAAAATTTAATATGTTTCTATATATATAAAGCTGTCCAAAAGTTTGGGTACAACATTTAAAATACAGTTAAAAAAATATTAATTTATTATATCAACCAGAGATGTGTCGGTACCGATGCCTCAGATCAAAAATATATTTGTATATCAAAACATAATCTGAAAATGCAAAACAAATAGATTTAAAAAACGATAAGAATTTAATAAATAAATAGTAATCCGCTATCAGTAGCATTTATATATGTTTATACATAGCATATTATATATCTTATCTATACTATTACATAAAAGAACAAGCCATTTTTCGTTTGTGATCACTAACCAACAAAACTACTCAACCAAATTTTAACTACATTATCTTCATAGTTCAAAGGAGGTTTAGAAATAATACATACATTTTTTAAATTACCTAATAAAGTAAAAAAAAAGTGATAAATATATGATCTGCAGTAAAGTTTAAAAATTGACCGATAGGTGGCGAACTCCATTCAAGAGAGGTTACAAAGATACGGTGTTATATAGAGCTAAAAATTGATTATAAACTTTGCTTAAATCATTTAAATTGTTATCAAAAAAAAACTAGAAATATTTGGTATGACGTATGGATCCCAGTGAAGTTCAAAAATTGGACAGCATGTGACTAGCAATGGTAAAACTACTGAACCATTCTGTACCAAATTTTAACCTCATCATCCTCATAGTTCTAGGAAGGTTTAGCAATAAAAACAATTATAATAATAAAAATTTAAATGTACAATGTGTGAGTGGCAGAGACGAGGTTTGCCACACTGTCATATACTTTTATGGCTAGAAATTAAAATCAAACCAGATGAAATCAATAAAACAATTTCTGCCAAATAAAGACTATTAACCCTTCATTGGGCGCGCTAGTTTTAGTTGCGTGTTTAGGCGCGCGGGGGACATCTGACTCCCATTTTTAATTCCTGTCAATTCAAAACTTTATTCAGACCAACTATACTTAAACTATCGAAAATTAGTTCTCTGTGATATACTGAAAGGGATTAATTAACAAATAGCAAAAAAATTACACAATTAAAATTTAAAAAACAAATTAATTCATATCATTTCAATTTGCATTACTATTATAATACACTTCTTTTAAATGCTCCCCACTTACCAGATTTTCGCATTTTGTCCACCACTTTCTCGTTGTCTTATCCCTCGCCCTTCCACACATGTAGCATCGACCTCTTAATCCTCCTAGATTGACTGGTTTAAAATTCCACCGGTCGCGCCAATTCCGCAACACGAGCGGTCGCGCGTTGTAAAAAGTACAACACCCTGTTTTTTTTAAACCATTTTTGTCCATATTTTGTATGAAATCTATTAAATAAAATGTTTTGACCATTCTACATTTAAAAGAGAACATATGTACAAAATATTACCTGAGAGAATAATATTTTGAACGTAAATGAAAATATAACTGAAAATAATAAAAACAAAGATATAAATAGATAAATTTGTATTTACTATATTATGATCAGATATAATTATTTGCAGATTTAAAATGGTTGTTTTTTATAATCAATTATTGTAAATAAATTTTTTTGAGAAATGATTTTTGCAAATTAAATTTAGATATCCCCTGGCTGCCCCCCCCCCCCATTACTACCCTCTACATAGGTTTCTGTATTATGATCTAGAACATCTTCTGTTTCCTCTTTACTCCATTCCAAATTTTTATTTGATTGTGCGTTTTATTTCCCCCCTCTTCTAGTTCTGCAAAATTCGAGGAATATATTCCAGTTTTATAGGTTTCCACAAAATCAAAACATTCCGAATATTATCGCTGACAAAGACAAAGAAAAGCAAAAATGCAAAAGAATCCTATTTGCATTGTGATATGATTATGATAGGTATGAAAAAACAAAATAAAACGAGAGCGGTAGCTTGTTGTAATTTCTGTAACACTGAGGACTAAATATTTTTCAATCAGGAAACTATCCCTCCTACCACTTTGAAAAGTTACTGGCGGCAAACAGAGAAGTATATCGAGGGATAGCTAAAGCAAATTTTCCAGGAAGCTCACCGGAAGCAAGAGATAATTATAAAATGAAAGGAGCTTAACAGCCCGAATTCACAACAAGGGATGGAAAGAAACTGCATGGTAAGTAGGTAGTAGATTAGTCAAACTGACGTGGAACGAAAATTGGAACGGAACGAAAACTGGAACTGGTTCCAATAGTGGAACGAAACCGAAAATCTCATTCCGCTTATAAGTTGGAACGGCCCTTCACTACTTACCATATCCACAAGCAATACGTGGGAAAGCGTTTTCAGTTCATTGGGAAGTAAAGTGATGGCACTTCTACGTTTAATTTGTGGTTTTACCAGCTCCCAACCTATTTCTTCCACAAAATCTATTCTTTGGACTTTTATGTCAATGTTAATAGCTTTCTATATAACCAGGGCATTAAACGCAGATATATTTAACAAATCATAAAATAGTACCATAGGCCAATGTCTCGTGTTCCTAGACACATCATAATTTTGACAAAATTGGTCTAATACATCCACCCCGACTTTCGCGCTGTTATAGAAAGTGACTATTTCTGGTTTTCTCGTGTCTCCAATAATAAAATAAAATAATTCTTAGTTGCTAAATATTTTTTAAATATATATTTTTTTTTGAAGAGAAAAGATTTGACCCGGTTGGGATACGAGCTCGGTGGCCTAGTGGATAAGGCACCACACTAGAGATGTGGGGACTTGGGTTCGAATCCCAACCGGGTAAAATCTTTTCTCTTCAAAAATAAAATATATTTATAAAATAAAATAAAACATCTGAAATTAAAAAAAAAAAAATTGAAAAGTGTGATTAAAATTTATGGACCATGGAAATTAAAAATCAAATAATTCATATTTGTTTTATATACATATTTGATCTGAATTATTTTTAACTGAAACGAAATTCAATGTACATGTGACTTTTTTTGAAATCCATCGATGAATTTGAATGTTATTTTATTTTCCATGAATATTTTATCGAAAATCACATTCGAAATGACCTAAAACTCATTAACAGTTTAGTCCGCTAAGAGTTAATACTAAACATTGTACGCATATTGAACCATGATCCATGGGTCCTTAGCTGTAAGCACTGATAATGCAGTCCATTATCCCCAAGAGTTTCTTAATAGTCTCAGTTCGTCTGGATTACCTACTTGTGCATAACTATTAAAAAGTTGAATGTCTAATTATGCATTCACGTAACCTTCAAACACCTATTCAGTGGTTATAAATTACTGCTATGCGAGAATATATACCATTCTATAAATAATGCCCAATTGCATACTTCATAACATTTTCATCTATAAACAAATAAAATTTCTATTATTAGATAAAATTACCTGTGTTCTTTACTTATGAGAGAGAGCAAAGCCGCGGCAGGTTATGCTAGCCAATTATAATTCAAGCAATGTATAATAATAAAATTTAATTCACAAATTCTTATTTATGAAGATAAGCATCCCAAGGTTTCATTTATTGATTAACGCATTGAAAATGTGACTAAACTCTTCCACTAAACACTGAATATGAACCGGATTTGTTTCAATTGAGTATTGGGGTTCAAAAACTAGTATTTTCACGTAAGAAAATAATATTTTTATTCTTGAACATATTGTCCTTTAAGAATAAAAAAATTGTAGTAATATCTGAGTTTGAGTGGCATTATTTCGTTGGTTAGAGATTATAATATTATTTCTTAATATTCCAATAGCGAATAAACATCAACAAACTTTGTTTCATTTTTCAGCAGCATAGAAATTGTTTTTAATTCTGTACAAAGGCTTGGTCATAGGAGAAGAGTGATGTATAATTAGATATCACAAGATTGCCGTCAGCGGTATCGATCGGTTCATAGGAATCGACTTTGGATTATCGATTCTCGATACCAATTTTTTTCTCAAGAATCGATGATTTACCACTCGTCGAAAACTTACCTCATCCTGTCATCCTGTATCCTTTAATGGAGTACCATTAAATAATGTAGAACAGATAAGATACCTTGGATTTTATCTGGACATGAGACTTACCTGGAACCCTCATACAAGATGGAAAAGACAAGAAGCTGCACGTCGATTTCGACTACTACAATACCTACTTGACAAACGTTCAAATCTTCCCATTCACTTAAAAAAACTCATCTATATGACGATTATCAGACCTATTTGGACTTACGGAATAGAGTTATGGGGATCCACCAAACCATCGAATTCTTCCCGCATCCAATCACTCCAATTCAAAATCCTTCGAAAAATCCTAGATTGCCCTTAATTGGTCACAAATGAACTGATCCACAATGACCTTAATATCCCATATGTTGCTGATTTGGCACGAACCAGATACCTCCCCTTTCATAATAAAATCACTGCTCATCCAAATCCACTAGTTGCACAACTTGCTTCCCATTCCATTCCTGGCAACCCTCCGAGGCGTCTGAAAAGAAGATGGCCTCATGATCTTCTTTTGTAAATATTGATTAGAGTACTACCTATGGGTAGTTCCTCTACAAGTTTTATTAATGTCATTATATATCTCGAATATACCGCATATTTACTACATGTGTTTTTTTTTAATACAGTTGTAAATTTCTATTAATAAATGAATAAAAAAAAGAAAGAATCGATGCAACCGAGAATCGACTTTAGGAATCGAAACATCCTTAGAACCAACGTTTTGGCTTAAATGGTAAGTCATTGTGAGAGCTATAAGAGAAACAAAAGAAACTAGATAAGATAAAATTAGATCACTTGAGACACGCATGATAGTATAGAAGGATCAATACAATTGATGAATTATTTGCTATTTCTATTGGGATCAATCTGAGTTTTGAAAACCAATAAGTTGCATCATTCCGGCATGCAGTCTTCAGTTCCCAATAGAAGTGGCAATTAATTCATCAATCCTAATTATACAAATAGATACTTGTAAATTCATTCATTAATTGATTAAATACAATATAAAAGCTGTAAATGATGAAAATTAATTAAAATAATAAACCAAAATTATGTACTTTTATTTATCTGTTTTAATGTATCTTTCCGTCGTTTCAGACTACTTCAACATTTACTAGACAAACGTCCAAAGCTCCCAATTAATTACAAAAGACTCATATACATGACTGTGATTAGACCTGTTTGGACGTACGGAGTTGAACTTTGGGGCTGCGCTAAACCATCCAATTCATCTCGAATTCAATCCTTACAATCCAAAATCCTTCGTAAAATCCTCAATGCTCCTTACTTTGTCACCAATAAACTTATCCATAAAGATCTTAATGTTCCATATGTTGCTGATTTAGCCCACACCAGATACCTATCCTTTCATAGTTAGCTCCATAATCACTCAAATCCGTTAGTTTCTCAACTTGCTTCCCATTCCATTCCTGATAATCTTCCGAGGCGTCTGAAACGAAGATGGCCTAGAGACATTCTAGTGTAGAAGTTTTAATAAAGTGCTACTGATGAGTAGTTCTTTCCAAGTTTTAACATGTTATTATAATCGTTGTCAATACATTTACTTGACGTATATATTCTGTACAGTTGTAAATTTCAATAAATGCATATATAAAAAAAAAATTATCTTTCCAGGAAAGCCAAAATTAGACTTTAGAAAACAGTAATATAACATTGTATAATGTAGAATCCGTTACTGAGGATATGAAGGAAAATATATAGAATAATAGACAGAATGAGAAGGGTGGGAGAAGAATATGGAAAATATTGATAAGGAAAACGAGACTAAAATTCTTCGGGCATATGACGAGAATGCGTCGGAATAGATTGAACAGGCTAATATTTGATGAAGTGGTGGGACTGAGGAACATGAAAGGGTATCCAGGACAAGTAAAAGAAGAATTAGAGAAAATAGGTTTCAGAGAGTAAGGCATGAATATAAGGTAATATTCGAGGAAATAGCAAAAAACCAAAAGGTTCTTGCAGTGATGAAGAAGAGACACAAAAATATATACGTATGTGTATATATACACATATCTCTCTGTTGGTTTTTTTTTTTTTTTTTTTAAATTTGATGGAAAATATTTTATTTAACATTTGTTGTTAGTACCTATAGTTTAGGAGCTATATTAGTTTGTTTTCAAGTCAAAAGGCGTCTTTTGTAAAAAAAGAAAAAGATGAGAAAATATTCTTAGTCACGCGATCTATCGAGATTTGTATGGCAATTAGGCTTTCTATGTTTACAATAACCTACCAGATGGCCTTTATATGTACTCCTTATCTCTCCCTCTAATCCTTGCTGGAACTCGGCCACGCTTTCGTCAGGAACCAACGGAGCTGCTTGGTTTTTCTCTTAATGTCCAAGGCCCTTAAGCCCTCCTCATTTTTTATGTCCAAGACTAAAAATAGTCTTCCAAATCTTACTTTAAAGTGTTTTGTTTCATTTTCATGTTATTTTTCATTAAAGACATTATATTTCCCATTGGACTTGCAAATGAGTGTTCTAGAATCGATGCCTTGTTCTGGAATTCGTTCTCCGGTGGGTTTTGTAGATGCATCTGCCTGCCCAAAGAGGTTCTACCGATCCCGGCCTGCGATCTCCACATGGCTATGTCATTTTCATTTTTATTATAATTGGTTTAGATTTCTTCTAAACATTTTCTCTTCAAAGTTGCGAACCTTTATTTTACGAATATTACATACAGTCCACTCTCGAGAGTCATATTCGATTTCTGAGGAAGTTCCGCTTCTTTTGGATTTAAATAAGTACTATTCCCGGTCTTTAAATAAACAGTTTGAATGTAAAAATTCACGTTTTGCCGAAATTTTATTGCTGGGGCTTTGTTTACACGACTCGTCGAAGTCCTGTAAAATAAGGCTTCAAAAGGCCGTTTTCAAGAAGAAAATACCCAACTTTTATTCTCAACAGATCTTTTTGTTTTTTGGGGTGATGGAATCCGAATCTGAAGTTTGATAACACCGGCTGCTGTTTGGGTTGTTGTTTATTTCGTTTAACGTCACTTTATGCTGCTATGGCTAATCGGACGATGCTACGGTGGGAGTCCTAAATTTTGCCTATCCAGGTATAATTAGGATAGGGATCTTTAACGAGTACCTGACATTGCACAACCTGGGGACCCCCATTTTACGTCCCATCCGAAGGACGGCAGAGCTAAGGATTTTTTACTCCCTTTAGAAAATCCTAAGGTCATCTGCCGGGCTGCGAACCCGCGATCTTGGGTTTAGTAGGTTGCTATGCTAACCACTACACCACAGGTGACCCCAACTGCTGTTTGGGTTTACCACCCCAAATAACGTGAAGATCGGTTGAAAATAAAAGCTCAGTAGTTTTTTCTTGAACTCGACCTTTTGGAGCCTTATTTTACTGGACTAATGTAGCTTTATTGATGTTACTTGGATCGGAAATGTGCCGACAGTTTCCTTATCAATAGCAGTAGATTATAAGATCAAGATAAACAAAAGATCTTGACTGTGAAAAACAAAAGATCGTGGATATATCTTTTGTTTTTCCCAGTCAAGAAGAAATTAAATTTTTCTATGTTTTTAGAACTGTTGATGAATGTTAAACAATCGGAACTAGTCTTCAAAACAAAATACCCAATTAGGTGGGAAGATGTATTAATAAACAAAAAACCGATTAATTTATTTAATATTAAGAAAATATATACTCAAGTTTAAGCTACAACATGGTCTTGCATGTTCGAACTCTATCTCAAACAAGAACATTTAACAAGAAAATGGCTAAACTAGGAATTGCATGCTCAATGGTATCGTTATTGTATTTACAAATAAATCACAGTGTAATATCCTCTAAAATTAAATTGCCATTCTATCTCGCGTGATAGTTTTCCCTAAGGTTGGAACTCGTTAGCGTTTCGATTAAAATACATAACTTAGATTATATATATAAGTAATGAGTCGGTACCAAAATTTTTCGATTACAGTACCAGTGCCAACAAATATTTTTTCGACGCCGATACCTCAGTTCCTACTATAAAAAATAATACAAATGAGAGCTAAAAAAAAACAAACAACCAAATCTATTAAGAAAAAAAAAAAGAATTATTCACTAATAACAAGCAAATTCAGAAGTACTGAAAGCAGCTGAAACACTGTCCATTACCAACAATGTCCAAATTAAACGGCTAGAGATCAAAGATAGGAAAATATTAAGAAAAAATTCTAGGTCAACAAATTGTCAACAACAAATATCAGGTATCGAATGTGAAGCAAGTTGGAAGACTAATGGATTCGTGTGGGATTACTATGAAAGGATTGGTATCTGGTTTGAACTAAATCAGCTACATATGGAACATTAAGTTCTTTACGGAAAACTTTATTTGTGAAAAAGTAAGTAGTATTAAAGATTGGATACGAGAAGAATTGGATGGTTTAGTGAAGACCCAAAGCTCAACTCCGTATGTCCATTTAGGTCTAGTAGCTGTCATGTAAATGAGTCTTTTATAATTTATTAGAAGCTAGAAAATAAAAATAACGAAATAGTTAATTTCAAGAGTCAAGTGTGCTCCTTGAGCCAAATATCCCCTCCCCAAAAAAAACTGCTTTTCTTTGGCTTTATCTTTGAGAGAATCCTTCAGCTCTAGGAATTCCGAATTCAATTTCATAAGAACTTGACACTGGACAAAGACAAATCAGCATAATTCCGAGAGTTTCAAAACTTGAGGGTTAAAAAGATCTATCAATAATCGACACTATCGATAGTGACCAACGATAGGCATGACCTATCGAAATATCGATAGTTACTATCGAATATCGCCCAACCCTACCTTAAGTTCACTTTGTTTCATAATCAATAAGCTTCATTGAATATGAGCCTTTCTAAGGGCGATAAGTTATCAGGTATCGAATATGAAGCAAGTTGAGAGACTAATCGGTTCGTGTGAGATTGGAATTTAATATGTAAGGATTGGTATCTGGTTTGGGCTAAATCAGCAACATATGGAACATTAAGTTGTAAGGTCTTTATGGATAACTTTATTTATAACAAAGTAAGAATCATTAAGCATGTTTTAGAAGGATCTTGGATTGTAAGGATTGGATGGTATAGTGGAGCACAAAAGCTCAACTCAATATGTCCAAATAGGTCTAATAACTGTCATGTAAATGTGTCTTTTTTAATTTATTTGAAGATTAAAACGTTTGTCTAGTAAATGTTGGAGTAGCCTATAACGACGGGCCATTTCTTGTCGTTTTAGTTGTGAATGTGGATTCGAAGTAAGTCGTTTGTCCAAGTGGAGACCCAGGTAGCGGATCTGTTCAACAGGGATTAGAGGAATACCTTCTATGTAGAACTTTTATTAAAGGGCCACTCGTAAGTAGTTATTAACATGTCATTGTAATCATTATTCTCAAATTTTATTTATATATTATATATTATATGTTACTGCATATAATGTGTACATTAGTAAGTAACAATAAATAGTTAATAAAAAAAAAATTGTTTAAATAATGTACTTGTGCTCGAAAACCAGTACGAACATGAAATGAATATTCTTTAACCTGAGATAATAAAAATCCTCTCTGAATAGTAAAAAAAAAAGCAAAATAAAATGGTGCTATAGCCTGGTTAAATTTACTTTGTTAGTGCTTTAACTTCAGCAATTTAAAATTGTTATAATATTGCTTCATTTTCCAATAGATCGTGCGCACCTTCAATAATTTGACATTTGAGTGTGTTAGATTGTTTATGACAATTGTTTTAAATTCTGTACTAAGCATTATGAATCTAACAGAAGAAAAATTGCTTTGTTATTAATTATGAAAAAATATCGATTATTTTTTTAATTAGGAAAAAGAATCGATGTATGATAATTATAAAATTTGATATAACACTAACGTCAGCTGTATCGATTTGTTCTATGATACGGACGGCTTCCAACTATCGTCAAGTGTATCATATTAAATGGTCTAACAGTCCCTATGGTCATCTTCAACGTTTTTAGTATTTAGGACTTTAAAGATTTGATCTTTAGTTTCTTTATTATTTTTTTTTCTTATACAGCTATATATTTATATATGCATGCATTAATGATATATAAAATCGTATTTATTACAATAATAAACATACACACGAAACTCAAGCGAGTTTCTATGATATCTCATGCATTCAGCAAATAGTAGAAATTCCAGTCGCCTGGATCATGTAGTAGGGGCATTCATATCATTCCGTGTTTGGAATTCTTCGTTACTACACATTCGATTTTCTACTTTCAAATAATTAATCAAGTCGTTGTAGAAATAGTATTTTAATATAGTTTAACTTATTGAGAACTAATTGTAAGATAAACATTTAAAAAATAAAATATTTTGCTCCGTATTTAGGTATTATTTGGTTCTAGCGGTCAAACCAAACAAAGGAAAAGCAGTAAATGTCGATTTTTCTGTATGTTTTTTATAATATCTCGGGACCTAGTAATTTCAATAAATTGTATTATTATTATTATTGTTTTATTATATATTATATATTCACATTTACCACTGTATATAATATATACATCAAGTAAATATGAGGATAAATTATTACATTAACATGTCAAAAACATTTAAAGGAATTACTAATCAGACTCACTTGAATAAATTCTACATTAGAAGATGTTCTGGTCTCTAGGCCATGCTCTTTTCTGTCGTCTCGAAGGGTTGTCGGGAATGGAAACCGATTAGGCCAAATTGTAAAGTACACTATGATGGTATAGAAGGATCAATACAATTGGGATTGATGAATTAATTGCCTCTTCTATTAGAATTATTTCATTTAAAAACTAGTTTTGAATGTTAAACATTCATCAGTTATAAAACATACAGAATTTTCAAAACATCAGCACTATTTTATATAGATTATACATATTAAAGATTTCAAAAATTTAAGACAAGAAATCAAATATACTTACTTACCTGAGGATGTAAAATTTCTGAAATATATAAAAGGTGGAAGGGGAAGGTTTAGGTTGATTATTTTGTTTTTTTTAATTTAACCTTCCCATTCCTCTCTTGAAATAAATATATATATGAAGTTCTCACTCGAGGTACAACACGATGGTACAGAAGAATCAATACACTTAGGTTAGACGAAGTAATTGCCACCTCTATTGGTATTATGTTATTAGAAAACTAGTTTCGAATGTTAAACATTCATCTTCAGTTGTAAAAATACAAAATTTTTGAACACATCAGCACTAAATTATATGGCTTAAATTTGATAAAGTTTTCAAAAATGTAAGACAAGAAATCGAACATTGGTACTCACCTCAGGAGATCTGACAGATATTTGAAATATTTTATATTTCACCATTGAAATATTTATATCCACTTTAAATAGTGGAAAGGGGGAGGAGGCAGGTAGGTTTAATTTTTGGGATTTACTATGGGATTCCCCCTATAACTCATTAGATTTTTCCGTTCCTGTTGAAAATAAATTTATAATGGGGCTGTTGGAAATGTTTATCAGGTCATTTTAACAAAAATCTAATGATTCATAAAGATTTTATTATAGAATATTTTCTACTTGAAGTATTATTTTTACTCACGAGTCTTTATCATATTTATGATTATGTTTATTTAGATGGATAGTGAAATTGGAATTTTAGTTCTTATTATTTTATGCTGTTATATGATCTTTTACACTTTGGTTTACCGATCTTCCAGTTTTTCGTGTATATTTAGCTTAAATTTTGACTTTTTTGAAAAAATTCAGAAATTTTTTTGGAAAATTTTACTTTAGTATATATAATCCATATAACATGGTGCTGATGTGTTGAAAATTTCGTGTTTTAGAACTGAAGAAAAATGTTTAGCATTCGAAACTAGTTTTCTAATTAGATAATCCCAATGGAAGTGGCAATTAATTCATCAATCCTAATTGTATCAGAAGTCCGTTTAACCTCCTCAAAGTTTTTTTTTTCTGCTTCTACTGGAAACATATAAAAATGGAACTATTGGAATTATTTATCTGTCCAATTAAAAAAAAAAATCTTCATTGATTTATATCAAAGTGCTGATGTTTTGAAATTTATGTATATTTTTGAACTTATGAAGAATGTATAAATTTTGAAGCTAGTTTTTTAGTAAAATAATTTCAATAATTCTCAATCCTAATTACAATAGCATTATTCGAGCATTATGCCTCTTTTCCTTCTTTGAATCAGATCGACCAACCTGTCACTTTCTGTTACTGAGTCAAAAACATGGAAATTATTATTGACCAAAACCTTTCCTAGAAGGCTCAAACTACCCAAATAAAGCTAAAATCAATGGAAACCTTACTCTTCTCGCCATTTCCTTCCTCAATCTAGTCGCGGACACCTAGATTCCTTATTCATCTTTCCTCAGGTTGATTACGTAGTAATATGGTTTATGCTCTAAAATGGTTCTCCAGCACCAGCTCCATTATATTTGTTATTATTTATATTATATTTCTCCTAGGGTTTTCCATATTCCACACCCTTACCCTGCCTTAGAGTGGTTCTACCCTTACATCCTTAAACAATACTTCCTCGATACATTCCTTTACCATATATTTAATGACCATCCTATATCTATGGTTATAGATTAAATTCACTGAAATTTCAGTCTTCCGACTTTATACTCCTTTACATAAAATAGCATTATATTAACGTTCCATCCTGGCCTGATCCACAACCCTCTGGAACTCCTTCCGTCTTGGGATGGGTCATTCTGAGTGGAACGGAACGTGGAACTGGTTCCAGTTTTGAACCGATATGGAACGAAACCAATCGCGCAAGTTATTCGTTCCACCTGGAACGAAAACCAACGCCAAGAGATCTCTCGTTTCGTTCCCTCGGTGTAGTAGACTTAGATTGCACTTCAGGTTTTGTTCCACCCAAGGTCGTTCCGGCTGCTTTGTTGTGTTGATCCTCCCGCTCTTGATTTCCTCCCCCTATTCCGTTACTTTACCACCCCCCGCGCATGGGCATCTTCAAAATAAACCGCTTTGAAATTTTCTATTCTACCGACAGAGCTTATTTCGGATTCAGAGAAATGAACCACACAAGGTTGTACTGCTTATGTAATTAAATGATTTTTTCACTATTTGATTAAAGGCTAATGGAGCAGTCACAAGAATTGATTACTCCTTTTTTTTTCTGGAAACCAATGTAGTTGGAAAATTCTTGCTCAATTATGCACTATGTTTGAGCCAATTTCCCCCGTCCCCCAAAAATTAGAGTCTTGATTGAATAACGAATTTAAAAGTATTCACTTTGTTTAATAAGTATACTTAGCTATTTAAACCTTCTTAATATTATAGTTCCTATAATTTTTTAATTATAAAATAGGAGGTTAACAGCTCAAAGTCACAAAGAGAGATGTAACGAAAATGCATTGTACATAGGTAGTAGGTTTGTAAAACTGACGTGGAAAGAAAACTGGAACGAAAGAAAACTCACCTCCTTCCCCTACCCACACGCCGACTCCTAGTATCCTCCCCCATCTTCCCCCAATTTGACTATGGTTGCGTGATATATGGCGGACTCTGGACGGTTCTCGAGGACAGATTAAAACGCATCATGAATTGCTTCATTAGGTTTGTCTTCGGAACCTCGAAACGTTCCCATGTTTCGCATCTCTACACTGAGTTAAATTGGCTCTTCCTCTCCATCTTCCTAGGCGTCTACCTATTCCAAGTTATCAACACCCGTCACTCTCCCTTTATTTACAGTAACCTGAAATTCAAGTCCACTATCAAATCACTGATCTCGTCTTTTCGATCTCTATACTCCATCCCACAGAAGTACTGCATTCCAACGTTCCTTCCTTGTCCGATCCTTTACTCTTTGGAATTCCCTTCCCCCCCCCCCTGTATCCGCAATGCTTCTTTCCTTGGAACATTCAAATCACTATTCTTTCACCATCTTCTTTCCCTTCAACTGGACGCTCTTTAATTATAAGGATGTATGTACTATGTATGTAATCGTCTAATTTAATTACTAAGACCGTCAGATATAAAACATTAGCATCAATTATAGTTTGGTTATGATAATATTTTAATTTCTTGTAATGATAATTTTTAATTTTATATTTTTCTTTAAGTGTCTGTTTGGTTTTTTTCTCTTCTGCAAATTTATTTACAATATTAATCTCAATTTTGTATATTTATTTTTTCACGCTCTTTTTATTTATAGTTTTTACATTTCTAGTTTTTCTCTGTATTTGTTTTCATACATATTTATATTCAATTTTATCTATTTTGTTTTATTTTTAACAGCCTCATGGCCAGTTATGATCTTACTTTGTGTTATTTAAAGTTATTCCCAAGGAACTTTGTCCCAGAATAAAGTTTTCTTTCTATTCTATTGTATTCTATTCTAAAACTGGAACTGGTTCCAATCGTGAAACGGAACGTAAAATCTCATCCCACTTTTAAGTCGGAACGGCCCTTCATCATTTCCGTCCTGAAATCAGGCGTACTCCTTTCCTGAGCTCATTTAAAAAACTGCTATTTAATCAGCATCTCAAATGTCTGTTAATAAAATTTATAACTACCAATTAAATTGGCTAAAATCCGTCTAATACCAAAGATTCAGTAAGCTAATTATTTAACTATGCAATTTTGTTTTCATATTTTATTTTAATGGATGTTAGAGAAGTGAATAAATAATAATTATGAACTTTACAGTACAACATTTCTGATCGTTTTCCTAAGCCCTGTACTTAATCTAAGAATACCATTTGTGCCCAAATATGTATTCAAGTACAGTTTAAGAAGTTGTTAAAAATTATTATCATGACTTAACCAGTTGTAGCAATTGTATTCTGGAAATAAAAAATTTGATTATTATTTTCATTAAAAAATATAGTAAATTATCCGTAAACAAATATTTTTTTCCGACTGTTCATATTAATTTACAAGTATAGATTTTTACTTAATGTATGAAATAAACAAATAAACATTATTGTACAATTTTAATTTTTAGGTTGTTATTTATTTAAAATAAAAATGTACACAAGTACTTTATTTTTGTATAGTTATTTATTGAAATTTACAACGGTTTACAAAACCTAGTAAATAAGATGATATTTTCCCGAGGCCATCTTCTTTTCAGACACCTCCAAGGGTTATCTAGAATGGAAGGAGAAGTTGAGATACTAATGGATTTGTTTGGTTGTGGAGTTTTCTATGAAAGGATACATATCTGGTTTGAGCTAAGTCTGAAACATATGGAACATTAATACCTATAAATACGTTTGTTTGTGACGAAGTAAGGAGCATTGAGGATTTTTCTAATGATTATGGATTGTAAGGATCGGATACGAAAAGAAATTTAAGGTTTAGTGGAACCCATAGCTCAACTCCGTACGTCTAAATAGGTCTGATTACTGTCATGTGAATGACTTTTTTGTAATTTATCTGAAGTTTTGAACGTTTGTATAGTAAATGTTAAAGGAGTTGAAAACAATTAGAATTGAAATTTAACAAAAAATAGAATTGTCAAATAATTTAAAACTCACCTGTATCAATTTCCATCCAATCAGTTCAATACCACTGACCAATTAGAACATAACATATGAAAATGTCGATGAATAGAAGTAAATCCATATTGTCCTCTTTGTTAAGGTTCGCAGATTGCAAGTGGCATTTGTGAAATTAAAGGCACGGTTTTTAATTCATTTATATTGGTTTATTTCATTTTATATTGCATGGACATTACTAAGTCCTATTTTGAACGTTTTCACCTCTCAGAAAACGAAGCATAGCGCTGCAACTGACAGACGAACATTTAATCATGTATTTTATAACTGCCCACACTTTTTACAGATTGCAGAATAACAAAAAAGAACAATATTACAAAAATTATATGTAGAGAAGAATAACCGCTTTCAGTGATTAAACTGTTCAATAACTCAATTTTTAAAGTGAAGAAGTTTGTTCAAAACATTAAATTTTTACAAGAAGATATATCAATAACGGTTTTACATAAATTAGCATTGAGCTTTTTGTTTATTTTTTAAATTGATTTATATTTTTTTGTAACGCCTTTGAAATGAACTCATAACCATTAAAAATATTTTATCATTAGCAAAGCAAATAGTATGCGTGGGTGGTCTAGCTAAGGAATCAATAGGTTTTTTTTTTTTTTTTTTTTTTTTTTTTTTTTGCGAATGGCCAACAAAAACCACGCAGATATCGAATTTTACTTCTTATGACACCTATATTCCTTCTCCTTCTCCAATAATCCCTCATGTTTCTTCCCTTCTCCCCTCCCCCCCCACCATAAACTGGTTATTACCGTACCTCCAGGACCGGGACTTTTATTATATTTACCTTCTAACTACTCCTAACATAGCTGTAAAGTCAAAATAGTCGCATAATTTATGCACTCTACGCCCCACAGTGGTATGAATGGCCCAAATTTCCAGACATGCACTAAAAATTGAAACTATTTTATTGCAATCTCCGACCACTTTGCACCATCTTCTAACATCTTAGGAATAATAAAATGTGGAAAATTTTCAGAAATACATAGTGAAAATGCTGTTTTTAAAATAAAAAGGTAATGCAAATTGACATAAAAATACACGAAATCGTATTTAGTGATTATTATTGTTCCTGTAACCTTTTAAATTTTACTGATAATTATACCTCATAATCTCAAATAAAAAATTACTTTCTATTTCGTACTAGTCTATTCAAACTTTAAAAAAAATTAGTAGTCATGGTTTTATCATTAGAAAGAATTAGGATTTTATAAAACAATGACATTTGGAGTAACTGTCAGAGTGTTTCGAGTACATTATTGCGTGTTGAAGAAAACGTCCAAACTTTTCCAAAAAATTGACTTCATAGACTTTTACCTTAGGTATTTAATGAGATAAATACGTTCCATTATTTTCCGAATATGGCCGAATTAACCCGTGGTTAGGCATAGTTTATATATTTCTAATGTTGTAATTCAACCTTATTATTAACCATCAACCTTTTTTTATTTTTATTTGTACTTTTCTCAGTTATGAAAAACAAAACAATATTTGTAATTTTTAGTGTGGAATTGTATTTTGTTAATTTCAAAATGTTTAGTCTTAGTTATTTTCTTTTCTTACGTTTTTCCACATTGCAGTAGTGGTAATAGGCGCCCAGCAATAGGTGCATATATTTCTCGACATAACGTATACTTAAATAAATATTTATACAAACTATTTTTATAATAATACATAAAATATTTTTAGAATCATACTAAAATAATTTAACTTTAATTTAAAATAATTGAGTTAAGATGAAATTTAAGCAATAATTATCAAATGGATTTATACGCTAATTGATGAATCGATTAAGATTGGAGAAAAAATAATGGAATAAAAAATATATAAATAAAAAAAATAGAAGAAGAAAAAATTATATAGGCAGTTTAGTTTAGTCAACTTTTGTTTTTAAAACATCACATACTTAATTTTCGCGGGAAGTCGGGGTTAATTAATTATAGCAGGTTAGTTGTTTTTTTTCATTTAAATGTCGCTAAACCCCGATTTCTTAAATATTTAAAAAATCCGATCGACGAAAAAGGCATACAACACGTATAACTCACATAAGGGTAAACTGATTTTTTTAAATTCAATAGAGCACACCAAAAATCATAGAAAATAATATCCCTCGAATCAAAACACGAACAAACAAAAATTGGATTTTTTGGACACACTATTGGTTAACAGATTAACTTGAAACGATAGGCAAAAAACATACATACTTCAGATTCAAATTCTACACCCTCGAAAACACACCCACATGAAATTTGAAGTCGATGCAAAAATTTTTAGAGGCTCAAATTGCGATGTCTAGAAAAAAACACTATTTCTTCCCCCTCATTTCAGAACTCTCACTAGGGTCGCACTTCTCTGCGAAAACACGTTTTTCGGCACTCTTTGGCTATAGCTCCGAAACTAATAGTTCGATCCAAAATATTTTTTTTTTCATCTAAAAGCTGGTTAAATACTATAAGAACCTATATATTAAATTTGGAACAAGTCCCATAATATATCCATGTCAGCACCCTCAAAACCGCTTACTGGTTTGAAATCCAAGTTTTTTTTTGGCACATTTTTCACTATAAATCCATTACTATTTCTCCGATCTGAACATTCAGTGTTTCAACTAAAACCTAGAATCTGCTGGATCATAGGTCTGCAATCATTATCTTGGCATATCCATTGGGATTATTGCTATATTTTAATTAATATGAGTGCTTTATTTATTTCATTTAATTATTACGATTTTTTCAGTATTATTTTAATGATATTTCTAATCTCCAAATCGATGGCTCCCTGTTACTGCTGCCCCACAAACATTCAAGAAAGCGTGGAAAATATATCATGTTGATTAGCCGCGGACTAAGATTAGCCGACGCTATAAAGCAGGGGAGTTGGTTCCCAATGCATCGCCAAACAAAATCTAACCTGTTATTAAATGCTCGGGGGAGGTTGATGTAGTGTATTATTTTGTAAACTTGGAGGGACTCCACTCACGCGACCCCTGGCCTCCTCGGGCTGAGATAGATTGCGGGTCTTTATCGCCCCTCCCCCAGCGGATAAAATAAATTCGGAATGATAGGTTCCTGCCAACGGAACATCCAACAGCTTATCTACCTCTGTCACAATTTATTTTAATTGTACATAACATATATATATATATACATATATATATATATATATATATATATATATATATATATATATATATATATATATATATATATATATATATATATGTATGTATGTATGTATGTATGTATGTATGTATGTATAATGGGGTGTATAAAAAAAAATGACCGTTTCTTAAAAAAATATTTGTATTTTTATTTCTTTGATATAAAATACAATTAATTACTCAAAGTATAGTCCATTTTTATCTACCGTCATTGCCCATCTGCTAGCCAATTGCTCGATGCCACGCTGATACCATTCCTTGGAATGGCTGTCAAAGAATTCTTGGACAGCATTTTCAACTTCCGCAAATTTATAAAATTTAAAATGGGCCATGGACCGAAACAAGTAGTAATCCGAAGGTACGAGGTCTGGACTATATGGTGAATGAGGTAGGAGTTCAAACCCATGAAGTTCTGTAAATTTTTCTGCTGATTGTTGAGGAGTAAGTTTGTGAGGGACCAGTCTACAGATCTTTTTCACCACACTCCCTGGCAAGTTACTTGTGGACGGATTTGACTCAACAGTTTCCTTCAGAACCTCATCAATATCCATTAATGGCCGCCCGGAGCCGTTCTTCCTTTCCAACGTCGTATCTCCACTTCTAAATTTTTCAAACCAACGTCGCGCAGTGCGCTCTTCAAGGACACCTCCCTCTTCATATTTAATAATTTCACGAGTTGCTTCAGCGGCTGTGAATTTTTTTTTTCCAGTAATGTCTTAAAATTACGAGAATTTCTTCTTTGAAATAAATATCTGAACTGAGGCTTTTTTTTTAAAGAAGTCCAGTGTTAGTAAACTAGCTTAGAGAATGCTCTAAAGGGATTATCAAGTATTGGTAAATAATAAATAGCATTAAGATATTTACAGACTTTTGAACTTTGGAATTTGTTTAAAAGGTCTTCTTTTTTTTTTATATGATTTTCCTTTTCCATCGTAAATCTAATTAAGAGTCTTTTTCTCAGATTATTAAGCACACACCGTGCATACAAGGCGATATTTACGTTGCTAATTACAAAGTTATGAATTTTTAATGATTATGAGATAATTAAAATATTAAAATAATGACAACAGAAAAAAGAAAAAAAATTAGTTAAACCTATTTAAAAAGAAGGGAAAAAATATGATTAATATTAATATATTTCTCTATTTCGAAAAAGTTATTTTCTAATAGCAAGTAAGCTCCTCTTGACCCTTTTGCTCGTAATACAACATAAATTATTTTAACAAGGATTTGACCGATCTTGCTCGATCTCTCTTTTTCTAGAGTTGCTTTTTCGGAAAAAATTAAAATTAAAATTCGATTTTAAATATTAATATAATCCTTACAATCCAAAAACCTTCGAAAAATCATCAATCCATAAAGATCATAATGTTCCATGTTTTGCTGATTTAGCCCAAACCAGATATGTATCCTTACTAATGCTCCATAACCACTCCAATCCACTAGTCTCCCAACTTGCTTCCCAATCCATTCCCGATAATCCTCCGAGGGGTCTGAAAAGAAGATGGCCTAGAGACCTTTTAGTGTAGATCTTTTTGAAGTGCTACTAGTGAGTGGTTCTTCACAAGTTATTTACATGCCATTGTATTCACTATCAACACATTTACTTGTTGTATATTATTTTGTACAGTTGTAAATATTAATAAATGAAAAAAAAAAAAAAAAAAACAAAAAACAAAACATGAACCCTTTTTGTATTTGTAAATACTAGAAACTAGTTTTTTTAATTTTTATTTAAAAATTATTATTATTTTAACTAGCCTCATACCTCATAGAATTAACAACAAAACAAAAAAATTAAAATCTCAAAATAAATTACTATCATTTAACTGAAAGAAAATGAAGAATTGAATTAGTCGCTTTTTGTTTATACAATATTATATATTACTCTCCATTGGAAATAAACGTACAATCATACAGATAAGTGGGGAAAAAATAAAGAACATAAGGGCATAGACGCTCAGCAAGATTAAGTTACTTAATTTACAGAAAACTGAATCACAGTTAAGGGGAAACAAATAGAAAATATGTGCATTGACGCTGAGTGACTGAGTGACATTGAAGGGTCACCCAGAGCTAGACGAAAGGGTAGCAGACCATCATAGAATTCCTGACCTATAAGTTTAGAAAAAATGAAGTCATACAGTAGAAACGTATAGGTGTAAAGGATTTTTAAATGTTCCTTTGTTTTTTAATTACAAGTGCAGGATACAGAGGGCTCTATTATAATAGTATGGTCATGAAAAAATGTTAATTGTTCTATTAGGGATGAATTTGCATCTTGGATTATAATATTACCTCATGTTGCTATTTCTAATAAAAGATTTATCTTTATATATGAAGCTTAAATTCATTGCACTAATCTGCCATATTAGAATACTGAACTTAGCATAGGAATGGTTTGACCTAGTTCATCCATTGTTTGTTATATTTTTTTTAATTATTGTGCAACTGAACAAAATCCGTCTTTTAGATCCCGGCTTATCGTGTCATTTCGTTTTGTATTCCCACTTATTATTCCATGGTCGGTCTGCATTTAGTTGCAAGTAGATTCGCTCCGGTTCCCTTATCACAGCTCCAGCAAGTTTTGCTATGACCTTTTGTTTACTTTCAAAGACTTTATTATCGCCTGCAGTCTACATGGCCTTGGTTCTTGTTTCTTTCCGTCTACGATCCTCCATTTTCTCCATTTCGCCTTATCAGTTCCAGGAACAAACTATGGTCTTATCATAGTATTATTTTTTGGGAACTACATATTTTCATAAGAAAAATAAAATTAAGATATTTTTATGATTTTTTTTTTCTAACCAAATTAGGGTAAATCACTAGTTATGGTCACCTCACCAGGGTAATATCATTATCGCAATGATAAGGGTCTAATCCATTTATTTGAGATACCACCAGGATAACTATTTCTGAAAAGGATTTAAGATTCATTTACTAACGAAATCCTCCCTCCTATCCTATTTGCAGTATGCATTAAAACATATTTTCCTCAAATAGTGTCCTGATATACCTCTTTTTTTAGTAAGGTCGTTTTTAAAAGTGAGGATTCTTAAGGAATTATAGTGAAATTGCTTCATTAATTTTTAGTTTTTAATATGTACCTTTTCATTAGAATTCAGGCTTCCATACCAGCTCCATTATGTTGGACTATCTGATTTTAATTAACAATAGTTTTGAACTGACCATAACTGATGTATAAAAATACGAGGTATGTGTTATAGTCACCCCTATCCATTGCAATTTTCATTGATGTCACAATCGTTCTTTCTGCTAAAAAAGAAAACAATTGAATTTTCTTCATTTGATTATGTACTTTTAAAACTTAAATACTACATCTCTTCCAAGTAGCGGTCATGTTTGATCTTACGTTTCTTAAGTGATCAATACTAGTTAATGTAGTCAGTTATATTCTGTACTTCGCGGGTGAATACTGCTGTTTAAGAAAACTGGAAATATTAAACTAAGATAATTTACAAAAATACATTCCGATTGTTTTAATTCATTATTTTTTTAGTGGGGATGATTACCATATTGCTGCCATGAAGTCGATCCACGGTCCAATTAACAGAAAATAAATTTTCTGCTCTCTACATTCTATAATAAAATTAGACTTAATATTTTTATTTTAAAAAGTAGTATGAAATTAAAAAAATAAGCATTACAAATGCAACTATACTATGTACCATACATACAATCACTCAGCCTGGAGAACTCCGATCCATACTACGACTTATGTAGGGCAAAGCAGCATTCCAGGAAAGCCCGTCACTGCTCTCTCCAGCACTAAACTGGAGTTGACAACCAGAGGAGGATGAGAGAGTTGAAGCCGCAGACACTTGACTGGAGATCTAGCAACTGGTGGATCTTCTGTCATTGTAAATACTTTTTTAAGAAATCTAGGTTCCGTAGCCGTTCCAGCCTGTTAGGAAAATTAGCGGAATATTTGGAAATGGATATTAGTTTAGGCGAACGGTGGTTGCTTCGTTTTAATCGTTTATACCCCTGGTCATCAACGCCTATTAATAAAAACACTAAATTATAACAGGTAATACTAATATTAAATCTAAGGAAAAAACTAAAACAACAAGAAACTGCTCGTCGTTAGAGACTTCTTCAACATTAACTAGACAAACGTTCAAAGCTCCCAATTAATTACAAAAGACTGTTATACACGACTGTGATTAGACCTATTTGGAAGTACGGAGTTGAGCGGGTTCTACTAAACCATCCAATTCATCTCGTATCCAATCCTTACAATCCAAAATCCTTCAAAAAATCCTCAATGCTCCTTATTTTGTCACAAATAAACTTATCCATAAAGATCTTAATGTTCCATATGTTGCTGATTTATCCCACACCAGATACCTATCCTTTCATAGTTATTTTCATAATCACTCAAATCCGTTAGTTTCTCAACTTGCTTCCCACTCCGTTCCTGATAATCCTACCATGCGTCTGAAACGAAGATAGCCTAGAGACCTTCTTGTTTAGAATTTTTAATAAAGTGCTACTGATGGATGAGTACGTAGTTCTTTACAAGTTTTAACATGTTATTATAATCGTTGTCAATACATTTACCTGATATATATTTTGCACAGGTGTAAATTTCAATAAATGTAAAAAAAAATATATATATTTATGAAAAGTAATAAATGAGATAATAATTAATAAATAAAAAATATAGTAGATAATAATTAATATAATTAGTAAACTTGAAAAAACACGGAACATCAGTTAGTCTCCTTGTTCACTGAATTTGGACCAGGGAGAGATCAAGAAAACCCACAGTTTTAAGTACCTGGGAGAATTGCTACAACCCAATCTTTCTAAAGCAGTGGCATTATAAACTCGATCTAACAAGCTAGAAATGGCATATAACTTGACTAGTAATTAACACCTATAATGAGAAGTGTCTCTCCCGTAACATCCAAATGAACCACTATGAACCCGTCATTCCTGGGACCCAATGGCCGTGTGAGTTGGATCGAGGGTCTCAGCGCGCTCGTAACCAAAAGCTCGTGGGTTCAAATCCCACCTGGGCGTGTTAAAATTTATTTCGTGGTGGACCCACGAACGTCATCCGCCCTGGAGCATTATATGCTTCAGAATGTCCAGTATTTATAGGAAGGGACAGACTTGATATCCAAGAGAGAAACATAATGAGGAAGATACTAGGACCAGTTAAGGAAGCGAAGGAATACAAAAGGCGATCTGCACCAAAAGCTCTACACGTACTGTGAAAGAATCACGGATATAATTAAGAAGAGCCGTCTTGCATTTTATACATCTCCAGAATGCAACCTTCCAAGATGGCAAATCAGCTCCTCAATCGCAAGAACAGCCCAACCCAAATGCTACAGTTGAATGTTCGGGTCCTTAGCCGGCCTATGCGAAGCAAGAAATAGAAGAAACACAGTAGAACCCTATTATTCTTACCCCTAAGAGACCAAGTGGTAAGGCGGAACGGCCAAAATGTCGGATCATTTTCCACAGATTTCTATGATGCACATGTTTTTCATTGTTAAAAGTGTATTTTAATTATAAGTCCAGTCGATGAGGGATGTAGAGTGCATGGAATATGCGATAATTTTTGACTTCACAGCTTCGTTAGAAGTAGTTAGAAGGTAAACATACTAAAAGTCCCCGCCCCTGGAGGGTGAGCTAACAGAGGGGGGGAAGTGGAAAAGTTCAATTTTTTTGTTTGTTCGATAATATCTCGAAAACGGTTGACTCTAGAAAAATATGTTTCAAATAAACATAAAAGCTAATTAAATTTACTATAAAATTAATATATAAATTTGTCGTAATTCTAATCGTTTACGTGATATTCGTTATTGAAAATCGGTGATTTTCGGAAAAAAAACAAATGTCACCTCACTTTTTGTCAAACTTTTTTTTCTAGTACCTTCCATAGTACATTTAATGTTCCACAATTTTGATTCTGATATTTTTTTGAGAAACGGTTGTGGAAGGTACTGGAAGCAAAAGTTTGATAAAAAGTGAGGTCACATTTGTTTTTCCCGAAAATCACCGATTAGAATTACGACAAATTTATATATTTTCAATTTTATAGGAAATTTAATTATATGTTATGTTTATTTGAAACATATTTTTCTAGAGTCAACCGTTTTCGAGTTATTATCGAAAAAAAAAACAAAAAAATGAACTTCTCCCCTCCCCCCACTTTAGCTCACCCCCCAGGGGCGGGAACTTTTATTATGTTTACCTTCTAACTATTCCTAACAAAGCTATGAAGTAAAAAATTAACGCATGCACATTCCATGCACTCTACAATGCGTTTATTGACTGGGCTATATATTAAAATTTATAGATTAATATTTTAAAAGAGTATTGGAGATAAAAGCGTACATTATAAACACCAACAGAATAATATGTTTGCATAAAAATATTTCAGCCGGGATTTAAATCTGATTTTCCGAATTTGGTGTATATTAGGATATTATATAAGATCAAAATATATTTTGTGGGGTAGCTTTGTCCTCTGGGCGTGTTAAGTATACATTATTCATTGTTTTTTATTGATTTTTTTTTTTAATATAGAGTATCTGATTTGAAATTTTTTTTGCAAGCAATGAATTCATCAATCCAAATGATCAATTCCCTTATATTTCATCATGCGTACCTCAAGTGAAAAGGGTTTAAGTTCAACAATGAAATGTATTTTGAAGTTTCAATTGATAATGATTTAAGCAGTGTTTTTATTTTATATAATACGAACATAATCCAGTTACCTTCCATTTTATACAGAATATAAAGGAGGTATCATAAATTGATAAATTAACATATTTATTAACAGACACAAATTTACATTACATTACATAAAAATAAAATTTTCTAAATTATACTGCTTATATTTCTACCAATATATATATTGTGAAGCTCTCAGAACCCAGTGTCAGTTTCATTCCATTTACTGCTGAAAATTAATAATTTCGATGTAATGAATGCTTGCCGTTAGATCTTGCGTATGAATATTCATGTCCTATCTGTCCAATGGTAGCGACAATTCGCGAAATAATTTTTGATGCAAATGAGCTATACATTAAACATTAAATGTGCTTTTAAAATTGTATATATTACAATAACAAAATGAATAAAATCAATAAAAATGCAAGTTTTTATTAAATGTTTATTTTGTGCTATATTTACCTCTGGGCTGAGTGCCTGTAATAGTCCAGCCAATGAGTGCTGAAATGAGGGACGTAGAGTGCATGGAATATCCGATAATTTTTGACTTCATACCTTCGTTAGGAATAGTTAGTATAGTAGTAGTATATATATATATATATATATATATATATATATATATATATATGGATAAATTTCTTGACTGTTACTATTAAATGTTTAGTAAGGTTCTTGAGGTTCAGTCATAAAATAAAAAATCAACTATTTTGGCGACGTTTCGAGACTATATTGTTCTCATAATCATGCCCTACAGTGAAAAAAACAGGTTACAATAAATTATATAAGTTATACAAGTTATTTCAAAATATAAAGTTAGCTACAGTACAGGTAGGTATATAATAACATGTGTAGGGTAATACAAATATATATAATTACAGAATATAGAGGAGTATGAAGCTACTGACAATGTATCCACCAGTAACATTGTAAGTAGCTTCATACTCCTCTATATTCTGTAATTATATATATTTGTATTACCCTACACATGTTATTATATACCTACCTGTACTGTAGCTAACTTTATATTTTGAAATAACTTGTATAACTTATATAATTTATTGTAACCTGTTTTTTTCACTGTAGGGCATGATTATGAGAACAATATAGTCTCGAAACGTCGCCAAAATAGTTGATTTTTTATTTTATGACTGAACCTCAAGAACCTTACTAAACATATATATATATATATATATATATATATATATATACACCCGGAGTTGCCGTTTTCCGGTTCTTTTCTAATGATGTTTTCATGTGATATGTTTCCTTTCTGGGAATAGAAGGATAAATGAACGGATGATCCATTCGCTAACACAGCATTTGGAAATCGTCTTCTTGGATGACTGCTATCCACAATTAACAGCGAACTAACTTTCTCCTTGTACTCCGATAGCCAATTCCTTATCAATACAAATATGTTAAACAATGTCCCGAAATCCAAAGGATTAAATGGGAAGAGTGTCCTTTTAATGTTAGCATGTATATTTATGTATTTTAAATTAATCACTACAAATGTTTTTGTTTTTTTGGTTTTTGTTTTTGTCTCTATCTATACTATTATATAAAAGGACTAGCCATTTTTTTTTTTTTTCGGACTAACCATGAAAACTACTGAACTTTATTGTTGAAAGAAGGTTTAACAATAATAAAATTTAAATATTTTCAATTATATTACCGCAAAAAAGCGATAAATATGTGGTGCGCAGTGAAGTTTGATAATGGACCGATAGGTGGCGAGCACCATTCGAGAGAGGTTACAAAGCTACGGTGTTATATAGAGCTATAAAATTTATGGTTGCAGCATGTTCTCAAAAATTCATTTTTGGCATTCACATTGGAATTCCTTCCCTCCCAACTTTGGAGCAGTTTTAGATGTACACGGAGAACGATTTCATCAAGAGATAGCTCAAATGCAAAAAAGGTATAGCGGTAAATGCAATGAGAAGAAGGTAATTGCCGAATATTGTTGGGCACTATAACGGGAGACACGTGATTTAGAGCACAAAAGGAAAAAATATATGCATCAATTATGTTTAATATTAAATATGATTATTTTATAATTACTACTTTTTTTTTTTCTTCTTTTTTTTTATATTTCTTTTATAATTTTTTTTGTTTTCAGATTCGAATTGAGCACACAAGAAAATCTAAAAATCACAAAAAATATTCAAGGGAGTGTAAAAAACAAAACAAATTAAATTAAAAAATGACGTCTATTTTCTCAAAAATGATGCAAGATAGATTTTTTTCCATTGAGATTTGAATCCAGTAAAACATGAAAATATAAACATCACAAAAAATATTCATGGGAGTGAAAAAAAAATTAAATTAAAAAAAACGCTTTTTCAGGTTTTTCAAAAATGACGTCCTTTTTCTCAGAAAAGATGCTATACAGAATTTTTTTTGCCTTTAGATTCGAATTCAGCACACATGAAAATATAAAAATCACAAAAAAAAAAAATTCATGTGAGTGAAAAAAATAATTAAATGGAATTTAAAAAACGCTATTTTCTCAAAAATGATGCTAGGTAGAATATTTTTGTCTTCAGATTCGAATTCAGCACACGAGAAAATATATAAATCACAAAAAATATTCAAGGGAGTGGAAAAAAAAAAATGAAATTTAAAAAAACAAAAAAAAAAAAAAAAAAAACGCTATTTTAGGTTTTTCAAAAATATCGTCTATTTTCCCAAAAATAATTATATGTATATAGAATTTTTTTGCCTTCAGATTCGAATTCAGCGCACAAGAAAATACAAAAATCACAAAAAATATACATGTGAGTGAAAATAAAATAAATAAAATTTAAAAAAAAAAAAAAAAACGCTATTTCAGGTTTTTCAAAAATAACGCTATTTTCTCAAAAATGATGCTAGGTAGAATATTTTTGTCTTCAGATTCAAATTTAGCACACGAGAAAATATATAAATCACAAAAAATATTCAAGGGAGTGGAAAAAAAAAAAAATGAAATTTTAAAAAATTTAAAAAAAAAAAACGACGCTATTTCAGGTTTTTCAAAAATATCGTCTTTTTTCCCAAAAATGATGTATATAGAATTTTTTGCCTTCAGATTTGAATTCAGCACACAAGAAAATATAACAATCACAAAAAATATACATGTGAGTGAAAACAAAATAAATGAAATTTAAAAAAAAAAAAAACGCTATTTCACGTTTTTCAAAAATATCGTCTATTTTCCCAAAAATGATGTATATAGAATTTTTTGCCTTCAGATTCAAATTCAGCACACATTAAACTATAAAAATCAGGAACAATTTCTCAAGGGAGCGATATTTTTTTTTGCAGAACTGCGTTATTATTTTTGTTTTGTTTTTTTCTTTTTAATCAGAGCCATCTGAATCGAGTCACAATAATCGATTCATTGGTATCGTTACCAATATTTTAAATCGAAAAAATTTTATATCTTTTCATCACCAATTCATTATAATTTTATTAATCTTGAAAAGCGATTTTACCCTCTTCCATTCAAAGAAGCCAATCCTTTTCCCTCCTGAATTGTGCCCGCATTTAACCCTCCGGAACTGAATTGCGGGGCTAAATTTTTTATGAAAAGATTCACTGCCCTTTATTTAATTTAAATAAAAAATAGAAAAGAAAATAAAGAAGACGATAAGTTGTTGAAGTGTAGTGGGGGCCTCAAGTGGCCGGCAACCTCTTCACCAAGTTGCTCCAAACAAAAAAAAAAAAAAAAAAAAAAGAAAGTAGCCAACAGAGGGGGGGGGGGGGGGGGGTGTTAGCCGACTAAAAGAGCGCTTCAGCTCTTCCCAACAAAAGTGGGTAAACTTTTAATTAGAAAAAATCAGGAGCGGGTTATTGGGGGTAATGCCTATTGTGGTACACAATATCTATTCACAGCGAATTTCCCAATGATTATAATTATTTTTATGTATTTTATTTAGTTTAAAGCTAGGATTTTGGACTTTTATATTCGTGCCTTCACCCGCTCTCATATACCAAAATCTTAACATATACATAAAGGATTATTTGTGTAACTATAAAAATCTTGCCATTTCTATGGAAATTATTTAATTAAAAAACTAGTTTCGAATGCTAAACATTCATCTTCAGTTCTAAAACATACAAAATTTTTCAAAACATCTGCACTATTTTACATGGATTATATATACTTAGGCATTGGGTTTCCCAGATATTGTGTAAAAAAAAAAAAAAAAAAAAAAAAGGTAGTTCAATATGCTAAAGGGGATAGGATGGCGCAGAAACGAGTTCAAAATTGTATCATAGGTTACACCACTAAAAAGCTAACTAAATTCTGCAGTTTTTGGAAAATTTGATGGCTTCCCTAGGGTGCTCCACTAGTGGGGACTGAGGAATTTTCAAAAAACGGTTAAAAATTTTTGTTTCCATTTATTGATATTTACAACTGTACAAAATAATATACAACAAGTAAATGTGTTGACAGTGAATACAATGGCATGTAAATATCTTGTGAAGAACTACTCACTAGTAGCACTTAGATAAAATCTACACTAAAAGGTCTCTAGGCCATCTTCTTTTCAGACGCCCCGGAGGATTCTCAGGGATGGAGGAGGATACAAGTTGGGAGACCAGTGGATTGGAGTGGTTATGGAGCTTACGATGAAAGGATAGGTATCTGGTTTGGGCTAAATCAGAAACATATGGAACATTAAGATCTTTATGGATAAGTTTATTGGTCACATAGTAGGGAGCATTGAGGATTTTTCGAAGGATTTTGGATTGTAAAGATTGGATACGAGATGAATTGGATGGATAATAAAGGTTATTCCGCTGAGCCCAATATCAAAAATTTTAATTTTCCTTGATAATGAAACAGATTGCTGAATAGACAGAAAATGTATTTTTAGAAGATTCAATCACAAAGCCTTATCTAAAATGTATATATTTTATTAGTACACCCCCGGCTTCGCCCGCTGTAATAATTAAACTAATTAACTAAATTAAAGTTTCCTTTGATTATTGATACAAAATTTCTTCAATGATATTTTCACGCATAGCTGTAATTTTGAACCTGTTTAAAGTTACATTGATAAAATGGTTAAATATAATAATATAAATCCGAAGAACTATTCATCAGTAGCACTTCAATAAAAATTCTACACTAGAAGATTTCGAGGCCATCTTCTTTTCAGACGCCTAGGAGGATCATCGGGAAAATATTGGGAAGGAAGTTGAGAAACTAATGGATTTGAGTGGTTATGGAGTTTACTATGAAACGGTATCTGGTATGGGCTAACTCAGCAACATATGGAACATTAAGGTCTTTATGAATAAGCTTACTGTTGACAAAGTAAGAGGCATTTCGGATTTTTCGAAGGATTTTGGAGTGGATGGTTTAGTAGAGCCCCAAAGCTCAACTCTGTACGTCCAAATAGATCTAATCACTGTCATGTAAATGAGTCTTTTGTAACTAATTGGGAGCTATGAACGTTATTCTAGTAAATGTTGAAGTAGTCTGTAATGACGGGCAGTTTCTTGTCGTTTTAGTCTTGTATGTGGATTCCAAGTTAGACGTTTGTCCAAGTGGATTCCTTGGTAGCGGATCTGGTCAACAGGGATTAGGTTAAAAAATTAAGTTTTAATAAATGTTTAATGTTTTGCGCGTTAAAAGGCCCTCCGTTTTAAAATAACTAGATCTATCTCATATTTTGGAAAATTTAATTCTGATTAAGAAAATATAATCGTTTTTGTTTCTACGCTGAACCAAAGTAGAGAAAACTATTTTTTCAGAAAAAAAGTAAGATTTAAAAAAATAAAACCAAAAAAATTCTATCTCTTCAACAGATTAAGATAGGAGATAGTTTCTGCGCCTTTCTACCCTGCTTAGCATTCATTATTACCCACTTTTTTTTTACACTATGTTTAGGACACCCTGCATACTAAAGTTTTCAAAAATGTAAGACTAGATATCAAATATTTTTACTCAACTGAGGTGATCTAAAAGATATCTGAAATATATCTACAGTGAAAGGGGAAGGGCAGGGGAAAGTAGGTTTAATTTTTTGGATTTGTACCTTGCTAATTCCCCTATGAATCATTGGATATTTCCGTTCATATTGAACACACATTGAGTAAATGAACCAAGCATGTCAGACAAACATAATTAAGTTTTATGAATTAGAGTCGAAACTTCTGCTTTGAGTGGGGGAGCAACTCAATTAACTGACTAGTGTTGTTTCTTATCTCAGGCGGAACTACGTCACAACAATGAGTTTTTCCCTACATCGGTTCGGCAGCCATATTTATTTTCTGATGGTTGCACAGGCTAACACCGCAACCATTCCGTAATGAGATTCTGTTTGACGTTTACTGATATAGGTCGTATAAAAAATTCTTGAAACCAGTAATACCGCATCGATCACTCTTCCTACATCGACAGCAGGTAGGTACCCAAGTTGAGGCTGGTAAGGTACCTATTAATGTTTTTAAAAAAATAGGAGACATTAAGAAACTTGAGATCTACATCACTTCCGAGTTTCAAGATGTGTTCTTCAGAAATATTTTTTTCTATTTTTGCTAGCCTGTGGCCAAGCAGAACGCTAATGCTGAAATCAAAGACGATTTAGTTTAACTTTTTTTCTTATTTCAGATTTTTAATAAACAGTATTGGTTCCATCAAGTTTTATTATAGAATTATTCTTTTTATTCTGATAATAAAGTCGAATAAATTTTATTATCAACATATCAATAAGAACAATGAATAAATTATGTTGAAGATTCAATTGAAGACTCCACGGAAGGAAGGAGGGATGTCATTTGGAGTGCTTTTCGAGAAAATACAGTTTTTAGGTTTGGATCTTTAATTACTTAAGTATGTTTTTATAATTTTTCTTCAATTTTTTTATATGTCCTTTTCCTTTTTGTTTTCCGTGTCAAAATAATAAATTTGCCCGAAACAGAAATAACACGCTCTAAAAAAAAAAATTTTAACATGAAAGAAAGGGGGATAATCCTGGACGCTCCCTTTCTTCCCTGTTTTATTGATAAAATGGTGATATTCATACACAATCCACACTAATTAAAATAATCCCAGTTGAGAGAAAAGAGGGTAAGGATCGAAAGGAATAAACACGGAAACGTAAACAAACCCAATTTGAACTTCTAATATGACTCCCCCATTCTAGGTTTTTCCACGTGGACAATCCCTCTTTCTTCCGAGTACGCGGTTTTTTCCATCGCTTCTAACCAACCGACTATCGTTTTTTTTCTGACTATTTCTTTCACTGACATATTCTACTCAATTAGACGAACAATTATATATATATATATATATATATATATATATATATATATATATATATATATATATATATATATATATATATACCAATATATGGATAAATTTCTTGACTGTTACTATTAAATGTTTAGTAAGTTTCTTGAGGTTCAGTCATAAAATAAAAAATCAACTATTTTGGCGACGTTTCGAGACTATATTGTTATCATAATCATGCCCTACAGTGAAAAAAAACAGGTTTCAATAAAATTATATAAGTTATACAAGTTATTTCAAAACATAAAGTTAGCTACAGTACAGGTAGGTATATAACAACATGTGCAGGGTAATACAAATATATATAATTACAGAATATAGAGGAGTATGAAGCTACTTACAATGTCACTGGTGGATATGAATAGACTAACAATTCTAGTACACAACTAACCTAGGGGAGTGAGTTTAAACAGACAGTTAACAAGGGTTAGTGGGGAAAACCCTATTTCTGAAAAATTAAGTTAAAAGGACTGTGTGGGTATTCCCAAAGATGCAGGTACAAAAATATTTCAGTGTAATATACTAATAAATGGAAGAAAATATATATATATATATCTATAACAACAATTCGGAAAAAAATTGACTCTACCCCTTTCTTCCGTGGACTCCTCAATTGTTTATTGATGTTACCAATACCAAATTAATGGTTTATAAGTTTCTAAGTTCTCGATAACTTCTAAACAATCAAAACATTCATTGTTTGAGCTATACAAATTCACACAGTTTTTTTTTCCCCTCCTGTAAAATTTCTAATTGTTGACTCATGTTGTTCCCTCGAATCAGTAATTCTATTTCAAATAATTAAATTGTGAGAAGAAAATAAAAAAAGAGAAATATAGATATAACACCTAAGGCTGAGTGAATGAAAGAAGGTGGTAATAAATAAGATGCTAGGGCAAGCTAGTAAAGATTATTCAAGAAACAGGTAGCCGCAATAAATAAAGGACAAGAAGGTAATTACAGAAGAATTAAGGATAACAAGGCAAGGACCCGGTGAGGGGGGGAAGGATCGTGGAGCCAAGTGGTCGGTTGGGGTTCACAATCTCTACTATAAACTCACAATCAGTATTCATTCTTCTGTGGCCATTAGCATTCCCAGCGGTCTCTCTGTCCAAATAATAAAAACAAATTTTTTTTTTTTCTCATTTTAGTTAATCTTTATATTCACTTCCTCTTCCCTCTTGTCCAATCCATTCATCAATGTAATTCCACCCCGTTCACATTTCTGCAATACCTCTTAGTTTAACTCGTATTGTGTATGAAATTTTATGTACTAATAATCTAAAAAGATCAGTGTGTTCAATAGATCTCTTCCTCTGGATTAAAATGGGTGAGATTGTTTCTAAATCAATTAGGAGAAAATTTTGGCCTATTATTATTTTTAGGGTTAAATTAAAATGTTTGTATGTTTATATATATATATATATACATATATATATATATATATATATATATATATATATATATATATATATACATGTCTGTGGCACCTGTGCATAGTGGGCTAATTGCGAAAATTGAGATTTTAGGAAAACTGTATTGAGTGTCTGAGATGTTTTTCAAAAAATCGTCTAGTTAAAAAAATTCAAATTTGTGGGGCTTAAACTCTTGATAGTACATTTCTATTTATGTTGGTATGGTGTAAGGTATGTTTCAATTCTTGCCAATGTTCTAATATTTAATACTAATCGTTCTATAAAAATCGAACTCTTGACCCGCATCACACTAATCGATTTTGTGTGAAATGGGCTAAGTGATTAATGTTAACGTGATTGACCTCTGAAAGCCAAGTGCTAGGTGTACATTAAATAATACTTTTCCTTTTTCAAAAATTTATTTTTGACATTTTGTATATATTTTTTTACATAAAAGAAAATAAAATAACAAGCACAGCATGCCTTAAAAAAAAATATATATATATAATATTGGTAGTTTTTAAAATATTTAAAAATAAAATCACTTATAATTTTCTTTCATTCGTCTTCACCTAAATCTGGGTACAGATCCTGCTTAGATGTAGATTTCAGCTCTTCATAAAATCGCCGAAATGCTGGACTTATGTAGGGAAGAAGATCTAACAGAGAAGTGATTCAACATATCTGATTGCTGGCTCTAATTTTTGGAGCCTGCCCTTTTTCAAAAATCTTAAATCTTAAAATTAACATTTATATCGAGAGTTGACTTGTAGTAGAGAACACCGCAGCTATCTTTGTTACAGTTAAGCATTCTTACCTTCTCCCAATGCATCGTGCCCTTTTCATTATCTTTTTTTTTTCTATTAACTAAGGCGATTTTAGGGCTTAGTAAACTTGACTCGCTTTTCACAAGTAAAAGTTCAAGAATGCAATATCAGCCCACAATTCACAAAGGAATATTCTTTACTCCTTCACTCAGCCCGTTAGACAAAAGAAAAGAGAAAAAAAATTACGATTCTGGTGATGTAGATAGCTCGAACAATTTAGGTACGGATGATGTTATAGAAGGATCAATACAATTAGGATTGATGAGTTAATTGCCATTTCTATTGAGATTATATTATTAGAAAACTAGTTTCGAATGTTAAACATTCATCTTCAGTTCTAAAACATAAAAAAATTTTTTCAACACATCAGTACTATGTTACATAAATTATATATAGCTAAATAAAAGGTTCACGGGGCTGAGTTTTTAAAAAGAGATTTTATTGAAGTACATACATTATATCAAGCAAAAGCACAAACTTAAAGCCTATTACAAAACTTCGTGGAACAAACTGACATCATAACGGGTAGAGGCAGAGTGTCACCGACGAAGGTGGGGGTGCCCCTTTTATACAATTATCTAGGAGAGGGGATAGTGTACATTTATTTATTATTCCTTAATACCATTGGGTTTCTATAACTTCTCCCCCCCCCAAGTTCCGAGGTCTCCGATGGAACAAATATCTTAGTGTAAATAGGTAAGATTCTATACAATAAAAATAAAAGGTTTGGACCTTATACATTTCTCAATACCTTTTACACTAAGTCATAACATTGCAATAGATAATATTCTATAAACAAAAGGGATTGGACCTTATAATTTAAGTTTATACAAAAATAAAAGGATTATAACTTGTGTACTAAGTTTAGGATTTGTACTATAGTTTTAAATAAAAAGATTAAACTCTGTACTGAAATACAACTATCAGCTTCCTATAAACAAAAGGATTAGACTTTGAACTTCCTGTTTATGAAGTCAGGATCTGTACACTTGCAAAATAAAAGGATTAAACCTTGCCCATCTCTTAATACTAACAATAAGCTTAAACTATAAAATGTTTATACATTACAAAATTCCTTACATGCTAAAGTACAATTTTCCTTATAACTAAAAGATAACAGGATATTTCTTAATACTAAACAATTCATATCTATACATTATTTAAACAAAAGGACAAATAAAATAAGAGTCTTTGAATTAGTTTCCTCTATTGCAAATAATACTTTTAGCTTCAAAATTACTCAATTAAAATAATAATATTTTAAATCAAAATAATAATTCAAACACTCCTTTACAATAATTACAATTAATAATAATTTCAAAATAAAATACACACTCTTCAATGATCAATCAAAATAATATTTCAAGACAAAATAATAGTATCCTTTATGATAGTGATTTCAAGATATTAATTACAAAATAAATCGGACAGAATATTACTGTGAAATAAAATAATAATTTGAATGATCTTTTACATTATTAACATTGAATATAATATTTATTTATTTTTATTTATTTTATTGTGTTTTAGAGCGTAAAACCACATGGTTATCAACGCTCCAATTAATTTACATTATGAAAAAACAAATTATATACAGTACAAAAGATTACATTTTATAATAAATTTGATCACTAAATCAATAGTTTTTTTTGTCGTCTCCTAATATCTTTGAAATGTCTATTGGTATTCCCAGCTGGTTTAACATTCTTCTATAGTAGTGGCACTCTTCGAAAATATGCAGAATGGTCATTCTGCTTCCGCATTTCTGACACCTCGGTGCTGGTTCTTTTTTAATCAGGTGTAGATGAGTAAGTTTACTGTGCCCTATTCTTAGGCGGGTGATGACTACTTCTTCATGACGGATACTGCGACTGGAGGTAAGCCACGGTTTTACAGATTTTTTTATAGCTTTTAACTTACTGGGTGGACTCTGATCCCACATCGATTGCCATTCTGCCGCTATTTTTTCTTTTAGGGGGCGGGAAAGTTCCATTGCTGTTAAATCCGCTGTTTTTCTTCTGGGGAGACATAGTGCTTCTTTAGCAGCTCGATCTGCCAACTCATTTCCAGTGATACCCACATGGCCGGGCACCCAGATAAAGTGGACGAATCTTTCTTGTTCTTCCAGTATTTTTAAATAGTTATGAATTCTAAGGACAACGGGATGATCCGAATACATATTATCCAGCCCTTGGAGAGCGCTAATGGAGTCTGATATAATAGTTATCTTTCTCGGGTCTGTATGAGACAAACAAAAGTGAAGTGCTGACGCGATGGAATTTAACTCAGCTGTATAGATACTACATAGGTGGTGGAGTCTTCTCTTATGAGTTGAATTTGGTGTTACGAAGGCAGATCCCGTCGATGTGTCTGATTTGGATCCATCTGTATATATTGTTAAATGATTTGGTAGTGATTGGATCAGTTGTAGAAACTTTTCATGGTATTCGGAATCTTTTGTGTTATTCTTGTGATGTTTCGTTAAATCTAGGTGTAGTTTTGGGGGTTGGTAAGTCCATGGAGGCACTTTTATTTGGGGAATACTAACTTGGATAGATTTTAGTTGAATAATAGCTTGTGATAGTCTTTCGGCAAGTGGTAGTGTTGCTCTTGGGTTTAATTGGAACTGTCGAGAAAAATTTGAGTTGAATAAATATTTATATGTAGGGTGGGTGGGTTGTAAATATATTCTTGATAGATAACTAACTGCGAGTCTTTTTCTACGGAGTTTAAGCGGGGGTAGTCCAGATTCTGCGTATAAACTTAAAATAGGGCTTGTTCGAAAGGCACCTGTGGCAATGCGGATTCCAGTGTTATGAATTGTATCTAGTTTTGCCAGCGCTTCGGAGCGAGCAGATCCATATACGAAACTTCCGTAGTCTAGCTTGGAGCAGATGAGAGCTTTATATATTGTCAGCATAGTTGATCTATCTGCTCCCCAAGTAGTTTTACTAAGGACTTGTAAGATTTTTATTTTATTTAGGCACTTGTCTTTTAATGTGTTGATATGATTACACCACGTTAATCGTTTGTCGAATATTAGACCTAAAAATCGGAATGTATCTGCGTAAGGCAGAGCTGTCTCTCCGAGGGTGAGTTCTGGGGATGGATGTGCTCTTCTTTTTCTGGAAAAATGTACACATTTTGTTTTTTTTCCGTAGAAAATTCGAGCTCTGATGAGCGAGACCAGATATTTAATCGATTCAATGTTTCTTGAAGTTTTCTTTGAATGATTTCTTTGTCTTCCGATCGATATAATATGGCAAGATCGTCTACATATAGCATCACTTTTATACCTCTGGGCAAGTTTCTTCCCAAGTCGCTTACGGCCAGAGCAAACAGTGTTGTGCTAAGTACACAACCTTGTGGCACACCACTCATGTGTTGAAAGTCTTGTGACATTACGTTTCCTATTCGAACCCTGAATAAACGCTGCGTGAGGAATTGTTTGATGAACTTAAGAATGTTACCTCTAAAGCCTAATGAAATAAGTTTATTTATTATATGATGTCTACTCGTTGTATCAAATGCTTTTACCATATCAAAGAAAATCGCCACTGCATGTTGTTTCTCAATGAACGCATATTGAATTTCAGCCTCGAATTGAACTAGGAGGTCTGCTGTCGATCTTCCTTTGCGGAAACCACACTGGAAGTTCTGTAAGATATTATGTTTTTCAAATATCCAGATCAGTCGCTTGTTAACCATGCGTTCCATTATTTTACAAAGACAACTGGTCAAAAATATTGGACGGTAGCTAGAAACGTGGCGTTTATCTTTTCCCCCTTTCAGAATGGGCATTACATCTGATTTTTTCCATATTTCAGGAACCTCACCTGTTTGCCAAACATGGTTATAAAAATTTAAAAGCCAGTTTAGGCAATTTTGGGGCAGATGTTGAATCATCGCGTAGTGGATTTCATCTGGGCCAGGGGAGGATCCTTTAAGGTTTTTCATGACAGATCGTAGTTCCCACATAGAAAATGGAAGATTGATCTCACTAACGGGATATTCAGACTCATAGTTTGTTGTTTCTTTTATTGCGTATCTAGAATTGTGGGGTGAATTAAATATTTCAGCATAGTATTGACCAAATTTTTCGGCAACAATATTGGGATCATCTGTTAGTTTACCGTCAGAGAGTATGGTGTAGGATGAGGTTGAATAATTTCTATGAATTTTTCTAATTTTGTTCCAAACTACGTTAGTGGGAGTTGAGGAATTTATAGATTCGACGAATTTTTTCCAAGATTCGAATTTACTATTATTAATGATTCTCCTACAAATGGCTCTTTGTCTTTTGTACTCTATTAAGTTTATTTGATTCATATTTCTTTTAAATTTTTTAAAAGCTTTTCTTCGGTTTCGGATGGCAGTTTTACATTGATCGTTAAACCAGGGCACCGGTGGTCTCTTAGAAGTAGCCTTAGTTCTAGGTATTGAAGGTTTCGCAGCTTCTAGTATGGCATCCATAAATTGACGGCAGCCAATTTCGGCATCAAGTTTAGATGGTGGAGAACTCGGTTGTTTAACAAGTGATGTGAAGAGTGTCCAGTCTGCTTTTTCGGTGACCCATCTTGGTCTTCTATTACTGTAATGGTTCATATTATTAAATTTCAGGCGGAGTGGGAAGTGATCACTTCCATATAGGTCAGGAAGTACTGTCCAGTCAATGGTATTGTATAATGAAGGACTGCACATAGATAGATCTAATGCTGAGAATGTTCCATAAGATGAACTTAGATACGTAGGTTCACCTGTATTGAGTAGTAAGAGGTTTGAAATTTCTAAAAATCGTTCAATAATTTTTCCTCTTGAGTTTCTATCAGCAGAGCCCCACATAGGGTTGTGTCCGTTGAAGTCTCCGGTAAAGAGAACAGGTTTAGGCAGTTGGTTGTATATGTGAAGAAAATCTTCGACTTGTATTGTATGGTCTTGGGGTGCATAGATATTACAAATTGAGAAAGTAATGCCGAAGTGCACCTCGATGGCTATAATTTGAAGGGGTGAGTCTATTTCTATACATTTCGAATATACAGATTTATTTACAGCAATGAGTACTCCTTTGCACGCGTGATTATTATTTTGACTGTCGGTTCGATAAATGTCAAAATCTTTCAATGATATATTGTCTGTGGCCTTTAAGTGTGTTTCTTGTAGACATATACAGAATGGACTTTCATCATTTATTAATAACTTTAGATCATTAAAATGAGTTTTAAAGCCATTACAATTCCACTGTAGGAGAGCCATGTTGTATAAATGATTTTATGGGAAGAAGAAAATAGTTTCCATGGTCCATAAGGTAGCTATGAAAGATATACATGTGGTAAAGAAACAGGTGATTTATGAGTTTAAATTTAATTATTGTTTGCTTTATTAGATTGTTTTTTTCTTGATTTACCTTTTCTTGTTTTCTGGGTCTCAAAATCTTCAATATCCATTTCGCTATCGATCGGTGGATCGTTAAGAAGTTCAACGGGATTTACCGTTGAAGTAGAAGCAATAGGAGACGGAGGAGTGGGGAGAGGTGGTGGGGTTGGGGAGGGGATAGGGGAGGGAGAAGGGGAGAGAGGAGTAGAGATAACAGTGGAAAGGTTAGCTTCCCCTGTTATAGGGATAATTTTATCAGAAGCAGCGAATGTGGTCTGGGTATCATTAGACTGCCTTTTAGTTTGACTATTTTCTTTATGAGGTTTTACAGCTGGATTGAAATTATTATTCTCGGTTTTTTTAGAAAAATCTGTAAAATAATACAAAATATTTGCTTGTATAGCGACATCTTTTTTCTCAATTGTTTTATTTTGATTTCTGGTTATCTCTGCAAATGTCTTGTTTAAGTGGGTAGGATTTTTTTCTCTGTATATTTTTTTTGCCTCAAATAATGAAATTTGATTACTAATTTGTATCGCTTTAATTTCTTTTGTATTTTAAACGCTGGACAAGAGCGATCAAGAGCATTGTGTGAACCATTACAGTTAATACATTTAGCCGGTAATGTGCATCTTATGTTTTCTCCATGTCTGGCTTGACCACATTGTACACACACAGACTCTCTTTTGCATTGTGCTGTAGGATGAGAGAAACCTAAACAATTAAAACACCGTAATGGGTTGGGTATATATGGCTGTACACGTACAGTTTCATAACCTATTTGCAAGGTTTCTGGAGGTTTGGGAGTTGGAAAGGTTAATATATAGTTGTGTGTAAATATTTCCTTTCCATCTTTTCTCGATTTTATTCTGACGACGTCTTTTACAGTTGGACTTAATTCTTTTTTAATTTCATTTATCTCTAAATATTGAAGGTCATAATGTCGGATAACTCCTTTACTAAAATTTAAAGTGTTATGGGGCGTTATCTCAACTGGATATTGTCCTCCAAAGTCGTTATAGGTTAATAATTTGTTAGATTGTTCTCCATTCAGCGTTTGTACTAAAAGAGAACCATCTCTCAATTTTTTTATATTTTTAACGTTTCCTATTAAATTTGTAATGACTTTATGAATAAAGAAAGGGGAAACTTTTTTGAAATCTTCTTCATCTACTCTTTTTATTATTAAGTAGGTGGGTATTATATTTTCAACGTTTTGGTTAAAGAGTTTATCTGGAGGAAATTTGATTCGACTCCTAGCCCATTTTCTTTTTTTATTTATGGGACCAGAAAGTTCTAGGGGATGAGAAGGCTCTCCCATATTTTAGTTAATGCCTAGATTTAACGAAACAACGTGCTAGAATAAACAATTTAAAGGTTAAGTGAAAGAGAGGTAAAAGGTATGTCTTATCTGTAAGACGCCTGTTTTCTTGGACTGCACCAGTCTACTGTTGAACCAATACCCAGTAATCTTGTTGTTTATAGCCTTATTTACATAAAAAATCTAATAATACTCACAAAAAATTAAATTTACACAAAATATAACCTAACTTTAGCACACACTGTATGATAACATAACACCATATATGTGAATATAATATTTTACAACAAAATACAAAAGTCCGACTTTATTAAAATAACTACAGCATTGTCAATTTAATACAGATAATTCCTTCAATATAACATAAATATTACTCCTAATACCATTGCATTTATTATATTTAAAATAAAAGATTTTTAAAACATTTTTATATTGTTTAAATAAAATTAAATAGTTTTAATCAGAACCACTGTCTGAATCGTAATTATCTGAGACATCCGAAATATTCACGCGAATGGATTCATTATCGTCGTCCGAAATAGATTGTTTTTTTTTCCGTTTTTTCCTATTGGGCCTTTTAATATTGTCGATATGAGTTTTAATTGGTCTTTTGTCTTTTACTACTACATTTACTTTTTTAAATTTGTCTCTACTTTTTATTTTCGCTTGGGTATTTTTCAAATATTCTGTATCCCCTAACTGTTTCTGAATATCTAAAGGGTCTTCTCTATTTTTATTTAATTTTTCCGTCCTTGTCTCTTTTTCGTCATTTATTTTAGATCTGATTAGTTTATGTAATAATTGTTGGTCCTTATGATATTTTAATACATATTGTTCTGTCAGGTCGATGTTTTCGTTTGATTCTAATCTGGAGGTTCCAAAAGTAATTTCGTTAGGAGTTAATTTTAATTTATTGTTTAAGGTATTATTATACGCTATTACCGCTAATCTTAATTTTTGTTGCATCGAACATTTATCTTTTTCTTTTCCTATTATTCTCAATAATTCGTTTAGGGTAGAGTGGACTCTGTTCAATAATCCCAAAGAGTTTGAGTTCAGCTAGCCACTCACTAGTATAATGCAAAATAATATTATTTTAGTCATGTAGTTAGTTAGTGCATTATTAAAATTAAAATATCTATTATTTATTTAAATTCTGCCTGACTATAAAACTGGTAAAATGATATTTTTTTTTCCTAAGGTCTGAATGAATATTAAACAAATTACCCTGATAATTCTATTTTAAATTTTTGAAGTGTAAACCATTTAAATCATATAATATCTGTGAAATCGTTTATTCCTTTAGCTTTATATTTAATATTTCAATTCCAGTGACTAACAGAACATTAAATAAAATGATCATACCTCGTTTCGTTTAAATTGAATCGTTAGAAAAATAAAATAAAATAATAATTTTAATTTACAGATTCTTTTAGTTTCGTCGATACGATGTACTTGTTTAAACAGCAAGCATAATAGAAGCTTAAAAATAGAACGAATACAACCGTTTAATCCTAAACGTATCTAGTAACGCATATATGAAAGTTAACTTTCATTTAATTATGAAAATAGTTAAATTATGAAAGTTATTATCGGAGTAATAATCATATAAATACATTCTTTAAAAGTCTAATTAACATTAACATACAAATAATTATTATCAACTAAATCATTATTATTAAATTATTAATTAATTATTATTATTAAAATTAAATAATGATTTTTGATTTGTTAGAAATCCATTGCTCTTTTCAGAATTACGTATCTATTAATATTAATTATAAACGAAACATCGTAATGAGAAGCAACATAAAACTAAATTTTGCAATCTAAATGAAAATAAGAAAGTTATAATTTTACAGAAATAGTTAAAACGTATTATTAATAATTAATGATAATATTAATAAATTTAAGTACAGGCAAAAACTGGTATGAATATAAATTACAATAGTTAAGAGAGTTATCAGATTGAAAAACAATCGTTTTAATTCTATTGTTTAAATCTCTATGCTTCTAAAACATAAATTGAAAACTAATAATCGGTATGATTATGAATATTAATAAAAATTGTACTAATGTTGAATTCGAAGTTACCAGAATCAACAAATTATCCGATTTAAATATTTTCACTTAGTTTTTTCCTATATTTATACATCTTTTTTGGTACGATCCAAAGTGGAAAATTATTTTTTGATTTACTTTGTCTGATTTTAACTATTCTATTTTTAAAACAAGTTGTGTACTGCTTTCTCGCCTAAAGCAACATTTAGTTGAGGTTTAAAATTTTTTAACTTATTGCCGCAGTGATCCAGCCTACTTTTTATGGAAATAGAAGCTATTATTTCTTTTAATGTCTTCCGATTCAATTTATTAAATTTTGTTACATTATTATTTAATTTTTCAACAGTTATTTTTAAACTATTTTTTTGAAGCTTTTAAATTGTTCGTTTCTTTCACGATATTTGAGTTTAAGTCTTCCGTTTCTTTGATTTTACTAATTATATTTTTTTCGTTTCCTTCCCGTGACTTATTAACGGTTTTTATTGTTTTATTTAAATTACGATATTCATTTCGGTCTGTTTCTTTATTTTTATCAAGTTCTTCAAGTTTTTGGTATTTTAAATTTTCGTCGTCTTCCATATTCTTAAATTTGTTTACAGAATTTTCTACACTTTCTTTTATTTCAGGTTTTAAATTAAACGCTTCTTTCACACTCTTAATATTGTTTACAGAATTTTCTACCGTTTCATTTATTTCCGGTTTTATATGTTCTTTGCGAATTAAGTTTTTAACACTTTCTTTTATTTTCGATTTTATATGTTCGTCGCAGATTAATTGTTTTTTTCCATTTTGTTCGTCGATTTGCTTTGGTAAGTCGTTTAAGTTCAAGTCATGAATTTCTATTTGTTTATCCTGGTTATCTATTTCCTTATCCGGTTTAGAATTTAAATTGTTTATATCCGGTCCGGAGGTCTGCTTGTGCTCGGGCCTAATTCTAAAAAATGATCCTGTCTTTTTTCCAAAGATTCAATACGCTCTAACAATAATTTAATTTTTTCATCTTTGTCTTCTTCAATTGTATGAACCCTATTAAAAAAAGTTCTCATCGAAACGGTGTTAGAATCTATTTGCGGTTGTTGGTAATTTTGCCTAATATTTCTAGAGGGTGGTTTATTAAAAAATCTATGTTGCGACTTGGGGTCCCATGGTTGATTATAAATCGGAGTCGTATATTCAATAGCTCGCTGTTGTGGCCAGAAGTTATGTTGGTTGTTATTGTTATAAGAATTAGAGGTTGGACCTTGTTCGTGCTGATACTGTTGCTGTCGGTAGTGTTGGGGATTATTATACGACGCATATTGCTCGCGGTGGTACTGATGGGGTCGGTAATTTTGATAATCATGGTGGTTGTTAAAATTTGGTCGGTACTCTTTGTTTTTAAAATTATATTTTTGAAATTTTTCTTTTTATAATTATTTTGAGTTGGGTTATTTTTATACTGTTTTTTTATCGCCATAAATTCTATGTACGATGTGAGCCGCGCTGTTTCTTAGTATTTCTTCTAAATCTTCTAACGAATCAAATTTAATGTGATAAATAAAATCTGTTAATGCCGGATGTAAGCTATGTACTGCGTGATGGGATATCTGTTTGTCATACCTATACATTTCGTCCTGTTTGTTTAGTATCTCATTGTCTGAATAAATACGTGCGTATAAATCGCATCTTTTTTGGCCCAGTCGTTCTAAGAAATCGAGTGGGTTCTCGTTATGATAAGTCCGCGTATTTAAAATTTCTGAAATTAATTGTTCCCTAGTTCTCGTGTCCTGATATTTTCTTTTTAAGAATTTTATTATTTCTTTGACGGTATTAAATTCCTTATCATATACGGCGACTTTAGCTTTCCCTGTTAATTTGTTTAAGATTGTTAAAACTAATTTGGCTTGGTTTGTATTTTTATGAGTATTGTCCTCTTTACAATATAAATTATATAAAAATTCGCTATTTCTGATAAAATCAACTAGTTGTAACGGATTTCCGTCGTATTCCGGGATTAATGCTAAATCGTGATTTTTAATTTCAAGAGCCATATTAATATCTTCTTTTTTAACTAACGTTGAACCTGTTATTTTTAAGTTACTTAATTTTTCTTCCAAACCATTCATAAAGATAAATCAATATTTTAAATTATTATACTTATGACTAACTTATATTTAAATTACAAAATTACTTAAAAATAAAAATTAAAATAAAATAATTATACTTTTTCTTGATACAACGATGTCTTCGTTGTCTTCGATGTCTTCTCGATGACTTCCTCCTTTAGCTCCTTCCCGTCGATTCCTTAGCAAAGAGGTTGAAGGTCCTTCTGGTTAAGGTATTGGAATACCAAAGCGCTCCCAAAGACTTGAAGATCTGCTGATGTATTAGTACTCAGCTCCCAATCTTCTCATGCCAGTGGAAAGAGGTCTCGCTGTTCTGTACCTGAAATAAGATAGAACTGCCGCGAAGTTACGTTAACGCTTCCAAATGTCCCTCCGTTCGGGCGCCAGCTAAATAAAAGGTTCACGGGGCTGAGTTTTTAAAAAGAGATTTTATTGAAGTACATACATTATATCAAGCAAAAGCACAAACTTAAAGCCTATTACAAAACTTCGTGGAACAAACTGACATCATAACGGGTAGAGGCAGAGTGTCACCGACGAAGGTGGGGGTGCCCCTTTTATACAATTATCTAGGAGAGGGGATAGTGTACATTTATTTATTATTCCTTAATACCATTGGGTTTCTATAACTATATACTAAAGTTTTTAAAAAGGTAATACAAGAAATCAAGCATGGGTACTCACCTTCGAGGTAACTAAAAACAGAAATGGACTTCTCACGAATTCAGCGCCCATGTTTGATTTTTTGTCTTACCTTTTTAAAAACTTTAGTACATATAATCGATGTAACATAGTACTGATGTGTTGAAAAATTTTTGTATGTTTTAGAACTGAAGATGAATGTTCAGCATTCGTAACTAGTTTTCTAATAAAATAATCTCAATAGAAGTTGCAATTAATTCATCAATCCTAATTAGATGGCCCGAAATTCACGAAATTCGACTTACAATTAGCCCACTACGCACAGGTGCCACAGATATAATCAGAGTGCTGATGTTTTGGATTTTATGTAGGTTTTTAGAACTGATGATGAATGTTTAACATTCCAAACTAATCTTTGAATTAAAAAAAAAAATTCCAATAGCAACGGAAAATAATTAATCAAACTTAATTGCATTTATGGATCCTTCTATTACGTCAAGCGTACTTAAAGTTATGATTTATTTTTTTAATTACAGGGATTTAAATATCATTGAATTTATTTATGGTGTCAGATTTACAATTATTACTTTATTTGAATTCTTATATTTGAAAACTTTGTTTACATAAAAGTAGAGTATTATGTTTGATATAGACGGAGTTGACCAGTAGCCGACTAGATGCGACAGGGACCACGGAAGACCTTGATGTTCGGGTTGTGGCTGAGTCCAGTCCCTCCCTGAATGTAAATGCACCAATTTCAGAAGTCTTTTTTTTCTTTTCTTTTTTTTTTTCGGCTCCCTAACAATGCCTCGGATCTACACGTAGCATCTCGACACTATAGATGCTAAAAATTTTACTTTGTATCTGAAGTCCGGCATACTAATTGGGGGATTCCACTGCCTGTATGATAAAATGATAAAGATTAAAACGTATAATTAAGATAAGCTAATGTGAAAATATGTCGTTTCAAAAAAAAAAAAAAAAAAAAAAAAAAATGGGTAAATAGATAACTAGTCGAATAAAGAACTTCGATAATTTTACTAATTATTGAAATTTTATTTGTTTCAATCTTGTAATGTATTGAAGTAAGGAATGGAGCACACTGTTTCTTACATTATATTTTCATGAATAGCAGTAATTTTTAACCTGGTTTAAATTGCACTAAGTGCTTGAAGATTAAGTAAAAGCAAAATTAAACATCCAACTTTTAATTTTAATGATTTCATCTAGTTGGATTTTAATTTCTAACCATAAAAGTACATGGCAGTGTAAGAACCTTCGTTTCTGCTGCTCAGCTATGTACCATATATTTAAATTTTTATTATTGTAAAATTTTATTACTGCTAAACCTTCCTAGAAACTATGTAAATTATTTAATTGAAATTTGGCATGATATGTAATAATAATCTAATAATTTGAAAGAGGGGTTCAGCAGTACGATTATAAACTCTATTGAGGAATGGTGCTAGCCACAACACATATTTAAATCTTTTTTAATAATTAAATTGAATACAAGTAAATTTTAATATCGATTTCAAGCTGTATATAACACCGCGCCTTTATAACCTCTCATGTAGAATACCACTCGCCACCAATCGGTCAATTTTCAAATTTCACTCTAGTCCAAATACTATCGCTTTTCTAATAACAAATTAAACAAAAATCAGTTGATTTTATTATAGCTAAACCATCTTCGAACTAAACATGGTGTAATTAAAATTCGGTAGAGATTGAATTTGTATTTTTAGTGATTCCGTGGAAATGGTTTTTACTCAATAAATGAATCATAAGTTTGCAGGTAGAAAATTATTCTGGTCTAAAAAAAAAAAAAAAAAAAAAAAAAAACTAATATAATAATAATAATAATAACTATGGAAAGTTAATAATACGGGTGCGATTATAGGGACCAAGAACAACCATGTCAAAGTAAGATGCCTTGCCTACGCAGACGATCTTGCCCTTTTAGCGGAAACGGAAGAAGAAGCGATCGAACAAATTCACATCCTGACAGAAATTTCGGAAAAAACAGGTCTACATATCTCTTACGAAAAAACAGAACTAATGACTACCGACCCAGACTTAAAAAAAAAAAATCAGTGGAAATAATAAAAGTAACAAACAAATTTAAGTACCTAGGTGAGACTATATGTAGCAACGGTTCGGAAAAAGAAAGAATAAAGGAAAGAATAACTAAACTACAGAAACTATCTTTTGCAACCACTAACGTTTACAACAAAAAAACCCTGTCCACAAAAGCAAAAATAAGACACTACAACACTGTCGTTAAACCTGTGATTTTATACGGGACAGAAACCACTTGCATTCCTAGTCTGGAAGAATTACTAAGGATTGAACGGAGAATTCTGAGAAGGATCTATGGCCCCAAAAAGACTCAAGAAGGATACAGGCTTAGACCCAACCGGGAAATCTATAAAGATACAAAGGACATAGAAACGGAAATCCGGGTTAGAAGACTGAAATTCTATGGACATATGATAAGAATGGTCCCGGAAAGACTAAATAAGCAAATATTTCAGAAAATCCGTGGATATAAAAGCTCAGGAGGATATATGAAACAGATGAAAGAAGAAACGGAAAGATTAGGTATAACGGACCAGGACTGTCAGGACAGAGAAAGATATAGAAACAGACTTAAAGAATTGAAGGTTGTTGTGGGCAGAAGAAGTTCAAAAAAGGGAGTGGCGTGGACAGAAGAAAGAAAAAAGAGACACGGAGAAATAATGAAAGAAAAATGGAAGGAAAGAAAAAAACAAGAGAGGAGCCAAAAATTCATATTCGCGTGGTCTCCAAGGCCGTTTCGTGTGGAAAAAAAAAAAAATATTAATAATAAGTTTTATCTAAAGCTTTTTTTATTTTGCCTTCTTAGGACTGATGATGATTCCAATTCGGGACTAGTTTTCAAATAGAAATAATTCCAATAGAAGTGGCAATTAATTCATCAATCCTAATTGTATTGATCCTTCTATACCATCATAGTGTACCTCAACTGATAATGAATATTAGTTTTACAGTCTAGGCAGCATTTACTGCAATTATTCAATTTTTGCCAACCCCCCTTTTCATATTATTGACGTATAATCTTGAATAAATTCCTCTAAATCTCAAGACGCGTATTGAAAAATAAATCGCCATGTTGCGCTATCTATTGCTTTCCGTGGAACAATTACGATCTAATCTAACATCTCCTAATGGCCGCCTTATTAATCTCAGCTCGCCATGCGATCTTGGTCATTTCAGTTCCTTGTAGGCCAAAAATTATTTTTATTTATGTGTTCGTTTACGTTATGTTTCGGCACTCAATCTTTATCCGGATTTATTGTAATTAAAAACAAACGTTAGTAGCTATTCAGTTTATTATTTATTTTTTTAATTTATATATTTATTCGACCATGTTGACTTGGGGACCTTTTGTACAAATAGGAAACCATTTCAAGTTTTTGCTAGAATTTCTCACAATTTTTGAGAATGTAACTAAGCAAGAAATCAATTAGTTTTATTAGGTTTGATGAATTAATTTCCACTTCTTTTGGGAATTATTTTGTATAGTAAAAGAGTGATAATGTCCGAAGCGAAAAACCCGCCTCGGCCTCTAGAAAATGGACTGTATGGGAAAATATGAAAACGAGGTTTTGCACCTGTGGGGAGATTTTATTTAGAAGGTAGCATAAACAAATAGTACATAAGAAACTTCTTACCTTATTACTGCCGCCGACGGTCTGTCCGGGGGCCCCCGGAATCCTTACGGTCTGGCAAATGCTTCTCCTAAGCTGCGATATTTGTCTAGGCTCTCCTCCTCTTATGTCACCACTCATTAGGGGAAGAACTAAATCTTTAATGAACGTCACAGGAAATAAGATCACTTTTAAAAGAGGAATAGGGTCCGGGAAGGCTATTTCACCTTGGTCAGTAAAGCGATGGAAGACCATGAGGTCTTGGGCAATTTGAATAGGTGCGTACTGGAACGCAGATGCTAGAAGAAAGAGGAATATTCTAGTAGGGATTAACGCAGATAAGGGCTAGTTGCCCAGAGGATCCATAGAGTGCGTTAATGAACAGTATATTAAAGTTTTTCTCTTTTCCCCCCTTCACAAAAGCGCCGATTGGCGCGAACATATTTTATTAGAATACTAGTTTCGAATGCTAAACCTTCATCTTCAGTTCTAAAACATGCAAACATTTTCAACACATCAGTACTATGTTACATGGATACTAATTACACTATAGTACCGATTATGCAGTCCATGAGGTTATTAATAATCGCTGTTCATGGGTGGTTTTTGTTTGTTTTTTAAGGGCAAAAAACTGCTATGGTTATTATTGCCCAAATACCCGAACTTTTTTTTTTTTTTTTTTTTTAATTCATTTTTTTTTTTTTAATATAACATATTAACTCAACGAAAACATTTTTTTCTTTTTTTATTTGTTAATAGCAATTTACAAAAAATAAAAAAGTGTATTTTCTTTTATTAAGTATTGTTAATTATTTAGATTGTAAAACGTGTATTTACTTCTTATTCTTACAATTAGTATTTAATTCTTACTTATATGTTCGTTGTTATATTACTGAGATTATAATTTGTGTAGTATTATAATGTACATAACATCTCTATTTGTATTGTATTTCACAGTATATAATAGGTAATTTGTATGGCCCTGCTTACAAATAAATAAATATTATTGTCCATATAGCCGAACTTTACTATACCACCTGCATTGCAACAATGACAATAAAAATAATAAATTTCTAATAAAATTATATTTATCTCAACCATAAATAAGATTTACAAAAAATAAATAAATAAATAGATAAAATAAAAAATAAAATGAAATAATAAAAAATAAATAAAGAGAAAAAAAAAAAGAAATAGTAATGAATAAAGTAACGAACATTAAATATAATTATATAACCTAATCTTCTTTATAAATTCTGTGGTACTACGGATGTACTATTTACTATCACCCCAAGAACATACAGAGCTGACGAGGTACACCACATTTATCCATATCTCTCCTGTACTGAGGACACTCCTCCAAGATGTGCCTCACTGTTAGGGCAACTCTGCAGAGTTGACACTGAGGGGGTCTTTCTTTGCCATCAGGTAGTCATGCGTTAAACGACGGTGTCCAATTCTTAACCGCGTGATTATGACTTCCTCCCTTCTACATTGTCTGGAGGATGAGGTCCAGCCACCGATGTTAGGTTTGATTTCTTTTAATTTATTATCTTCCGATGCTGACCATGCACTCTGCCATTCACCCAAAATCTTCATGTGGAGTGGTCGACACATCTCTGCCGCAGATAAGAAAGTGGGTGTAATGGTTTCTAATTGGTGGGCTTCTCTTGCTGCTACATCCACCTCCTCATTTCCGGGTATACCGGAATGGCTGGGGATCCAGAAAAAGATTACCTCTTTTGAAGATTTATTGATCTTATTTATAATAAAATGAATTTCTTGAATTATTGGGTTGTCGGAATAAAATTTAAAAAGGCTTTTAATCACACTCAGGGAGTCTTCATGGGTTGTAATCTGGATTACAACTTATACTGGAGATGCTAGTAATTAATATAACGTTAGTATTGAAGCCTTGCTTCAAAAAAAAATCTTTAAACGATTAAATATTTAATGATTAAATATCATTTACCATTAATATTATACGTAAATCACAATTTTTAGAGTCAATTCATTTACTATATCTGTCTTTCATTTTGAGAATTTCAGATTCAAATTAAATTTGAGGAACGAATCTGATACTTAAGACAACTTCCGCGAGGACAGAGTTTTGATATATTGCCTCTCCTAGGGACGAGAGACACAATAATTTTGAGCTGACACGGCCGCTGGTGCCTGGGGCCTGAAGTATCAACCCTTCAACTTTGATTAATTAGAGCCGAGCTTAATGCACCAGTCAACGGCTTGGCTTCTCTTCTCGTTCAAGATGTCTAACATAGAGCTCTCAGCTTTTTGTATAAGTGTTATACCCTATATCAGATTTCTCACGAATTTATTACGGTAGCACTTAAGAAAATTCATTAGTTTCTATTATTAAACAAGGAGTATAAAGTATTCGTACGAGCTAAAGAGTGGTGTATGGTACGCAGAAGGAAAATTATGAACACCAGTAGTATGCACGGATAAACCTAATCCTCGATTAATCGAGAAAAAAAAAAAGTAGAGGAAGTAGATAAGAAAAAATAATGTAGCAAAATTTACATGATAAATATATCACTTTAATAGCTGATTTTCAGATTTTTGTGTGCTGAATCCAAATCTGGTCTTAGTTTTTTTTTTTTTTTATCACTCATAGTTTTTGAGAAATTTGCTTTTTTTATATAATTTAAAAAAGCATATATAACTGTTTCATATAAATATAAAGCATTATATAACTGTTTCATGAGGCCTAACTTTATATGTAGAGGCGGTAAGAGAATGTTTCTAGGATCTAAAAGGTTTTTGCGGAGAATGTTCTTCTCGCCGGGTTTTAAAGACTCCCTTACAGGCCAGTTCTTTCTGCACCAATGTTGATCCCTTGCTCTACTGTCTCACTCTCACAAAAAAACATGGGAATTTGGTAAAACCGCCTTGCTGACCAAGAAGCATGCATGTTACTTTCAAGTCACCACTTATCATCCAACCATGAGCCGAATAGCCAATTTTATTCAACACTATTCTATGTTTTCATAGCTCTCTTTCATAAGTACAGAATGGCCAACAGGTGTAGATGCATAAGTGTTACTATTGTGTAATAAAACAGCTTTTAAACTAGTTTTGGAAGAATCAATAAACAGCCTCCAGTCTTCTTTTTGTTTTTCAAGCCCAAACTCTTTGATCAGACCTGGAATGTCTGAGCAGTAAACTAAATCACCTTCTTGTTCAAAAAATTTCGAAAACTGCTGTCTCTTCCTATACACATATATGCTAGTTCCAACTGCCAACAAGTTCTTTTCTTTTAGTCTAGAACCAAGCAATTCAGCTTTTTATTTTGTTAACCCAAGATCCCTAACTAAGTCGTTAAGCTCAATCTGAGTAAACAGTTTAGGCTCTATATCATCTTGCTCATCTATATCTATATCTGTTTCAGCAGTGCTGCCAACTCTTCTACATCCAGCACAAATTATTTTACAATTTTATTTGTAGTATATAAAAGCTGTTGAATTCTCCAATAAATCAAAAAAATTAATATATTGATGTGCAAATGTGAAAAAATCGTAGGTGATACGGCTTAGTAAGTGTCATATTTGGATTAATCACTCTAAAAAGGAATAAGGTGTTTTAAGTTAAAAAGTTTTTACATCGTTGGTCTGTAACATACGTTTATCATCATAGGTGGCGCGACATCCCGTCATCGAGACTGGGCCTCCTCCAAAAGCTTCCGCCAGTTCGCTCGGTCGCTTGCCACAGCTTTCCAGTTTCGGGCTCCAAGAAAGGACCGCGCGTCCGCAGAAACTGAGTCCATCCATCGAATGCTTGGTCGTCCAACTCGCCGTTTCCCGTAGAGCTCCTCCGTCAACATCATCTTTAGGATCTCGCTGGCAGCAATCCTTTCCACGTGTCCCGCGCCCATCGAAGTCGTCCGAGCCTTACGAATTTGACTATGTCAACGTCGTTGTAGAGGATCTCTAGATCTGCATTACTCCTTCTTCTCCAGAGGTGGTCCTGTCTAACAGGCCCAAAAATTCGTCTGAGGATGTTCCTTTCTAGGACAAGAAGCCTGGACGCATCTGCTTTGGTGAACGCCCAAGCTTTTGAACCATAAGTGACGACTGGGCGGAAGCTGTTTACCCTTTGAAATCTGTAGTCTCCTAATTCAAAATATCCAACTCCTGGTTCGGCACCTCCAATCCTCATGTACTATGTCTTGGCGTCATTAACAACTATGTCAAGATCCCTAGAAGAGTTTTTCAAAGCCAGAAATGATACTCGTAGGGCTCGTTTCGATCTGGCAGCTTTTTCGAAATCATCGGCGTATCCCAGAAGCTGGACTGTGCTGCTGAATAGGGTTAAGTGGAGTTGAATTCCAGACTTCCTCCCACCTTTCTCCCCGGCAAAATTAAATAGAAGGCAGGCCAAAGCGTATCCCTGCCTAACACCACAATTTGTGACAAAGGGGTAGTAAAGATCAGCACCCACGCGTACCATACACCTTGAGTTTGCCATTTTCATTTTTATCAGTCTGACCTATTTGATCGGAACGTTCATCTCTTTAAGGGCTCGATAAAGCTCCGGTCGGTCGATAGTATCATAAATATACGTTTAGGATTGATGAATTAATTGCCACTTCTATTGGGATTATTTTATTAGAATACTAGTTTCCAATGCTAAACATTCATCTTCATTCCTAAAACACAAAATTTTCAACACGTCAGCACTATGTTACATGGATTATATATACCAAAGTTTTCAAAATTGTAAGACAAGAAATCAAACATTGGTACTCACCTAAGGAGATCTAACAGATATCTGAAATATATCCATCGTGGAAAGGGGAATGGGGCAGGTAGGTTAAATTTTTGGTGTTTACTATTTCTTAAACCCTGCTTTTGAAATATATAAATCATTGTCATCATATTTCCCTTCATCTAAAAACAAAATAGAACCTTTCCAAAAAAGCGGTGCATTAGAACTAAAATGTAATAACTGTAAAACTAAATACACGGGAAAAATTGGACGATCTGTAAATCAAAGAGTAAAAGAACATATAAGAGCATACAATAATAAGACCCTAAATTCTAAATGGTTATTTTCATTTAGATGGTTCTCCATCTAAATGAAAATAACCATAAATTTAAAAAACACATTGTAGTAAAATTAATATATCAAATAAAAAATAGCATAAAATAAAAGATTATTGTTTGAACGACGAGATAAACATTTCTAATAACCCCATTTTAAACTTGACGCATTTACTGATCGTAATATTTCACAGTATAATTTATACTATTATATAAACGGACGAGTCATTTCTCGTTTGTGATCACTAACCACGAAAACTACTGGAACAAATTCTATCAAATTTGAACTACATCATCTTTATAGTTCCAGAAAGGTTTAGTGATAATAAAATCTACTGATTTTCAATAAATCAGTTATTAAAAAAAAAAGTCTTTGGGACTCTACTAAACCATCCAATTCATCTCGTGTGCCACTCAAATCCATTAGTTTTCAACTTGCTTCCCATTATATTCCCGATAATTTTTTTTTTTTTTTTTTTTAGGAAACCACCTTTATTTGCCTTAAAAGCTGTAATACCTCCACTTTGCACAAATATTTTTTAAGTTTTTACCCTAGTTACAAATTACAGAATACTTCAACATTTACTAAAAAAAACGTTCAAAGCTCCCAATTAATTACAAAAGACTCATTTACATGACTGGGGTTAGACCTATTTGGACGTAAGGAGTTGAGCTTTGGGGCTCCACTAAACCATCCAATTCATCTCGTATCCAATGCTCAAATCCTCAATGCTCCTTACCTTGTCACAAATAAACTGATCCCTAAAGACCTTAATGTTCTATATGTTGCTGAGTAAGCCCACTCCAGATACTTATCCTTTCATAGTAAGCTCCATAACCACTCCAATCCACTAGTCTCCCAACTCGCTTCCTCCTCCATCCCTGATAATCCTCCGAGGCGTATGAAAAGAAGATGGCCTAGAGATCTTCTAGTGTAGAATTTTTATGAATAGTTACTGATGAATAGTTCTTCGGATTTATATTATTATCTTAAACCATTTTATCAATGTAACTTTAAACAGGTTCAAAATTACAGCTATGCGTGAAAATATCATTGAAGAAATAATCCTCAAATTTTTACTTCAATAAACGTTTTGTATCAATAATCAAAGGAAACTTTAATTTAGTTAATTAGTTTAATTATTACAGCGGGCGAAGCCGGGGGTGTACTAATAAAATATATACATTTTAGATAAGGCTTTGTGATTGAATCTTCTAAAAATAAATTTTCTGTCTATTCAGCAATTTGTTTCATTATCAATTATTATATGTTGATAATAAATAAACAAAACAATAATTGAACATTGCCCAGTGGTGTCAGAATAGAAGAGATGACCAAGTGAGAATATCACAGTGTTAGGTAAAAAACCAAAAATTGTAAAGTGATGTAATAATATAGTAAGGAATTGTAAAATAACATAATGATTGTAGAACCTGAAGATGGAGCAACAGACAAGCTCTGAAACGTGTAGTATAAATGAATAAAAGCAAATGGGGAGTTATGCCTTTTTAATATAATAACTGATATTAATCTCCTTAAATGAAGCATTTAAAGTTCATTATCAAGGAAAATTAAAATTTTTGATATTGGACTCAGCGGAATAACCTTTATTATTCCAGGAATAATTATCTGTCCTATCGATTCCAGAAAATACATATCAGGCAGGAATAGAGTTTTTTTTTTTATTCATTTATCCTTTATTTACGAATATTCTTTTTGTTCGAAACAAAACGCTGTGTAGACAAATCCCCCTCTTTTATTAACGCTGGAGGGTTTAATTCCGACTCGAGTATCGAGCGCTAGCAGGCGATAAATCAGAGGAAAGCGCTTCCCGCAGATGGGTCAGAGATCGAAGCCATTTGTTTTACATAAAATCTCCATTTGCTACCAAATAAATGTGTAGTTTATGTCCCTATAGAACTGTAGAGAGGGTTTTTGTGGCCTCTGTTTAAGCACTCCCAAATCAATAATCGTTTAGCCCTTAAAATACAATACGAAACACTAAAAGGCCAATAGAATACAAATGAATATCATGGAAATGGGCACATAGTTAACGAAAAAAAGGTCTTATAATAAACAAAATGTTGGGGTCTTTAGACCCTGTCAATCCAAATCCGTTTGAAGAGAGCTTTGGTAAGACAATTTATTTTATTTTATTGAAATTTACAACTGTATATATAATATAAATATATAATACATCAAGTAAATATGATCATAATAATAATGATGATAATAATTCACTTGTTTTTAAAGCAACTACCCATTGGTAGCACTTATAAATGTTCTATATAATGAAGTACTATATTAGAAGGTCCCGAGGCCATCTTCTTTTCAGGCGCCTCGGAGGGTTATCTGGAATGGAATGAGAAGCAAGTTGTGATACTAATGGGTTTAGTTTGATTGTGGAGTTTGCTATGAAAGGAAAGATATCTGGTTTGAGCTAAGTCAGAAATGTAAGGTATATTAAGATCTTTGTGAATAAGTTTGTTTGTAACGAAGTAAGGAGCATTTTGGATTGAAGAGATAAATTTGATGGTTTAGTGGAGCCCCAAAACTCAACTCCGTACGTCTAAATAGGTCTAATCACAGTCATGTAAATGAGTCTTTTGTAATTAATTGGAAGGTTTGAACGTTTGTCAAGTAAATGTTGAAGTAGTCTGTAACGACGCACAGTGGGGCCATTCATGAATCTAGCGGGACAAAAGTCCAAAAATGAAGGTTGATTTTTTGATGCAGAAAATGGTTGATCTAACAGGCTGAATGTTGGAAGACATGAAACGAAGTGAATCAGGCTGAGGAAATGTCAATAAAGCATTTTAATAAATAACGAACTAATACCTCCTTAATCCTGCACGATTTCATAATTAAGTTACTATTCTTTCAAGCACTTGACAGTGAACAACGTAATAAGTTTTCTTATTTTTTTACATTTTAAGATGACTTGCATTCAAAATAGCCAGTATTAGTACATTTTATTTTTAATTTTACTGCATTTTAGATACTCAGGCGGTACGCCAATTTAAAAGTTCAAAAGTGAAAAAACATATTCATGTTTTAATCTGAAACTTTTTAGGTAGGTAAAGGTAGGTCTTAATTTATGTTTCAGTGTGTCTGGGGACATTTAATTTTAGTGAATATATTGCATTTGGCTGCCCGTTTTTTTCCCGTTTATCAGTAGCACCAAAAATTGTGTTTTTTTAGGCGGAGTACTCTCAGTTGCGCGATTGGAATTGGCTGAAGCGTTACGAGCTGGAGGTTTCAGTTTTAATAATTCCCAGGAAGAAAAAATATGTCTGATCAACTATATAATTCTACAATTTGCTCTTGGGCAACTCATAGAGGATGTCCAAAAAACCCAACACAAAGAGATAAAAAGATACAGGGAACATTTTCGCTCGGAAAATGTCTGGCACAGTAACCAACACTGACATTATGAATAATTTGTTTACTTCGTCTGATCCTTTAATTAGCTCATACAGACCACTACCAGTGGAAAATACGACTTACGGTAATAATCTTCTCAACTTGCTTGCTATATCAGACGCAGATACGAGTATGGTGCCCTTACTTAGTGGTCAATATAGTGATGATAGTGATAATCTCGATCTAAGATGATAAATCATTATAGAGTATAATTTTCTTTTTAGTTAAAAACAATATAATGTGTTTGAGTTCTGCTAAAGCTTATAGTTTGATAACACATTGTCCCTCTTTATATATATATATATATTATAAATTCTATTTATTTATTACTGAAGAGAAATTTTTAGTTGTTACAGAGGTGTTTTTCCAGCCATAATATTGACATTATTATCATAAAGTATGTATATTCATTTTTTTTTTAATTCAATTTATATAATCACCGATAAATCAATAAATGGTTTTGTTTTTAATTAAGTTTTTTTTTTTCTTAATAAAACAACATGTCACAAATAAAATTTTAAACGTTTTATCAACCTTTCAATAACCTTATTTTAATTATTTTAAGTTGTTCTGGATGATAAAAAATATTAAATTATCAATACGATCGCTTTCAGACTTTTGTCCCGCTAGATTCACGAATGGCCCCACTGTGCGACGGGCAGTTTTCTTGTCTTTTAGGTCTTGTATGTGGTTTCCATTACTGGTAATTAAATAAATAAAACAAATTAATTTCTTCATGACTAGGAAAAACAAGATCACGGATATGTTTATTTATGATCTACAGCTTCTGAAAAGGATACTCTCTTATTTATGGAAAGTCCGGTTTTCCTCCTGCATTTTGCATCGCATTACATTTTAGTGTATTTACGCCGCTGTAATTGAAAATGTTATTTATGTCTTTATGTGAGGTGAAACAAAATGATCAAATTTTTTATACCAACGGAGATAGAGCGTGTCGAAAAAGCCCCTACACTTGGAAATATTGGTTTCAAACGTTGAAGCCAATACAGCTCCTAGGCGGTAGGTCCTAGCTACAAATGTTACTTTACAAAAAATATTCTACATTTGATTTCTGAATAGGAAACTACCGTTAGAATTTTCAATACAAGACGCACCAACGGAGCCAAAGCGTCATTCAATGCCAAATCGACCAATGGTTTGAACCTTGACCTCTCCGATTTCTATGATTCTTGGTATAGCATCTGTACTTACCAAGACTAGTAAAAATGTAAAATATTATAATTTTTTCGAAACGTCCAAAAAACGGTTTTCGTAATTCCCAAAATACATACTCTTCCATTTTTTTTAGAATAAAATAGATGTAATTAATACTATTACTAACTACATGTGGATACAATTTTAGGATGGGACGGAATTAGGATTGGGTTTCTTGATAAAAAAGAAATATTTAGTTGTTTTTTTTAGTAGACAGGATCCTTCCATGTCAAATCAACCAATGGTTTGAACCTTGACCTCTCCGATTTCTATGATTCTTGGTATAGCATCTGTACTTACCAAGACTAGTAAAAATGTAAAATATTATAATTTTTTTCGAAACGTCCAAAAACGGTTTTTGTAATTCCCAAAATACATACTCTTCCATTTTTTTTAGAATAAAATAGATGTAATTAATACTATTACTAACTACATGTGGATACAATTTTAGGATGGGACGGAATTAGGATTGGGTTCTTGATAAAAAAGAAATATTTAGTTGTTTTTTTTAGTAGACAGGGTCCTTCCGTGCCAAATCAACCAATGGTTTGGACCTTCTCCTCTCCGATTTCTATGATTTTTGGTGTAGCAGCTATACTTACCAAGACGAGTAAAAACGTAAAATATTATCATTTTTTCGAAACGTCCAAAAACGGTTTTCGTAATTCCCAAAATGCATACCCTTCGATTTTTTCGAGAAAAAAAAATAGATGTAATTAATAATATTACTGACTACATGTGGATACAATTTTAGGATGGGACGGAATTAGGATTGGGTTCTTGATAAAAAAAGAAATATTTAGTTGTTTTTTTTAGTAGACAGGGTCCTTCCGTGCCAAATCAACCAATGGTTTGGACCTTCTCCTCTCCGATTTCTATGATTTTTGGTGTAGCAGCTGTACTTACCAAGACGAGTAAAAACGTAAAATATTATCATTTTTTCGAAACGTCCAAAAACGGTTTTCGTAATTCCCAAAATGCATACCCTTCGATTTTTTCGAGAAAAAAAAATAGATGTAATTAATAATATTACTGACTACAGGTGGATACAATTTTAGGATGGGACGGAATTGGGTTCTTGATAAAAAGAAATATTTAGTTTTTTTTTAGTAGACAGGGTCCTTCCATGTCAAATCAACCAATGGTTTGGACCTCACCTCTCTGATTTCCATGATTTTTGGTATAGCAGATGTACTTACCAAGACTAGAAGACATGTAAAATATCACATTTTTCTGACTTTTGATTTTTGAATTATAAGCTTTTAAAAAGTAAAAAAAAAACTACTGTATATCTCGGAAACCGTACAGAATATGAAAAATGTGTATAGAATAAAAGTTGTATAGGATTTAATTAACTTTAATTTAATAAATAATCATGTTTTGCATTCGGAGCACCGTATTCGAAATATGAGCGCAAAAACAAAAAAAGGAACCTTTCGCGCCATACCCTTCCTGTTTCCAGGCCCGAAAACTCCAGTTTTTCATTTCAACATACTTTAGTATGTTAACTTTCTAACTACCCTAAACAAGTTTCCAAAGAAAAACCTTGGATTACAGAAAACACATTCTATACTTCATTGACTGGATTAACTGTCTACTAAAAAAAAAATTAATATTTTTTTTTTTATCAAGAACCCAATTTCGTCCTATCCTAAAAATTTATCCACATGTAGTCAGTAATAGTATAAATCACATTTTTTTTTTTTTTTTTTTTTTTTTTTTTATCGAAGGATATGTATCTTGGGAATTACGAAAACCGTTTTTTAGATGTTTCGAAAAAATAAGCCAAAAATATATCAAGTGATATATCAAATGAAGAGTATTTCAAATGGAAAAGAATGCGGCGAATTTGAGCTCTCTGGGAGCAATAGTTTCTTAATGGCGTAATTTTGAATACTCTAAATGAGAAACGAAAAAAGTAGTTTTTTGAATTTTTCAAAGTTTATAACACAAATCCAAAAGTCAGAAAAATGTTATATTTTACATTTCTACTAGTCTTGGTAACTACATCTGCTATACTAAAAATCATAGACAACAGAGAGATCATGGTCCATGGTTGATTTGACATGGAAGGATTAGTAGGATTAGGCAGGCCTACTAAAAAAAAAACTAAATATTTTTTTATCAAGAACCCAATCCCGCCCATCCTAAAATTGTATCCACATGTAGTCAGTAACAGTATAAATCATTTTTTTTTTTCTCGAAAAAATCGAAGAGTATGTATTTTGGGAATTACGAAAACCGTTTTTGGGGATTTCGAAAAAATGAGCCAAAAATATATGAAAAGAATGACGCAAATTTGAGCTCCCAGCAAGCAATAGTTTTTTATTGGCGTAATTTTGAATATACTAAGTGAGGACCATTATATTTTAGGAACAGTAGTTGTTTTTATTTTTAAAAGCTTATAACTCAAAAACCAAAAGTAAGAAAAATGGAATATTTTACATTTCAACTAGTCTTGGTAATTACAACTTCTGTACCGAAAATCAAATAAATCGGAGAGGTTTAGGTCCAAACCATTGGTTGATTTGACCTGGAATAACCCTAGAGAATGTCAAAAAGCCCTAAAATTAAAAAATGTAGGCACAACGTGACCCAATCATATCAATATGGCTCCTAAACGGTAGTTCCTAGTAAGAAATGTTGTATTGCAAAAATATTCTCCATTAAATTTCCGATTAGGTTACTTTTGTCAAATGTCCGATCAAAGTAGAGGGAGCCACTTTTACTGTAGGAAAAAAAAAAAAAAAAAAAAAAAAAAAAAACAATTTTTCCCTGACTGGGAAAAAACAACAGAGCATCGTGTAGTGATTTAGAAAATTGCCCCTAACATAGAAATATGACATGTACACATATTTAATTGACTCTGTATCAACTTAAAGAGGTCAAATCTCCGCACATTTGGTTCGTACCTGCTAAAAAGACACGTATTCGGAAAATCCAAACAATTTAATCTTTTTTTTTTTTTCTCGTTTATTGATATTTACAACTGTACAAAAACATATACATCAAGTAAATGTGTTGATAGTGAATACAATGGCATGTATATAACTTGTGAAGACCTACTCAGTAGTAGCACTTCAATAAAAATCTACACTAAAAGGTCTCTAGGCCATCTTCTTTTCAGACACCTCGGAGGATTATCGGGAATGGAGTGGGAAGCAAGTTGGGAGACTAGTGGATTAGAATAGTTATGGAGCTTACTATCAAAGGATAGGTATCTCCTGTGGGCTATATCAGCAACATATGCAACATTAAGATCTTTATGGATAAGTTTATTGGTCACAAAGTAAAGAGCATTGAGGATTTTTCGAAGGATTTTAGATTGTAAAGATTGGATACGAGATGAATTGGATGGTTTAGTAGAGCCCCAAAGCTCAACTCCGTACCTCCAAATAGGTCTAATGACAGTCATGTAAATGAGTCTTTTGTAATTAATTGGGAGCTTTGATCGTTTGTCTAGTAAATATTGAAGTAGTCTGTAACGAAAAGCAGTTTCTTGTCGTTTTAGTCTTGTATGCAATTTAATTTAAATTGTTAAGAATAATAACGGGCTCGACTCACTATAATTGTTCGATCCAAAATTTCTATTTTTATCTTAAAGCTCCTTAAATTTACTATAAGAACCTATATATGAAATTTTGATCAAGTCCCTTTAAATACTAGCACGTTAAAAACCGCTTACTATTTTAAGTCCAAGTTTGATGGCATAGTTTTCATCATAACGCCGGAAATATTTGTCAGATCTGAAATTTATTCTTTTCAACTGTAATCTAGTAAAATTTACTCTCTGGCCTTGTATATGAAATTTTGATTGTCACGTAATATACCCAAACTGAACGCTAAGTATGTTTTGGCAAAGTATGACGATATTCATAAATTCAGTGGGCTGGTCTGAGTGTATAACGTGACATAATCAAAATTTCATATATAAATAACTTTGTATGAAAATATGCAAGCCATGTATGAAAATATTGTACCATCTTATGATAAAATTTTGTTATTCCTAGGGAACAATACGTCCCTGAATAAAGATTATTTTTTTATTCATACATTACACACATATATATTCTGCAGCTATTTAAATCAACCCATTCTGTTTGTTTAATACAATTTTCATCTCAGCTTGTCTATCACAGCCGGGGAAATGACATTAATAAAGAAACGAATTTCCAATATTTAATAGCTTTTAACTTTTTGTCTCCGTTTTCGGTAACTATTGAATAAAGAATTTTAATTGAAAAATTATCCTGTAGAAGAAGAATCATGCGTGAAAAATTCACGCTGGCCCCTAACACCTAAGCCTTTAAGCCTTCTCAGCGGAGCATTCAGCCGCGGTTTGAGCCACAAAGGGAGCGGCAAAAAATTTAATTCTTACACAAAAGGTTGTCGTTAATTTTTTCGTTTAGTGCTAATGCGTTCTTTCAATTAAGACATTATATGCAAATTGTGAACATGTGTATTTTTTTTTCTAAGTATACGACATATATATTCATAATAAAAAATGTAGGCAAATTATTGATTCGATAAAGAATCTTTTAAAAACATTAGAATGGAACCAAAGCTTCTATACTAGGTTGCATACATACATATACATAGAAATGTGTATCGATGTAAGAACTAACATAAGTATCGATATGTTACTTTGGCCCTCCGATATATTTATGTTGATATTTACTTTTTTTATTTTTATTTTCAATTATTTGTCATATCAATAATCTTTGCTCTGCCCGTAATATTATATAAAAGAACAAGCCATTTTTCGATTGTAATCACAAACCAGGAAAACTATTGAACCTATCTGGACCAAATTTTTTTTCAATTATTGATATTTATAACTGTAAATATACGAAATGGCATGTAAATAACTTGTCAAGAACTACTCAATAGTAGCACTTTATTAAAAATCAACACTAAAAGGTCTCTAGGCCATCTTCGTTTAAGATGCATCGAAGAATTATCGGGAATGGAGTGGGAAGCAAGTTGGGAGAATAGTGGATTGAAGTGGTTATGGAGCGTACTATGGAAAGATAGGTATCTGGTTTGGGCTAAATCAGCAACATATGGAACATTAAGATCATTATCGATAAGTTTATTGGTGACAAAGAAGATATTTCTAAGGATTTTGGATTGTAAGGATTGGATAGGAGATGAATTGGATGGTTTAGTGGAGCCCCAAAGCTCAACTCCGTACGGCCAAATAGGTCTAATCACAGCCATGTAGATGAGACTTTTGTAATGTATTGGAACCTTTGAACGTTTGTCTAGTAAATGTTGTAGTAGTCTGTAACGAGAAGCAGTTTCTTGTCTTGTCTTGTATGTGGATTCCAAGTAAGACATTTGTCCAAGTGGAGTCCTAGGTAGCGGATCTGTTTAACAGGGATTAGTGGAATATTAAAGGATACTGTAGG